>OX467714.1:15009800-16209800 GCA_950111635.1 Agelastica alni | reverse complement strand
AATACTACTATAAAATGGAACAGGAAGGTATATAGTTCTTCAAATAACAACGAAAGAGGGATAATACCACTGAATAAGTTTTGCTGAATAACAGGGAAATAATGACCTTTTTGAGAATATCTCGAAAAGTATTGATTTCCGCATCGTTTGTTTTTCAGATTCGTGTTTTAAGCCTCACAATAATTCCTGTTTATTTTGATATTGAAATCGTCATCGCTACACCACTGGATGAAAATATAGTAAACAAAGAGATATTTCAACTTACTTGTGAAAAGAAACACTGAGGCTTAAATAGTCCGGTTTTTTACACACTTGGCAATGACAAACCATTCCTTCCACTAAATTTCACTGAATTTTACCAATAGTATGCTGAAAATCACTGATGATACTCCAAAATTTCGTTGCAACAACTTCGGCAACAACGCTACTAATGATAGCCGAAACTGTCAGATTTCGTAGTACACACAAATCTCTGCACGTGGTACCATTCAGACAAGCCGTGCGGCGTTGTCGTGTTGAGCAACACATTTCTATGATCTAACGGTATGAAATAGTTCAATAGTTCAACATTCTATAAAATGGGCTGTATTATTCAGGTTGTTATAATTCATGAAATATTATTAAGAAATAGCATTATGGTCACAATATTTTTGCAAATATAATCAACAATTACTATGGACGATTCAATAACAATCACAAATCTCTTGCCATAACTGGAGAGCAGGCAACATCACAACACATTCCAGTCGGCCGTATCAAGATAATACAGTCGACCAGAAAGTGGGGATGTATGATCGTCTTTAAAAGTAAATAGTTCCGTCTCCTCTGATAATAGGTCTATGTTTTGTCCCAATTTCAAATAAACAAAATCATTAGTAAGTCATTTTTTTGGAGGATCTTTTTGTTTTTCCTTATTTTGTTTATGACGTTTTTTATGACAACCTACAAGCTTAATTTTATTTTAATTATTTTTCTTTAGTTTTTCTAGTATTAGGGGTTTTTATATTTTCTAAATCTAGTCATATTAAAAAAGAACTGCGATTTTTTCAGTGTAATTTATAATTTTTTTAACCAAAAAATTCTGTGATAATTTCTTTTTAGAATCTCCAGGACTTCATGATAACGAAAACTAAAAAATAAGTGGCTTGTAATAAATAAAAATTTTCTACGAATACCTATAACTTTTTTTATACTTTTTGACACTGCCGAAACTATTAATAGAGAGTCACTGCCATTTGTTGTTGATGATTTAAAAAAGAATAATTTGTAAGAAAGATATGAAACGTTGTTTTCCAGATATTTTATATATTAAAAAAACATTACAAAGGGCCAAATCCTCAAGTATTCAAAAATTATGTTTCTTGCTATAGTTTTTTTAAAGCTTTATTTAATACAAAGTTGACATTTAAATTTTTTTATTGTGAATGTTGAAATAATTCTTAAAATTCTAAAATAATCACAAACTAACTAATCATATTTGACGGTCAATTTTTGAAAATATATGTTTTATTTTTAATTTTATGAAATGGCTTGAAAACGACGTTTTCAGTTGTTATTAAACACTTCTGCTCTCGACTAATTGGAGTATGAAATGTACTGAATGTTTTTAATTTATTTAAATGAATCTTAAATGTTGATACATAAATACTGTTAAATCAATTTTTCTTGCTGTACAAAAATGTATTGTATTTCGTTTGCTGTATACCGAGAATCTTATACATCGACTACATTAATTTGTATAAAATCGTGACGCGAATTAAAAGTATTAAATTTTGAAAATGCATCATATACACTATTCAGTACAGCTCTTTCTGTCATCAACGTGATTAATTAATTTAATTATTTCACGTGAGACGTGATCACTATCAATATGGCCACTTTTCCAAAATGTATTTTTCTGCAATGATGTATGCCTAATATATTTTATCAACATTTTAACTATTTATTTCTTGTGAGGTAACAGTTTTCTTGACTGTTCTAATTAAATTAGTAAAATCTTTGTAAAACTGATAGTTGTATTGTCTGCAGAATCTGCGTGATTTGCTTTTATTCCATTCAGATTAAGTGCAGCTTTTCGCAATGTTTATTGAATTTCATCATTCGTCTCTTTAGATTTGCGTATATTAATCGAAGAAAAAAAGAAATAGTTTCCAAATCCTACTTTTCTATAAATTTATTCCAAATGGATCAATATTGGGAAAAGGTCTTGAAATATTTATTCAATTAAAGTAATAATGTACCATCAAAACCTAAATAGGAATATAATCTATCTTCAACTGATGGTTCTTTACGATTTTGAAAAGCTGGAGCTTGCAATAAAATTCGTCTTGTTGTAGTAGTAGCAGCTTCACGTGTCATTTCATCTCCCGCCCCCGTCGTCGGGAGTACCAGAAACTCTGTCACTTTGGCTGGATTCAACCACAGGTCTGATGGCATTGTTACGATATTTACTCTTTGGGTTCGGTGATTCCAAACACTCAGTACAATAACTAAACAATTTTTATTCTAATATTTTTACATAATAAATTTTACTTTACAAATAACTTAGATATTTACAACTTTATAATTACTTCAAATACTTGACTTCAAACTAAAACTTTCGATCTGTTATTCCGTTTATATCCCTGCAAACCAATGTTCTCGAAAAATTAATGCCTCTCTGGACACTTTCCGAAATTGGACTTTTTCGAGAATCATCCAATGTCTTCTATTATGCCTACGGCTATCATTATGTTTTCCCCTAGTTGTGATCGATGCGCTGTCGCCTCAAAGCGACAGGGCCGGGCTCGTATCAGTATAATAGATGTGGGGTTGGCTGGGCAGGTGAAAAAGTAGATGGTACCATGTGGAGTTACGCCACATATAAAACATTTGTTTACTCGTGTTGAGTCTATTATAAGGTCCGACTGGACCGTAGCTGCGTGAGGGTTGTTCGAGAGTAGCGTGGAAGTTTCTGCTCTTTTTGGGATGTCAGGTGATGGTGTGTGTTTAGGACTGTGTTGGGTTTATATTGCCTTACTGCATTCTCCACGGTTCTAGAATGGAGTGTGTATTGCCTCCGACTTAGATGTTTGTCCTGGTAGTACGTCGGAGATGTTTCCATGCTCATTTCGCACTGTTTTTCTTAATATTCAGGATGGGTTTTGGTTGTTTATGATGGAATTGCAAGGATGTTCTGGTTGGTGACAGGAGGCAAGATATTGTGCAAGCAATGTGTTGTGGATTTTCACTGGCAGTATTTTTGTTTCATTATGTAAATGGTCTTCATGGGTCATCTGATGGCATCCCGTTGTGATTTTTAGGGATGTGTTTTGGCATGCCTGTAAACTGGCCCATTGTGTTTGAGATACCATATTGGTGCCGCATAGTTTAGTATGGGTCTACTGTTTTATAGGTGGTAGAAAGCGTTTCATTGTCTTTTCCCCAGAAGATCCCAGCCAGTGCCTTCAACGTGTTAATCCTGGCTCTTAGTTAGATTATAACCTGTGTGGCATGCTTATGGAAATTGAACATTGGACTGAATATAAGCCCCAATATTTTTGGGTTTTTGACTGTCAGGATGTTGATTTTGACATATAGTTCGTTTATGTTGTGGCCTGGCACGCGAGTATGGTACAGTCATCTGCATACGAGACTAATGTTATGTCTTGGGGTTGGGTTGGCATGTTACTCAAATAGAGGTTAGAGTTGGGGAGAGGACTCCTCCTTATGGCACACCCTGTTTCATTCGTCTATAGTTTTATTTGGTATTTCTAAAATCTACACAGGTTTGTCTATCATTCATATAGTTATATAACCTTCTTTTGATAATTTCGTTTCTGCAAGGTCTTTTAGAAATATTTTAATAGAAATTGAGTCGAATGCTTTGGAAAGGTCAAGAGCTACCATTACTGACCTTGAACATGGTCTTTCTTGATTTAGGCCCTTGCTAACTTGATCTTGTATGATATGGAGGGCTGTATTTGTGCTGAACTTCTTCCAAGATCCATGCAGATTGTCTTACTTGGTCTCATGTAAAAACTTATGAAATAGTGCATTCTCAAACAAGGTTTGATTAGATTTGATGAAAAAAGATTGTCGACAACGTGTTTTATATTGGTATTAAATTCTTTAAAATCTTTAATTATAAACAGCAGTTTTTGTAAGATAATTGATTTTGTATATTAACAAATTGTCATCTTCAGAACTGATGAGCATTTGTATTTACAATCTTTAAATTTTCATACAATTCGAAAATTATAAGCAGTTTTGATGTAATCGTTTATTAGTGTCAGTTTTAGATCCACTAGCAGTTTTTTTAGTTTATTGAAGTTTTTACATTGGATGTATTTTTATAAGATGCTCGGTATATTTTTTTACTTTTAATTTAACCAAAACGTTAGTTCATGCGCTAATTGATTTAGAAATCAAATTTTTGAATGGGGGTAATTGTTTATATATTTTTTTATTGTAATCTGTGATGTTTATAGCCTGAAAGAAATAGCAAGTTATAATTTTTTAGTTCATTTTTGTAGACAAATCATGTACAGGCTATTTAAAAAATGAATATTTTACTTAATTGCCAGTTTTTGGTGTAATTGGGACATCGTGTATAAAAGTAAATTAAAGAAAGGTTATTACCACACATCCCGTATTTCGCTACACGGGACGCGTAAACATGCTATGTAATTAAAATGTTTTTTTAATCAAATGTAGTTGAAATAATTTAAAAAAGCCTTCGGATGGTTAAAGAAAATAAATTAAAATTTATATTTTTTTTTGGAGAACATCCACATCATTCTTTTTTTAAATATATTGTACAAATTTAGCAATGATTTTCTTGAATTTTGTAAAGTAGCGTAAATGAGACTGAAAATCTGAATTAAACAACTTATAATTAATATGTAATATTAGTTGTACTGTTTAGTTTAAAAAAACCCTCTTGTAGATTCTTTTTGTACAGATAATTTTATCTCTAGTAGTAGTACGAAGAAAATTTACACTATTGAAACAATTATGTATTTATGAAATGCATACAAATTTCAATATGGATATTGTATTTTTATTAAAATTTCATTTAATTAAAGCATACAACACACATTTTCGTTTAATTATAGAACTATCAGCAATTGATAGGATATTTAGGTCAATTTTAAATTAGGAGAATACCTAGTCTAATTTAAATTTTTAGTTAATTTACTATAACAAATAGGTAATTTATAAGTAAGATTTTTATTGAATAAATGTCAGTTTATTTATAATAGAAAATAATTAACTGCTATTAAAAAAAACTAAACCCTCCGCTACTTGCACAGGGTATTTTAATACCCCACACGCATGTTTTACGTATATTTTTTAATAATAATTTAATAATAGCTCTGCTGATGTATTTCCAGTCCATTGCCTAAAAGTATGTAACCATGATATTCGGCGTCTTCCAGGACCTCTCTTGCCATCCATTTTACCTTGCATAACCAGCTGCGGTATTTCATATTTTTGGTTACGCATTATGTGTGCAAATTATGCAAGTTTTCTTTCTTTAATGTTCTTCATTATTTCTTTTTCTTTTTGCATACGTTGCAAGACAGCTTCATTAGTTACGTGATGAGTCCAAGATATTCTCAACATGCGTCGGAAGCACCAGATCTCAAACGTAAATTAAAAATTCTTAAAAAACTAAAATTCACTACAAGGCTATCAACCAGGATAAACCACTCATACCTACGGTATTTTGGACACATTTTAGAAACGAATGGACTGGAAAAATTTATTGTACATACATAAAGTCACGCCTTTTTCCCATAGGGGTAGGCAGAGACCTCCACTTGCTACGGTTTTTACACACATCTTTTGCTTCCTCTACTTTCATCAGTGCTCTCATACATGCTCGTCGGTTGTTGGTACTCTTAACCTGGCCTTTCTTCAAAACAATGTTGATCTGATCAAGATACGTTCTCCGAGGTCGACCTCTACCGACTTGTCCATTCACACTCGCCTTATAAATTTGTTTCGTTAATCTTCCTCCATCCATCCTTTCTACGTGTCCAAACCATCTAAGCATTCCTTTATCTATTTTTGTAACGACATCTTCTTTTACACCACAGCGTTTTTTTATCTCACTATTCTTTACTTTATCCAACCGAGTCACTTCGGCTATACTTCTCAAACTGCTCATCTTCGCAGCATTAATCCTATTTTCATGCTTCTTCTGCCAAACCCAACATTCACTACCATAGATAAGTGTAGGAACCTACACTCCTCTATGCACAGCCAGATGTGCATTTTTTGACACTTTCTGGCTATTAATAAAGTTATGGAGTGCCCCATTCATTTGTTTTCCTGCCAACACCCTTCGCTCAATGTCACTGTCATACTTTCCATCTCTAGTAAAATTTGAACCTAAGTACACAAATTCATTTACTTGTTCCACTCTTTCTCCCTCAATCGAAACTCCACAGTTTGTCATGCTTTCTTCTCTTTCAAAAACCATAACTTTCGTTTTGCTCACATTTATTTTCATCCCTTTGATTTTCAGGGCATCATGCATAACATTAACCATCGCCTGCAACTCCTCTTCAGATAACGCTATGACTTGATCATCGGCGTAAAGAAGGCATTTGACGATCAAATCATTCATTTTTAATCCATACGCACTCTTTCAGATCTTTTAAACAATTGTCTATGTATAAGTTAAACAGCCATGGCGAAGCCACACATCCCTGCCTCACACCTTTTTCGATGTTAAACCAGTCCGTGCAAGCTCCGTTTATCCTGACACAAGCAGTGGAATCCTCGTAAAGTGATTTCAGTGCTCTTATTAAACTACCACTCACCCCATACATAGACAATGTAGACCACCATTCACTCCTTACCACTCTGTCATAGGCCCTTTCCAAGTCTATAAAAGCGCAATAGACCTTCTGACTTCTAGCCAAGAATTTTTCGACTATACCTCGTAATGAAAAGACCTGATCCATACATCTCTTTCCTCTTCTAAATCCTGCTTGCACATCCCATATCATCTTCTCAGTTTCATTCGTTACTCTTGTAATTAATATCTTTGCATACAGTTTGACGACTATGCTGAGTAAACTAATACCTCGCTAGTTCTTAAGTCCTGCTGCGAACCTTTTTCCTTGTATTATATTGTATATTATTATAGAGGGAAAAATCAATGGTAAACGACCAAGAGGAAGGTCTTCGACGCGCTGGGTGGATCAAACCAAAGAAATCATTGGTCACGGTCTGCAAGAAGCTTCTCTTGCAGCTCAAGACAGAGAAGGATGGAGAACTACGATCCGAGCAATTGAGACGTGATACCACCATACTCTATGGAGAGTAAAAGGACAAGAGAGAGAGAGAGAGAGAGAGAGAGAGAGAGATAGTTAATGGTTGAGACTGTCTCAATGGGGGAATTTCTGACGTGAAACTACGTTCTGAGCAGCTTGTTTTCTTATTATCATTACCTTTGTTTTGTTTGTGTTTAATCGCATATTAAATTTTTCGCACATCTCAGCTACTTTCTCTATTAACCTCTGGAGACCCTCAGCTGTATCTGCAAGAAGAACAGTTTTATCTGCATACCTTAAGTTGTTGATCAGTACACCATTTATAGAAATACCATCTGTTACCTCTTTAAGAGCTTTCTGAAAGAGCAAAGGAGACAATACACAACCTTGACGAAATTTAAATTTTTGGGATTCCATTTTTCTTCCACTTCCACAAATAATTCTTGCTTCCAGTAAAGATTGGAGATAACTCTTAAATCTTTATCATCTAGTTGGTATTCGTTTAATATTTTTATTAACTTTTGATGATTAACACGATCAAAAGCATTTCAAGGTCAATAAAGCAGACAAAAACATCACAATTTACGTCGCGGCTTCGTTGGACCAAAACGTTTAAACCAAATAATGCCTCTCTCGTACCTAGGCCACTCCTGAATCCGAATTGTGTGTCGCTAATGTCTTGTTCGAGTTTTGGATATATTCGTCCGTGTATGATCTTAAAAACTTTTAGAACGTGACTCATGAGGCTGATAGATCGATATTATTCGCACTTTTTAGATGTTGTTTTTTTGAGGATAAGAATAGATGATGAGACTAGCCAGTCATCCGGGATATTGCCGGTATCATAGACATAATTGAATAGGTCAGTCAAAATATCCAAATGTTCCTCTTGAATTAATTTGAGTAAATAACCACAAACACCGTCAGGTCCAGTGTTCTTATCTTATCTGCAATTTTTGTTTTTTCCCGTTTTGCCTTTTTTATCCGTTATTATCCACTTTCTACCTTTACTTATGCCAGCAGTTTCTTTTACTTTCTTATGCAGATTGAACAAGTCATGTTGGCGACTCATTAGCTCGACTTCCTCGCATTGTTTGTTCAGCCAATCCTCTTTTGCTAATTTTATTTTCTTCTGTATTTCTTTATGTATGAGATTCAGAATTTCATTTGTCATCCATTTGTTTTTTTCGTCTTGAGCCATTCCCAAGTTTTTCGTTGGGAGTATCTACAATTACGAGTATATTTTTCATTTTCCATTTTCGTTCGACTCCAGTTATATTTGGATCGCGTTTATCAAGTTTCATACTTCCCAGTAGATTAGGGTCTGAGGGACCGTCGGCCCCAGGGGAGGTTTTAATTGATGTCAAGGAATTTTTTGTTGATTAGTATATAATCTATCTGATTTCTGACAATGTTTTCTTCGCTATCAGCTGGTGACCTCCAGGTGTATAGACGGCGAGGTGGTAGCTTACAGTTAGAGATGGTAAAGTGCATTTCTTTACAACTGTATTAGTGTTTCACCTCGTACATTTCTCACTCCCAAGACCATAATCGCCCATTACGTCGGTAACTTTTCCCTTGCCGACTTTTGCGTTCGGATCTCCCATAATTATAGTTATTTCCTCTTTGCGCGTCTTCTTCAATGCACTTTTGATATCGTTGTAAAAATTTTCTAGATCTTCCTCACTGCTCTCGGAAGTTGGTGCATAGACTTAATGAAGTTTCATTGGTTTCGAGTTGATCTTAAGGATAGCCACTCTGTCTGAAACGGTTATGAATCATTGGACCGTTTCATTTATTTGTTTAGTTATTATGATGCCCACTCCATTTCTATGGTATGCACTGTCCTCTCCAGAATAAAAAATTTGATGGTCGTCTATTTCGCATTGACCATTTCCAGGCCATCTCACTTCGCTTATTCCTAGAATGTCAATGTTCAGTCGTCTCATTTCCTTGACGATATTTGCAGCTTTTCCAGCTTGAACATTCCATGTACCAATTATTTTTAGATTTTTTGGATGTTGGCTGACCGGAAGATTCTTCGCACCCTCTCCCCACTAAAGGGGTACCCGGGACTGAGGGCCTTGATTGAATTGTTTTCTGCCACAATGATGTCCTGGGGAATGTTTACCTAGGTAGTTTCCCGTTGCTTTCCTAGGTTTGAAGTTCAGCCGCCCACACTGGGTCAGACGCTATTTGTAGCCGCTTCTCTGAAGTCAGACACTACTGGTTGCCTGTTTTAGTCCGCCCCGAATATATAATTTTCCCCATATCTGGGAGGCGTTCCCCATCCGCCACCTGGATGACTGGTAAAACCCCTCGCTGGGACTATAGGTTGTTATAAACAGATCAAAACATGGCAAATCGATTAAAAGATCCAGAACAGTGGTGAAAATGGTATGAGGAACCTGAGGAGAAAGAGCCGGAGGTATATGGCGAAGATCCCGAGTATGAGGTCGACGCGGTTGAAAAACAGAATAAGAGCAAAGATAGTGAACAAGACGCAGATTTTGATTTTACGGAAGATCCTTTAACACAGGCTGATTCTGATAAATCTACAGGTCCACATTTCGTGGGAAAGGATAAACAATGTAAGTGGAACAAAATTATACTCGAATATAATCGTAGAAAGTCTGGAGTGGACGTTGTAGATAAGGTGTGCGCTCATTATGATGTGGCTAGGAATAGCAAGAGTTGGCTACTTACGGCTTTTTATTAATACCCTCAAAATTGCAGGAATTAATGCCATATGTTTATATGCACTAAACAATGGGTTCAAAACCAACCAGAGAGTGTTTTTTAAAGAGTATCGCTGAAGGGTTAGTTCGGCTACAAATTTTAAAAAGAATGTATTCCCAAAATATTCCAAGAAATATAAAACACGGGGATTCCTCCTTTTAAATACCATTAACATCTACTAAGGCACAATATTCTGAAGATCCTGAAACACTGCAGATGTGAAAAACTAGCAAAGGAAGGTGATGTTCCAGAAATATTGACAGAAAAACTCCAGTTAGTTGCCTCAAATGGGTATATAAAATCCATCAGCAACAATTGCATGACACCACAATGAAAACAAGATTCTGATTCCGAAAATTCAGGCAATTTAGTATTGACTTTTTTTTTGGAACTTTTACTCCCAAGTTTGTAAATGTTTATAACATACAAAATAAATTGGGGTATTAAAATACCCCACTGGAGTACTCACGTGAGAAAAGGAGGCGCTAGTAGTGGAAGATTAAGTGATTATTGAATGCTCCAGTTTACAAATTATTTAAAAAACCATGTATTTACATATAATCTGATATTTATTTTTATTTTAAATTAAATATGTTTATCTCTCAAATTTGTATTTATTTTATGCACTTTTGCAATTATTTTTCCTTGTTTTATGATACTTAATTTCAAATCAGTGAATTTCAAGCATTTACCATAAAAACTTTTAAACTTCTTTATAATGCCAACACACGTATTATAAAAAGTCTTTTATTCTCAACAAATCATAACTATATTATATTTTATAGAACACCCCAAATCTCTTCAAAAGCTGAACATAGTTTTGTACAAGTGAGGGCTGCTGAAAGTGGGTAGTTACTTATTGAAACAGTCTCTTCAGTGTAGTCAACATCAACACTACCTCTGGCTACTGCTCCAACTACAATTGCAATTGGCTCTTCTTTAGGAACCAAATCCCTACAATTTTTAAGCTGCTTTGTGGAAAATGATGTTCCTATTTTTTTAATGCCTACAGGTAAGTGATCTGTCACTGGATTTTTAATTATCTTTAGCAGCTTTGGTCCATCCTCTGCTCGTACAGAAAACTTGTGTAAAAGTTGAACTACAAAAGAAAATTTAGCAAATCTATAATATAATAAATAACAATTATAAAACCTTACCCAATAAGCCAGCAAACCTTTTAAACGTTCTTGGTATTCTCGTTTGGGGGTTTATTTCTATTAAAATATTATTTGAGGTGTGAACATAGACTTGTAGAAGTCCTGCTCTATTCAATGGACTATCAAATAACATCAATAGGCATTGATGAGTTATATCGGGTCTGCAGGATCCTACATCCCGATTGTAATTTTTTAAAATACTAACATGGTCATCGCAGTTTAATAATTCAAATTTATTTCCAACCTACACGAAAACAACATCAATTATACTAGTATTGTTTTCATAATAAACTAATAACATTAATTATACTAATCTTATTTGCTTATTATGTAAACTTACTTTAACAGTTTCCAACTGTGCCCCTTCTAGTATTACTATTAGACGTTTTTCTTGATTTTTTAAATGAGCTACTACTAAATGTTTTGGTATCGGATCAAATTCAAATTCGTCTTGTTTTGATTGTTTTAATTTTCGTTTGATACTCATTTTGCCAGAAACAGCTATCACACGTGCTCTAATAACAACCTAACCTTAAAAGGTGAAAACAGATTTTCTGCTTGGAACGATAAAATATGTCAATTGTCAATTTTTAAAATAAACACGAGGTTCAAATTGCAAGTTTGCCATGTGTTTAACAACACAAATGAGCAAAATCAAATATTATTTATAATAACGAATTTTATTATATTTGGCAAATTAAGTAAACTTAATTTAGAACAGTGAGAGATATTTTGCTTGAAAATTTTAAATCCATTGTTTAATTAATAGGGTTAAGATCATTAAAAATTGTTGACTCGATAAATTTGGATCGGCAACATTGGATATTTCAAGGCATTTGCGAATTTTAAAATTTTTAAATCTGGTCTTTTCAGGTGGCTATGAAACAATTAATGTTATTTACGTCTCCAAGAGGATATAAACAACAAAACAATAATTTTTGTTTAAAAAAGACTCGTAAAAATAATGTATTTTGAATAAATTTAGTAATTAATAAGTGGAACAGTGTATTACTATTTGTAAGAACAAAAATGAGTATTCCTCAAGGAGTACTGTTTCCAACGGGGTCCCTTTACGTAGGAGATTTGCATCCGGATGTAACAGAAGCGATGTTGTACGAGAAGTTCACAACAGCGGGGCAAGTTCTTTCACTGCGCGTGTGCCGCGATACAAGAACCAAGCAGTCCCTTGGATATGGCTACGTGAATTTCAGTCAGACTCAAGATGCGGAAAGGGCATTGGATACGATGAATTTTGATCTCCTGAAGGGAAAACCCATCCGCATTATGTGGTGCCAACGGGATCCTGCTTTGAGAAAATCTGGGATCGGTAACGTATTCATCAAAAATTTAGACAAAAATATTGATAACAAGGCGATGTACGATACGTTTTCGGCATTCGGAAACATCCTCAGCTGTAAGGTAGCTCTAGACGAGAACGGCTACTCTAAAGGCTATGGATTTGTACATTTCGAAAACGAAGAAGCCGCCGATAAAGCTATAGAGAAGGTAAATGGAATGCTGTTGAATAATAAAAAAGTCTACGTCGGCAAGTTTATACCGAGAGTAGAGCGAGAAAAGGAACTCGGCGAACGAGCCAAGCAATTCACCAATATCTATGTGAAAAACTTCGGCTCTAACATGTCTGATGACAAGTTCAGCGACATGTTTAGTAAGTTTGGTGAAATAACGAGCAGTGTGGTGATGAGAAATATTGATGGCTCATCCAAAGGATTTGGATTCGTCGCGTACACAGACGCTAAATCTGCAGAAAAGGCTGTCGAAGAATGGAACGGTAAGGATTTGGAGGGGAATTTGTTGTACGTGGGAAGAGCACAGAAGAAGATTGAACGTATCAACGAATTAAAGAAAAAATACGAACAACTACGTTTGGAGCGTTACAGTCGTTTTCAAGGCGTCAATTTGTACATCAAGAATTTGGACGACACTTTTGACGACGAAAAGTTGCGTAAGGAGTTCGCCACTTACGGCACCATAACATCGGCCAAAGTGATGCATGAGAACGGCAGAAGTAAGGGATTCGGCTTCGTATGTTTTACCTCGCCGGAAGAAGCAACAAAAGCAGTATCCGAGATGAATGGAAGAATGGTTGGCAGCAAACCTTTGTACGTAGCTCTGGCTCAAAGAAAGGAGGACCGTAGAGCCTTCCTTAACAGTCAGTATTTGCAGAGAGCTCAAGCTTTGAGACACCAAAACAGCATCAATTTCCCCACAACTACGCCTCCTTTTTTGATACCGGCCGTAGCACAAGGTCCGCGATTCTTCAACCACTTGAACCCCCTGAATCACATAAGACCGGCTCCTCGCTGGCCCACCGCCCCCAATGCGATTCGTCCCAATGGAACATACAGTTTATCTCTGTTAAATTCCCCGTACAGGGCCACCTCTAGATCGTCGATAAACGTCCGCAACACCATTCACGCCAGACCCATCACCGGACAGCAAACAACGCCCCCATCGAGACCCAACAGCAAGTTCACCAGCTCTACCAACAACTCTGTGAGACCGTTAAATGTGGGTATTGGCAATGGCGGCGACATTCCTCTGAATCCCAACGTATTGGCCGGAGCCGCACCGCAAGAGCAGAAGCAAATTATTGGAGAAAAACTGTTTAGAGTGGTGGAGAAGATGTATCCCGATATTGCTGGAAAAATAACTGGGATGTTGTTGGAGATCGACAACACAGAACTGATCCACATGATCGAGAACAAGGACTCGCTGAGGGCCAAAGTGGAGGAAGCCATTGCGGTGCTCCAGGCCCATCAGGCCAATGCTAAGAAGGGGATCGTAGTACAAGATTAACCATTTTTATGTTTGTTTTATTTTTGTTGTTTTTTATATCTATTTATTGTTGTGCGTATGCTTAAAAGTGTTTAGTTTTTTGAGTTTAAAAACATTCATTATATTGTGTAAACTTTTAGGAAAGACGGTGTCGCCTACCACTCATCTGGGAAGTGGCACGAAAAATTTCAAAAAATATGTATCTTACCTTTTTATAGGTAATCTTATTTAATCCCAATATTGATAAATTTTATTTCATTGTTGGATAAATAAATAGTTACAATTCGTGTTTATTTTTATTTTCCAAATTTTTCCTCAATTTTTCAGTTACCTACTTTTTTAATTTTAAATTTGCAAAAGTTATTTCTTCTTTGTAAACCTACTGTTTCACAAAACTGGTAAAATATTGATAAATTTTATTTCATTGTTGAAAAAATAAATAGTTACAATTTGTTTAAATTTTTATTTTCCAAATTTTTCAGTAACCTATTTTTTTAATTTTAAATTTGCAAAATGTAATTTTTTTTTGTAAACCAACTGTATCACAAAACTGGTAAAAATATTACACCAACAAAACATTGTTCTACCTGTTTTATTTAATTTATGTTTCCTAGAAGCAATGATTTGATACAAAAATATTGAAGGTCGTGATGAGCCCCTCCGACGCCTACGCCTATGCTTACTAAGGAATTTGATGGACTGCTTGAATCATCATCATCGTAGCACAACACGATGTTACCTCTCCAAGACCGTGAAATAGTACTTAAATGTACTGTTAAATTTACTTGGCAGTATTTCCATGGTGTTGCCTTGATTCACGTGCGGCTTTCTCGAAATAATGCCCGATTCTGTAGGTACGAAAAATAAAACAATAAATATCTTATTCAAAAAGTTAATACGTTGTTCTTTTTATAGTTACTCGAGAGGATATTCCTTTAAAAAAAGGTACAGTCGACAGGAAGTGGTATAGTTGTGGAGATGACGAATGTATAAGTAGTTTAAAATACATTAACGTTGCGTTTGGAACGCTTACGATTATTATTACTTTTGCATTGATTCTTCAGATTTATTATGAAGACTATCAGGTAAACTAGGTTACTCGGTCAGTTGTTTAAGATTTAATTACTGTAGGATCAAATGAATAAACTTTTTTTTACATTTGTATATCGATATTAAGAATTCTAGTAATGATTTGTATTTAATGTTTTTCTGTAAAAACTGACACTTTATGATAAGTATTTAACTAATCCATTTATCTGTTTATTCTCAATTAATTATCTAGATAAAATAAACACAATACTGCTTATTATTACTATTGATTTTTCCAATTTTTGATTAAAATTATTTATTTGACAATTTTTATCAATATTTATCCTGTAAATATATTTACAAATACAATTAATAAAATAATTTTCCAAACAACACAATCTTAAAAATTAATAAAACTTAAATATTTATACCTAGTAAACATGAGATGTTCATAAAATATTTCAACATTACCTCAATTGTGAATATTCGAAACATTATGTTACATTTCAGAAACAACTCCGAATCATATATTTTGAAAAATTTCAAAATTACTTTTATTAACATTATTAACGTTTCAAAATTACCCCAAATGCTAATGTTCAAAACATTATATTGTTAGATTTCTGAAACATCTCCGAATCATACTTTTATCATAAACATTTTAAACGTTTTAAAATTATCCCACCAAATGCTAATGTTCAAAACATTATATTGTTAGATTTCTGAAACATCTTCGAATAATATATTTTGAAACATTTTAAGATATGTGGAACATTGTAGAAATGTCCCCGGAATATTTCTATATATGTATTTAAAACTTTATTTATAAAACATCCCAATGAAATGTCTGTAAGGGGGAGAAAACTCTAGTTTCATACATGTTTCTGAAACATTTAGGCAACTTTGAGTGCAATGTTTTATGCATCAGAGAGTATGTTTCTGAAACATCTCTGGTACAAAAAATTGTTTACTGGGTTTTATATACCTACTATTTACATACAATGTGGAAATAGCCTAATGGATTAAATTAATTTCAATATTTCCAAATCAGTGAATAGGGAAGCGTGCATCAAAAGAATGGCCAGCACGATCACCTGATCTTACCCTATTAGGCTTTCTTCTTAGGGTATATGTGTAAAGTATGAAATATAAATATATATATAATAAATATAATATAAATATATAACCATTTTTATTTAAGAACTAAACGGTATTATTTATTAAGTTTTTAATGTGTTGAATCTGATGATTTTTTTTAATATAATTTTGGCAATAAATTTTAAAACAACGTGAATAAAGAGACTTTTTAAATGATGTATCTCAAGCTCCTACTTCCCATTTAAAAATGTAGGGGTTACAATAACTGTCACTCGAAGGGGGTTCAATGTAGGGTGGATGCAATTTTGTTGTTGCAGGATGTCATTTCCTAAATTGAAATTGTTTCAGGATTTGTATAAATATACACAATCATTAAAATAATGAATTTATTCCATTTGGCTGTTCCACAGTGTATTTACAAATATATACAATGAATTTAATGACATGCACAATCTGAATTTAATAACTTAAATATTTATATGACATTATTTACATATTTACTGTTTAATTTTATTCCATTAAACTTTGTAATTTGTCCAAACAAACATCACTAAATAATTGCTCAACAGCATAATATCTACATGCATCATAAAAACCCGCGACGTACATCTACAAATTAATATTCATAACTGTTCCTTTCTTTAATTTAATTTTAAATTAAAATGAGCTATTCTATATGACCTCAGCTAAACTACAAATATCTTGTCATAAGTTTAATTAAATCAATACGGAATTATAGTCAACCTGTTTCCTGTTTTCTTCAATAAAAATAGCTATCAAAACTTTTTAACATCTTGTGCTAGGTCAGATATTAAAAATCAATAAAAAAAAAGAGGTTTTTACTAAAACTATAATTTTATAAAAAAACCATTTCACTAATGTGTATTATTCGCATGTCTTGACAAAATGTTCAGTCTCATGTATTTTTTCTGGCCAACAGGTAGTTCCTCACGGCAGTGTAGCATCAGACAGTATAGAATGTTCCAAAATAGGTACAACGATATTAAAAAAAGGCGGGAACGCAATTGATGCCGCAATCGCAACCGCTTTCTGTCTTTCTGTTGCGACTCCGCATCTTACGAGTCTAGATGCGTAAGTATAAATTGTTGCCAACTACATACAAGTTAAAATAAACCATATATTACTCCTATATTGCTAGTAAGGATCTGAAGCCAGGCGAAGCCCCTACAGTGCAGGCATATATCCATCTATCCTTTTCGGGAAACGGCGAGCCTTATACGCATGTCCGAGAATGGAGCATGCGCACAAGCGTGCGTCAGGTGTACCCATATATTTAATTGATTTATATTGATTTATTTTCAACAAATTAATTTTGAGTAACTTATAAGTATTTACGTGTGTAATTGAGTTTACTTGTACGTAAAGTGTGTTCACTGAGAGGTTGTTTTGATAAATTTACTGATTACGAACTAATTTCAAATATTTGTTTTTATCAAATACTTGATTTATTATTTGAAAAATAATCCTCCATCCTCCGACGTAACAGCTATTTGCAAACTTTGCGAGCAGATTATCAGAAAATGTCAAACGGAACTAACTCAATCAAAGGTAAAGATAATTTAATGAATAAAATTTTTAATCACATTGGAATGAGATTTGATAATAGAGAAATTAATTATCATTATTTTTTTAAAAAGCTGGGTAAGAAGAATTATTAATCTCAACAATATATTTTATTTACTCTAACTAAACTTTAAATTTTGAGGGCAAGTGGCTTTCCCCACCACAGTCAAGAGTCGTGACGCTTGCGCACAACGAGTCGAGTTTTCCGATAGAGATAGAAACAGCCATTTGCTGTCTCACTTACGGTCTGATACTTCCACTTACGGGCGCTAGCAATAGGGAAGAATCACGGAGTGTGCGACATCTATTATTAATCGTATGAAATTCTCAAGGTGTGAACGACAAACTAAACTCCATTTGTTTATATGGGTAAAAAGTGAACTTTATATATTATTTTGAGCAATTTAAGCATTGAAAGTGTTATATTTGAACGATATTTTGTGAAGAATTGGTGTTTATAAACCACAAAATCTTAAAATGCAAAGAATTAAAAAAATTGATATGGAGATAAAATCGCGGAAAATATGCTCTGTTCCACAATGCTCTACATATGGCATTTTGATTATATCTTTGCATAAATTTCCTTCAAATCTTAAAGCAGCTGAGAAATTGAAGATGATCTTAAAGATAGGAAAAAAATCTCAAAGTTTATGTTTTTTTGCAGCAAGCACTTTGTGAAAGATGATTTTTTCAGTGGTAAGTTTGATATTGTTGTACAATGATCTATAATTTTATTTGTTATTATTCATAGTGACAACACAGAGAAAGCGTTGTTCCTAGCCAGAACCTTCCAGTGTTAAAGTATCAACATTTCATAATTAAGAAAGATATAGAAGTGACCAAGTTAATTGGATATATAATTCTTAATTGGGCGAACACGTTCACTAACATAATACAATATGTCCAAAATTGATATTTCGACTTTCATAGGAATTGCAACAAGAATTCCAGGGACAAAAGAACTGAAAAACTTTGAAAACAAACCAAAATTGATACCAGGATACACCTGGTCTTGATTGGCATTTAACAAGAATCCAGCGACAATAAAACTAAAACGTCGAAAACAAACCTTAAATCCTGCTTCAATCCAATAGTTTAACACAAAAAATCAACTCAAATCTTTGAGATAACTAAAATTCCCTTCAATAAAAACTTTGTTTTTACAAGTGATCAAATTACAGAATATTTGTTGTTCACACCTCGATCCGATATTTTGTCACGCGTCACGTGTTTTTTCCCTCTATATGAAATAAACAGACTTTTCAATGTATAGGCTAAAATCAGATACACGTTACGTCGTTATTCACTATTGTAAATTTTCAGCTCGGTTATGAAATAGTCGAATGGTAGTCCAATTCCAGTCTCTTTAAATTTGTCTGTAAAGTTGGGGTATTTTAAGTTCGAAGTTGTATTTAATTAAATCGGTACGAAAGAAAATGGTGAACTGTCACCAAATAATTAGCAATAATTACTATGCACATATACTATCTAGACAAAAAGTAATGAGACAGATTAAATAAAACACACAAAAAATATTTTATCCATCCAAATTTATTGCGTCTGCCTCAAAGTAATCCTCTCCTATTGGAATACTCAAAACGATGTCCACGAAGTGGTATTTTTGATCGAGGAAGTTTGAAAAAGTCACACGTAGCCATATCTGGTAAATACGGTGCATGCAAATGAAATTCACTTGATTTTTGATGAAATACTGACAAATAGTGATAGCTGTATGCAAGGGTGCAATATCGTGATGCAAATTCTGGTCGATTTTTATTAATTGACTCGCGTAAACGACGCAAAAGTGCTAAATTATATTCTTTGTTGACTGTTTGGCTAGTTGGAACTCTTTTTGTACAACGCCACGGTAGTCGAAGAAAACAGTCAACATGACATGACACCTTGATTTTTAACTTGGGATTTTTGGTGATTTGTACCACTTAAAAAGTTATGATTTTGATAAAAATTCAGCCACTTGCCCTTGAAATGTAAAGTTTAGTTAGAGCGTATATTTAATACTCAGTATTAAATATATGAGTTAGAGTAAATATTGGTATATTACACACCTAGGGCAGTAAAGTAAGAAATGTTTCAGAGCACATGTTTGTTGACTGAGGCATAGCGGGCCGAAAGTGACGCTTTCTGCACAGTAGGAAGAAAAATATATTTTTATGATTAATAATTCTTACCTAACTTTTTAAAAAATATATAATATTAGCATTGTTTTATTTAAATCAATTTGCTAGAAAACTTTTATAGTATAGTATTATAGTATCAATCAAAATATTCAAATAAATAAACGTAATATATGTTAAATATGGGTAAAACTGACGCACGCTTGTGCGCATGCTCCATTCTCGGACATGCGTATAAAAGCGCGTTGACATTATGCAAGCTAGCTAGCACCAGTAACCGAGCGCTAGTTTACTAGCTCGTGTTAATTTGTTTACATATAGTACCAGTAAGAAAATACCAGTCAGTGAAAATGAGTGAACTTGCTGAAGGTATTGAAGTAATAACTGCAATGTTACAAGAAGAAATTAAAGTTTCAGTAGAAAGAAAAAGCCGTAAAAGAAGATGGCGGGTGCGAGAATGAATTAAAAAACGTGCAAAATATGGTGTGTCAGATAATATGTTACAGGAAGTTAAACTGGCAGACCAGCCCTGGCTTATACAATTCATCTGGCGAAGTACCTGATTTTTGGGATTTTTTTATTTTATTTTTCTCCATCTTATAGGTGTCCCTAATAGCTTCAATTTTTTTCTTTATCAGATCTATTGTTAAATCCTTCATATCTATTTCCCTTTGTATATATTCAAATGCGCTGTTTCACATATCTCGATTTTTGTAATTTGTATCACGAATATTCCACAAAACCTCACATTCTTTATATAATTTAACAAATTAATTTGTGGTATTTTCTATCCACTTGTTAGTCGGTGCCATTTTGTACCACTTTACTGGTATATAAAAGTACAACGTCCTACTACTTACCTAGTGCTTCTAAAATTAGCTCTACACTAGCGCCAGTGAAGGTTTACATTATGCTTGTAACATACCTATCCACTATCGCTAGTTGACTAGTGCTAACTAGCTAGCATAATGTCAACGCGCCTTAAGGCTCGCCGTTTCGCGAGAAGGATAGATGAATATAAGTCTGCGTAGGGGCTTCGCCCGGCTTCAGATCACTACTAGCAATATAGGAGTATTAAATATATGATTTTTCGTATCTTCTGTCCCGTAGATCTTGGATTCAAAGACAAGCATTTGATGCATGATCCATGTTAATAAAAGGGTTTGTTCCAATTACTCAAAAAAATTGTTCAGTGAACGGTCACAAACATGTGCAATAGATAAAACGAGTTCTAACCGCGTGTCTATCGGACGATCTGATTTTTCATTTAACCAAACTAATTGTTATTATTATTTTAGAGAAGGACAGATACTTATTTACAATCATCGAAAAAAGGATCCACCTATAGCGATACATTTTTCCCACAAAATATCCCAATCACAACAATATCCACCTACCAGTGTTTTGGGTCTAGCTTATGTGCACAGACATTTCGGTAGTTTACCGTGGTCAAATTTGGTACTTCCCGCAGCGAATTTAGCAAGGTAGGTTCAAATTTTAAACCCTTTTCTTTTTTCCACTCAACAAGAATTACTTGCAATTAGTTGTCTTTTTAAAATAATTTTCATATTTTTAGTTTGGAACAATAAATTTTCTTGCCAAATTAAAAAACTCTGAAATAGAAGCAGACCTGCAATCAATGAATAAACAGCAGGCAGAACTAAGGGAAAATACAGAACAAACGCTTAATGAACTATGCGAAAACGTTAAAGAACGTATAAGAAACACAGGAACAAATATCCTAGCTTACCACATACAGATAAGCAAGAAGAAATGGATGACAGATGAAATCTTAACACTAATGGAATAACGCCGTAAACACAAAGGAAAGAATAACACTGAATATAAAAAAATAAATATACGTATTAGGTCTGAGATTAGAAAGGCAAAAACGGGAATGATTAGAAAAAGAATGTGATGAAATTTAAAGATTGCAAGAGATGCACGACACACTTGGAGAACACAAAAAACTAAAAAAGCAGCTGAAGTATACAGATCTAGACTCATAACTACATTAAGAAATGACTCAAATGAAATCATAACAGAAGGTGAAGATAAAAGAGACCTCTGGAAAAAAATATATAGAAAACCTATTTTCTGATGAATCGAGACCAGAGCCTGAGAACAACTATTCAAACTTATCTGGACCTCCAATACAAATAAATGAAATCAAAAAATCAAAGTCAGCAAGCCAGAGGCTGGGTTTTCTGTGGAAAGCTAGAAAGTTTTTTACTCCTGATCAACTGTTGACGACGTACAAGGCTCAAATCCGATCTCTACTGGAGTATTACTTGCACATTTAGGGTTCAGCACCAAAGCATTCTCTTCATCTTCTAGATTTCATTCAGATGGCAGATGCTCCAGAGAAATAAAACTCTTATACCACCACTGGCCACATTCACCCGAAGAACTCGGCACGCTGATCAGTCTCATCCATTTACTCTCAAGATTGACACTACAAGGACCAATCTCCATCAAGAATCCTTCTTTTACAGGGCTGCTATGGAACCAGCTTTCGAAAATCTGTTTTTCCAGAGAACTATGACTTGCAACTTTTTAAAAAGTGGGTCCACAATCATTTCCTTTCTATAATCCCTCCCCCTTCTAATAGTCGCAGTCCGTGGCCCACACGATAGACCTATCCTTTTTGCGACTATTTTCAGTAAAAAAAAAAAGAAATACTAAAATTAATTGATGATGACAATATTGTATGATACCGGTTGTTTCACCGAAAAGTGGCTGAGATCCACGTTCATCCCGCTCCCCAAGAAGGTGAATGCAAGCAGATGCAATGATCATAGACTGATAAGCCTTATGAACCATACTCTTAAGATATTCTTGAAAGTATTACAAAAAAAGAATATACAATAAATGTGAACGAAAAATATAAGCTTCAATCAATTTGGTTTCAAATCTGGAATGGGTATGGGTATGCGTTAAACACAAAAAACTTATGGATATATTGAAGAAGACAGAATTGGATGATAAAGACATCAGATGCATAGAGAATTTATACTGGCACCAGACAGCACACATCACAACACAAAACATTACTACAGAAGATATTGAAATAAGAAGAGGCGTGTGGCAAGGATGTATTCTGTCTCCACTGTTATTTAATCTATACTCCGAAGCCATATTTGAGGAAACCTTTGAAGAACAGGAATGGGAGTAAAAGTAAATGATGCGCCAATATCCAATCTCAGATATGCAGATGATGCTGTATTAATTGTTAACGATGCTGAAGAACTTCAGAAAATGTGTAATCGACTAAGCCACCTAAGTGAAGAATTAGGATTAAATATTAACACAAAAAAAACTAAATTCATGATAATCAGCAGGAACAAACATTCATATAACAATGCTTCAATCATAATCCAAAATCGACAACTTGAAAGAGTATTGTATTACAGAGACTTAGGGTGTTGGCTGCACTCAGATTGGAACTCTGATAAGAAAATCCAAAGCAGAATAGAAATGGAACGTAGTGCATTCATAAAATATGGAAAGGTACTTAAATGCAAACATCTAAACTTGTCACTAAGCATGCGTTATGTAAGATGTTATGTATGGTCGATACCATTATATGGGGTGGAGGCTTGAACGCTAAAGGTAAACACTATCAATAAAATAGAAGCATTCAAAATGTCGATCTACAGACGTCTGCTTAAAATTTCTTGGACTGATAAGGTGACGAACAACGACGTCTTACAAAGAATGCATAAAGAAAGAGAATTATTTACCACAATAAAGAAGATAAAAACTGCATACTTTGGCCATATTTTTAGAAATGAAAAATATAATATGCTACAATTGATTTTGGAGGGCAAAATTGAAGGAAAGAGAGGAATGGGGCAAAAACAAATGTCATGGGTTCGAAATATCAGACAATGGACCAGAATTAAATCAATTGGACAGCTTGTCCACACTGCAAGAGACAGAAATAAATTTGGAAATGTGGTCGCCAACATCCGTTCATATGGATAGGCAGTCGAAGAAGAAGAATAAATTTTCTTGCAGTTTATTTTGAATTTGTGTGACTTATTGTTACGATATTTAGTCTTGGGTTTGTTGATTTAAAACAAAAAAACTAAACAATTTATTCTAATCTTTCTTCTGGTAATACAATAAACTCTTACTTGATAAATCACTTATATATTCACTATACTTCAACTTAAAATTTTTAAAATAAATTATATCACTTTCTAATTGACTAAGTAACTGCGGCCCCGCGATCTTAAATATTTCTGGAAATTTTCGTGATTCGCGAACGACATTTCTAGATACATCGCGGGCTTCCAATAACCGCCCGCGGCTATATTCACTAAAATTTTGGGCGTTTGATGTTACCATTATAAAACCATCTTTTTATTATCAACTCGCCGTTGCTTCATGGCAAATAATCGGTACAGGGGCGTATTCGTTGACCACAATCCGTAAATAATTCGTCTGGGAATTAATGTCCTTACTTATTATCTCATATTTATTCTTATATTTAATTTAAAACATAAAGTGATTGTACAATTGACATTTTTGAATCATTTAAGGATTGTTTTTTTAAAAAAGTATATTATCCAATAACATGTATTCTTGGTCCCACAGATGGAACAATTTTTCATAATTTAATGTATTTAAAGTAATTGTAAAAATATGGTTGAACAGCCAATATCGATCAATCTTAAAAAATAAACTAAAAAAATCCTGTAAATTTGATTTTTTTTAAATTTTTTAGGCAAGGAGTAGTGGTGCCAAAGCAGTTGGTACAGGCGATAACATATTCCAAAGCGGAATCTATTTTTGGTTATTTAGAATCTGGACAACTTTTGATACAAAAAACTTTGAGCATTACACTTTTACAAATAGCTAATATTTCCAAAACAGGTAATTTGTATTTTAATTAGTACATACATACATACATATAGTCACGCCTTTTTCCTGTAGGGGTAGGCAGAGACCACTTTCTTCCACTTGCTACGGTTCTTACACACATATTTCGCTTATTCTACTTTCATCAGTGCTCTCATACATGCTCGTCAGTTGTTGGTACTCTTGACCTGGCCTTTTTTCTTCATTCATCCTCTCTACGTGTCCAAACTAACTAAGGATTCCTTTATCTATCTGTGTAACCACATCTTTCACACCACAGCAATCCCTTATCTCACTATTCTTCACTTTATCTAATTGAGTCACTCTGGCTAACTTCTCAGACTACTCATCTCCGCAGCATTAATCCTATTTTCATGCCTTTTCTGCCAAACCCAACATTCACTATCATACATAAGTGTAGGAACTAACACTCCTCTATGCACAGCCAGACGTGCCTTTTTTGACACTTCCTATAGTACATTAATAATTAACACCCTGTGTTTTATGAACCAGATACTTGTTTAATTTCTCAGTATATCTTACTGCGTTTCCAAAAAATTTCACATTATTATATGTGTTCACTAAGGAGCTAAAAATTATTCCATTTACCTATTACTGATTGCATTTCAAATATTATATTATAGGATTGAGTTTTTTATTGAAGTAAAACTTCTTTAGAATCGTTGTGATTTGAAATCGATGAAACGAAAAAGCGACACTAAAAAGATAAAATACATAAATCTATAGGATTAAGCCTGCGGAATAATGAAATAGTCTAATGCCCTATTCTTAAGGAAGAAGTTGTTTTTATTTTATTTAAAATAATTAAAGAAGTTAATGCTTAAAAACTAACTGCTTCTCAGGGTTGTGAAGCACAGGGTGCGGTCTGGGCGTAAACCCGGAAAAAGCAACTAGTACTTTTTACGAGAAGAAACAACATTCCCGACTTTCCCCTCCCAGAAATTGGAGGATAAACTATTAACCTCTCGGAACGAGCTAGGTACCTGGGCCTGATCCTAGACCGAAATTGACCTTTGCTGAGCATGTTAGCAAGACCATAAAGAAAGCTGAGAATACGGTTTCAGCACTATCGAGCCTTTTGCCAAACGTCGGAGGACCCAGTGCCTCAAAAAGAAAAGTCCTATCGAGCGTGATCCAATCACAGCAACTGTACGCTGCACCGGCATGGTATACAGTAACCGGTAATTAGAAACTCATACAGAGAATGAGGAGAATACAGCGAATAATGTCTATCAGAGTGTGCAGTGCATACAGGACGATATCAGTAGAAGCAGTGACAGAGATTGCTGGAATTCCACCCATAGAACTGCAAATCAAGGAGAGACTGGAATCATACAATGGTCTAGGGAAGAGAACTATCATTGGCAAGGAATGTGGACGAATGGGACATATGGACGTTGGACGTGGAGGTTGATCCCTGAAATAAAAACATGGTTGGATAGACCCCACGGAGAGGTGGACTATTTTCTCACTCAAGCACTCTCTGGACACGGGTGCTTTATAAAGTATTTGTTCGATCTAAGAAAAACAGAATCAGGAGAGTGCACGTACTGCGGAGGTGGAACACACCCTTTTCGCATGTCCCAACTGGGAACGAAAGAGATTGTAATACGAGAGAGGAACTGGGAGAACGTTTGATGCTGTCAATATGAGGGAATCAGAAAAACACTGGAAAGAAGCTTATTCACTTATTCGCTATATTATAGAAAACAAAGGGAGATAAAGTCGAAACTGAAACAGACTGCCTCTACACTGAAGTAATGTGAAAGCGGATTCCGGTGTAGTGAGTGAAATGACAGAGGAGGGGTTTTAGTCGGTAGGAATCCGACACAACCCCTACCTGGGTGTCTTGTGCAAAATTTCCCCTCCTCTTACTGTCAATAAAAAAAAGACCGAAAGCTGTTGTGGAGGGAGAATATGGAGGTAAGGAAAACCACTGTAGCGACCTACACCTGCAGAAGGGCCATCGGCAAACAATGGGGGCTGCAACCCCATGTTGTTCATTGGCTCTACATTACGATCATAAGACCAATTCTAATGTATGGATCGTTAGTATGGTGGCCAGCCCTAGAGAAGGGAGTCGATCATACAAAGATAGGAAAAGTTCAGAGATTGGCAGGCCTGCTGATCACAGGCTGTCTACGGATCACCCTAACAAAAGCCGTGGAAACGATTCTACATCTACTACCAGTAGATCTGTTTGGGAAAGAATGTGCAGCTAGCGCGGCTCTTAGACTCAATGATGTGTCCCCATGGACCGAAACGCACTATGGTCACTCTAGAATTCTAAGAGAATATGACCTGTGCACAAAAACTACCGACTATACTAAACCTACCCCTATGTGGGAACTTTATTCAAATAATGCAATCATGGTTACAATAATAATTTTAAATAGTATTTGAAATAGCAGCACTATCCAAAAAAAAGTTATCCAAAGCAGCACCAACATGCTGGTCTCGGAAAACTAGCTAAACAACAATATAATAGTACTATATACAATACAACAACAAGATAATACTATTGGAAATTCACTTAAGAATCTATAATACAAATGTAAATTAAAATTCAATAGTAATTCTGATACAGAGAAATGAAAAGATTTATGCCGATCCTTTGTTGAGTATGCAAGTAAGAAAACTCTTTATTCTATTCTTAAACATACTGATATTAGGGCTATCTGTTATTTCCTTTGGAAGAGTGTTATAAGTTTTCATGCATAGTGTAATGGGATTATTTAAATATTGCTTACTATCAATAAGAAAATAACCATTGACGGCCTTGGAACCAGAATAAATTCGTTAATATGCCAGTACCGGCTCGATTAGGAAAAATTCCCATTACAATAGCAAACATTATACAGTGTTTCATACTACTTGGTTTCCTCTTTGTGCGCTGTTTCGTAGCCTTCCCACTCTTGTCTACTCAGCATTGTAGATATGTGTGCGCCTGTATATTGCCGAGACAAACCGAGAGAGCAAGTGTTGTATAGTGAGTGTGTATTTATCTCATTCTCTCGAAGTTTAGTTTTCTGGAGTTTCACTTCTATTGTGAACTGCACATTATTTTTAATTTGAATAATTCTTTCGGCAATAAAAAATGTTAATAAATTGTAATAAACATTTTAATGAAAATTAATGCTTTTTATACCTCTCAATAGTTTTTGCCTATATCGTAAATACATATAGTCACGCCTTTTTCCCGTAGGAGAGACCACTTCTTTTTCAATTGCTAATAAGGTTCTTACACACATCTTTCGCTTCTTCTACTTTCATCAGTGCTCTCATACATGCTCGTCGGTTATTGGTACTCTTGATCTGGCCTCCTTCAAAACAATGTCGATCTGATCGAGATATGTTCGCCGAGGTCGACATCTACCGACTTGCCCATTCACACTCGCCTTATAAATCTGTTTCGTCAATGTATTTTGGAATAACTATGTTATGTACTAAATGTATCGATATTGTTGCAGTGTTGAATTCGCATTTGGATAAACTGAAGGAGACTGAAATGAAGGAGACAGTATCTGCAACAAAACTCTTGAATTTTGATATATACGTACCTAAAACTGCTGATTCCGTTGGCCAATTTTTAGCTGACGCTTTAAATGAATTTGAAAAAATGAACCTAACTGATTTAACATTTAGTGATCCTGCATATGCTCACGATTTAGTTGAAGTAGTTCAATATTATCAAAATGAAAAAGAAAATAGCACTTATCCCTTATTTCACGAAGGTACCATATCAAATACCGCTGTAATGGATGCCCATGATAACTATGTTTCCTTGGTCACGTAAGTTTATTTTATTTTTATTTAGTTTCAGGAAATATTACCAATTTTCAGTGTTATGGTATGAAATCTAGCAGAATAACTTAATAGTTAGTTCTTAGATGGTATAAATTCAGACTAGCTAGTCTCTCTTGTTGTTTTTTTTAAGATTATCATTTCTTTTTATATTTTTCTTTATTCAAACTTTTTCTCTGGTTATTAAGAAGAATCATTGGTGTATTTTATAGCGGATTGAGAAGAGAGCTAGCCAGTCTCTGGTTTTTAATATTTTTTGTTCTCTAACAAAAACGTTTTTCTCTAATCAAACTTTTTCTAATATTTTTGTTTCCTAACAAAAACGGCTTGTTACATACTACTAAATTTTCTGCTTCTTAGTCAAGTTGTTCTCTGGTTTTAATAGGTACATTAAATTTGGTTTTATCACTCATTTCTAACTTGAAGCTTTTCCAGTCTGTATTGCTATTGGTTAATATTGGATGGGGTTCTCTCTTTATTAGGGATTCATTTAAAGTTAGTTTTATTGGCGAGTGATCGGAACGCAAGCTAAAATATTCGTCAATATTTATATAAATGCTTGATCCTTTTTTAATTGTACAATAAAAATCTATGAGGTCTGGTATTTTCTATATTGCCTGTAGAAATATACTTGCATCCAGTTTTTGCAGGCAATTGCGTCCCTTCGTCATTAGTTAGAAATTCCAACAATAGCTGAGGAAATCAAACGAAATGCTAGAAATTACGAGACTAGGCTATACAATCAACATAGAAGATTAAAAAGAGTGAGCACTTTGAATTAGTGCTGTGAAGTGATTAGTGTATACTATAAGTAGTTATTTATTGATTAGTATCGATTCAATAAAGTTGTATTGGTTATTGATACTGCAATTTATGATGTGCCCAGGAGGCGTATTGCCAAACTCCCGTACAGTACAGAGCACGTCGTGTTTCCATGCTCTGAATCACTCATGGCTTTGCGAGTGACGAACGCGCATTTGGTATTGGCATACCCCCGTGCAGTACAGAGCACGCCGTATATTCCATGTTCTGAATCACTCGGGGCTTTGCATTTGGTTAGACAAAACCTACTGCAGTACAGCGCAAAATAGCAGATACCTACCTAATAAAATGTTTTTTTGATCAAGGACTTCATGACAAATAATTTATTATAGTTTTGCTGTTAAAAATTAACTAGTACTTTGTTTATTTAATAAGACAATATACAGTTAAGAATTAAAACGTATAAATTAGACTTTAAAAATGCATTTGTTATTAAGGATTTTTTCCTTAGACAAATTATAGTTTACGAGGTTTTAGTTGCCATTATAGGGTGATAAAGTTTATTACATATATGGGGATCTCGGACGCGATATATAGTAGGTTAAATTAAAGGAAAGTCGCACATTTTAATGCTTTAAATTTTGTTTTAGAATTTAAAAAAATTAATACTCTATACCAAATTACAACTTCCTTTAACGTTTACAGTGTGGACAGTAAGAAAACTTTAAATTTTAGAAAAAAAAACATGAGATAATCTTCAGCGAATATTAATCATTTTTCATAAACTACTTAGGATTAGAGAGTTGTAACTTGGTGTGAAGGAGTTTTTAGTAGTGCTGATTGAAAACTCGTAGTCATTTTTTTCTAGAAATGCCATAATACTATTTTCGTAAATTTTGCCTCTTTATTGTGGTCCATAAGTGTGCCCCTGAAACTAAATTGGTCCATGACTGAAAAGAGTTTGTCGATACCTACGTATTCAACAAAGAAAGATTTTGTCCTTGTTTTTATTCCTTACATACATACATATAGTCACGCCTTTTTCCCGTAGGGGTAGGCAGAGATCACTTCCTTCCACTTGCTACGGTTCTCACACACATCTTTTGCCTCCTCTACTTTAATCAGTGCTCTCATGCATGCTCGTCGGTTGTTGGTACTCTTGACCTGGCCTTTCTTCAAAACAATGTTGATCTGATCGAGATATCTTCGCTGGGGTAGACATCCTTTATGCTCAGCCAGGCATGTCTTTTTTGACACTTTTTAGCTGCTTATAAAGCTATGTAGTGCCCCATTCATTTGTTTTCATGCCAACATCCTTCCCTCAATGTTACTGTCATACTTTCCATCTCTCGTAAACTTTGAACCCAAGTACACAAATTCATTTACTTGTTCCACTCTTTCTCCCTTAATCAAAACTTTAGTTTGTCATGCTTTCTTCTCTTTCAAAAACCATTACTTTCGTTTTGCTTACATTTATTTTCATCCCGTTGATTTTCAGGGCATCATGCATAACATTAACCATCGCCTGCAAGTCTTTTTCAGATGAAGCTAATATGACTTGATCATCGGCGTTAAGAAGGCATTTGACGATAAAATCATTCATTTTCAATCCATACGCACTCTTTTTCAAATCTTTTAAACAATGGTCTATGTATAAGTTAAACAGCCATGGCGAAGCCACACATCCCTGTCTCACAATTTTTTCGATGTTAAACCAGTCCGTGCAAGCTCCGTTTATCCTGACACAAGCAGTGGAATCCTCATAAAGTGATTTCAGTGCTCGTATTAAACTACCGCTCACCCCATACATAGACAATGTCGACCACAATTCACTCCTCATCTCTCTGCCATAGGCCTTTTTCAAGTCTATAAAAGCGCAATAGACCTTCTGACTTCTAGCCAAGAATTTTTCAACTATACCTCGTAATGAAAAGACCTGATCCTTCCTCTTCTAAATCCTGCTGGCACATCCCATATCATCTTCTCAGTTTCATTCGTTACTCTTTTAATCAATATCTTTGCATACAGTTTGTCGACTATGCTGAGTAAACTAATACCTCGGTAGGTCCTGCTGCGAACCTTTTCCCTTGTACAGCGGCACGATAACGGCCTTGCACCAGTCATGTGGTACGCTACCACTCCTCAAACAAAGGTTAAAAAGGCGGTATAGCAAAATAGCTACCACGTTTTGTCCAGCTTTCAGCATTTCAACTGTTATCCTGTCATACCCAGCAGCTTTACCCAATTTCATACTGTCAACGTTTCCACAATTTCTGTCGTAGTAATTTCACTTTCATTGCAACTTTTACTCGTGTCTCTAAATGGGGCCTGTACTTGTGTATCCTCTTTCTCAAATAAACTTCCGAAGTATTCCTTCCATCTCTTTAATACGCATTCCTCTCCTTTTACCATACTACCATCTTGGTTTCTGATTCTTTCCAGTTGCGAGGTAGTATTTTTACCTCTGGATGTTCTTATGGACTTCCAGAAGAGTTTAATATTGTTTTTGAAATCGTTAGATAATCTGCTATCAAATTCATCTATTCTTGTAAAATATTAAAAATATCCTAACGCATAAACAACTTTATTGCGAGCTGTAGATTATTTATTAAGTACAAAAGTACCACAAAATAATTATTAATGTAATTTCGCATTAGGAACATTAAGAGAAATATTGGTACTAAGGATGTGCACAAGCAAAGCCCCGAGTGATTCAGAGCATGAAATTCACGGCGTGCTCTGTACTGCACGGGGGTTTGCCAACACCAAATGCGCGTTCGTCATTAGCAAAGCCCCGAGTGATTTAGAGCATGGAAAATACGGCGTGCTCTGTACTGTACGGGGGTTTGGCAATATGCGCCCAGGAGTGCATCGAAAAGGACACCCGAAGGGTAGAAATCTATATTCTATAGCTAAGCAGCACTAAAAGCTCTGAAGTCATACACCCGTGAGTCTAAGCTGACTTGGGACTGTAAACAATCCCTACGACAACTGGCAGTAAACAACCAGATCACTCTGATGTGGGTTCCAGGTCACAAGGTAGTTAGAGGCAACAAGGAAGCAGACTACCTTACTAATGAAAGGGCAAATATACAATTTTTGGCCCAGAACCCTTCTGTGAACTCTCCAAGGCCCACTTGAAAGAAGAGGTTCGACGCTGGGAAACATGATATGAAATCTCACTGGAATAAAGTGCCAGGACAAAGACAAGCGAAAAGGCTGGGAAGCCTTTCGCCAAGGAAAGCAAACAGCTTCTCGAGTTGGACAAGAAAGACTTGTAACTGGTGACGGGACTCCTTACTGGACACTGCCCTCTGAGGTATTATATGAAAATGATGGGAAAAACATAGAGTGATAGTTGCCACTACTGCGAGAACTTCGCTGAAACTGCAGAACATTTGCTTTGCGAATGCCCAGCGCTTTTCTGCAAGAGGCTCAAGAGTTTTTGGAAGGGGCCTTCTTAAAGCCCTCCGATGTCAGGAAATTAGCTCGCAGGAAATTTATAAACTGTTTACGAAGTCTCGGAATTCCGGGTCTCGAATAGATTAAGGGTTATGCACAAAAGATCTGATAGGTCGAGGTGCTTGAGAGGCTGCATAGCCTTTACGACCCCCCCTACAATCTACAATCTGGTCTCCAATATTTGTTGTTCTTTAGTAAAAACATTGTTGACAATTGTTCGTTTTCTAAGATTATCTTTTTTGTATATTTTTCTTTATTTAAACTGTTTCTCTGGATATTAAGAATAATCATTGTTGTATTTTATAGTGGACTCGGAGCCAGACTAGCACTTTTCAATATTTTTTCTTTTTTAACAAAAACGTTGCTGACAATTGTTTGTTTTTTAAGATAGGTAACCTTTCCTTTTTATATTTTTCTATATCCAAACTTGTTCTTTGGTTATTAAGAAGAGTCACTGGTGTATAAGAGACACATACAGCTAGTCTATCTTCTCAGTTTTCTAATATTTATTGTTCTCCAACAAAAACGTTGCTGGTTATTATTATTTTTTTAAAGATTATACCTATTCATTTTGTATTTTTCTCTGGTTATTAAGAAAAGTCATTGGTGTATTTTACAGCGGACTGGATAAATTTTTCGGGTCAGGTATAAGAAATCATCTGGGCTACATAGATGATATAAAAACCAAAGGCAAAATGAGCAGCAGAATGCCAATTTTAATACTAGACGGTATGTACGTATGCGGAAGGAGGTACGTTTTTGGAGCGAATAATTTGGGAAGTGCTTTGCAAATTATTAGCAATTTAATCCTGCACAAAGAAAATGTTACAGACGCCATAGAAGCTCCAAGATTGTATATCGGAAACTGGACAGCAGGATTCGAAGGTTTGCAAGCTGTATTAATTTTTGATAATTATTAAAACTAATTTAAAAATATATTTCAGTTTTGCACACCCCTTCTTTCCCTGAAGAAGTTTTAGAACATTCGCCGTGGAAAACCAACTTGGTTGACAAACCCTATCAGAGCAGCAATATTGTGGTTAAATATAAAGATGAATTGAGTTCGCATTCCGATAGCAGAGGGGGTGGGATCGCCAGTAGATTTTAATTAATGAACACCAAAAGTATATCTTAAGTAAAAAAATTTAATTAGACTTTCTATTTGTCCCAATTTTTAATTTCAAAAAATATAAAAAAATAAATTTTTGTGCATTTATGAAATTTTAAATTCATTGGCTGTGACTAACAATATATTTTATATTTGTTTAATGTTATGTACTTAATTTTAATATTTATTTGTTTTTTACCAAATGTATTGTAATTGTTAATACTATAGTTTATCAAATAAATAAAAAAGGCAACGGTTTGTATTTGTTTATTCATTTTTATATAATTTTGTAACTATTTCTTATTTCTGTTTATATATCTTGATTATTCTTTTAAACAATCAAGGATTCTGCTGCATCTATTTATCTTAAGGTCGTTATGGTGCCGTAGTTAACATGTTTTAGGAATCTTATAAATGAATCTTATCAATTTATAATTATTTTCGATATCTGAAAAACGAATATTCAAGGCGTCTAAGAAATGGTTTGTTTAAACTTCTTCCTTTAATGAAAGCAAATGCTTGTTTTTCTTCGTTTTCTTGTTTTCCGACGCTTCAGCGTCCCAATGGTGACTTATCTCTAGTTATTCTGACCATTCTGTTATCCATTCGTTTATGTTGTTTATTCCACATGTCCTTCTAATATCCTTACTTCTATCCCTGTCAAAAAGTGATTTTTCGTTATCCTGCTCAGTATTTTATACTAACGGCTCTATACTAGAGAGGAGAGTGTAGCGGTGCCTTCTCAGAAGACCCCTCACTTAGCCTCTCGTTTCGTTTGCCTGATTACTGCAGTGTGTATCAGAAAAAATGACAGCCATTACCGAGGCAGCTGTCTGCCATCCATTCTTTGTGACAGCCAAGCTGCAATCAAATCACTGAACTCAGTCTACTTGACCTCTAGGGCAGCGGTGCCACCCTAAATGAGCTAGCAGCTAAGTTTAGAGTTTACATTGTGTGGGTACCCGGCCACAGGGACATACCAGGCAACTGTAAGGCGGACGAGCAGGTAAGAGAGGGCACCACCCTCCCAGCTGTATCTGTCTCATCTCGGCCAGGAGTACCGATTGCAAACTGCCGGCCCCTCCTGCACAGCAAAGTAGTTCAAAAAGACAACTTGAAATGTCAAAATAAACCCACATGCACATCATCGAAGCAGATTTGACCTAATCTGGATCTACGTCGAATTAATGATGTTTTAACTCTATCCAGGTATCCATTGGAAACGCGATCGCGGCTACATTGGGCAGGTTCAGGTTGCAGAGCTACGACACGACTTCCGTAGAAGTTGTCACGATGAGAAAGAGGAGGAAACAATGGCATATCTTCTCTGCCACTGCTCTGCCCTATTATCACATTAATGTACAATGCATATCAAATAAAATAGAGCAACTTAACTTGTACTTAGGGACAAACCATCTTGATTTTTTGGGCATTAGTGGTTAGGTTAGGTTAGGTATCATGTGAGTGGGGCGTGGTCGCCCCTCCACCGCGACCTTTAGTAGGTCTATTGTGGCTCACCCCTAGAGGTTACAGTTCACCGCACAATCCAGCCCTTCTCACGAAGTTCATGGTTGTATATGGTAAGATTTTTTTTAAATCTGTAGGTTCTAAATTAGTGTAACCAAATATGTTAAACCTTATTCTTCCCAGACCGGGGCATGAACATAGTATATGTTCAGCAGTTTCGTCTTCCACGAAGCAAAACCGACAGTCCGTTTGTTGGTTCAGACCTATCCTTCTGAGGTGGTATCTTAGACGACAGTGTCCGGGAAGCAGTCCTGTTTGAATTCGCAGGTCATTTCTGCTCTATTCTAGGATCTGCTTAGTTGTGTTTCTCGAGGGTTTAGGTAGAAACGCCTTCGAGTGAGTAAACCCTGGTATATCGGACCAGTGAGTATTTTCCTCTCCGCCCAGTCCGAAATAATTGTTTTGGCGGCACTTGTGGTGACTCCAAAAACCGTTTCTGGTCCAGTGAACGCAGATTCGGCCCCCTGTTTTGCAAGGATATCGGCTTTTTAGTTTTTCTCCACCCCCTGGTGCCCAGGTACCCATAGTAGGGTCACCCTGTTGTTCGCACCAAGGTGCTCTAAGGATTCGATGCAATTCCATACAAGTTTAGAATTTATCTTTGTTGGAGCTCAGTGCTTTTAAAGCAGCCTGGCTGTCTGATATTATACTTATGTTTTTGTCTGCTAGAGGTCTGTTGGTCAACACAATTCGATAGAGAAGACTTCAGCCTGAAAGATGGGCATTAGTGAACACTGGCTAAACACAGATTGTTTTCCTCTTTTCTTGGATTATTTCTGTGTTGAACAGCATGCTGAATTTTGTGCCATAGAGGTCAGAAAGACAAAAACAGTTCTTATTATATCCTATAGATATTCATTGTTTAGAGAATTTGAGTTATTTTTTTAAAAAAGTTGAAGAACTTTTAACTTCAATAACGGATAGGTACCAACATATAATTTTAGCTGGAGATTTCAATATTAACATTAAAGATAAAAACGCTAATTCAGAATATTGGCTTGACTTGATTTTATACAATTTGTTCATTAAATTACCGATATGTTTTCGATACTGAAGCACTTTACAACAATAATAACGAAAAATATCTTATTTAAGACCCTTTATTTTCTAATGTAAAATACAGATTTTTGCCTTAAGGTAAATCATGTTAAAAACTCACGACATAAAATTTTCTAGTCTGTCCAATTACCAACTCCACATTAGAAATATAATATCTCATAAAAATTATACTGGATGACTACTAAATACTGAAACACAATTTATAATTTCATCCGAAAACGGATACCTCAAACTGCAAGAAAAACAATTTTCAATTCCCCTTATCTCCAACTAAACGCTTTTTATTATTTAAAAAAAAAGCCAAGAAATTAGTTTTTAAACTGTGTGTGCACTCTCCTATGCAATTAGAAATACATTTTATTAATCTGTCAAAGAAAAATTGTTAATTTTTTCGTTTCGAAAGGGAAACAGACGGTTATGCTTTTCTTGCGGTTCCTAAATTAAAAATAAATACAGCTTTTTTTTATCAAGCAAAATTAACAAGGATTAAATTTTTAAGATTGTCTTGTGGTACTTCTGCCTAATTCATTTTCTCCATTTTTATAATAATAATTAATAGCGGTCATTTTATTTAGGACTAAAAACAAACTTAAAAATAAAAAAAATAGTACGCAAACATGATGCATATCTTGACTGCGACAACTCGCTTGTACCAAATTTTGTATACAACCTTCCAGAAAGTGGACCGAGTTCCAAAAGTATTGTAATATTTTTTCTAACTTCGAAGTATATTAAAGTGGATAATATTTTTTTTCTTTTGTAGTTGTTAGAAAAACAATCATATTTAGAACATTTTAACTGATATCGGTTTTTTAATAATGAATTATCACAGGAAAAATCATCTCCATAAAAACTATGAAAATTGCTGCTTGCAATGAGTTACAAATAAAAATGGGATGCTTTGGTTTAAATTTTATTTTATTAATATTTTTGGAACGAAGTTTCTTATCGCATGGTATGGGCTTGGCGGATGGGGGCTAGGCGAAAGAAAGTGTAAGATTTTTTCGCCACGAAACAGCAGTTGCAAAAATAACGCGCATGCGCGTTCTGTTAAAGAGGAGAGGAGACGCGTATCATAGAAATACTTAGCAACGCGACGTCTATTTGTGTAGTCCACGTGTTTGTCAAAATGACAATTGCAAAAAAAACGCGCATGCGCGTTCTGTTGTAGAGGAGAGAAGACGCGTAGCATAGAAATACTTAGCAACGCGACGTCTACTTGTGTATTCTACGTGTTTGTCAAAATGACAATTGTAAAAATAACGCTCATGCGCGTTCTGTTGTAGAGGAGAGGAGACGACGCTTAGCGTAGAAATACTTAGCAATGCGACGTCTATTTGTGTAGTCTATGTGTTTGTCAAAAAATATTTAAAATATAATACGTTAGTAATAATATACTACGAAAGGAACTTCGTTTCAACTGAGTGTTCCACGACACTCACGCACTTTTTTTTAAATGAATAAAATATTAAATTTGTTACAAATATCGAAATATAAAATAAAAACTTTTAGAAAAAAAATATTTACCGAGAAAAATTATTACAATATCCAACCCAAATTTGCATAAAAAGTATATATATATAACAATAGGAAAAAACATGTAACGGGTGCGAACGTAAAATTAAGAAAAAAACCGATCGTTGTTAGCTGCCACAAGTTGATAAATACACAGACATTTTGCACAAAATACAAAAAAGTAGTATACATTGAAATTGGTATACAAGCTTTAGTATACTTATGTATCTTGAAAGAGCGGGATTTACAGGAAGTCCCAAAATTTCGAGCTCCAACAACAACTAGATAACCAACGCATAATCCTAAGTGATAGTGACAATTTTCGTGTTAATGAATTTAATCACAAAATTTCTTGGCGATTGTCAAATGTGCGGTACACGATATTTTACCGAATTTTGTACTTTTTTAATCAAACATCATGAAATATTTACCAGAATATTTATTTATATTTAATAAACAAAAATTAAATTATTGGGGTTATTATGTGTGGCTGAAAGATGTTGTTTAAACACTTCACTTAATCCAGACCAGAATTGTAGTAAAAGTTGTCTGGTAATTTTCCTTTTTTAAAAGAGTAAGGAAACATGAGTTTATTAAGAGCAAAGGATTTAATGAAATTTTTCTCAACATCTACAAGCCACACTTTTTATAAGAATAATTAGTAAGGAAAAGTTCCCTAAATAATATTTGGTGAGTCTCTTGTAGTTTTTCTTTGAGTAAAGATCGTGTTCATCTTCCAATATTTCGTTTCAGTTAAATAAAACTTTCGTTTCTTAATTTATGTAAAGTAACATTCTCAACAAAATTGAACAATGACATAAAAAAAAGGTTTAATGTGATAGTTATGTAAAAAGAGCCACAGCTTTTCATCTTCCCATAGCAAGCCACCATTGCAGTATGACTGTTACGTTGAAAATAACCTTTTTCTAAGTTAAAATTTACAAAACGAACATCGAATTTTGACTCGATTATTTGTTAAAGTCTTTAATTATGGGACATCCTGTATATTTTGACAGTTTTCTAGAACATCAAATCGTCTTATTAAGAATGCGAAAACTTTTAATAAAGATTTCTTAGTCCAACGACTTTCTTTTAAGTCGAATCAAAATTTTAAATAAAATTGTAACATTTTTACGTAAAAAGTAGTCGAAATTCGCATATTTTTTGAACAAGTGATTTTTCAAACAAAAAGAGATGAGACATTTACGTGTAGAGCGGCAAATCTGATTGTGACTATTTATTTTTTATAATTATTATTGCACGAACAGATTTTTGTCAAATTTTTGCTGATCACAGCTTAATAATAACTAGTACTATTTATTTACGTTAGTAACAATGATGACACTGTAATTAATTGCAATCATCCCACCTCTATTTAGTATGGGTATCAAAATTATTAAATGACAAATCTCAAATTAAACTAATAGACAAAATAGTTACGACAATATTAGTTATTTTGTGAAGTAATAATTGTTGCAAGAGTTTCTAAAAAAATCGTTAACTAGAAAAAAAAAACGAGTTTTGACTAAAAAATAACAATGGAAAATAATTATAGAAAAAGAGCACCTTTATTAAATATGGCCGCAATTTCATCGAGTTCTAGTAACTGCATATACGTACGAAGTAGTAGTAGTGAAATCGTATATATAATTTATGGGGATAGTTCTTGAGCGTGCATGGGATCGTATCCACAACTGCTGGCATCGTAAGCGGAGCTCTGATCGTACGCGGAGCCCATCGAATAACCCATTGAATCTTGTGGCGGAGCCGGAGACATCATGGGGGTTGGCGTCCCGCTATACGGTGAAGCACCCGCGGCTTTTTTGGCTGCATATAAGTTTGCTTCCTCTTGAGCCTTGCCGATGTTTTTCTTGTAGCGGATCCGCTTGTTACCGAACCAATTTGACACCTGAAATTTCGTAATTTTTTTATTTCCCTTTCTATAAAATTGTTTTCAGTGTTGTTAAGTAAGTAAATTACTGTTAATGTAATTGAAGCAGTAATTAATTACTTGCTCTTCAATAGTAATTCATTTGTAGTTCAATTACTGGTTTTGTTACAATTATAATTATATTTTACAAGTACTTTTAATATTTTCAATAAGTGAAAAGTCAACTGTCTGAGACATTTGCCAGTTTAGAAGAAGCATGTAAGGTTGAAGAATTATGGAAGCCATTCAAGGAAGGGATCGTGGATTTTGCTATTGAAGTATGTGGTTTAAGTAAAAGAAAGGATGTAATTTAAAGAAGGTTAAAAAAAGGTGAGGTTCAAAAAGCAGTGTCAGAGAAGAAGAAAGCCTAGCTACAACAGCCAATCAAAGAACACAAATGGCAAAGATTGAGGATTAAGGCAAGGAGTAAGTATAAAAGGTTAAAAGGTGTGGCAAAAATGGTTATGGTAAGAAAGAAGGAGAATGATAAAGATGAAATTGATAGGTTATCTGACGACCAGAACAATATTATATTCATCTGGAAGTCCGTAAATCATAAATAACAGGTATTGAAAACTTCTTTTGAGAAGGATATTTCAATAATAATACAAATTTACCTGACTGACTGTAATTCCACATTTCCTGGCAAGTTCCTCTTTAGCCTCTTCACTGGGATAAGGATTAGATAGGTGTGAATAGAAATATTCATTCAAAATTTCTGATGCCTGCTTACTAAAATTGCGTCTCTTCCTTCTGGCATCCAAAAACCTAGACCTAATCACAGACATTACAATAAATTAGATTAAATAATTTAACAGCTAAAAACTAGTTTAAGACACTATGTTTTACACTTGACAGTTAATTTACAATACCATAAATAATTTGGTACTTACCTAAGTATCATAACAGCCTCACAAGTTGATTGTTTTAGCTGCATTTGAATAGAACTGAACTTTTTGTGGATGATCTGTACCATCCTTTCGATTTCTTTTGGTGTAATTGGCCTAGTACGACTCTGTTCTCTAAGTAGATTCATAACATGTGTGGTGAATTCATTACATGCCTGTTCATATTTCTCCAGCTCCTGGAAAAAAAATCACAAAAATAATAACAACGAGCATTATAATTATACAGTTTTACAAACCTGGTGGTAAATTTGTCTAATTTGTGCCAACTTAGCTCTATAATCTGAATGTTCAATGGCATTGTCTGGTTGACCAGCTTGAGCTGCTGCAGATCCGGATGCTGCTGCACCAGCACCTCCTCCTTTTTCAGGTCCAGCTACACCTTCTGCTATCAGCATGTTATCTAGGCGCATTAACTGTGGATCTGGTGGCTCCTCCTCTTGCGTATTCCTTAGTGACAATACTGTCTTTTCTTTAATTTCACAAAGCACCTAATAAAAATTCACAGTCAGCTACTTTATTCTGTACATTAGGAGTTATAACTGACATCAAGGAAAAGACTTTTTAGTACTCAGTTAATTATTTGATAACTTATGTGACCAATGTTAACTTGTTAGTAGTGTAGATTTCAAAACTGTGACTAATGAAGTATGCTTGATTGAGAGGTTATTAAAAACTGGAAATTAGCCTGTTCCTTGTGTAAGTCAAATGTAAATAAAGTAGTACACAACACTGGCATGTTCGAGCGTAATACAGAAGGCTCTACCACCAAATGTCGAAGCACTATTCTACACTACAAAGCTAGCAGAAGCGGAATAAATAAAATTTATAAACACCGAAAATAGGGCTGGTTTCATCCGATGGCAGTTTAGAGTGTGTTTTCTGGCTTGGGCTTCGTCTAAACTTTGATCGGTAATGTTCATAATTTGCTGTAGGATCTCGCCGATGTCCTGTTTACGGGGTTCGTTTTCATTTCCAGCGGGAGCCTCACTCTGTGGGGTCATTCCGTACGGTTGTGGAGGCATCAAACCGCCCCCTGTATGACCCATCATTCTTCCGGGATCATCCATCACTCAAAATGTCTTTAATAGGGTCTCACAGGTCACCAAACGTACATAACAGAAATATAAAATGGAGGACAGGTAAACAAAGCACAAAGAATTACTGATGTTTTTAGGAAAGGTAATATCGGATTTGAGCAGAAACATGAAATACAAGATCGTAGTGTTGCCACATTGTACAATTTTCACCAAGACTAACAGAAACGTAAAAATGTCAAACATCCGATTCTCCTAAAAATGTACATATTTTTTTTGTAAAAATGCTGCAGATAATGTTTTTTAAAAAATTAACCAGTAGTATTCCTAATTGATAAGATTACTAAATTAAACTAACAAAATTTAATTTAAAAAAATCTATAATTTAATTTTTTTGTAAAAAAGTCCATCTTTTGACTAATATAAAACACACAATGTACATAATATAATTTTATTTATTGTTTCACTTGTAGTATAGAAAGATCAAAATTTTAAGAGAGTTTAAGATTTTTCAAACAGGCAACGCTGAAAATTCGGAACTGTGAAAATCGATAATCCATCTCGTTCTGAGTAAAATAAAATTGTCGTGACTGTAAAAAACTAGCTGGGTTACTGTACCTATTGGCGACCCGTTAGGACCTTGTCACTGACACGAGCACATGCGTATTAGTAAATATTCTTAACTTTATAGATCTCTTCAATAGCCAATAAAATAAAAGAAAAAATTTATTACAGGGACGGGATTGTTAACATTTCGTTTTATATTTTTGACATTTATTCCTCTAATAAATTCGGACAATTTGGACAATCACGGAGTATTGTGGGAACAGACCTGCAGGAGTGGGCTCATTGGCCCATTTCCTACTTTAAATTTTTTTTAATTACATGATTATAGTATATCTATTGGTTTTACTCAACTAATCTAAAATATAGTTGTTAAATAAGTCTTTTAAATTTATCAGCATTTTTGCTTAAAATATCGTAGTTATTTATGTTTTACATTTTTAAATTAGAATTGTAAGAAAAATGTATATACATTTGTTTTAAAAGAAGATTGTTGTTAAAAGATTGCTGTATTTTATAATAAGTAAAATACAAAGTAAGTTTATTACAATAAATAAATTAACTGTGAAAGGAATCTATTACTTAACCCTTTCATCGGCAAAGGTAATTATTTTTTTCGTGCGTTACCTGTAGTGGCATCTAGTAAAGAGTTACCTAAGTTCAAAATGAGTGTCAGAATTGTATGTTGTTGAGGTAGTTTTAGAAATTAACAGCGAAAACTAACCGTTAGTGAATTTGTGCTCAAAAATTCGTGCTAAACCTTAGCTATTACAACTTCTTGGCATTATCCATTTTATCAGGCAAGTGTTTAGAACTTTATTATACGCGGCATATAAAAAAGATGGAAGTGAAAATTTCTGTAAATAAAAAAAAGGATTAAGGTTTTGCGTTTGTCAGTAAATTTGAAATTTTTAGGTGGGAGGCAATATTCCCATAAATAAATTTATACTAATATATGATAAAATATCGATCCGGGATCGCATCCGTTTGTTAGTTAAAAACCGTTTGGTTTTTGGCAAACGTTTCGCCAAAATCTCACTTGGCATTTTCAATGCGTAGTCTGCGCTGGTCGGCTAAGGGAAAAATATATAATATTGGAAGCAAAAGATGTGTGTAAGAATCGTAGCAAGTGGAAGGAAGTGGTCTCTGCCTACCCCTACGGGAAAAAGGCGTGACTTTATGTATGTATGTATGTTATTGGACGAAATAATGTTTTTAAAAAATAATTGTGTTGTATCGTAAAGTATTGTTTATTTTTGTTTTATTTTCAGTAATATGTGGAACTCGGATAATCCGAAGCATGATAAAGCTGCTGTTCAATACCTTTACAGTCTCCCAGAAAATGAAATTGATTCTGAATGTGAAGGTGATGAGGAAGCTAACGAAGATATTGAAAATCTTGTCTGTTCAAGCACATCTTCGTTTTCGTGTAATCTCTCCTCCAATCTCTTAGATATTAGTGCCAATAGGGAGTTTTTACCCATTGAAGATGTACTTTCTGATTCACCGATTCCTTCTCAAGTGGAAGAAATTAAAATAAATAATGAGACTGACCAGCCCACTAAGAAACTGCACTGGAAAAAAAATATATACGCTGATAAGGACAAAGACTGCACTCCATTTGCACTTGTTGATTTTTGTGATGTTCCCAAACTTTTATATGAAACCTCTAAATACAACAAAGAAATTGATTACTTTATAAAAGTTTTTGGGGAAGAAATATTAAAATCTATAGTAGATTAAACTAACCTTTATGTCAAAGGACCGTGCCACAAAAGAACTGTTAGCAATGAACAGGAATCAGGAATTGTATAATGGAGACCTGACCTGCAGATTATGCGGCAAGGATCCGGAAATAGTAAAACACATACTGTGCTGCTGCGGGGCCTCCTTCTCGGTCCTATTACCTTCACAAGGGTTTGGTGGCACTTAGCTTCTGCCATTTTTATAGCAATTTTCCACTCCTCTGTTCTGGGCTAGTTCTGTGGCCTCGTGCAGAGAAAGTCCAGTCAAGCTTGTGATTCCGTCTACCCATCGGGTTGGAGATCTTCCTCGCGACCTTCGTCCGTCGACTTTGCCTTGAACCACCAGGTTTCAGACGCGTATGATGCAATTGGGAAAATTAAAGTAGAGACCATCCTGATTTTCGTAGCTTTACTAATTGACGTGTCCTTCCATATGCGTGTCAGTTTATTTGTGGCCGTTCTTGCTATTGCTAGTCGTCGCCTTATTTCGGCTTCAGCTACCTCCTGTGTTGGTGATGAGCGAGCCAAGATAAATAAATTTATCTACTACTTCGAAACCTGTCTACTATCATAACTTTGGTTTTAATGATGTTTAGTTTTAAGCCGTACTCTTTGCTTATATTTTACAGCCTTGTCATGATCATTTCCAGCTCGAGTTGATCTGCCGCCTATATGAGAGTACTATCGGCATATCTCAGATTACTAATGCTGCGGGCACTGGACCGCAAAAGACAGGCAATTTTTGGGCAGCCATCCGGCGACCCAGAACTATTGTTCCCACCCAGTACAGAACTTGTACTAAGTAAGAAAGTACCGGATTGGGTACAATGATGGTAATGCCTTTTAAAAGATTCAAAAAGCTAATTGAAGACCTTCACATAAACAACAATGCCACTGCAGTTGGAAAAGGCCAACGGGGTTATGACAAAATACATAAGGTTAGACCACTTTGTGATACCCTAAATACTTCCTTTAGTTCCTTGTACCAACATACTTCATTTTTGTCTGTTGACGAGTCCATGATATCATTGAAAGGAAGGTCGTCACTAAATCAAAAAAGCCTGTAAAGAGGGGCTATAAAGTATGGTGCTTGGCTGATTCTACGACAGGATATATTTGTTAATTTGAAATTTATACTGGAAAAATGTGATACAGAGCTTCCAATAGATCTTTAAGAAGAGAAAGTTGTTACAAATCTTACAGCACCACTAAAAGAAAAAACTGTTTAGTAGCGTTTGACAATTTCTTTTCGTCAGTAGCCTCGATGAAAAAACTTTTAAAAGATGAAATATTCACAGTCAGAACAGTTTGGCCAGATAGAAAAGATCTTCCAGATATTTTCAAAATCAAGAAAATACCGAAAATGTTACGACGAGGTGAATTTATGTTTGAAACTAGAGGGAATGTGTCTGCTATAGTATGGATGGATAGTAAACCAGTACTTATATGTCTTAATATTATTAAAATATAAATATTATACAAAACTATATTATTGTTTTTGTCAGTGAATAAGCATGAAAATGTATAAATCTGGCATATGTGGGTCGACTATATATCAGAAAACAACTACTTTCCTGACAATGTGCCTCGACGAACATTGAATTATATCTGATAGATAATCGTGCATAATCCCATGCGAATGCCCAGCGCTTTTCTGCAAGAGGCTCAAGTTTCTGAAAGGGGCCTTCCTAAAGCCATCCGATGTCAGGAACTTGGCTCTCAGGAAACTGATAAACTTTGTACGAAGTCTCGGAATCCCGGGCCTCGAATAGATTAAGGGTTATGCACAAAAAAACTGATAGGTCGAAGTGCTTGAGAGGCAGCATAGCCTTCACGACCCCCCCTACAATCTACAATCCTCGTGCCCATGAAAGGGTTAAAGTGATTTATAGAATTTAACAAAACTAGTGTATTTATAATTTAATTAATCAATGTTTAAATTCTTCTTTGCACGTGTAGTCGTATATTTTTTCTTCTAGATTTAGCATCGACAACTAGCTGAGCTTGCCTCTTCAAGTACCCTCTTGAGGGTACTTCTTCCTCATCCTCTGAACCTAAAAGAGGCAATTTATAATACATAAATAGCACAAATATAATAGTAATGAATGTTTTTCTTTAATATTAAAATATTTTACCCGGTGGGACAGGGGGCGCGGGGGAAACTCCGGTTTGAGGAAGGGGAGTTCTTCTTACAAGGCCTGCGTAAGGAGCTGGTAGCCATTTTTCTTCATTTGGATCAACAGCAGCAATATCTTCCTATTAAATGCAAAAACATGCATGCAGGTATTCATTACATTATTAATATAATTTTTCTATCTTTTGTATATTTACATAATTTCATTTTTTAAAAATTCAGGATCCTGTAATGTATACTTGAGTCTATTGTCTAAAAATTGAGCGATAATAAACTATAAAATCAACCGTTTTTTAATCCAATTTTTAGTTATTTTAAAATGCACTAAAATAAATTTAGCTTAGAAGTGGCTAAAAAAGGTTATTGAATGAAAAAAAAAATGAAAAAAGAAGATAAGTAAAAATAACTATAGAGGGTAGATGCAAGGAGAATTATCTCGTGTGTCACAATAATGTCTCTGAAAGTGTATAAAATTAAGATGGCGTTACTGTACAGGAATACCGTTTTTAAAAAGAGTCACCAAAGTTGTGAGTATCGATGGTAAGGATGTAGATAGTTCTCCTTATCTCTACCCTCCATAAAATAACATATGTATACAGGGTGTTTCAAAAAAAGGTGACCCCCCCAAGCAGCAAATTAAATTCTGTAAGGTTCGTATAAACATACATACATAAAGTCACGCCTTTTTCCCATAGGGGTAAGCAGAGACCACTTCCGCTACGGTTCGTACACACATCTTTTGCTTCCTCTACTTTAATCAGTGCTCTCATACATGCTCTTCAGTTGTTGGTACTCTTGACCTGGCCATTCTTCAAAACAATGTTGATCTGATCGAGATCGATGTTTTCCGAGGTCGACCTCTACCGATTTGCCCATTCACACTCGCCTTATAAATTTGTTTCGTCAATCTTCCCTCATCCATCCTTTCTACGTGTCCAAACCATCTGAGCATTCCTTTATCTATCTTTGTGACCACATCTTCTTTTACACCACAGCGTTTTCTTATCTCACTATTCTTAACTTTATTCAACCGAGTCACTCCGGCTATACTTCTCAGACTACTCATCTCCACAGCATTAATCCTATTTTCATGTTTCTTCTGCCAAACCCAACATTCACTACCATACTTAAGTGTAGGAACCAACAAAACTCTATGCACAGACGTGGCTTTTTTGTCACTTTCTGGCTGTTCATAAAGCTATGCAGTGCTCCATTCATTTGTTTTCCTGCCAACACCCTTCGCTCAATGTCACTGTCATACTTTCCATCTCTAGTAAATTTTGAACCCAAGTACACAAATTCATTAACTTGTTCCCCTCTTTCTCCCTCAATCTAAACCCCACAGTTTGTCATGTTTTCTTCTCTTTCAAAAACCATTACTTTCGTATAAACAGCTACATGATATATCTTATAGGATACTAAAATTCTTACAACGGTCTACAAAACAATTAAATGATAGATGAATGCAGCTCAGATCTTTTATATCTAAAATCAGGAGTACCTCAAGGTTCTATACTTGGCCCTTTACTATTCTCTATATACACTTCCCACTTACTACTGGCTCTTCACAATTGTCAAGTGCATTTATACGCTGATGATACTCAAATTTATTATAGTTTTCCTGCTAAAATGGCAGAAAATGCTTGTGATCTAATAAATGCAGATCTAAATAGATTTGTTGATCTGGCTGCAAGCCATTGTTTATTTATAAACTCCAGTAAATCAAATGTTATGATATTTGGTCCAAAATATCATCGTCCCATAGTGACTAATTCTGTGAATATCTGCATTCACAATGAATCACTAGTTAATGTTAGTGAAGCAAAAAATCTTGGTGTCTTGATGGATGTAGAGCTAAGATTTGAAAAGTTCGTAAATAAACTTCTACAACGTGCGTACTCTGCATTGAAAATCATTTATGACAACCGACATTTTCTGCCTTATCATGTAAAAAAATCATTATGTGAATCTTTAGTGCTTTCAGTTTTCAACTATGCGGATGTTCTTTATGGCCAATGTTTAACCACTCAATACAAAAACAAAATTCAAATAGTTCAGAACTCGTGCCTCAAATTAATTTTTGGTATTCGTCGAAGACAAAGAATCTCATATAAACTTCAGGAAATTGGATGGTTGAACATGGAAAAAAGAAGGGTATTTCACGCAGTTTGTCTATTCCATAAAATAATTGTAACAAAAAAGCCTTCCTATTTACATAGAAAAATTACATATCGTACTGACATTCACAATTTGAATATTAGAAATAAAAATTTGCTCGCAGTGCCTAAATTCAAAACAGAAGTATTTAGACGGTCTTTTAGATACCAAATTTGTCAAAGGTATAATTCTGTTCCCACCTCACTTAAACAATTAAATTCCATTAAATTCAAAAATAAATATAAAGAGTATTTGTTTGACTGTAATTAAAGTAAATTATTAAAATCTTGTAGAAAATAGGTAAACTACATTTTTATGTTAAGTATTCGTATTCAAATTATAAACGATAATTATGTAACGATCACAGGTTTTGTTTTGTTTTCCTTCTTATTTTGACTGTCAGGGTTAAGTGGAAGAACATTTTCTGTGATGCATAGCATTGCAGACAATGAACTTCGCCTTTTATTTCTTGATAACTTATTGCATATATATCAATTATGTTTTATGTTTATTTAATGAAATAATAAAGACGATATTATTATTATTATTACAACCATAAAGGGCCCATTTTTATACAACAGTTTGGTAGTATAAGAGTTCTATTAAAAGTTTATACAACTCTTATACGACTGTTTTCTAATCATTTATACAGCTACTATAAAAAAGCATTTTATTTTTTAGTGAAGAATATTAGAACCAAACTATATTTTAATTTAAAAGTGCATCATGCATTTTATCGTAAAAACGGAGACATTAAAACTACTTGGGACATTGGTAGTAAAAATTTTAAAATCATTTGGAAGGTTTGTATAGCACAAATTTTGATGCGCCGCAAATTTTACTGATTTCAAGTAGATACTTAAAAAAATTATAAAATAAAAAATCTTAAAATTACCTTTTTTTTAATGATTTTAATGGTTTATTATTTCATGTGACAATTCTTTCACAATATAATTCTCTAAATAATAATAGAGTCACATTTTTCAATTTAGTTTCATGTTTCCAACGCCAATGCCCATAAAGGCGGCGATAGCCGGTACAAGAATTCCTTATTTAAACATGGCGATTTATAATACAATTTTATCCCAAAGAAATGCCTTAAACAATATTTCATTGTAAAATGAAACGGTATACAATAAAATTGTTTTATTACGAAGAATATTTAGGTACTATACAACTATTTTTGACAAGTAATAATTATATTGAGATTCTCGAAAAGTAAAGGTTGCCAGATCTTATAATATGGTAATAAGAATTTTTCCTACGACCACGTATGAAAAAGCCATAAAGCACACTGTTATGTTATTTTGAAAGTAGCTCATATCACCATGGCATTCTAATTTGAATAAAATATTTTAATGCAAAAGTCACTTCAGTCTTATAATGCAGATTTTGGAACGAATTTATTCTGTCATACACTGTTTTATCCTATTGTTACAAATCCGGTCCTGTCAGCAACCGAGAAATCGACCGCACCGAGGGTCCGTATTCGACCTCTCACTTTGTTAGCCGCCGAAGGGGTCCGACAAGGTCGAGCAACTGCTGGAACCGCGCTGAATAATGGAGAAACAGGTAGAATGATCTGGAACTGTGATATCGGAAATATAAAAGGGGAAACGATCATAACGAGAAAACAGTATTAGCTTATGTGTTTACGAATTATTAAATGTAAATAGTTATATAGAGTTGTAAAAGTTGTATTGCTAAGTGAATATCTAAGTGGTTGATGAAAATAGAAGTTATTGTATTAAAATAAACATTGTTTTGCTATTGGATCGAGAGCTTTAATCGTAGAACCCAAGATAGAACTAAAATTCGTATCACTATAAAGAAGAAAGGCTTATGGTATTTAAAGTTCACGTATAAAAGTGTTTTATAATGCAACGCAATTGAATGCTATAAAATATTTATTATACAACATTATACAGCTTTAATAAAACAAGCTTAAGTAACTATTTTATAATGTTGTAGCTACTAGTCATATATTATATTATAGAACACTTATACAGTAGGTATAAAAGTCTTATAAAATGGTATTTTTGATATTGTATAAACTTGCTTATAAAGTACCTATTATATCATTTTAAAAGAAATGATCGTATAATGCGTTATAGCATATATTGTAAAAGTAACTATAAAATCATTTAATACAACAATTTTCTTTAAAAAACAAAATTATCGCAACAAAAGGCTTAATGAAAAAAAATCCTTATAACATTGCTATTCGACTGTTATACAATAATTAAGTCCTTTTGCTAGTTGGCCGTCTCTAGGATAGGTAGAAAACTAAAAATAATTGGGGTTTGCTTAGCAACAAATTTTCATAACGCCATCCGTGTTCAAGATAAAAGGTGTTAAAGAAAAAAAAATTATACACATTTATTACGATTTTGCCGAAACTAGTGGAAACATTGTAATGAAATTTTATACGAATATTTTTTAGAAGCTGATACATCCCATGCATTTGTTTTTATATTTGACTCTCATAGAGGGCGCTAGGTTACACGGTTCATACCAAGTAGTATTGATTATAACTTTTTTAAGGTTATTTATTAATCAAAATTTCAAGTGAACTTAAACATCATTCAATTTTACACCAAAAAAGGTACTCTTGGTAAAACTCGTTACCGTGTATCGTTTTTGGAATATTTTGATTTGAAAATTATGAAGTAATAACCAAATTTTTTTTCTTCAAACGCCCTTTATCTTGAAAACGGAGGGCGTTACGAAAATTGTCTAATAAGCAAACCCCAATTATTTTTCAGTTTTATGCCTATCCTAAAGACAGGGTCACCTTTTTTTGAAACACCCTGTATGTAATATCAACGAGGATAGACTTTTATAGAGGTACATACAGCACAGGAAAGGTGTAAAAAAAAATATAATTAGTTTGCGTCAGATGGCATATACAGGCGCGAATTTAGACTTAGTTCCGGGCCTAGAAAGGCAATATTTTAGGAGCGACTAAAATTTAAAAGGCAAATTTTAGCGCGCTAAAAATTTAATATTAAATTTTGCATCAACTATGACAAATGAATGTTATTGCTTTCTCTCTCACAAAAAAATTAATGTTTCAAGACCATTATAATTATGTTAAGTATTAGTATATTCTTCAACGAGCGTATAATGATGGCTATTATTCTCGAGGGTGAAAATTTCGAAACGAGCCGCATGCTTTTTCTGCCAAACCCAACATTTACTACCATACATAAGTGTAGGAACCAACACTCCTCTATGCACAGCCATTTGTGCCTTTTTTTACACGTTCTGACTGCTCATAAAGCTATACAGTGCCCCATTCATTTGTTTTCCTGCCAACACCCTTTGCTCAATATCAGTCATATTTTCCGTCTCTTGTAAACTTTGAACCCAAGTATACAAACTCCTTTACATGTTCCACTCTTTCTCCCTTAATCAGAACTTTACAGTTTGTTATGCTTTCTTCTCTTTCAAAAACCATTACTTTCGTTTTGCTTACATTTATTTTTATCCCTTTGATTTTTAGGGCATCATGCATAACATTAACCATCACCTGCAACTCCTCTACAGATGGCGCTAATATGACTTGATCATCGACGTAAAGAAGGCATTTGACGATAAAATTATTCATTTTCAATCCATACGCACTCTCTTTTAAATCTTTTAAACAATCGTCTATGTATAAGTTAAACAGGCATGGCGAAGCCACAGATCCCTGTCTTACACCTTTTTTAATGTTAAACCAGTCCGTGTAAGCATTGTTTATCCTGACACAAATAGTGGAATCCTCGTAAAGTGATTTCAGTGCTCGTATTAAACTACCGCTCACCCCATACATATACAATGTCGACCACAATTCACTCCTCACCACTCTGTCATAGGCCTTTTCCAAGTTTATATACGGTAACATATGCAAAATAACCGTCAAATTTTGTATACAGGGTTATTATTTTGGTCCCATCGACCCTCGTGTGCTTGAGTTGATAATTCTGTCTACATGATCTTACCTTTTCTGAATTATTGGTTTCTTCATTTTTGTCATTGTCGTTTTTGATCTTTTGGAAAATGTTTTCGAGGCCATTTTTTATTTTTTCCAGCGTAATCAAAGGATCAACGTAAAGTTCGGCTAAAGGATTTATACACAAATAGAGATTTTGTAGTTCCTGTGAGATATTGTCGAGGGCTTTGTCTTTTTTCAATGTTTTTTCGTAACACAGTTGAGATTTTTTTTTATTTTCCTCGATCTGTTTTTGGATTACGTCCATTTCACTAGTTTTTCTAAAAATAATAGGTACGTTTTAGATTTTTTTTGTACCTATATCTATGCAAAAAAAAGTTATAAATAATAAATTTAAAACTAATGCACAAAATATATACCAAATTAAAAAAAACAACTTAACTAAACTAAATTAACTTAAATTTGTTTCTAAACATTTAGATATATTTTTTTGTACTTTTCAGTATCTTTGGCTTCGGCGTATTTGAAGGATTCCAACTTGATATTAAGCGTTTCCATTTTCTTTTCCAGCTTCTTCTTTTCTTCTTCAGTTTTTGCCCGCAGTAACAGTAATTTTTCATCAGTTTCTTTTTGGGATTTAAACCGTTCGAGAACTTCTTCTGTGCTTGTGCCACCTTTTTAGGGACAATAAATAATTAAAACAAATATTGTATTTATGTACAATAATGTCATTAGAAAAAACTTTTTCATATTTTATAACACGAAATAACAAATGGTTAAAGCTGTAAACTGTAAAAAAATAAATAATAAGTAAACGAGTAGGTAAGGGATTTCAAATAAAGAGATCCTGACAAGAAGAAAAATATCTGAAGTGAAGAACACAAAATACTTGTTGTCAACCTTCTATTTAAAATTATTGTCATACATACATACATATAGTCACGCCTTTTTCCCGTAGGGGTAGGCAGAGGCCACTTCTTTTCACTTGCTACGGTTCTTACACACATCTTTAGCTTCCTCTACTTTTATCAGGGCTCTCATGCATGCTCGTCGGTTGTTGGTACTCTTGACCTGGCCTTTCTTCAAAACAATGTTGATCTGATCGAGATATGTTCGCCGAGGTCGACCTCTACCGACTTGTTCATTCACACTCGCCTTATAAATTTGTTTCGTCAATATTCCTTCATCCATCCTTTTTACGTGTTCAAATCATCTAAGCATTCCTTTATCTATCTTTGTTACCACATCTTCTTTTACACCACAGCGTTCTCTTAACTCACTATTTTTTACTTTATCTAACCGAGTCACTCCGGCTATACTTCTCAAACTACTTATCTCCGCAGCATTAATCCTATTTTTATGCTTCTTCTGCCAAACCCAACATTCACTACCATACATAAGTGTAGGAACCATGAATGAGTGTATTTTTGTTTTTTGGTTATGTACGTTATTTGACGACCTGGCAACAAAATATAAAAAACATTAATCACGAAAAGAAGAAGCAAATCGTGCTAAGGACCAAGACAAACAAAAATCAAATTCAGAACCTAAATGTTTGTCTGTAACAGCTGATCTCCAGAAAGTTCTTCAAACTCCATACGCTAGCGAGTCTCTTCTGTTTTATTCTCGTAAACTTTGTATTTATAACTTTACGATTTATGAGTCAAAGATGCCTAATGATGCCTATTGTTTAGTATGATCAGAAGTAAACGGCAAAAGAGGGAGTAACGAAATTGAGACTGCAATAATGTATTGGATTAATAAAATTCCAGAAACAGTTAAGGAGATCTCTATATTTTTGGACACATGTGTTGGACAAAACTTTGAAGGGTCATATCGTCGGTGAGACTGCAAAACCGTTGTCACGTGCCTATTTTTTCCCTTCTACGGTTCATAATAATTGTGCCTTACTCGTAAGTAGTGTTGCATACAGTACTCGGTGGTAACTCGAATATATCATTCGTTGTAGATAATGTTGCATAAATTGTAGGGGTAAGATTCGATAGTTGGTTTGCAATTACTGGATATCCCCACGGACGAGGCGATATTGGATTGACGTTTATTCCGCGCCATTTTGCCATTTGATTTCCGATATAGGAGGGTGAGTCGTGTTTTTGAGAGTCTTGGAGGCCAGGTGTCGGTAAAAGTTGTTGTGGACGGTGTGTTATTAGCACGTGTGCAGAACCTCTATGGGATTTCTTTCATATCTGGCTGTATTTGGGCCATCTTAATTGGATTTTGAAGAAAAACCATTTGATTTTCAACTTGACCATTTTGTCTTGCCTTTGTTGTGGATATTTTTGGAGTTGGTGTCGAGTTGAATAGCCGTTATCGGGATTTATTTGAGGGAAGCCATTGTTCACTAACTGGTGCCGCCCCATAATCTAACCAGCCCCCGGAGTAGTTCAGGAGTAGCACAGGAGTAGGCCACAGGAGTAGGCCACAGGAGTACATGTGAACTCGCATACCCAAAGGTTATCAGTGATTTTTTTTTAAATATATAACGCAGTGACTCATTCTGACACCACTATTACGTTCTGTTCTAGTTTATTAGTATAGTACATCGTTGGAAACTATTTATTGCATTAGATAATATGCCAAAACTAAACTTGGATTAAAATAACTTTCTCAATAATTCTTTATGTCCAAGTAAAAACATATTTTCTTCCTACTTATTTGTAAATATCCTACAATCTTGATATTTTAAAGGTCAACCATTGTAAAGATATTTTTAAATGAACTCGATTGTTTTGGCAGTGAAAATCTTTATGTAAACGGTTAACTAGTGAATCTTCTTTGCCTTTATGTAAATGTTTGAATTAGTGTTATTAATGAGTTAATTTATATATGTCTTACTTTTTGTTGTAACTTGGTTAAGTCTGTTACTCTTACTGCTGTTCTGGTCATTTTATAAAGTTGTAAATTTTACATTTTTGGTTTGTTTTAGCAAGGAAATTTTACCATAGCTGTTAACTTTGACTATATTTGTTATGATGTTGCTATTGAACTGTGTACCTTAATTATCTATTGTGTGAGTAAAGTATCCAACATATTTTTGCTATAATTTTATTTATTTCTACCCTCTACGGCTGAGCTCGGGCATAATTTGCCAGTAGAGAAACCGCTAGCAGAGTACTCTTTAGAGAACGAAAAAGACGTGGCACCATGTAGCAGCAAAATTGAGATTTGGCGCCAGTGGGTTCAGAGTGTTGATTGGCTCCTAATAGAACTCACGTGATTGAAATTAGCCAATAAGGAACTTCTATTTAGCCTATAAAACAATTCCGCGTATCAGTAGTTGGCGTTACGATTGACGAGTGTTTGGCAAAAGCCGCGTATTTACCGAATGCTAGAAAAAGTCTTGACACGAGTGGCGCGTGTTTCTGATTTATTGTTATTTATTTTGTAAATATTTCTGAAAGTCTTATAAAGAAATTGGTAAATTTAAGTCACATTCGTATAAAATAATAGTCATAGAAATCACGAATACGTTTAGTTAAAACAATGTTTAATAATAACCAAGATAATCAGTTTTTACTTCCTCGTGTAAATATGCGAAAATATAGATACGCGGTATTGCAGACTGATGTTACGCGGTTTTGCAGTCTCACCGACGACATTGCAATTTCGGGATCTATACTCAAAATTGTTTCCTTCTTTCGAAACATGGTTTATTCCAAAAATTGATTATAATTTATGGATTAACATCTATCTATTCTCTTTTGTATCCTTTTGAAATGGAGTGGAAAATGTGTACATCACAGTTGAGTTTTGATATCATATTTCTTTAAGAAACAAATAAACTTTCTTGAACAATTTTCATTTATTTTTTAAGAGGACTTGACGACGACACGGCAAGCTGCAGGGAGGTTTCTACAAGAGGGTTGTTAAAGTTGTAAGATGATGTCGGTTTCTGCCTCTGCTGAATCTCGCCGTGCTTCGTTAAGATGTTAAGTCTTCGATAGCTAGTTGGTTGGCTCGTATATTCTGTTTGCTGTAGGCTTTCCTGGCTTTACCGCCGTGAATTTCTTAATAAAGTAAATTAAAAAAATACACTTTTCTTGTTTGACAATATATTGCAAGATTTATACAACGCGCTTACAGTTAAAAAACTCCTGTCTCTTCAGAAAATTTTCACTGGTTGAAGGATTTTATTTAATTATATTGATTGTAAATTTGTATCACGTGGTGTTTTAAAGCTAACTTGCTTGTTCTCTCTGCGAAGACGATGGACGAAGTCACCAAACGGAAGTGGTCAAAAATAGTTTAGTAACAGCAGCGCTGTTGTCAGCTTTTTAAGTGGTTTACGCATAATCATGTGTATAATTGGTTGCCTATAGCACGCGTCTATCGGCTGTAATAATGAGGTTTTTAAATCAAGGAATGGATTGAAGAACATTCTACTGTAGCAAAATACGAAATTTTCAACAGGACTCTCACATGACAATAAATTTTTTGTAACAGTATATTTCAAATATATCATTAGAAGTGCACTCCAACTCTAAATGAAAAAAAAATATATTCCCTAATCCCTATTTTGAAACCTCGAGGATAGCACATTCCTGGTTGGAGTCGAGCAAAGAACTACGCAGCGTTACCAGTGTCAAGGATGTTTTACGCGGCGACAAAGAGGTCCGATTGGTATTCTTTGTCAGACTAATGGTCATTTTTATGGATCATTGCGACAAACCAAAGAGAGATTTATAAATGGGATGTCGCGTCTCCTTGGGGTAATAAGTCTATGGATATTGCTTATAATAAAAGTATAAAACCTGTAGCTTTTTTTAAAATTTCGAATGATTGTGTCATGATTTCGACAGGATGTGGAGGAGTGGGACACTTTTCCTCGTCTTGTGGATCTTCTGCACCTTCCGGTTCCGGTCTGAGAGGAAGTTTTCCACCTTGGAAAATCTTCTTTTCCAATCTCTCTAACTCAAGTCTTCGTTCGTTGACGAGTCTACGACCTTCTGTCGCTTCTTTTTCTCTTTGGAAAGCTGCTGCGTTTACAGATTTTTCTTCCCTAACGAGATTACCTCGAGCCATGGAGCGCATCCGACTGGCTTCGTTCATCACCTAAAAGAGCATGGAACGCAAGTTAATTTCAATTAACATATTTATTTATGGTCCCACAGGTCTCTTCTAGATTTTAGGTGCTTTTTTACAAGAGACGGAAAATATAACTGTGATATCAAGCGAAGGGTGTTGGCGAGGTAACAAATGAATGGAGCCCTGTATAACTTTATAAGCAGCCAGAACATGTCAAAAAAGGCACGACTGGCTGTGCATAGAGGCAGAAGAAGCCTGCGGGGATGAGTAGTCTGAGAAGAATAGCTGGAGTGACTCTGATGGGTAAAGTGAAGAATAGGGAACGCTGTGGTGAACAAAAAGATGTGGTAACAAATATAAATAAAGGAATGCTTAGATGGTTTATACACGTAGAGATGATGGATAAAAGAAAATTGACAAAACAGATTTATAAGGCGAGTGGGAATGGGCAAGTCGGTAGAGGTCGACCTCGGCGAACATATCTCGATAGGATCGATATTGTTTTGAAAAAAAGCCAAAGTTAACAAGAAACCGACGAGCTTGCATGAAAGCGCTGATGAAAGTAGAAGAAGCGAAATACGTGTGTAAGAAATGAACCGTAGCGGAAGTGGAAAGAAGTGGTCTCTAGCTACTTACATGGGGAATAGGCGTGAATATATGTATGTATACATGATACTGACTACTAATTTAAAATAAACTAATAGTGTTGCAGAAGCTAACAAATGATAAAATTCATGGGAATTTTGACAACAAATGAAAGACAAATTTTTTTAAATTAGTAACTGAAACTCCTTTAATCGATTTGAAGAAGATGTAATAACGAAATTGCTTATAATAATGTTGACAGTTAATGACCTTTTGTAGTTTTTCAATATCGAGTCTTTGTCCATCTAGTGCATCTTCCAATGTCTTAATGTTTCCTTCGAAACGATCAGAATCATTTTTAAGGGATTGAAAAATATCAGAGTATCGGTTTTTGACGTGCGTAGCTTCTCTTATTTGAACATCGACGGCGTGTATGCTGTTTTGTAATTTCGTTGTCGACTGAAATAAATAATAGATACAGAAAATTGTAAGAGTAAAGGCACAAAAAAATACTTTTTTTAAACAAATGGCAACATAAACAAAAAAGCTTTATTTTATTTTCATTTTACGACATGAAATAATAAATAATTAGATATGTGGATATGTCGATTTTCAAAATTTGTAGTTACATCTGCTAGTTTAGGAATTTTTTTAATTAAAATAAGAATCCTTAATTACATAAATATACTGAATAAGCCTGTGGATTAAAAATGGTTCAAGGTAAAACTGTAAATATTTTGTAAGATGGTGCTGTAGTCGAGTTTTTGCTATTGCGCCTAGTAGTTATGCAACTGGTATTACAGAAAAGATGCGCCGAAACTCGGATTTGTGTTTTAGTAAAGTCTACGATTATTTATTTAAGTAATAAAACTTAAAGTAAAAAAGATTTGGTGTGCATACATTAAATTATAATCAGACGATTTTTAAAAAATATTTCATGCGACATCTATCCAAATTAATCGAAAAGTGGCTAGCTGGATAACAATACAAAAGATGGCACTATCATTTTGTTTGCATTTATACACACATTTGGTTATGCATTCAGAAGTACCAACGAAGATATACTCTCTTATTCTTCTTTGGCAGTACATACAATCAAAATGCACACACGGAAATAATCTAAGGATTTTTTATTCTGACACTAACAAAAACATGTTTTTTTGAATGTTTTTGTAATCATTTTTCCAAGCTGAGGTAAAAATAGAAAATATAAATAGTCACATACAATACAGGGTGTTTAAAAAAAAGGTAACCTCGTCTCTAGGATAGGTAAAAAACTGAAAAATAATTGGGGTTTGCTTCGTAAAAAATGTTCGTAGTGACATCCGTATTCAAGATAAAGGGCGTAGAAGAAAAAATGTATACACATTTATTACGATTTTGCCGAAACTACTGGAAACATTGTAATGAAATTTTATACAAATATGTTTTAGAAGCTGATACATTCCATGAATTTGTTTTTATATTTGACTCTCATAAAGGGCGCTAGTTACACGGTTCGTACCAAGTAGTATTGAACATAACTTTTTTAAGGTTAGATTTATTAATCAAAATTTCAAGTGAACTTAAACATCATTTGGTATTATACCAAAAATGTACTCTTGCTAAAACTCGATACTGTGTACCGTTTTCGGAATATTTTGATTTGAGAATTATGAAGTAATAACCAATGCTGGTATAAAGTAATGATAAAGTTACTTACTTACTAAACGTCGCCAAACAACACTTTAAGCTTTTTAGCCTCGTCGACCACCGCCCTCAATCTAATGCTATCTCTTGCTACTTCTTCCCAATTTCGTATTTCCATCATATTGGCGACTCTTTCTACATTATCCTTTCACCTTTGTCTAGGTCGTCCTGGTGGCCTTCTTGCATTTGGTCTGCCTCTATAAACGGTCCCAATATCCCTATTCTCCGCTAATAATAAAGTTATTAATTATTATTATTATTAATTAGTATACATTATGTGAATTAAAATTTTTTTGTCGCGTAAATGAGATATACCGATGGATGTTTGTGAAACGTTACAAGAAAGGAAAGCCCCCAATCCCAATTTTTTAACATGTATCCGTTTAATCATTACTTTATACCAGCATCGGTTATTACTTCATAATTTTTAAATCAAAATATTCCGAAAACGGTACACAGTATCGAGTTTTACCAAGAGTACCTCTTTGGTGTGAAATTGAATGATGTTTAAGTTTACTTAAAATTTTGATTAATAAATCTAACCTTAAAAAAGTCATGTTCAATACTACTTGGTACGAACCGTGTAACTAGCGATCTCTATGAGAGTCAAACATAAAAACAAATTCATGGGATGTATCAGCTTCTAAAACATATTCGTATAAAATTTCATTACAATGTTTCCAGAAGTTTCGGCAAAATCGTAATAAATGTGTATTAATTTTTTTTCTTCAACGCCCTTTATCTTGAACACAGATGGCGTTACGAAAAGTTTTTAACAAAGCAAACCCCACCTATTTTTTAGATTTCTACCTATCCCAGAGACGGGGTCACATTTTTTTAAAACACCCTGTATGTTTATTGAACCAACCAGCATTTAAATATAAATTAATATCATTAGTTATTTCCATATGTGTTGTTAAGTTTGACTTCAATGTGCCAACATACTTGTGTTTTATAGATTTGGCCTTTGAGTGCGTTCAATGGCACAACCTTTGGCGTATTTTAGATGGAATGGGCGTACCAAGGCACCTTATATCTCTCATCAAGAGTCTCTATGAAAATAACAGAACGTACGTAATAATGAAGAACGAGCTGACAGACCCATTCCAGGTAAAGAAGGGGGTCAGGCAAGGATGCATACTAAGTCCTCTCTTGTTCAACATCTATGGGTTTTGAGGAGAGCTCTGGAAGACTGGACTGGAGCAATAACACTAGGCGGCAAAAAGATCAACAACCTTCGCTACGCTGATGACACTACAGCAATTGCGGCATCTGAGGAGGAACTATGCGACCCGATTGGTAGGGAATAAATAAAAAGAAAACCAAAATTATGATAGTTGACCGAGCTAACAACAATAGACCAGAAATAAAGAAAATAAATAACATCGACACAGTTAACACTTTCATTTATCTAGGTTCACTAATTTCCAACGAGGGCGGAGCCAGTGAAGAGATCAAAAGGAGAAGCTCCATAGCAAAGGAAGCTATGACTAAACTTACAAACATATGGGGAAGTCATGAAATCTCTTTGGCAACAAAAATGAGACTGGTAAGGAGCCTGGTCTTCTCAATCTTTCTCTATAGGTCAGAATGCTGGTCGCTCAAAGTAACATACAAAAAGAAAATTGACGCCCTGGAAATGTTCTGTTGGCATAGAATGCTGAGAATCTCGTGGACACAAAAAAGAACCAATGAATCAATACTTCAACAAATAAAACCAAAAAAGAGACTTAGAACAATAGTAGCTGAAAACATCGCTAAATTTTTTGGTAGCCGGAAAAAGACTCCGAGGTAGGTCCCCCACTAGATATACGTACCTCATCACTAATATCGCGGGACAAAGTCTAGCCTGCACATTCAGGATGGCAGAGAATAGAGAGGAATGGAGACATATTGTGGAGAGCAACTCTTGAAAGCACGATTCTCGAATACAAGATAGCGACTAAGAAGAAGAAAAAGTTAAGTTTGAACTAACAATGATTGACTTTATTATATAAATTTATTGTTTCTAAAAATATTTCAGTGTCACTTAAATGTAATATCGCATTAATTAATTAAATTTCTTACTTTTTTGACAGGTTGTTCAACCTTTTTATTGAGCTCTTTTTTGTCGTGCTTACAGAGAAGTTTTTGATATTTAGCAGCCAGATCAGCTAGATATTTTCTTCTCTAAAAAATAAAACACACTATAAAATTAATTTAAAAAGCAAATTTATAAAACTAAATATCTATCTGCACGATTTATTTTTGTGTTAGGCAACTTTACTTGAGAGATTTAAATAATTGTAGGTGTAGTGCATAAAATATTTTAAAAATAGTTGGTTATTATAAATATTACTTTACCTGTTTAGTACGATATCTCAATAAATCGGAATTTTTGGTTTTATCAATAATCTGAGTATCAATTAATTCAATAACTTCTTTAGGTGATTTTTCCATCCATGAGCCTGTAACTCCTTCCAGAGTTTTATTTTTCAAAAGAAATTTTGTATGAGAGCTCTGGCATTCGTGCAAAGTTACAACCAATTGACCAAGTTCCTTTTTTAATTTCAGAATTTCATCGACGTTAGACTTCCTTTCGGCCTCGCAATCTTCGAATAGGGCTTTTCTCTGACCCTCTAAAATTAACAAAATTTCTTAGAAAAAGAGAAGGTGTCCCAAAAAAGTCTATTAGTTTAACTAATGGAAAGAAGCTTTTATTTTATTTAACCAATAATAAGCTTTCAAGTTCATTTTAATAAAATATGTGAGTGTGTGTGTGTGTGTGTGTGTGTGTGTGTGTGTGTGTGTGTGTGTGTGTGTGTGTGTGTGTGTGTGTGTGTGTGTGTGTGTGTGTGTGTGTGTGTGTGTGTGTGTGTGTGTGTGTGTGTGTGTGTGTGTGTGTGTGTGTGTGTGTGTGTGTGTGTGTGTGTGTGTGTGTGTGTGTGTGTGTGTGTGTGTGTGTGTGTGTGTGTGTGTGTGTGTGTGTGTGTGTGTGTGTGTGTGTGTGTGTGTGTGTGTGTGTGTGTGTGTGTGTGTGTGTGTGTGTGTGTGTGTGTGTGTGTGTGTGTGTGTGTGTGTGTGTGTGTGTGTGTGTGTGTGTGTGTGTGTGTGTGTGTGTGTGTGTGTGTGTGTGTGTGTGTGTGTGTGTGTGTGTGTGTGTGTGTGTGTGTGTGTGTGTGTGTGTGTGTGTGTGTGTGTGTGTGTGTGTGTGTGTGTGTGTGTGTGTGTGTGTGTGTGTGTGTGTGTGTGTGTGTGTGTGTGTGTGTGTGTGTGTGTGTGTGTGTGTGTGTGTGTGTGTGTGTGTGTGTGTGTGTGTGTGTGTGTGTGTGTGTGTGTGTGTGTGTGTGTGTGTGTGTGTGTGTGTGTGTGTGTGTGTGTGTGTGTGTGTGTGTGTGTGTGTGTGTGTGTGTGTGTGTGTGTGTGTGTGTGTGTGTGTGTGTGTGTGTGTGTGTGTGTGTGTGTGTGTGTGTGTGTGTGTGTGTGTGTGTGTGTGTGTGTGTGTGTGTGTGTGTGTGTGTGTGTGTGTGTGTGTGTGTGTGTGTGTGTGTGTGTGTGTGTGTGTGTGTGTGTGTGTGTGTGTGTGTGTGTGTGTGTGTGTGTGTGTGTGTGTGTGTGTGTGTGTGTGTGTGTGTGTGTGTGTGTGTGGGCGCGCGCGCGCGTATATTTTTTTATTTTGTCACTGGCGAAATAAGCGACCCTTAATGATCTCAAAAAAATGTATTTATAATTGTTTTTATTTAAATCTTCTGATATAAAAATATTGGGTAACCGTTACAAAATACTCAGATTACGCCACTGGTTCCGGCACTGGAAGTGGCGCTGCTGTAATGAAGAAGTTCAGGTGTGCCTTTTTGTCCTAATTTATTTATAGTCGGTAGCCGTAAAAGAATAATAGAAAGGAATATTTGATATTAAAAGTATTTTTCGTACCTACTGCGACAGTAATTGAAGAAAGTGCAGTTGTTCTTCTGCTGTTAAAGATGTTAACATTGACCGGAGGTGTAATGTTATATATTAATAGTTTCCGGTCTATGATACAACAGCAATTGAAAATGACAAATCGAGATTTGTTATGATTTAATCATTTCCAAACGCTGTTTCGTCTTTATTGCCTCACGCCCAACACCTACCCAGTAAGCGTTTTTTAATTGAGGATGGTCAGGATGTTTCGTTTTTATTGGCTACTTCCCCCTTTCTCTGAAGAACCAAGCTTGTTTAAATTTATTTTTTTAATTTATACAGGGTGTTTCAAGAATGGGTAGAAAACTGAAAAATAATTGGGGTTTGCTTGGTAAAAAATGTTCGTAACGCCATATGTATTCAAGATAAAGGGCGTTGAAGAAAAAAACTGTATACACATTTATTACGATTTTGCCGAAACCACTGGAAACATTGTAATGAAATTTTATACGAATGTTTTAGAAGCTGATACATCCTATGAATTTGTTTTTATATCTGGCTCTCACAGAGGGGGCTAGTTACACGGTTCGTACCAAGTAGTATTGAACAAAACTTTTTTAGATTAGATTTATTAATGAAAATTTCAAGTGAACTTAAACATCATTCAATTTTACATCAAAAAGTTACTCTTATTCATTCATTTTGATTTTATTTTAATAATTTTTTTTCAGGGTAGATGTAAACAGTTTTTTGTAATAAACCTGTATTTATATTTCTGGTTTTTAATTATTTCTGCAAGAAAAAGAGGTGACAACAGCATTGAAGCCGAAATACGTTGGTCGTTTTAAAGCTTCTAAAGTATTAAATTAAAATAGTACCTACGAATGATTTTTTTTATAGTTTAATTTACTTTTATTGATTTTTAGAAAAATCCCTTGGCGCCTTAACTTGGTTTAGTTTTTTTAATTTCAGTTAGTTTGGTTTAATAAAAAAAAATAATTCAATCGAGAAATCAAGAATTCAAGAAAAACAAAATTATTAGTTTTTTGAACGGTAAAACAAATTTGACGGCAAACGTCAAGTAATCAATCGTTACAATTGGTCCAATAAATCTATCTACAGTGGTCAATATTCGGTGCAGGCTTTCGCTCGGTTAGCTGGAGCGTTGTCCTGATGAAAGAACCAGGTGTCCATTATTTAATTTGGCAGGAAATTCTTCAGAGAGTCGATGACTTTAGGAAGGCTCTGTTCGGTGTACCATTAGCTGTGACTGTCTTTTGAGTGTCCAACACGACACGCTTCACATTTCCACTAGATTTGAAAAATACAGCTATCATTTTCTTTTTTACTGATCGGGATTTTCTTACTGCTCGTCATGAAAGATCCAAATTTGTATTGAGATTTAGTCCGCACATCATAATAGTAGTCTCGTCACCTGTCACGCTATTGTTCACATACCGAGATTGTCCCTTATCAAACATTTTAGTCCGGTCAATTTAGACCAAAAAATGAGAGTGAAGTTACATAAAGTCCCAACAGGCTGCATTTCAGTGAAATTGTTCAAAATATAATTATAAACAATGTCTAGAAGTTCCCAATCATTCCCCTGTAAGGAAAAATTTTAATTCAAGGTCAAAGGTCAAAAAAATTAGTTTTTCGCGATTTTCAGCAAAACGGTAAGTTTTATCATAAAAGTACCTCAGACAAAAATTGTAGATCATAAAATTATCTATAAAAAATGTATCAATACTTTTTTCTTACGAGCCACCGTTTCTGAGATATAACGATTCAAAAAGTTATAAAAGTTGTTATCGTCATAATATGCATGAGTACGCCACGTATATACATCTAGAGTTGTAATATTCTATATAATATATACATATATATATATATATATATATATATATATATATATATATATATATATATATATATATATATATATATATACGCCAACTGAAAAAACTATTTTTTTCTTAAAACCAGAAAAAGCTCAGCATCAATCAGATATATATTCATCAAAAAGTTTATTTACTTTAGTAAAGTGTAAAGATCATGTACTATTTTTACACGCAATAACTGGCTGTGATACGACATCTGCATTTTACAGGAGGGGTAAAACAGCAATTTTCAAAATGTTTGAAAAACAAGATTTAATTCAATGTGCTGAAGTTTTTAAAAAGAGTAATTCAACTCAACAAGAAGTTATTACCAACGGCATCCGCTTTCTTCTTTCTATGTACGGAGCTCCTAAAAAAACTACCTGTTTAGATAAGCATCGATATGCATGTTTCGTTAAAAATACTAAAAATAAAAAACAAGTTCAATTAGCTTGTCTTCCTCCAACCTCAGTTGCTGCTCACCAACATCTTTTTCGAGTATATTACCAAGTTCAAGTGTGGCTTGGTTATCAGCTAGACCCTACAGACTGGGGTTGGAAGTTGGTCAACAATATATTAGAGCCAGTTCAAACTTTACTTCCACCTGCGCCGGAAAAACTGCTGAACACTATTTTTTGCAACTGCAAAAAAGGATGCAGTGCTAAATGTGGTTGCAAAAAAGTCGGACTGTCTTGTTCTTTGGCATGCACAAATTGTCAAGGCCGGTCGTGCTCTAATATTGAATTCGTTTGACTCCGACAAAGTATCATGCGATACATCGCTATCGACGCAATTTACTTGCATCCAAAATGAAGATGAAGAAGAAGCAGGAGAAGAAGAACAAGAATTTGAAACTTACGAATAGGACGAATAAACTTCAACACTTTTTTTTCATTTACATCGCTTTTATCTTTCCCAATCTTTGAAAATTTCCGTTATTTTGCAATATTTTTACATTAAACAGGATCACAACTGACCCGTGGAGTAGGCCTACTGGGGAAACCACGTTAAAAAAAACGCGCTAAGTACACTACCTCATAGGTGGCGTGGAAACGTGTGCATATTATGACGATAACAACTTTTATAACTTTTTGAATCGTTATATCTCAGAAACGGTGGCTCGTAAGAAAAAAAGTATCGATACATTTTTTATAGATAATTTTATGATCTACAATTTTTGTCTGTGGTACTTATATGATAAAACTTACTGTTTTGCTGAAAATCGCAAAAAACTCATTTTTTTGACCTTTGACCTTGAATTAAATTTTTTCCTTACAGGGGAATGATGGGGAACTTCTATACATTGTTTATAATTATGTTTTGAACAACTTCACAGAAATTCAGCTTGTTGGGACTTTATGTAACTTCGAATGTCTAAATTGACCAGACTATAAGCGTCTTCCAACACAATTACACACGACGTGTAATCTGTTCTTCATTCAGACTATGCGGTACCCAGAAAGAACAAATTTTCGTCATGCACAAATGATCGTTCAGAATCAAACAAATTGTTGGTGCATTTAAATACTTAGGTTTCCTCAATCCGTTGGTAAGTCACTCGCCTGTCTTTATAAAGCATTTTTCTCACAACAGTAACCTTTTTCTATGTAACGGACGTTGGTGGCCTTCCCGTTCTCTCAGCGTCCTCCAGACTCAAATTTCCGCTTTGGAATTTTCTATACCACCTAAATATAGTAGTACAATGTGGACAATCATCACCTAGTGCAAAAGTCATTTCTTTTAAGCACTGGTCTATGTTTAACCCACGAGCGAAGTTATACCGCAAAACCACCGGAATGTCATTTCGTGACTAAGATGCCATGGCACGTACTTTAAACTATCACTGTTGACAAACAACTGAGCCCACTGGCTTGGCGCCGTGAATAATGTTCAAGTATAAACACGTCTCAACATGCTCCAACACTCAAATCCTGTGCTACGTGGTTGTGTCATGATGCAAAACTTTCCCAGTTTCCTGTATTGTCCTGTTAAAGAATCCAAGTTTTCTCCTACCACAAATAGACGTCGTCTCACACGTTCCCAAAACGTCCATGTAGTAAGTTGAATTGGATTTCTGCATCTCAGACATCCGTTCTAAGTAAATCATGCTTCTCACGTCGTCAGAGTAACGATGGTTGTCTCTTGGTTTCTGGATCTTACTGGAATATCCAATTTTCATCTCAAGTGATCACATCTTTTGCTAATTTCGTATGAGTTGTTAAATTTTTAAGAATGTCCGAGTAAACTTGTTGGTGGGCGTGCAACTTTTTAATACTGAGAACATTTTTTGGAGTCATCTTCATTAAAACCTTTTTCATAATCATGCAAAATCTGTCTAATTGTTAATGTTGACCATATCTGCTGTCATTTTGATACTTAAACATCTGTCCTTTTTGACGATTTTTCTGTTTTTTCTACACTGTGGTCATTTTTTGAGTAATTTTCTCTTGTGGATCGTCTTCCATCGATTCTCGGCACTCCAAAAGCCTCTTGTTTTACATAAAAATAGTTGAAAATAATATGTAATTTTTTCCTTAGATCGGTGTCAACATTTACTGAAATTCGAAAGGTTTTTTACAAAGTTTTACTAAAAACTTTAAAAAAGTACCTTGCTTAATTTTCTCTTTATTTTTATCACTTAGCCGTTAAAACTTAGCAGAACGAAACAATTCTTGTTCGAAAGCTGACTTTTAAAGGAAGCATATGACATTATAAATGACAGTTTAATGACAACAAGTCCCAGATTTTGATTGTCAAAACGCATTCCTTTCCTTTTTATACATTGTAACGACTTTGCGATACGCCACGTAAGTGAGCTGGGTGGTACGGTGACGTCAGAGCCAATGACGAGAATGTTCCAGTACCTTCCCGACCAATCTAGAATTTTAGATAGAACAGTCTGGATACGTTTAGAAACTTCTAGTCTTTTCTCGTTTTAACCGTTATACCGGTCAAAAGCTCATTAGATCTCAGGTTCTCAAATTAGTTGCTGACTGTTCAAGCATCAACGATGATCATTTCAATTCGCAAAAAAATTAATCCGATTATTTAAATGATAAAAATAGAGATTTAAGCTGGCGTGGACGGTTTGTTAGTATACCGGTCAAAAACTCATTCGATTTCGCGTTATCAATTTTGTTGCTGAATGTTAAGGCATCAACGATTATCACGCCATTGAGCAATAGACTTAATTCGATTATTTAAATGATGAAGATACTGATTTAAGCTGACATGGAAGGTTTTTGAGTATACCGGTCGAAAACTCATCCGATTTCCAGTTTTCTATTTTGTTGCTGACTCTATAAGGACCTTAACAATCTTTGCTGCGATGAGCAACAACATTAAATAGTTTATTTATTAGGTAGAAATCGCAATTTAAGTTAGCATGTTCGGTGTAACTTTTGAAAAAAAAAGTTTGAAGTGAAAACTTCTTTAGCCGTGTTGAGCACTTTTTGGTACGGGAAAATCTTATGGGTTCGCGTCACCGACATGCGACATGCTCATGACTGGCGCACGTGCAGCGGCCGTGTGCTGTGCGCGTTTTTGGATGGGTGAAATCTCGTGCGTTCGCGTCACCAACACACCGACATGCGATATGCTTTTCTAATATTTAACCTCTGCAATGCATCACGCATTTAGTATTTCACAGTGGCTTGGACGTTGTCTTACTACCGTGGTAAAACAGATTTCTAGTTGTTCAATCATATATTTATCGTGGATTTTAAAATTAAAAATTTTATAAAATGTGTTAAAGTTTAAAATATGGTTATTAATACAAAAATATAGTTTATTATCTTATATCATTAAAATCTATAGTTTAAAATGATAAAAACGGCTCCGACTGTCATTTCATAAAGTATTTTATTTTATTTAAAAATTTAATATTTCGAATTCATTAATTATTTATTTAAATTGTCAAAAATAAAATGCAATTTGCAATTTTTTGCAAAATGAATATCTATAATTTTTATTATTCGGTTTTATTATTAGAAATTTACGAAAAAATTTTGTGTTTTCACTTCTATAGGCAGTCTCTACAACTGCCAATTTTTTTTTTCTATTTATTTTAGTATGGTTTTTCAGCAACAAATTAGCAACAAATTTTGGTCCATTCCGTTTTTCCAGATCGTTTGATATTTGTTGTCTTCGCCTGCTTAACGTGAAGCTAAAGCATTGTTGGCAATTTTTCGGGATCGGTTCGAGCAACAAAATCGATTTTTTAGCATAGTCGGCAAACTGTATGTAAAGATATTGATTAAAAGAGTGACGAATGAAACTAAAAAGATAATATGGGATGTGCAAGCAGGATTTAGAAGAGAAAGGAGATGTATGGTTTAGGTCTTTTCATAACGAGGTATAGTCGAAATTTTCTTGGCTAGAAGTCAGAAGGTCCATTGCGCTTTTATAGAATTGGAAAAAGCCTATGACAGAAGTGGTAAGGAATGAATTGGGGTCGACATTGTCTATGTATGGGGTGAACGGTAGTTTAATACGTGCACTGAAATCACTTACGAGGATTCCACTGCTTGTGTCAGGATAAACAATGGTTACACGGACTGGTTTAACATTAAAAAAGGTGTAAGACAGGGATCTGTGGCTTCGCCATGGCTGTTTAACTTATACATAGACGATTGTTTAAAAGATTTAAAAGAGAATGCGTATGGATTGAAAATGAATAATTTTATCGTCAAATGCCTTCTTTACGCCGATGATCAAGTCATATTAGCGTCATCTGAAGAGGAGTTGCAGGCGATGGTTAATGTTATGCATGATACCTTGAAAATTAAAGGGATGAAAATAAATGTAAGCAAAACAAAAGTAATAGTTTTTGAAAAAAAAAGAAAGCAGGACAAACTGTGAAGTTCTGATAAAGGGAGAAAGAGTGGAACAAGTAAATGAGTTTGTATACCTAGGTTCAAAGTTTACGAGAGATGGAAAGTATGATAGTGACATTGAGCGAAGAGTGTTGGCAGGAAAACAGATTAATGGGGCACTGCATAGCTTTATGAACAGCCAGAAAGTGTCAAAAAAGGCTGTGTCTGGCTGTGCATAGAGGAGGTTATGGTAGTGAATGTTGGGTTTGGCAGAAAAAGCACGAAAATAGGATTATTGCTGCGGAGATGAGTAGTCTGAGAGTAACTCTGATGGATAAAGTGAAGAATAGTGAGATAAGAGAACGCTGTGGTGTAAAGAAGATGTGGTTACAAAGGTAGATAGAGGAATGCTTAGATGGTTTGGACACGTAGAAAGGATGAATGAAGAAAGATTGACGAAACAAATGTATAATGCGAGTGTTGGTAGAGGTAGAGATCGACCTCGGCAAACATATCTCGATCAGATCAACATTGTTTGGAAGAAAGGCCAGGTCAAGAGTACCAACGAACGACGAGCATGTATGAGAGCACTGATGAAAGTAGAGGAAGCAAAAGATGTGTGTAAGAACCGTAGCAAGTGGAGGGAAGTGGTCTCTGCCTACCCCTACTGGAAAGAGGCGTGAATGTATGTATGTATCAAGTAAAAGAAGCGAAAGACGTGTGTAAGAACCGTAGCAAGTGGAAAGAAGTGGTCTTTGGCTACCATTACGAAAAAAAGCATGACTATATTATGTATGTACGTAAAAAAGATTATGATTTATGTTTCGAGAGGTTTTTTTTCGGTATTTACAATTAGAGTACCTAAATAAATGATAATGCTAACTTTTTACCTGATAATTGTATTTTTTTCTTTATTTCTAAAATTTTTCTATTGAGCTCGGCCAAATGTTCGGAATGGTTGTCTTCGTAGTTTCCACTTTTGGGTCTCATCACAATTACAATTACGAACAAAAACAACAGTCGATGAGCAATCGCAATTATCTCGTAATTTCATTTATTGTGACTGGTAGCTCTTTTAAGGAAATTTATTTGCGACTAGATTTTGCTTTGGTTGCCGTAGACGACCGACATTTATTGAGCAAACTTTCTCTACGGGGCGTAGTCGAAAGTACAGATTTTTTATTCTATTACCAGTGGAACACGAAATGTTTTTAAAGTTCATTGAGGTCATTCAATATATGCGAATGATAAACAATACCAATATTTATAGGTAAATGTCATCACCTAGTATAATATTAATACGTGAAAGTTATTTAATATTGTGAATAGTAAGTCTACATTGTTTCTCGGTGCAGGAAATGCCATAATTAATCATCAAATTCCTGCAACATGCAAACTCATCGGGTTACTCGTTCGTCGATCATTGAAGTTCCCACCAACATTTTATTCAAAATTCGCGATTGTAAAGCTTCGTCGTCCTCCCTCCCCGACCTCAAAAAGTTCAATTCCATACGTTAAAAATAAAATAATAACAACCTGCAACAAATAATCGACGAAAAAAAAAACAGAAAATAAAATTATAACAAATTACGTTTCGGTCTTAAATCGTTGTCGCTTAAGATCAAGTTGGCTTAGCTAGTTTGACAGTGCATCATTGGAGAGATTGACCACATTCCTACAAGTGGCAACGTAAAATAGATCCTAAGAAAGTGATGCTTTTTTTTTCGGTCGGTGAATTGGTTATGTAGTACCAATTGTGATTGTTACGAGTGAAAGTGGTTTTCGGCGAAGGGGTTGGTTATTCGGAAGGGAATATTCAGAAATTAATGATGTTTTTAGAGGTAAAATAAGTCGGCAGTGTCATGTTCGCGGCGTAGGAATACAAAGCTGGTGTCGGCCATCTTGGCGCGTCTGTGTCAAAGCTCCCCTCGGACCGCAGATCTTAGTTGACTGCGGTAGAGTGTACGTCGACGAGCGGTTATGCGATACACTTTTCATAAACAATTTTTTTTTATTTAACCGAATTTCGAAATAAAACATGCGATTAAAATAGTGACGAGTGAAGGAAAATTTTGTGATTAGTGCACTGATAGTGATCGTTTGTGCCCCATGTGGGATTTTACGGTAAAATGTGGATTAACTGTACTAAGGAATACCAACAGTGCCTTTGGATTACAACGATTATTGTTTTCGCCTTAGTACGAAGCACAACAGGTGGGATGTTACTTTCAAACTTTACTTTAAACTCGATAACGTTTTGATTGAAAACCGTTGATTCACAAATTGTAAATACACATTCATCGTTTTTAAAAGCTAAAAACTATACGTCGAACAGCTTATTAACTTTTTGATAATTGGAAAATTGAAAGTAATTCGCAAGTATATAAAAACACGAGTCTCTTTTAAAAGTTGCACATTAAGAGGTTGTTAAAATAGTTTGTGTTTTCACATTTTTTTGTGAATTATGAGTTGTATACATTCGATTATGCCTAGTGGGGATGAGTGGAGTCCCCCCCAATTAGTGTCTATATTAAAATGCTTTTAAAGTGTACGAAATTTTAGAGGGAAAATGTTTCTTGCATGTTTGCAAATATTTTCACAACCAACAAATCCAGAATGTTTTTATAAACAATTTAATTTTGTTGTGATAGGATAATTACGTTATTTTGTTAAAATATTGATTGTTTTTGGTCATTAGGTCTAACATTGCTGTCATTCATTATTGGTCTTTAGTTTTTATAAATTTCTCGAATTTTTTTTTAAAATGTATGCCTAAATGTTACGATTTTCCTACGAACATGCTTAAGATTATCAGTAGAATTAATATGCAAAAGAAAGTTACCGGACAGCATATTTTTTTTATAGTTGACAAATTGTTATGTATCTACTGAAGCATTTAAAAATTAATTTTGTTTTTATTTTTAATAAATTTTCGTTGGACTATGTTTCTACTTTTTAACAAATTTCGTCTGTCATATTGTTACCTGAATATATTTGTTTATAACAAAATGTAACTCTCTAATCGTAATATTAATGGCTCTGTAAAGAATTTTGTTTAAATGAAAACTTCACACGATACAAATTTGGCGGTTATTAATAGGTGAAAACTATCAAAATATAAAATCCTTGTATCATTAGTACTGTTAAAAATTAAATCAAAATTCTCGTAAGAAGCTTCGTAGACTTATTATTAGAAGAAAATATAGGAGGGGTCGTTGTTCTGCCTTTATGTAGCAATGCAATATTTGTAATATATTTTAGAATGCGAATGTATAAATATTTTTTTGCGGTTAAAAAAAATACCTCGGACAGAGGTCTTGAATGTGAAATTCAGTTGGTGTAAATATTGTTTTGTAAACGGATTTTTTTTTCTGGTTGCATTAAATATTTATAGGTTTTGCACGTTGCTTTTTATACCTTTCTTCGTTTTATATCATAAGAAAACTTTTTAGACTCTCACATGTGGTTAAATACGTGTTTATGAATACTAGACCATAGGAAAAATGGCTTGCAGCTGCCTCTGACGTCACCCAATCTTCTTTCTACCATTAGCGTAGACACAAAAAACCCGATTGGTTGAATGAAAGAATCGCTGATAGTAGATAAAAAATGTATATAGAAAATAAAAAGTGATAAAATTCCCTATTTTGTAAAATATTGTACAATTTATTGAGTAGTTCAAAAATAATTATGTTCGTTTTGCTTTTAGTAATTCGCATAATCACAAAACAGTAACTTATGTGATACAATTACTATTGTCCACGTAATGTAATATTTAAATGATATTTTTTGGAAAAAGTATGCGAAAATTTTTTCTTTTGAAGCGGTTTTTAACCCATATTATCGTCGTTGTATGTAATCTTGTAATTAATTCAGGAAGCTGTATTGAAACAACAAACTATATTGGGCATAGGTAATTTAAAATAATTTTAATAGAAACGATAGTCCCTTTGCTACTGCTGAGTACCTTTCTAATCACCGTTAAAATTTCAAAAGAATAAAACCAACACCCCTTCTGAAACTCCCATGCGCACCCCACCGTTTTAACCTCTCTCTTTCTTCCTAAGTTATTCAACCATGGGTGAACGTTTGCCGGTCCCCGTCGACGAGAACGGTTCTGGCAGTGTCCCGGTGCGCATCCGAACTTTATCCTTATGTCTGTTATCATTAGAGGATAGTTTCGGGAAAGGGAACGTGTGCGTTCCGTCGTTTTTGTAGCTAAGAGATCTTGTAACGGTTCAGACAGGTGGTGCGTAAAAATTGTTAGAACCCCATATCGGCCAGACTTATGATGTTATGCTTGCATATATACACGGGGTTTGTCAGGACGAATTTAAACTATTATGTATATTAAAAACACGAATAACATTTATGAAAATACTAAAGCCTGTATCACACGTCCGATTATACCGGGAGTAAATGTTTATTTTTTAAGATATACCCTGTGTATATAAGATCCCCCAGAGCTATACGCTTACTGATTTTTCAGATAAATTATTTTACTGAGTTTTCAGATAAATGATTCCAAAATATAAGTAATTAACTTCCCTAATTAACTTCCCAGCGGGAAGTTATAGTAATGGGTCCGATTTTGCGAATCCAGAATTTTGACATATCTCCACATTTCAAGGTTCCCAGAGTCAAATGCACTAGTTTTTAAGTGGACGTTTGTTTGTGTGTGTGTCTGTACGTATGTTCGTATGTGCGTTCGGAATTATTTTTCGTCTCGATTATCTCGAAAACAAAAAATAATATCGACGCGAACACAATTGCATTCGACGCATAATTACGCAACTTAGAACTGATTATATACTCAGCAAAATCGGTCGAGCTGTTTTTTATGGAGAATACAAAAACTGAAAAAAATGGTGAACTTACTGAATTTTGCAATTTATAAATTATACTATTTTTAATACATTATTTTATTATCTTTTGAATAATATGATTATTGCATGTTGAGAATATTTATATGAAAAATATGATGACAAAATTTCATAAAAAAGAATAGTTTTAGAAAACAAAAATTGGAATGGGAGAATTTTAAACTTGTGTCAGTATTGAGAGAATATCATTGAAGACGCTATAACAGTGAAAAATTATTGTTAGTAATAATCAAGCATTTTTTATAACAATTGAATATTGTTACTAAGAAATGATTATTGATCACAATAATTAAAAAAAATTTTTAATTGTTGTTAACAATTGAAAATAGCTCATGCTTATGAAATGATAAAAAAAGTACGGTAGAATGAATACGGTTGACATAAACAGAATATATTTTATGACAATTATATTTTGTTATAAACAATTTGAAATCATTTTTTATAATAATTTGAGTGATATTAGTTTTAACAACAAAAGATATGGTATTTTATCATTCTTTCCACTGGGAAGTTAGTCTTGTGGAGTTCTCGGGTCTCACCTAGACCACTGATATTTTAAAATTGGTTTTAAATAGACAAACTAATGGACTGAATATTTTCTTTTTAAACTTGTTGCTTTATTTTGCGACACAAAATTACGTCAAACGACAATTTTCCTTTGGTAATGTAAATTTCAACGTGGTCCTACGAATTTCAGTATTGATCCAATGATAGGCACTTCAAAGGCAGTATTAATCCAGAGAATTATCTGTAATAATATAACAAGAGAGTGAGAATAAATTGAAAATAATTTGACAGATTTTTTGAAAACTTATTGCCAGGCAATAGTCACGAGAGCCTGCAGGGCTCGAGTGGCTATTTCCAAATACCAGAAAGCCAGAAAGTTTTTTACTCCCGATCAACTGTTGACGACGTACAAGGCTCAAATCCGACCTCTACTGGAGTATTGCTCGCACATTTGGGGTTCAGCACCAAGGCATTCTCTTCGTCTTCTAGATTCCATTCAGAAAAGAGCCATTCGCTTGATAAACAGCTCAAATCTCACAGATACCCTTCACCCTCTAGAACATAAAAGAAGAGTTGCAGACCAGTCATTGCTCTATAGATATTTTCATGGCAGATGCTCCAGAAAAATAAAAACTCTTGTACCACCATTGGCCAGTGCGACAGATGATCCTGGCCTTTGCCGACGACATTGATGCGGTCGAAAGAAGTATTGTCAGAGTAAAGGAAAGCTTCCTGAAAAATAAAAAAGGAATGTAAAGTGGGCCTCAACATCAATGAGGAGGTGTTGTGTAAAAGTAGGAAACCACACAACAGATAAATGTTTGGTTTGAAACAAGAAATTGAACTGTCGCTCCTACTCTTTAACATAGTGCTAGATATGGCTATGAAGAAGACGAACATCAGCACGGAAGAATGCACCAAGCAAGGGCCACATATGATCCTGGCCTTTGCCGACGACATTGATGCGGTCGAAAGAAGTATTGTCAGAGTAAAGTAAAGCTTCCTGAAAAATGAAAAGGAATGTAAGAAAGTGGGCCTCAACATCAATGAGGACAAAACCAAATACATGCATATCACTCGCCGCCCAACCAGGGACAGAATCGGTCACAACATAACGATGGTCACCTATAACTTTGAATGTGTAATCAAACCGATCATCTGCTATGGCTGCGAAACCTGAACCCTTGCGAAGCACAATGAGCCCCCTACTGAAGCGATTTGAAAGGAGGATCCTGATAAGAATATTTGGCCCCGTCAAGGACCCAAACACCGAACAATATCGAATAAGGACAAATGCGGAAGTCCAGGAACTATATCACTATATCACTCAGATGGAGGGAAAACATCCTAAGAGACCTACAAATTATGCGAATATATGACTGGAAGGACCGAGATCGGTGGAGGCAAATTGTTAACGCAGCCAGAACCCACGAAGGGTTGTAGAGCTACCCCGAAGAAGAAGAAGATATTTTATGGCTTATTAAAATAACTAAATGAACATGCTATTATACTTAACATGACGTTTTTGAAATTAGTCGTAAAACCTAAAAATAATCTTGGAAAATACTTCACATAATTATTTTATTGATGTAGGATATTCGTATATAGCAGGGCGTCTACGATACCCAACTATTGTTCTTATAGTTATATTCTCTATGTGATTACATTCTGAAAATTGTACCAAAAAAAAAATTGAATCGCGGTTTTCAAAGCAATATTGCATTTATCGCATCTGCTGTGGTTTCAAAGAACTTGAAAGAAAATTATTAACACAAAAAGAGAATCGGTAAAAATGTTTAAGGATTATTCTTGCACAGGAGGTATATTTCTCGACCGTTAAAAATATATGTAGGTACTAAGTAAAGCTGTAAGTCGTCTTTCGGCAGGTAGATACTTGAAATATTTAAAGAGTAGCAATTTTTGTCAAAACCGGATGTTATTTACAACACTGTTTTTGAATTTGAAGTGGTGTTATTCGATAGAAATTAAGTGCAAATGTAATATAAATATTTTGTTTTGTTTTTGAAGGAGCAGCAGTAAAAATAAATGAATATAAACCGCCGTTAATAGTGTTGATAATGGAGAGTATTTAATTCTTTTATTTACGTTACCTCCATATAAATGAAAAATATTTTTAAGTTTTGTCAGAAATTATTTTTGATAAAAATCCTTTAACTGCTTTTCTAAATTATCGCCATGAAGTGTTTCACTTAATGGTTGCTTAAAGCATTGTCCACACCAAAAAACATTGTTAAAAACGAAATATGTTTCCCGCCAAAGCTTGCATAAAATGTTAATGTATTCGTCCACACTTAAAAACAATGTTAAAAACGTAGTTAAAAAAAACGTATCCCAAAAACAGTAAATTGTTCAATGTTGTGTTTTTTTTAAACGAAATGCCTTATATATTAATGTCATTTTCGCTTTCATAAAGGTTTATATAGAGACTAGTTATGGATTAGATTGTAGGGGGGGTCGTGAAGGCCTTGCAGCCTCTCAAGCACCTCGACCTATCAGATCTTTTGTGCATAACCCTTAATAAATTGGAGGCCCGGGATTTCGAGACTTCGTACAAAGTTTATCAGTTTCCTTAGAGCTAAGTTCCTGACATTGAAGGGCTTTAAGAAGGCCCCTTCCAGAAACTTGAGCCTCTTGCAGAAAAGCGCTGGGCATTCGCAAAGCAAATGTTCTGCAGTTTCAGCGAAGTTCTCGCAGTAGCGACAGCTATCACTCTCTGTTTTGCCCATCTTTTTCAGGTGATATCTCAGAGGGCAGTGTCCAGCGAGGAGCCCCGTCACCAGTTTCAAGTCTTTCTTGTCCAACTCGAGAAGCTGTTTAGCTTTTCTTGACGAAAGACTTACTAGTCTTATTGCTTGTCTTTGTCCTGTCACTTTATGCCAGTGAGATTTCATTTCATCTGTTTCCCAGCGTCAAACCTCTTCTTTCAAGTAGGCTTTGGAAAGTCCACAGAATGGTTCTGGGCCGAAAAATTGTGTATTTGCCCCTTCTTTGGCAAGGCAATCTGCTCCTTCGTTGCCTTTAACTTCCTTGTGACCTGGAACCCACATCAGAGCAACCTGATTGTTTGCTGCCAGTTGTCTCAGGGAGTGTTTACAGTCCACCCAGTACATAAGCCGATGTATTTTTGACCAGATACCGATTATAAACACGACTTACTACACTTAGGGATACATTTAAACGTTCATACACTTTAAGTGCATCGACCATCCATCACCTAACAACTACACCATTTGTTTTTGTTATACGGGATGTAAACGGATGCGTAGTTAATATCAAAAAATATCGCGAACCTCGCTTTAAATCCAGTTTAATTCATTTTAATCCAGTTTAACTAATACAAAAGGGTACATGTAATTTGGTTCCCAGAGTGAGAAGGGTCAGAAAAAATGTGTAATTCGGTTCCCGATATTTTAGGTTTACCTGACTTTTATGTGTAATTTGGTTCCCGACATTTTACCTGGTGTAATTTGGTTTCCGGAAAAAAAAATCATTTCAACCAATCGATACATTTGTTTATTTGAGGCAGTAAAAGTAAAATATTTCTTGGCATGACCATGTTGCTAACATCGCAAAGTCGGCAAGCCAGAAGCTAGGTTTTCTGTGGAAAGCTAGAAAGTTTTTTACTCCTGATCAACTGTTGACGACGTACAAGGCTCAAATCTGACCTCTACTGGAGTATTGCTCGCACATTTGGGGTTCAGCACCAAGGCATTCTCTTCGTCTTCTAGATTCCATTCAGAAAAGAGCCATTCGCTTGATAAACAGCTCAACTCTCACAGATACCCTTCACCCTCTAGAACATAGAAGAAGAGTTGCAGACCAGTCATTGCTCTACAGATATTTCCATGGCAGATGCTCCAGAGAAATAAAAACTCTTGTACCACCATTGGCCACATTCGGCCGAAGAACTCGGCACGCTGATCAGTCTCACCCGTTTACTCTCAAGATTGACACTACAAGGACCAATCTTTATCTAGAATACTTTTTTTACAGGGCTGCTACGGAATGGAATAAGCTTCCAAAATCAGTTTTTCCAGAGAACTATGACCTGCAACTTTTTAAAAAGCGTGTCCACAATCATTTCCTTTCTATAATCCCTTCTAATAGTCGCAGTGCGGGCCGTCTGCGGCCCACACTAGGTCTACCCTTTTTGCGACTATTTTCATAACAAAAAAAAAAAAATTAGCCTATCCTAACACCAACAGAACCTTCATTGAATGTGACTGAGCAAGCCCGATTCAAAAACACAGCTGACTGAATATCAATTTTTTAAACTAAAAATATCGGGAACCAAATTACACATTTTTTTTTACCCTTCTCACTCTGGGAACCAAACTACCTATACCCATACGAAAATTGCGAAGTTTGCCACGTGCTTCATTCTTTGCGATTTTTCTTTTTGATATCTCGATAATAAAAACGCCTCTAAAATGTCTGTAGAAAATGTATATGTACTCTGTTTAATATTGAGAGAGTGAAAACCCTTGCAGGGCGGTCAAAATCATTTTAAAAGTTTCTATAAGCATTTACATTTTAAGTTCGACCCTTGAGTTATTTTGTCAGTCTAGCACTGTAAAAGGCCGGAATACAATAGAAGTAAGCTTCTATAAGCGACTATATTGACAGACATAGGCGTGCATTTGGGCCAAGCGAAATAGCTGGAAAATGTGAAATGACCATACTTCGATTACCTCCATGCCACTTAATCCTATCGAGTTAGTATGGGCACAGATGAAGGGAGAAGTTGCGAGGAAAAATACTACTTACAAAATTGCTGATGTAGAACAATTATTTTTGGTCTGTCACCTTAAAATTGAAGAATCAATGTAGGAATTAGACAACATTCGTGAGGAAATCTTGAACCTATATTTTTTTTTTTTTTATGTTCTGGTTCCCACGAAAAGGGATATCCTGTAATGTTCAGAGAACATCGTGGGAACCAAGGGAAAGAAGGTAGGAGTTGGTGTTCTTCTTAAATTTCTGGAGGTTGTATGCCTCGGGGAACACCTCCTTAGGCAATGAGTTCCAAAGCCTCGCAATTCGTTGGATGAATGAGTCTTTGGAAAGTGATGTTCTGCAGGTCTCCAAAGTGACCACGAAGGGGTGTGAAGACTGAACTTGACGGGTTAATCTTGAAGAGACTGCCAAAGGAGGAACGATTGTTGATATTTTAGAAGAGCATCGCCAATGAAAATATCTATAAAATAGAGACAAATCGCCAACTTTTCTACGGTGTTCCAGACAAGTGAGCGAGTTTGTAAGCGAGGCATCACCGACGAGACGAATTGCCCTTTTTTGGACAGAATCCAGTAGCTTCAGGATATGTTTAGGTGCTGCACTCCAAATATGGGAACAGTACTCCAGTACAGGTCGGATCTGTGCCTTATAGATCATAAGCAGCTGACTGGAGATGAAATAGCTCTTGGCACGAAACAAAAAACCAAGTTTTTGGGATGCACTTTTGGCAATGGACCTCACGTGATTTTCCCAGGAAAGGTTATTGCTGATATATTATTATTGTTGGTGATAAGAGTTCTTCATTCGAGTCTGATAGTGATGTGAAACTCCTGTTACGCCCTAAATTTTTAGGGTAAATTTTTGTTCCGTGTAATGGTGACTAATCTTTGCATTTGTATAATTTTTATTCATTTAAGAAAACTGAAAATATTGTCACTTGCAAATTCTTGTAGTTTCTTTGCAAAGGCTTGAACTTACGTCAAAAAATCGAAGAAATAGATAATCAAAATAGTTTATATTATTTTCTACTGTGTGTTTCAAAAAAAGGTGACCCCGCCTGTAATATAGGTAGAAAACTGAAAAATAATTGGGGTTTGCTTATTAAAAAATGTTCGTAACGCCATTCGTATTCAAGTTAAGAAAAAAATTTGCTTATTACTTTATAATTTTCAAATCAAAATATTCCGAAAACGGTACAAAATATCGAGTATTACCAAGAGTACCTTTTTGGTGTAAAATTGAATGATGTTTACGTTCACTTGAAATTTTGATTAATAAATCTAACCTTAAAAAAGTTATGTTTAATACTACTTGGTAAGAACCGTTTAAGTAGCGCCGTCTATGAGAGTCAAATATAAAAACAAATTCACGGGATGTATCAGCTTCTAAAACATATTCGTATAAAATTTCATTACAATGTTTCCAGTAGTTTCGGCAAAATCGTAATAAATGTGTATAATTTTTATTTTACTAAACAAACCCTAATTATTTTTCTGTTTTCTACCTATCCTAGAGACGGGGTCACCTTTTTTTTGAAACACTCTGTATGAAATATTTCAGTATTTTTCCAAAACATCTCTAAAATATCTTCGTTATATAAGACATTATATATGGTTATATTACTAATCTGTCGAATCTAAAAATGGACTTTGGAATAAATAAAAATATTTTATCGATCCTATCAATTGGTGAGCAGTGTAGCTAAAGAATATTTTTTATCCAGTGGGGGTCAATTATAATCTATTTTTAATACGATTTTGTCGGATTATATAAAGTTAGAAGTGACCGGTGTAGCTTAACTTGCTAAAAAACTAATTAGTTGTTCATCAAACGCGCTATCGTTGTTAAACGTTTGAAATCTTAACGAATTGAATCCTCGAAGATCGTTAATCCAACAACTTGTGTAACGCTATTTTCACACACGGCAGCGCGGAAACGACATTAGTTCCTCATTTTAAACAGCCAACTAACTCTATCAAGTTAAACTTATTTACTCGGTTGCTTTTGTAACATTTATAGTTGTTAATTGACGTGGATGTGTTAATTGCGACTAATTAAAACGATAGCTAATTCAGATCCATCGGAACGTTCTTTTTATTCGCTCTTTTACCAAAAAACGACAAAAAAATCTAGAATTATTTAATAAAATCAGAGCCGACTCATCCATGCAGGCGAGCCTAGGGGGCTTTTAGAATCATATTTTATTCAACTCTCAAAAACAAAAAATAATATAACAAGATTAAACACTGCGAGGAATATAAATACTTAGGAGTGGGCTACTCGTCACAGCAATCAAAGAACGAAACACACAAGGCATGCCACGTCTTTTCGTTCTCTAAAGAGTACTCTGCTAGCGGTTTCTCTACTGGCAAATTATGCCCGAGCTCAGCCGTAGAGGGTAGAAGAAAAAAATATAAAAGTGAGCCGCGCCACCGACTTAGACGGTACAAGCCGGAAACCCCTAGGTCTTATAGGCACTAGCAGAGCCACAAGATAAACAACTAAGATTATGGTGAACCAAATAAATAAAATTATAGCAAAAATATGTTGAATACTTTACTCACACAATAAATAATTAAGGTACACAACTCAATAGCAACATCATAACAAATATAGTCAAAATTAACAGCTATGGTAAAATTTTATTGCTAAAACAAACCAAAAATTTAAAATTTACAACTTTATAAAATAACCAGAACAGAAGTAAGAGTAACAGACTACCAAGTTACAAAAAAAAGTAAGACATATATAAATTAACTCATTAATAACACTAATTCAAACATTTACATAAAGGCAAAGAAAAAAAAGGTAAAACATATATAAATTAACTCATTAATAACACTAATTCAAACATTTACATAAAGGCTGATAATTCACTAGTTAATCGTTTACATAAAGATTTTCACTGCCAAAACAATCGAGTTTATTTAAAAATATTTTTACAATGGTTGTCCTTTAAAATATCAAGATTGTAGGATATTTACAAATAAGTAGGAAGAAAATATATTTTTACTTGGACATAAAGAATTATTGAGAAGGTTATTTTAATCCAAGTTTCCAACAATATACTATATTAATAAACTAAAACAGAACGTAATCGTGGTGTCAGAATGAGTCACTGCGTTATATATTTAAAAATAAATCACTTATAACCTTTGGGTATACGAATTCACAAAGTACTATATTTATAAACTAAACCAAAACTTACTCGTGGTGTCGAAATTAGCACGGCGTTATATATTTAAAAATTAATCAATGATAACCTTTGGGTATACGAATTCACATGTACTCCTGTGGCCTACTCCTGGGCCTACTCCTGGGGTCGGTTTGATTATGGGGTGGCACCGGCTAATTAACAATGGCTTCCCTCAAATTGATCCCGCTTGCGGATATTTAACTTGACACCAGAAATCCAAAATATCAACAACGTAGGTAAGATAGAATGGTCCAATTAAGATGGCCCAAATACAGCCAGATATGAAAGAAATCCCATAGAGGTTCTGCACACGTGCTAATAACACACTGCCCCAACAACTTTCACCGAAACCTGACTTCGAAGACTCTCAACACCCGACTAACGCTCCTATGCCGGAAATCAAAAAAAATGGCCCGGAATAAACGTCAACCCACAATCTTCTCAAGTCCGTGCTCCACAATCGCCTTGTCCGTGTGGATATCCAGTCCCATCCACACAGAAATTGCAAACCAAACTATCGAATCCTACCCCTACAAGGTATGCAACACTATCTACAACGAATGATATATTTGAGTTACAACACAGTATGGCATGCAACCCTATTTATGAACACCAGACTATCAGAGACGTACTTAATAATGAAACGGTAGATGGGAAAAAATAGGCACGTGACAGACAGAAAAGTTATTTCTATGATGAACGGAATCTTATGGGATCAAACTAAGCTAATAAACAAAGAATATATAATACCATCCTTAAAAGCATTATAACCTACGGTAGCGAAACATGGCAAATAACAGTCTGCAGAAAAAATGCTAATAACAACTAAGATGGACTTCTGGAGGAGATCTGCGGGTAAATCAAGGAGAGACAGGATACACAACGAAAGAATAAGAGATATCATGGGTGCCAGACACACGATTGTTGATGATATAAGAACAAAACAGTTAATATGGTATGGTCACGTACAAAGAATGTCAGACGATAGGTTACCAAAACAAATTTTGACATGGACACCCCTAGGGAAGAGAGGAAGAGGAAGGCCAAGAAGAAGCTGGAGAGAGGGCATTGACAAAGAGATAAAAAAAGACTTGCCGGAGAACTTATGGCAAGATAGAGATGGATAGCGGTTAGGAGTCGGAAGGCGTCTTAGAACGCTATAAGCCGATATATATATATATATATATATATATATATATATATATATATATATATATATATATAAACACATAACAAAATAGTTAATGTTGGAATTTATTGTCTCGATTGTTCTAGCATTCGCTGACGATGTCAATACCATAGCTCAGACAACACGAGATGTGTGTGGAATTTTCAGCCGTTTTGAGGAAGCTGCACTGCAAATGGGAATCAAAGTAAACGAGGACAAGACTAAATACATGGTAATGTCAAGAAATACTAGAAATGGGGTCGGGCAGAACGTCTATACTAACGTCCGCAACTTTGAAGTTGTAAAGGAATTCAAGTACCTGTGAGCGATAATAACCCAGGATAGTCGCGGCGAACAGGGCTTTTTACTCCATTCAACACTTCTCCACTTCTCTCCAGGAATACTAAGATTCGAATTTACAAAACCATAATCCGCCCTGTGGTGACGTATGGAAGCGAGACGTGGACTCTGACAACAACAAACTGCTGGTATGGGAACGTAAAATCCTGCGAGCCATTTACGGTCCATGTAAGGATGCTAACACGCAAGAATTGAGACGTCGACATAATCATGAGCTTTGACAACTATTTGGGAAAGAGAGCCTTGTTAGGCGTATAAAGGCTAATAGGCTTAGATGGACAGTTCATGTAATAAGGAGCGCTGAACAGCGCCTTATAAACACAGCTTTTTGGGAGAGACCGGTTGGCAGAAGACCAGTAGGACGCCTCAGAAACCGATGGAAGGACGCTGTAACAGCAGATCTTAGGAAGATGGGCATGAGACAGTAGGAATTAGAGGCACAATTAGAGGGCAATAGTGAATACGGCCAATACTCACGACGAGTTGTAGAGCCAAACAAGAAGAATAAGAAGAAGAAGGAATTTATTGTCTTAGACGACTTCATACTCTTCCCCCGGATCTCTGATCCCCAACTTCTTTAAATGATCATGCAAAACAGCTGTCGATATGATCTTGTTAAATTGATCAGCTAGATATCTCTTTGACTCCACATATTTGATTTTAACATTTGTTTAAAATTTTAACACAGAAACGTTATTAAATAATATGATGCAAAGATAGTGGCAGGTAGAATCAAACCCATTTAAATGTTCATACATAAATCGGAAAATCCGGTGATCTTTCTAATCGTATCTAAACCATTTACGGCAGTTTAAGTAAATTTTTTTTGAAAACAGTTATTCCCTTTCAAATGTAAAATTTCTTTTTCGGCTTGCTTATGGGGATGTGCTATGTCGGAATTTATTTATGGCCGTTCTAATATTGCTAATTAACGAAAAATTAGTTTGTGAAATGGAATATAATATCCAACAATCAATCCTCCATCTTTGTGTCCAAATGACGTACCATTAGTAATAATAATGGTTTCCAAAAAATATGTATTTAAAAAGAAGGGATGATTTTGGAAAATATATCTAAACTTAAATCCTATTTCCGATACATTTCATTCTGAAAGCACGTTAATTACATTTACGACAGCAAAATTTACCAATTATTTATGATTAAAAACAACCACCCTTGGTTTTCAACATAAAATCGGATTTTTCCGCGTAAATTTATAGTTCTTTATTTTAATGAAAAACCTTTTTTTTTAATATATATTTAAATGTTTGTTTTCCATCGCACATAATGCACCGAGCAATTAAGCCTAATCAAAAATCCATCGCAGCGAACCCTGATTTCTTCTTCTTTTTCTCCGTCGTCTTCTTCTCACAGCTTTCTCCGGTCGGACAACGACCACGGCCCACTGCGCATCAAGTGCAATCAATTTTTGTAACCCACTCGCCGAGGAAATGTATGCAAGATAAATCATTTGACAGATTCTGCGTTGAGGAAATTGGCAACGCTGGTTTAAGTTAGTCTGTTTTTTTTTTAACATTTTAAAGTCTGAAAAACAGTGATTTTAACAATTAGTCTGTTCTTTGGAGGATGTATAAAGTGTGAAATAAATTAATTATTTCAATCGTGCATTTTATAAAACAATCAAAAAAGACCTCTATTTTAGATTATGAAATGACATCCTGCAACGTTTTTAAATAGGAATAGGGATGCATCATTTAAAAGGTTTTTTCGTCCTCTACTTAAAATTTTTATTGTTTTTAATTTGTTGCAAAAATTTATATTAAAAAAAATAAAATCATCTGATTGACGAAACTCGCTGCTGCACATTGAAAACTTAATGGGTTATACGTTTAGTTCTTGATAATGTTCGCCTCGAACGTCTTGGTAACATCCCAATCTTAAATAAAACTGTCTTATAGCGTTATTTAATATCTGTGGTATGATTGACCTTATCGCAAGGGTTATATTTTTTCTCAAATCAGCTAAATCTAGGGGTTTAGTTTTGTATACGAGGGCGGTTTGATAAGTCACTGATTTTTTGAATAAAACAAATTTTTTTCCGCAAATAAACATTTTATTTTTCTAAATAATCACCTTTTAGCTCGATACATTTAGTCCAGCGTTTTTCTAATTTTTTTATTCCCTCCAAATAATAGGTTTTTTCAAAGCTCTCAAAATACGCGTTTGTTTCGGTAATGACTTCTTCATTCGACTCAAATCTCTTACCGCCCAACCATTTCTTTAGGTTTGGAAACAGAAAATAGTCACAGGGGGCTTAATCTGGAGAATATGCTGGATGGGGTAGCAGTTCGTATCCCAATTCGTTGATTTTGGCCATCGTGACTAGCCAAGTGTGCACACGTGCATTGTTTGATGGAACAGCACTTTCTTCTTCTTAGCCAAATGCGGCCGTTTTTGCTTCAAATCAACGTCGAATCCGTTCAAAAGCTTTGAATAATATTCGCCGGTGATCGTTTTACCTTTCTTGAGGTAATCGATGTGAATGACACCGCGTACATCCCAAAAAACTGTGGCCATGACCTTGTTGGCTGACAGACTCTGTTTCGCCTTCTTTGGTCCACGTTCACCCCGAGCAACCCACTGTTTCGATTGTTCCTTGGTCTCTGGCGTGTTGTGATGGATCCATGTTTCATCCACAGTAACAAAACGGTGCAAAAATTCGTCCGGATTACGGCTGAACATCGCTAAACACTCTTTTGAAGTGGTCACACGATTGCGCTTATGGTCGAGTGTGAGCAATCGCGGCACCCATCTCGCAGAGAGTTTTTTCATGTCCAAATATTCGTGTAAAATATGATGTACCCGTTCAGTTGAGATATACCTACAGCATGAGCCAACTCACGCACTTTCATTCTCCGATCATCCAATATCATTTCATGGATTTTATCGACGATTTCCGGCGTGATCACTTCTTTTGGGCGACCTGGACGTTCGGCGTCACTAGTGCTGGTACGACCACAACGGAACTCTGTAAACCACTTTTTAACCATTGAAATTGATGGTGCCGAGTCCCCTTAGTATTTATCAAGTCTTTCCTTAGTTTCAGTGATGGATTTTTTACGTAAAAAATAATGCTTAATCAGCACACGAAATTAACTTTTTTCCATTTTCGTAAAAATTCACGAGGTTGTCTGCTTTGAACGGCTATCAAACACCAACTGCACGACGTAGCTTGCTCAAAATTAGAAAGTTGCCCACTGATAGATTATAGTTGACGGCAGCACTGTTGCATTTGAAGTAACTGCGCGGGAAATTCAAAAAGTCACTGACTTATAAAACTGCCCTCGTACCATACTAGAAGAAGTCTAATAGCGAAAGATCAGATTAGGTTGAGGTACTCCGAAAAAATTAGATTTAACTGACTTAGGAAGAAAAATAACGCTTCAAACCAGTGAATAGGGAGGCGAGGATTAATAGAATGGCCGGTACAATCACCTGATCTTACCCTATTAGACTTCTCATTGGGGTAGGAAAAATAAATGGTATACAAAACTAAACCACCTGATTTAGCCGACTTAAAAAGAATAACACTAGCGATTAGGTCGGTCACACTACAGTTCTTGAATAACATTAGAAGAGAGTTTCATTTAAGATTCGTATGTTGGTGGAACATTGTTTTTTATATTATCAATAACATTTTTAAATAGAGACCAAAAAAAAATTGAAATAATAAATTTTTTCCATTTGGCTGTTCCACACCGCATAGTATTTTTATATTTAATATTATTTTTATTGTTTTTTTTTTCACGAAATAAACATGTTATTGTTGTTGTAGGTTTTGAATCTTGCTCACCAAATCCTTGTAAAAATGGTGGAGCATGCATTTCACCATTAAAAGAAGATTCCTTTTGCAAGTAAGTATTTTATTTATTTTTTTAAAAAAATTTGTTTATAAACGGGCATCGGCAAGAAGAAATTTTATCAAAATAGTCATCCTCAACATTATCTTCGTATTACATTTTAAGCAGATACGTTTTCCTGTGCTTAATAGATTATCAGAAGGCGTTTGACCGTGTCAAACATACAGAGCTAATAAAGCTGCTCCAAGGCAGAATTATAGATCAGAACGACTTAAGATTCATTAAGAACCTCTACATAAATCAAACAGCATCGGTGAAAGTGGGAAATGAAGCTACACAGAACATTCCAGTAGAGAAAGGTGCAAGGCAGGGTTGTGTTTTATCCCCCCTTCTTTTCAATCTTCACTCGAAATCAATCTTTGAAAGTGCCTTGAGAGATACAGAGGATGGGATAAAAATGTTAATAACCTGCGCTATGCCGATGACACAGTCATATTGGCTGATAGCCAGCAAGCGCTTCGACGTCTTATTGACAGGATAACTACCGAAGGAGAACGACTTGGTTTAAAAATCAACGCAGACAAAACGAAGGTAATGGTCATTAGCTAACACCAAATGTACATTTAAGTATCAAAGTGAACGGTAACGATATCCACCATGTCTCCAAGTTCAGATATCTCAGAAGCTGGATAACTGAGAACCTCGACCCAGACACGGAGAGTCATAATTTAACGTTTTGTGAAATGCTATATTTACTCGGTGCTGCTGTATGGAGCGGAGACTTGGACAATAAAAGCTAACGTCATGTACCGTCTCGAGGCCTTCGAAATGTGAGTGTTCAGGAGAAACCTTAAAATTCCGTGGAAGAGAAAGAGAACTGCTGCAAATAGTGAAACGAAGAAAAGCAGCCTACCTGGGTTATATATTCGGGAATTCCAATTACCAATTTCTGAAACTGATTATGGAGGGGAAGATCGAGGAAAAAAGATGCATCGGGAGAAAGAGATACTCGTGGCTAAAGAACATAGAGACTGGACAAACCTCGATGCCCTTGCACTTTTCAGAGCCGCGAGTATGCCAGAATTGTCGCCAACATTCAGTAAATGAATAAGACACCTTAAGAAGAACACATTTTAATTAAAATGAAATTAAAACACTCGCATATTAAATACTTTTTTTAAAAGAAAATTTAAAAAGAAATATTGAAAATTCGTTAAATTATTTAAAGAATATTTCCAAGTATTTTCTTGGTGCCCTTAGTAATATATGTAATTGTTGATTTTACATATTTAAAAAGTAAAATTAGGTATATTCTTATAAAAAAAATCCCGCCAAGTTAAAAATAAAGTATATATTTTTATACCCAAAACAAGTATTAAAATTTTTGTAAAATTATAATTAAAGAACGTAGGTACTAGCTGTACCAAAAAATGGTTTCAACCAAGGCTCAGGTGTTAAACCATTTCGATATTTCCGGTTAAATTAAAAATAAAACTAACCCTTTTTATTCCAAAAAAAGTAAGTGGTATTAAAAGTCTTATTGTAATAAAAGAATCAAAGATTATAAATAAAAAAAACTTACTAGCTGTACCAAAAAATGGTTTCAACCAAGGCTCAGGTGTTAAACCATTTCGATATTTCCGGTTAAATTAAAAATAAAACTAACCCTTTTTATTCCAAAAAAAGTAAGTGGTATTAAAAGTCTTATTGTAATAAAAGAATCAAAGATTATAAATAAAAAAAACTTACTAGCTGTACCAAAAAATGGTTTCAACCAAGGCTCAGGTGTTAAACCATTTCGATATTTCCGGTTAAATTAAAAATAAAACTAACCCTTTTTATTCCAAAAAAAGTAAGTGGTATTAAAAGTCTTATTGTAATAAAAGAATCAAAGATTATAAATAAAAAAAACTTACTAGCTGTACCAAAAAATGGTTTCAACCAAGGCTCAGGTGTTAAACCATTTCGATATTTCCGGTTAAATTAAAAATAAAACTAACCCTTTTTATTCCAAAAAAAGTAAGTGGTATTAAAAGTCTTATTGTAATAAAAGAATCAAAGATTATAAATAAAAAAAACTTACTAGCTGTACCAAAAAATGGTTTCAACCAAGGCTCAGGTGTTAAACCATTTCGATATTTCCGGTTAAATTAAAAATAAAACTAACCCTTTTTATTCCAAAAAAAGTAAGTGGTATTAAAAGTCTTATCGTAATAAAAGAATCAAAGATTATAAATAAAAAAAACTTACTAGCTGTACCAAAAAATGGTTTCAACCAAGGCTCAGGTGTTAAACCATTTCGATATTTCCGGTTAAATTAAAAATAAAACTAACCCTTTTTATTCCAAAAAAAGTAAGTGGTATTAAAAGTCTTATTGTAATAAAAGAATCAAAGATTATAAATAAAAAAAACTTACTAGCTGTACCAAAAAATGGTTTCAACCAAGGCTCAGGTGTTAAACCATTTCGATATTTCCGGTTAAATTAAAAATAAAACTAACCCTTTTTATTCCAAAAAAAGTAAGTGGTATTAAAAGTCTTATCGTAATAAAAGAATCAAAGATTATAAATAAAAAAAACTTACTAGCTGTACCAAAAAATGGTTTCAACCAAGGCTCAGGTGTTAAACCATTTCGATATTTCCGGTTAAATTAAAAATAAAACTAACCCTTTTTATTCCAAAAAAAGTAAGTGGTATTAAAAGTCTTATTGTAATAAAAGAATCAAAGATTATAAATAAAAAAAACTTACTAGCTGTACCAAAAAATGGTTTCAACCAAGGCTCAGGTGTTAAACCATTTCGATATTTCCGGTTAAATTAAAAATAAAACTAACCCTTTTTATTCCAAAAAAAGTAAGTGGTATTAAAAGTCTTATTGTAATAAAAGAATCAAAGATTATAAATAAAAAAAACTTACTAGCTGTACCAAAAAATAATTACAACCAAGGCTCAGGTGTTAAACCATTTCGATATTTCCGGTTAAATTAAAAATAAAACTAACCCTTTTTATTCCAAAAAAAGTAAGTGGTATTAAAAGTCTTATTGTAATAAAAGAATCAAAGATTATAAATAAAAAAAACTTACTAGCTGTACCAAAAAATGGTTTCAACCAAGGCTCAGGTGTTAAACCATTTCGATATTTCCGGTTAAATTAAAAATAAAACTAACCCTTTTTATTCCAAAAAAAGTAAGTGGTATTAAAAGTCTTATTGTAATAAAAGAATCAAAGATTATAAATAAAAAAAACTTACTAGCTGTACCAAAAAATAATTACAACCAAGGTACAGGTATAAAACCATTCCGACATGGTTGTTCTGTGTGTGTGTAGGTCGGAAAAAAAAATAAAACGAGGATTATCTATTATCTGATGTGGTGCTCGGGGCACGCCCGCCTGCCTGCTTTTGTTTTCTTCTTTTTCGTTTCCATATTCAGCCACCAATCACTACGAGGCGAATTATTCTACGATTTGGTCGCAGGGCCGTTCATTTTGATGGGTAAAATGCAATTTGTTTATTATTTATTGTTACTTAATATAGTTATCAAGATCGACAAAAAAAATAGCTATTTAAAGGTAAAAAAAATATGTAAATTTTTCACAATATTTTCCAAATGGATATTTCAATTGATACTAACAGATCACTTCAATCATTATTTTCTAATGTAAATAATTTAAAATTTATTTTTTAAATTTTATTGTGAATCTAAAATATTCATATTTCTTGAAATTTGTTGCTATCAGTTTCTCGATTTAAACGATCACATCTCTACAACTATCTCGATGCTGTTTAACAATATTTTCTAATGTAAATAATTTAAAATTTATTTTTTAAATTTTATTATGAATCTAAAATATTCATATTTCTTGAAATTTGTTGACATTAGTTTCTCGAAATTTATGGATTTAAATGATCACATCTCGACAACTATCTCGATGCTATTTAACAACATTTTCTAATGTAAATAATTTAAAACTCATTTTTTAAATTTGATTATGAATCTAAAATATTCATATTTCTTGAAATTTGTTGACATTAGTTTCTCGAAATTTATGGATTTAAATGATCACATCTCGACAACTATCTCGATGCTATTTAACAATATTTTCTAATGTAAATAATTTAAAATTTATTTTTTAAATTTTATTATGAATCTAAAATATTCATATTTCTTGAAATTTGTTGACATTAGTTTCTCGAAATTTATGGATTTAAATGATCACATCTCGACAACTATCTCGATGCTATTTAACAATATTTTCTAATGTAAATAATTTAAAACTCATTTTTTAAATTTGATTATGAATCTAAAATATTCATATTTCTTGAAATTTGTTGACATTAGTTTCTCGAAATTTATGGATTTAAATGATCACATCTCGACAACTATCTCGATGCTATTTAACAATATTTTCTAATGTAAATAATTTAAAACTCATTTTTTAAATTTGATTATGAATCTAAAATATTCATATTTCTTGAAATTTGTTGACATTAGTTTCTCGAAATTTATGGATTTAAATGATCACATCTCGACAACTATCTCGATGCTATTTAACAATATTTTCTAATGTAAATAATTTAAAACTCATTTTTTAAATTTGATTATGAATCTAAAATATTCATATTTCTTGAAATTTGTTGACATTAGTTTCTCGAAATTTATGGATTTAAATGATCACATCTCGACAACTATCTCGATGCTATTTAACAATATTTTCTAATGTAAATAATTTAAAACTCATTTTTTAAATTTGATTATGAATCTAAAATATTCATATTTCTTGAAATTTGTTGACATTAGTTTCTCGAAATTTATGGATTTAAATGATCACATCTCGACAACTATCTCGATGCTATTTAACAATATTTTCTAATGTAAATAATTTAAAACTCATTTTTTAAATTTGATTATGAATCTAAAATATTCATATTTCTTGAAATTTGTTGACATTAGTTTCTCGAAATTTATGGATTTAAATGATCACATCTCGACAACTATCTCGATGCTATTTAACAATATTTTCTAATGTAAATAATTTAAAATTTATTTTTTAAATTTTATTATGAATCTAAAATATTCATATTTCTTGAAATTTGTTGACATTAGTTTCTCGAAATTTATGGATTTAAATGATCACATCTCGACAACTATCTCGATGCTATTTAACAATATTTTCTAATGTAAATAATTTAAAATTTATTTTTTAAATTTTATTATGAATCTAAAATATTCATATTTCTTGAAATTTGTTGACATTAGTTTCTCGAAATTTATGGATTTAAATGATCACATCTCGACAACTATCTCGATGCTATTTAACAATATTTTCTAATGTAAATAATTTAAAACTCATTTTTTAAATTTGATTATGAATCTAAAATATTCATATTTCTTGAAATTTGTTGACATTAGTTTCTCGAAATTTATGGATTTAAATGATCACATCTCGACAACTATCTCGATGCTATTTAACAATATTTTCTAATGTAAATAATTTAAAACTCATTTTTTAAATTTGATTATGAATCTAAAATATTCATATTTCTTGAAATTTGTTGACATTAGTTTCTCGAAATTTATGGATTTAAATGATCACATCTCGACAACTATCTCGATGCTATTTAACAATATTTTCTAATGTAAATAATTTAAAATTTATTTTTTAAATTTTATTATGAATCTAAAATATTCATATTTCTTGAAATTTGTTGACATTAGTTTCTCGAAATTTATGGATTTAAATGATCACATCTCGACAACTATCTCGATGCTATTTAACAATATTTTCTAATGTAAATAATTTAAAACTCATTTTTTAAATTTGATTATGAATCTAAAATATTCATATTTCTTGAAATTTGTTGACATTAGTTTCTCGAAATTTATGGATTTAAATGATCACATCTCGACAACTATCTCGATGCTATTAAACAATATTTTCTAATGTAAATAATTTAAAATTTATGTTTTAAATTTTATTATGAATCTAAAATATTCATATTTCTTGAAATTTGTTGACATTAGTTTCTCGAAATTTATGGATTTAAATGATCACATCTCGACAACTATCTATCTCGATAATAATATTGACATTTTTATGTCCGCAATATTTTTATGAAAAGACGGTAAAAATGTTGTCTACTTTATTTGTAGTCCGTTTGCTTGGCGTGTATATTACGCTAACTGAACGATAACAATAAAGATAAGATGAATTCTCACAAACCATCGGCCGGAAACCGAAATCGTGTAACAAAAATGGTAATTAGCCCGTTGCAAATTGCTCTTTGATCTGTCCAGATTAACTGTTAAATGTAAGTGTAGTGAACTTGTTGATATAAACATCGTTTTGTAGTTATATTTATATTCGACACTTAGTCCTTGAATGTAATCTGAATTCACCAGGATCTATCATTTGTCACTTGTCAAACAAAAAACAATCTTTGACGGTAACAAAATTGGCTGGCGCTTGATGGTAATTTGTTAGTTAGATTACATAACGCCGCAAAGAGATTACTGGTAATTGTTTTAATTGTCATGGTCGACATGATCGATTGGAATTTCGGCACCGGCTCGCCGAGTCATTGACAAACAATTGCATATCACGGTCGAAAATTTGATCGATGAAAATCCGAATTAGAGCAATTAAGCCTGCTGGATGTTTGAGGGTTTAGTATAGGTAACATGTAAAATAGCTCAGCATTATACTCCGTTCGCTTGGCGTGTGCAGCACGTCGTCAATAAAATTTATTAACAGACTGGCGTTATGTAAAATATACTCGCCTACACCCATTTATATAATTTTATTAACTTCCCAGCGGGAAGTTATAGTAATGGGTTCGATTTTGCGAATCCCGAATTTTGACATATCTTCACATTTCATGGTCCACAGAGTCGAATACAAATAGTTTTTAAGTGGACGTCTGTGTGTGTGTGTGTAAGTACGTATGTGCGTTCGGAATTATGTTTTGTCTCGATTATCTAGAGAACAAAAAATGATATCGACGTGGGACCGATTGCATTCGACGCATAATTACGCAACTTAGAACTGATTAGATTTTTAGCAAAATCGGTCGAGCTGTTTTTTATGGAGAAACAAAAAACTGAAAATAACAGAAAAAGGAAATGAGTTTACAATTCTTAGTTCGAGTGTAAATTCTAGTTTTGTACAAACAATTTTCATTCGTCTTTTTCAACCGGGACAGTTACGGTTTCTGAGAATTCATCTTATTTTTATTATTACTATCGTAAAGATAGCGTGCTATACAAGCCAAGCAAACGAAGTATAATTATTATTCGTTTAATTGTGGGGGTTCTAATACGTTTACTTTTGTTTCGGGTTTAATTTGGTTTCGAAATCGCGCAAGAGTATAGTACGTTTCGACGGTGATGTAAGCAAGTTGTTAAGATCGTCTATCTCTTTCTGGTATTGTCTACCGTTTGACGTTTTACAAACAATGCGATGGTTATCAAAAAATAAAAAAGGGTTTTTTAGAATTTCCTTTCGGAGCCTCCTCTGTGTTTTTATGAGAGCTCCGCAGGCCGTGCACAGCCTCATTAGTTCCATTGTTTTCTGGACGTGTGGGTCTTTATTTATTGCGGTCGAAATGTACGAGCGCAAATGCTGCCCATAATCGATGAACAATATATTTTATAGTTTGTTGTTATTCTGCGAACCGGTCAGAGGAGTTCTGGAGTTGCTACCTTTCTGGAGGTTTTTTTTCGCATTAAATCGGAGGAAATGATCAAGTTCGATTTGACTAAAAGTTACGTCAGTAGTTTTTTTGTAAATGTATTAACGAGTTTCAGCGCGAAAAACATTCTCGAAGAATTCACCGACGTAGAGAAATGAAATGAAATAATTTTTTTAAATTTCACCGTTCAACAAAAAAATCCTCTTCATAAAAATATCGTGTGTTTTGTAACATTTGGACTTAATCTAATGTACAACTGACCCCCAAATGTTTATATTGGCCTCAAATTTCTTGGACATGACACACCTGGCCTAATGACCGAACTGAACTTACCATATACGCCCGAAAAATGGAGACTATACATAGATTCGTCTAAAACAAGTCTAAAAGCTGTTTTACTTTTTAATGGAAACGAGCATCCATCGGTTCCTATAGGTCATTCGGTAAATATGAAAGAAACATATGACAATCTTAAGATGTTACTAAGATATTTTAAGTACGAAGATCACAAATGGAACATATGTGCAGATTAAAAAGTGGTGGCGTTACTGAGAGGACTGCAATCTTCTTTTCTTCTTCTGGTAACGTACTCTTTTTATTGTAGCGCGTTGGCGATCACGTGTTCATTAAGTAATGTGAAGTCGGCTCTTCTAAATATCGTGGCGGCATCCGCGATGTTACACCAGTTTCGAATATTGCGAAGCCATGAATGTTGTTTTCGGCCCGGTCCCCTTTTTCCCTCGATTTTTACCATAAGTATAGTTTTGAGCAGAATATACCTAGGACCTCTTAAAATATGTCCCAAATAGGATGTTTTTCTTTCTTTTACAATGTCCAGTAGTTGCCGGTGTGTTCTTGCTCTTTGTAAGACTTGCTCATTTGATATATGATCTACCCAGGGAATCTTGAGTAACCTTCTCAGGATCCACATTTAAAAGGCCTCGATTCTGTTAAGGGATTTGGCCTTTAGTGACCAGGTTTCTGCTCCGTAAAGTAGTATTGGCCATATATAGCACTTGACAACTCGCAGCCGGAGATTCAAGGGTATTTCTTGTCGTAGGAGGTAGGTATTGAACCTGACAAATGTGCTTCGAGCGATAGCCACACGTATTTTGACCTCATCATCATTATCCCACTTATCGTTCAGCGTTGTGCCAAGATATTTAAACTTGTTCACTCTCTCGATCTGCATATTATCGATGTAGAGGTGAGCGTTCTCATGAGGCTGCCGACTCACTATCATTAGTTTGGTTTTACTTATATTGACATCGAGACCAAAAACTTTTCCTATGGTGTTTATAACATTTATGGTTGCTTGTAAATCCTCTATGTTATCTGCTAATATAGCTGTGTCATCGGCATAACGCAAATTTTTAATGGGAATGCCGTTCACCTTGATGCCTCTTGGGTTTCCTTCCAGTGCCAGTTGAAAAATCCTTTCCACGTAGACATTGAACAGCATTGGAGATAGTATGCAACCCTGCCGGACCCCTTTAGCAATAGTTATGTTCTTTGTGTGCTGTGAGTCATGAAGTCGCAGCTTTGCTGTTTGGTTCCAATATAGTTTGTGTATTATTTGTATATCTTTTTTATCAATTCCTGTCTCTCGTAAGATAGGTAGGAGCATATCATGTCGTACGTTGTCAAATGCTTTTTGGTAGTCGATGAAACATACAAATACGTCCTTTCGTTGGTCATAGCATTTCTGTACTGCAATCAAGATATACAAAACACTGTTGCTTTTTGTGTGAATGGGACATTCGTGCAAGAGACAAACATTATAAAATTAAGGTTTGGCCTCCACGTGACACAATACAAGTTGGCGTTAAAAATTTGTCCCGAGAACCATTAGTTCAGAAAGAAAAAATATATTTACCTCTACTTCACATTAAGCTGGGTCTGATCAAAAATGTTGTTAAAACACTGGATAGAGAAGGAAGAGCTTTCAAGTATTTAAAAAACAAATTTCCACGTATAAGTGAGGCCAAACTTAAAGAAGGAATTTTTGTTGGTCCCCAAATTAGGCAGTTGTTTAAAAATGCGAACTTCTGGCAAATTTTAAGTGACAATGAAAGTCGGACATGGAATGCATTTGAAAGTGTTTGCAACAATTTTCTTGGAAATAATAAATCAGAACGTTATCGTGAACTCGTGGAAGAACTACTCACGGCCTATCATATTTTAGAATGCAACATGTCACTAAAACTTCACTTTCTCCATTCTCATTTGGACTTTTTTCCTAAAAATGTAGGAGCAGTATCAGATGAGCATGGAGAACTCTTTCACCAAGATATTGCCTTCATAGAGAAAAGGTATACAGGAAAGTGGAGCCCGAATATGTTAGCCGACTATTGCTGGATCCTAATACGAGACACATTCTTTTAAAAGAAAGACGTTAGGAAACTAAATATTAAATTTATCAAAAATTATTTAAAAATGTTTATACTGTATCGAAGCTAACTTAATAAAATGTATTGATTATACGTTTTTAATTGTTTAAATTTAATAAATCGGCATTGAAATGGGTTTTTATTGACTTTTTCTTAATATCAAAGCATATGTCCCTCCCTTATCATCGGAGGCTGATATCGAAAATCTGAGCCAAATTCAAAGACAAAATCATTCCAGGGAGGAAAAAAAAGTTTTAAAATGTTTGTCAGTGTTTTTAGTTAGTTTTATTAGTTGGTCTTAGCAATACGAGCACTGAAATCACTTTACGAGGATTCCACTGCTTGTGTCAGGATAAACGGAGCTTGCACGGACTGGTTTAACATCGAAAAAGGTGTGAGACAGGGATGTGTGGCTTCGCCATGGCTGTTTAACTTATACATAGACAATTGTTTAAAAGATCTGAAAGAGAGTGCGTATGGATTAAAAATGAATGATTTGATCGTCAAATGCCTTCTTTACGCCGATGATCAAGTCATATTAGCGTTATCTGAAGAGGAGTTGCAGGCGATGGTTAATGTTATGCATGATTCCCTGAAAATCAAAGGGATGAAAATAAATGTGAGCAAAACGAAAGTTATGGTTTTTGAAAGAGAAGAAAGCATGACAAACTGTGGGGTTTCGATTGAGGGAGAAAGAGTGGAACAAGTTAATGAATTTGTGTACTTGGGTTCAAAATTTACTAGAGATGGAAAGTATGACAGTGACATTGAGCGAAGGGTGTTGGCAGGAAAACAAATGAATGGGGCACTGCATAGCTTTATGAATAGCCAGAAAGTGTCAAAAAAGGCACGTCTGGCGGTGCATAGAGGTGTGTTGGTTCCTACACTTATCTATGGTAGTGAATGTTGGGGTTGGCAGAAAAAGCACGAAAATAGGATTATTGCTGCGGAGATGAGTAGTCTGAGAAGTATAGCCGGAGTGACTCTGATGGATAAAGTGAAGAATAGTGAGATAAGAGAACGCTGTGGTGTAAAAGAAGATGTGGTCACAAAGATAGATAAAGGAATGCTTAGATGGTTTGGACACGTAGAAAAGATGGATGAAGGAAGATTGACGAAAAAAATTTATAAGGCGAGTGTGAATGGGCAAATCGGTAGAGGTCGACCTCGGAGAACATATCTCGATCAGATCAACATTGTTTTGAAGAAAGGCCAGGTCAAGAGTACCAACAACCGAAGAGCATGTATGAGAGCACTGATAAAAGTAGAGGAAGCAAAAGATGTGTGTACGAACCGTAGCGGAAGTGGTCTCTGCCTACCCTTATGGGAAAAAGGCGTGACTTTATGTATGTATGTATGTCGTAGCAATAAAAACTTAAATATTTAATATTGTCCTTAGAAAATCACAAGATTTATTTTAGACTTGTAAGTTTTATTAAGAATTGACCATATAATAACTGGAGAAACCTTGGCACAAACATGAATATTTACTCGAGGATGTTCAAGAGTTGCAAAATTATATACAGACATTTGTGAAATTTAAACAGTGTTATTAGTACTCAAAAAAACTTCATACATTTTTTTTAACCGTATGTTTTTTCTAAAAATATGATTTTAAAAATGGATTTATGGGTTCTTATCGCAAGTTTCCGATTTTGGTGTTTCTCGAACAATTTATTGCTTATACCCTTCATTTTTTTTAAAAAGTTATATTATAACGTTAGATTGCCTTATTAAGAACAATTTGGTAAGTTTGTTTAAGCATCTTACCAATAATTTTACGATAAAAATACGCTAACCTGCAACACCACAATTACGATGTGCAAATACCCAAATTGAGATCGCTTTGCAAAAGCTAAGTGAAAGAGTGGAGAAAAAAAAGGCGCATTATTAAAATGTCTACAGTCGGTCTAATATGGGGATATATAATTTTATATGCATTTCCAAAGTGGCCCACAAAAATCATTTGGGTTGGCCACCCCTGCTTTAAATAGTGGTAAAAGATAGTTTTCTTTCATTCATTTTTTGATTTTTACAGAAAAAATTATTTTTGTCACTTGTGTCGCATATACATACTTAAGGTAATTATCATCATTAAATATTGAATGTAATTGAAGAGTTCATCTGACTTAGCGCTTAAGTAAATTAATTTTTAAAATAATTGGATTTACAAAACATGTGTAGGACCTATTTTAACGTACGCCACAGAAACCAGAGCTGAAACATCAACAACGAAAAGAATTATGAGAACGAACGAAATTAAAATACTAAGAACCATCAAGGGTGTTACCCTCAGGGATAGAATAAGAAGCCAGGATATCAGAGAAGAAGTAGAAATACAGGATGTGGTAAGATGTGCTAGAACACGCAAGAGGTGCTGGAAAGACCATGTGGAAAGGATGCCAGATGAAAGGTGGGCAAAGTGGGCCATGTCGCAAAAACCAAACTCGCGAAGACCGGTTGGCAGACCACCCAAGAGATGGTACGAAAGCTGGAGCTCAGCGTCACAGGAAGAGCTCCGAAGGAGGCTAAACGCCACGGACTAAACAGGACCGGGTCCTATTATAATAAGAGGAACATAATTGTAAATATTAAAAAAAAAATCTTCTATATCGATGATTCTAGCATTGTGTTAAAATTTCTAGAAATAAAATTCCAAAAACTAAAGATTTCCCAAACAATAAAGAAAACACAGATACGCCTCAGACTAACTGAATTAGAGAGAGAAAGAAACATGCTGCCAGATGATATTTTTCCTGTTATAAAAGAAGAATCAATGGACCAATTAACCCTTATGGTTCATAATGAACCGCCATTGTCCGCAAACTGTTACCGCACTTGCTTTTGTTAACAATCGTGAATCGCTTCCTGATGCTGATATAATATATCGAAACTCCAACAGGCCGTGCTCGAATTAATTGCGCTTATTCAGATGTTTGACGATAAAAATTAGACCGTGATGTTATGTTTCGATTGTTATGTTTATCGGCTCACTAGATGCTCAAAATCTGTTCCAAAAAGGACTTCAACTACCCACACAAACAATTCCATTTTCGATTATTTAATAAATTTATTTTCAAATATTTTTGCTTTATGTATTGTTAGAAAAACAAAAATTGACTGACAACATTTTTCATTGTTTTTTGCCTCGCAGAAAATTATAAAAATTTTTCTTATGTTGATTATAAGGTTAATTTTAGGGATCATTTTGATGGTACCCCGTACGTTCGTAAAGCAAATTCTTCGTTTATTTTGGCAACGGGATAAAGTAGCTTTGTAACTGACCTCGTACGAATAAAAACTCAGTCAAAACTTCTCAGAAGTGGCATTCTAAAGCAAATCTCACAGGTAAAAATTTGGCAGGTAAATTGGCAGACTAATAATTTACGTTTCCCAAAAACCTGTTACTATACCTCGAATTACTTATACATGCATTTTTTAGTTTGGTTGCTCGTTTTTTTTAACATTTTCGGCACACATTATGAATAATGCAATTTTCGAAAAAAACACCCACTGTTTAAAAAATATTTGTTAAATCACCCAAAAGTATGTTATAACTATCGTTTATAAAAAATCGAGGAATAATATTTAAAAGCTCTACCAAGTTGAAAGTGAAAAGACGGCAAAAAAACTAGAGAATTTGCCAAAAAAATCGATTCTTTTGGTTTAACCGTTTTCTGAAAATAGCAATTACTGCTATAGCTTCATATAAAGATAACAGGAAAAAATTAGATAGAACAATGATAATCGGGACGATGATAATACAGGAATTTGTTGCTAATTTGTGTTGCTAGCAATCGGTTATCAAAGTAAGAAACAAAAAATGAACGGGCCTTACAGCAGTCGCATATGATGTGTAACATTTGACATCTCACCTTAGTAATAAGCATATTTAAAATTATATTCTGAAAAAAAATGGATCAGGTATTATTTGAAATGATTTTTCACAACAAACAATAATTCTTGTTAATGAAAATTCTATTTTATTTAATTGACACTAGGAGTTTCGTTTTCGACGGATTTTCATAATATGACATTTCAAAAATATTCAAAATTGAGCGAGTTACGGCCATTTTTATTATCAGAAGCAGGTTTTATTTTTTTTCCATGCATACTTTTTTTTATACCAAGAAAAATGATAAGTAAGCAAGATATTGATGGCCAGTTTTACGCAAACGGCTCCCAACTGGAAACGGTTCCATCGATAAACTACCTGCGCACATTTCTTAACAACAAATGGGAACAAATAAAGAAAATTAAGATCCGAATTGAGAAGAGTAGAACAGCAATTTAAATATAGGCTTGCACCTCAGAGTCAGAGTTCTGAGATGCTACGAGGGCGGTTTGATAAGTCAGTGACTTTTTGAATAAAACAAATTTTTTCCCGCAAATAAACATTTTATTTTTCTAAATAATCACATTTTAGCTCTATACATTTAGTCCAGCGTTTTTCTAATTTTTTTATTTCCTCCAAATAATAGGTTTTTTTAAAGCTCTCAAAATACTCGTTTGTTTCGGTAATGACTTCTTCATTCGACTCAAATCTCTTACCGCCCAGCCATTTCTTTAGGTTTGGAAACAGAAAATAGTCGTAGGGGGCTAAATCTGGAGAATATGCTGGATGGGGTAGCAGTTCGTATCCCAATTCGTAGATTTTGGCCATCGTGACTAGACAAGTGTGCACACGTGCATTGTCTTGATAGAACAGCACTTTCTTCTTCTTAGCCAAATGCGGCCGTTTTGGCTTCAAATCAACGTCGAATCTGTTCAAAAGCTTAGAATAATATTCGCCGGTAATCGTTTTACCTTTCTTGAGGTAATCGATGTGAATGACACGCGTGCATTCCAAAAAACTGTGGCCATGACCTTGTTGGCTGACAGACTCTGTTTCGCCTTCTTTGGTCCACGTTCACCCCGAGCAACCCACTGTTTCGATTGTTTCTTGGTCTCTGGCGTGTTGTGATGGATCCATGTTTCATTCACAGAAATAAAAAGGCCGAAAAAATTCGTCCGGATTACGGCTGAACATCGCTAAACACTCTTTTGAAGTGGTAACACGATTGCGCTTATGGTCGAGTGTGAGCAATCGCGGCACCCATCTCGCAGAGAGTTTTTCATGTCCAAATATTCGTGTAAAATATGATGTACCCGTTCAGTTGAGATACACCTACAGCATGAGCCAACTCACGCACTTTCATTCTCCGATCATCCAATATCATTTCATGGATTTTATCGACGATTTCCGGCGTGATCACTTCTTTTGGGCGACCTGGACGTTCGGCGTCACTAGTGCTGGTACGACCACAACGGAACTCTGTAAACCACTTTTTAACCATTGAAATTGATGGTGCCGAGTCCCCGTAGTATTTATCAAGTCTTTCCTTAGTTTCAGTGATGGATTTTTTACGTAAAAATTAATGCTTAATCAGCACACGAAATTCACTTTTTTTTCATTTTCGTAAAATTTCACGGGGTTGTCTGCTTTGAACGGCTATCAAACACCAACTGCACGACGTAGCTTGCTCAAAATTAGAAAATTGCCCACTGATAGATTATAGTTGACGGCAGCACTGTTGCATTTGGAGTAACTGCGCGGTAAATTCAAAAAGTCACTGACTTATCAAACTGCCCTCGTACGTTTTCTCAATACTAACATATGGGGTGAAAGCTTGGACTCTGACCGACGCGACGCTGCATGTAAATGTCTGGAAGCATTTGAGATGTGGTGCTTCAGACGCATGCTTAGAATATCATGGATTTACCAAGTAACCAACGAAGCCGTCCTACAGCGTATGAGAAAACAAAAAGCGGTTTTAAACGTAATCAAAGAACGCAAACTTTCATACTTCGGACATGTTATGCGACACCAGAAATATAGCCTACTCCAGTTTATTATGCAGGGCAAGTTGAACAGCAAAAGAGGTCCTGGAAGACGACGAATATCGTGGCTGCGAAACCTATAACAATGGACAGGAATGACATCTATGGATCTATTTCGGGCTGCAGAAAATAAAATCAGATGGGCGATAGTAATCGCCAACGTCCACTGGGGATAAGGCACAAGAAGAAGAAGAACGAAAATAAAGTGATTTGTCCACCGAAATCTAGACTTTCACTTTCGATCGCCGACCATTTTTTCAAATATTGATAATTTTTCAAATCCTTTGATCAAAAACTAGATAGTACAACGAAAAAATTTAATTCATTTGGTTTTTTGATTTCAAATGATTGATAAAAAAGTTAACAGTAGTCACCGCAAAAGCCCTTTTTTTAACATCGGCCCGGGAAATATATCATACTACATTTGTGAATTTTTTACAATACAAAAATTATGAAACATAATTAAAATTATACCCTTTACTATAAAAAATAGTTCGAAACCTGCAATCATTTTCCCAAAAAAAAAAAATCACAAAAACACGCCTTTTAAAAATATTTAGTATCCCATTTTTTCGAGTTAACAAAGATACCTACGCGGTACAATTAATGATATCTAACGAGAGTCTCACTGTAGCTCGTCCTGTTCCTTTATTTCAGGATGTTATCACGATTGTACACTTTCAATAATACTGTCATTACCATTAATTAATCATTATTGCGTCAATATGGCATTAATCATTGTATAGTTAAAGTCAGATTTATTTTTTCTCTTTTCATATTTATATCAGTATTATTAATATATCTATATATAAATTTACAAAGACACCGCATTCATAAATACCCAAACGCACAGTTGCTAAACTGCAAAAAAGTTACACGTTGCAATTTGCGACTGGATTTTTTTATTAGACTGATATCGCATAAATAATCTGTGACTGCCAACGTCGCTTCATTCTTATTAGAATAATAGGACAAGTGACCAATTACAGTGATTGTTGGTTGAATTTGTTTATTTCCTATTGGCTCAATATCCAATCTTATTCGTTTTGGCACGTGTCATTAGGTTAAAGTAATTTTTTTCTTATTTCAGTGTTGTACCAGGATTTAAATTTTTTAAAAAGGGCTTTTGGAGGACTTTTAATAGTGATAAAAATTTTGTAGTTCCAGAAAGTTTTTATTAAGTTTTTAATTTTTATTGATCCATTTTTTAAACGAATACGTATATACTTCTATGCAGATTCTATCCGAGTTAAAGGATGTGTAACAAAAATTGGGTACTTTTATGTGGATGTCACCCACCACTTAAACAGTCATCAAAAATATGTACCATCAACTAAAATTAGAAAATAATGGATCTAATTGGGATTTACTGAAAAGGATACAGTGAGATTGATATTCTCACTAACAGTCGCGCGACCATTGGGACTGTCGTAAGGTGCACCACAACATCATTGGTGGTGTGGTACTGCATGCAGGCCCTCACTGAGTTAGCGACTGCAAATTAGGTCACTCTTACATGGGACCCTGGTGGAATCAGGAAGCCAGTTGGTCGGATTGCCAATTGCCGAAGCGAAACATGAATTGAAACTAATCCTCTAGCAAGAACATATCGCTCAGTGGAATGCAAAAACTGGCTGCGGAACATCAAGACAGCTGATGAAAAAACCTCTCCAGAAGAGGGCTGACGCACTCTGGACGATGGACCGGAGTAGACTAAGCAGCACGCTTGGCCTGCTCACAGGACACATCGCCCTAAGGGCGCACCTCTTCAAACTTAAGCTGGCGGTCGAGAAAAACTGCCGACTATGCGGCGAAGAGGAAGAGAGCAGCATACACATTCTGTGTAGCTGCCCATGCTAGCGTTGTACAGGTACCAAACCTGGGGTCGCATGATAATGGATCCGAGTAATCTAAATGAGACAGTGCCAACAGAAATCCTGCGGTTTGCCAAAACCAGCGGACTAAAATGCTGATGCCCTGAAGACACAGTGGTAGTCGCAGATAATCAAAAATCTAGATGACATAGGTGCCTATACCAATGACCCAACCGCAAAAATGTAATGTACTGAAAAGGATTCACGGATTCTGGAAGTGTTTCGTACGGTGCCTTCTTACCATTGTCTGGACTCGTTTTACACATTTTGAATGTCGATGTCCTTGGCGTTATCTTCCATTTCTTTTGGCGAAACTATCTAGCGACAACAAACTTGTACAAATTGAAAGAAAACTGAATAATAACGAACACAACTGATCAGCAAGCTTTACACGGTCAATATTAATGACAGTATAAGTAATGATCGCCAAATATCAGAAAATCTGCATTTGCTTTATTACCGCATCATCTGTGTTTGTTTGTTAAGTAATGACATTACTGAGCGTGTGATGGGATACAAGCTACCAAGTTTAAAGGTTATCAATGAGTCACAATCGTTAGTTCTAAAAGAACTTATTGTTCAAAATTAAGTGGAAAGTGGGATAAAGTTTTGGCATAAATACAGAGCTTTATGAAATCGCAGCTTGGTTACTTTGACTGGCATTTTACACGGCGTTTTCGAAGAATCCCCTCGTATATCACTGAAAGTGTAACATGTGCAATCATCGCGGCTGTATCAAACTATAAATTTTTCTATTGAATGAAAGATTCAAATCCTTTTGTTAACGCGTTTTTTAGAGCCCCATTCTCTCCCGATACCCTATTCTAGTCTCCCCGTCCATATGGTAAATTAATTTCCGAAGGGCCACGACCCAATTTTACCGACATGTGCATATTCCATTCTTCTTATACTCGTTTTTTATCTACTTTTCTGTTTATTTTTTTTCTACGGTTTGTTTAGATATAATACTAGTAACATGTGCAAGTATATACTTGATTCCCAGAAGTATCTACATCCATCGAGTGAGTTTGTTTAGGGAAATTAGGGATTATTTACGTTTTAACGAAGTTTAGACATTAGCATTCTTTTTTATTACTTGAACAATTGAACAAAAAAATAAGTAGGTAGATCCAAAGGAGATTTCTGAAATGTATTCCATATTACAGTAGTTAAAAGTAACAATTATTTATTATCAACTTTACAACTACTATGTTTAAAAGTATCACATTGTATTGACTGCATCAATTGAAAAAAATAATAAGTTGATCCAAAAAATATAACCAAATTCTGAAAATAGATACTTAGCTCGACATAATTTTACCGACCATGGGGATTTGGTAATCCCATTTTAAGTCGTCACACTCTGCAGTGAGTGTAAGACGTATTGCAGCAAGAATACAGTTGGAATATACAGGGTGGCCAACCGAAAACGAAAGAGTCATTTGCAGGAACCCAGTTAACATTTTAGAAAAACGCTCAGACCCGTCGATTTTTGATTAAAGGGGGTATTTTTGACTCCACTACTTTCGACCCCAAGCGAGGGTAAGAATTACCCCAAATAAGATGTGTTTCAGGAAGCTCTTATAATTCCCTATACAAGAGTCTTTAAATTTTAAAATTCCTATCAAATTTCTATTAAAAAATGGATAAGAGTAAAAAATGCTACTGATGCCAAGGTAGCAAAAGACGGAGAAAAGAAAATAATTTTGTTCTCTTGTGATGGCCATGGATTAAAATTATGTTACTGTACTTATGTGGCCAGTATAATATATTAAGTATTTTATCAATTGAGCGGCGTATATTTTTACGATCGATATGTAATGGCACCTGGCACACCTGGTGTGCATTTATCGATAAGATATGAATATTTCATCAGTTTTTTAACCAATGTAAACAGATATTGCGCAAAATTATTTACACATTTTATACAATTCAGACATGCCAAAACTTGCTTTTGCACTGTTTGCATTCGGTTCGATTTTTGTATAAAGATTTCAGTTATTAACGACACATTTTTAAGATTTTAATGTAATATAATTAAAGACATAAAAGTTTATAAGGGCGAGTAAATATTGTTGAAAACTACCCATTTTATCAAAATTAAAAAATATTAGCATTGTTAATTACTAAATGGTGGAATATATGCAAAGTTCTTGTATTTTGTTATAAAGCTCGCTACAGACTATGCATGTAGGGGCTTGTTCGTTAAAAATTGATTCGTAAACAACTTAGTTCGTGTGTTCGCTGCGCATCAAGACGAACCGCTTATTCGGGCCGTGTTAAAACTGTATTTTCAGAGCAGAAATATATATATATATCTCTCTCTCTCTCTGTAGCTTACAACCCGGAGTGGGTCTTTGCTGACATTACAATTTGCCTCCACTTGCTGCGGTCCATCATAAGTTCTTCTGGTCGTTGGACATTTAGGATCCGTAAATCCGCTGCAATATTATCTCTCCACCGCATCCTTGGCCTTCCCAGCGGCCGCTTTCCTACCAGCTTCTCTTCCCACACCAGTTTTACGACACGTTGGTCTTGTCTCTTCACATGTCCGGCCCATCTCAACCTCTCTGCCTTTATTATTTTTACTATATCTGGTTGGTTATATAGTTCTTGCACTTCCCTGTTAGTTCTAATTCTGTATTGTTGTGTGGCGTTGTCCTTGATTGGTCCATATATCCTTCTAAGAATTCTTCGTTCTGCGGTTCTCATTTTGTTTTGTCATCGTCCATGTTTCACATGCATATGTCATTATAGGTCTTATAATAGCATGATAAATTGTTACTTTCGTACGGCGGGTTACATTTTTCGATTTCATTATTTTTTATAGTGCAAAACAGCAGCGATTGGCTCCCTGAATTCTGTTGTTAATCTCTTGTGTTATATTAATATCTGAGGTGATAGTAGCTCCCAAATATTTAAACTCATGGACCCTTTTAAAATTATAGTGGTCCATTGTCACATTTGGTCCTATCCTGTTTCTTCGTTCTGTTCTTGTTGTAGTCATGTATTTTGTTTTATGTTCGTTTATTTGTAGGCCAACCTTCTTTTCAGCATTTTTCAGTTTAATGAACTCCTCCTTAACGTTGATAGTTGTATTTCCTACTATAACTAAATCGTCAGCGAAAGCTACTACAATGCGCGGACCCTGATTTCCAAATAGAAGCGTTTCTATGTTTGCCCTTCGTACGATGCCTTTCAAGGCGATGTTAAAGAGGAGTGGGGATAACGCATCTCCTTGTTTGAGACCACCGTTGATTGGAAAGTAGGTTGAAAATTTTCCTTCACTGCACTTGAAGATACCTCTACATAAGCTTTTGTGAGACTGATCAACTTATTCGGTACGCCCAGATCTGCCATGGTATTTCACAATTCTACTCTTAGGATGCTATTATATGCTTGCTTAAAATCTATAAAAAGCTGATGCAATGTTTTGTTGTATTCCCAACACTTCTCCATTAACTGCCTTATAGTAAAAATCTGGTCTACTGTTGATCTATTTTTTCTGAATCCACACTGGTAATCTCCTATTTCGTACTCAACACACGCAGTCAGTCGCTCTAATGGAATTAGAGAGAATACTTTATGTACTGTGTTAATAAGGGATATACCTCTATAGTTTGCGCAGCATATATTATCGTTCTTTTTATGAATGGGTAATATAATACTTTCTTTCCAGGGGGTTGGTATTTGTTCTTCTTTCCATATCTGGCAGATGAGCTGATAGAAGAGCAGAAATATGCACTTACAATAATAATATTCTACTGGATCTTTGCATTTCCGCAAACTAACTGCAAACATGAATAAATCACGCATCACGAATCGCGAATACATACATGCATAGTTTGTAGCGAGTTTGATAGATAAGAAAAAATCATAAAAGCATACTTTTTAAGCATCTTAAGATGCATAATCTGAAACTATTTGTAAATATACAGGTACACTATAACTTTAAACCTAACCAAACATACTTTTTTTTTATTTTAAATGTCATCATCTGTTTTTTATTTTATATTTGAACTCTGCTCGTTTTTACGAGCATCCTGATATGATGTTTGCTTTTAAAAGTTATGCTCACGTTAAGATGACTTTAGGACCCTGTATCTTTTTAAATGTAATAAATTTTCTGTGTTATGTATTATTTTTTATATGTGAGCGTAGTGTATCAAGTCATTTGTTTTTCAATTATTGTACTCCGTATACAGGGTGAATCAAAGCGCGTTAACTTAAATAGAACACCCTATATTTTTTATGCTTTGTGAGAATCCACTTAATAATTATGACCAATTCCCTATATCTTACTTCGACGGTTTCCTTTTATAAACAAATCCCATTTTTGTTTTTAAATTAATTTTTGATTTTATTAAACTTTTTACAATCTGTTTTTGTCTAAATCAAGATAAACGAAGAACTTACCGAACCCATACCAGCTGGAAACGGTATTCGCCAGGAAGACTCGCTGGGCCCATTCCTATTTAACGTTATAATGGATGAGATAATATAAAGAGTTCGTAATATGAAAGGCTACAAAATGGGAGATAAAACGGTAAACATTCTGTGTTATGCAGACGATGCCGCATTAAAAGCAGAAAACGAAGTTGATCTCCAAAAACTCCTCCACCAGTTTAACCAAACAGCTAAAACACTTAATTAACATGACCATATCCGGTTCAAAAACACGTTGCATCACAACATCAAAAACACCGTTAACATGCAAACTTGAAGTAGATGGAGAGGTCATACAACAGGAGATGAAGTTTAAATATTTGGGTATAGAACTGTCCAGCCATGGTGACGTTGAAGCGAAAGTAAGAGAACAAACGGCAAGGTCGGCGAGAGTGGCAGGTTTTGAAAAAACAAAAGCATTAACACTCAGGTGAAAAGCAAAATATATAAAACCGTTATTAGGCCCATAAAGACATACACTGCGGAAACTAGGCCAGAAACAAGAAGACTCATAAAAACAACGGAGATAAGAATACTGAGACGAATTGATGGCAGAACTTTTTTTTTTATGAAAATAGTCGCAAAAAGGGTAGACCTATCGTGTAGGCCGCGGACGGCCCGCACTGCGACTATTAGAAGGGAAAGGGATTATAGAAAGGAAATGATTGTGGACAAGCTTTTAAAAAAGTTGTAGGTCATAGTTCTCTGGAAAAACTGATTTTGGAAGCTTATTCCATTCCGTAGCAGCCCTGTAAAAGAAGGATTCTTGATGAAGATTGGTCCTAGTAGTGTCACAATCTTGAGAGTAAATGGGTGAGACTGATGAGCGTGCCGAGTTCTTCGGCCGAATGTGGCCAATGGTGGTACAAGAGTTTTTATTTCTCTGGAGCATCTGCCATGAAAATATCTGTAGAGCAATGACTGGTCTGCAACTCTTCTTCTATGTTCTAGAGGGTGAAGGGTATCTGTGAAAGTTGAGCTGTTTATCAAGCGAATGGCTCTTTTCTGAATGGAATCTAGAAGACGAAGAGAATGCCTTGGTGCTGAACCCCAAATGTGCGAGCAATACTCCAGTAGAGGTCGGATTTTAGCCTTGTACGTCGTCAACAGTTGATAAGGAGTAAAAAACTTTCTGGCTTTCCACAGAATACCTATCCTCTGGCTTGCCGACTTTGCGATGTTAGCAACATGGTCATGCCTAGGCATATTATTGGACACCGTGACTCCCAAAATCGAGAGAGAGGGACTTGGTTCAAGGGTATTTCCGGACATTGTGATGGGATGATTTGAGGAATTCACTTTCTTGGAAAACGTGACACTTTGTGTTTTTTGGGCGTTGAACTGAACAAGATTGTTGGTTCCCCACTCGACGATTGCTTTAAGATCTCTATTGATGGAATCAACCTGTTTCTGCCTGAGTCTATTTGTATCATTCACCGAAAGTGATCGATAGGATGTGAAAGTTGAGACTTTATGGGACAGAGACATAAGAACCAGATGTGGGGTAGAGAACATCAACGAATGGACCCAAAATAGGAAAAAGGAATGGAGCGCGCACATTGACCGCATGGGGAATCATAGAGTCGTAAAAATCGAGAAAAATAATCACCTATAGGACACAGGAGTGTGGGTGGCCCGCGAAAGCGGTGGAACGACAATATATAAGGGTGGCGGATAAAGATAAACAGGCTTTAAGCCTAATTAAAAAGAAAGAAGAAGAAGAAATTATTATTTTTTCACATTTGGTTATTTTATTTAAAAATATTCAAGGTAAAATGTAAGAATATAAACGGTCTCACAACTCATTTCAAACGATCGGCTATTTGAGTACTCAAAAAATCGAATCATCCTCTGATTTGGCACGTCTATACTGTACATAATTTATAATCCGAGTTACGATTATTTAAAATAGTTTCTTTTTATTTTACCAATTTCATTAAGGAGTACTGTTATTTCTTACAAAAATAAACGACTTCAGCACAAAAAAATCTTCTTATAAAAATCGTCTATGTAAAAAGTAAATATTTACTAACGGCATGATAAATAGTTTTTACACCCGAGTTCATAATCTCTTCGTGTTATTTACATAAATGTTTCGTTAAATAAATAAAATGCTAACGGGCAGAAATATAATTTGGTGTACACGGAACAACGTCGGTAGTTGTGGTATAATAAAAATTATTTGGATTATTTATTTAAGGGTGTATTATCATCGAAACACTACTACAAAAGAAAGAGAATTCTATAAGACTAAAGCACTGTACAGGTCCGAAACGAGCTCGACTACACATTAATGACCAGTGCCGGACTAACCCGCTTTGGGGTATTAGACTTTTTCTTCTTACCGGGCCCCCCTCTCTTTCCCACAAGAAATAGAGCACACAAAAATACAAAACAATAAATAAAGCAAAAGTAAATACTTAATGTAAAAATCTAAAACAAATCTTAAAATTTTGTTTTTCTAGAAAATATTAAATAGTTTGTTTATAAATTAAAAAAACATTGATTTTTAATGTCTTAAATGTCTAGCAGAAGTTGTTATGCAATAACAATATTAGATACCTTAAAATATTTATATTTTACCATTGAAAGGTAAATTGTTTAATGAACCACACAATTTAAATAAAAGCCGAGATAATTTTAAAAATAGTATAAATATGAATAAACTTTATTTAAAAATTCTGTTTTCTAATCTTCAATTCAGCAAAGTTAACAATTATTTCCTCATAATTAATATTATCTAAAGCATTTTATTCGGTGCATAAAATAGCTTAAGAATTTAATTTACCTATTAAAAGAATTCTAAATTATCGGAAAAATCAGTCTGAACAAGAAGAAACAAAGGGACACATTTTCTTTAGATTTTAGAATAACCACATAAATAGCAATATATTTTTGTTTATTTGTAAACTTTCCAGTGGGAAGTTATGGTACTGAATCCGATTTTGCGAATCCCGAATTTTGACATATCTCCACAATTCAAGGTCCCCAGAGTTGATTACAATAGTTTTTAAATGGACGTGTGTATGTTTGTGCGTTCGGAATTATTTTTCGTCCCGATTATCTTAAGAACAAAAAATGATATCGACGTGGGACCAATTGCATTCGACGCATAATTACGCAACTTAAAACTGATTATATTCTCAGCAAAATCGGTCGAGCTGTTTTTTATGGAGAATAAAAAAACTGAAAATAATGGTAAACTACCTAAAGTTTGCAATTTATAAATTATACTAAAAATACAGAATAATACATAATACAGAAGAATAATACAGAATAATACAGAATTTTAAGATCTTTTGAATAATATGATTATTGCATGTTAGGAATATTTGTATGAAAAATATGATGACAATATTTCATAAAAAGAGATAGTTTTAAAAAACAAAAATAGGAATTGGAGAATTTTAAACTTTTATTAGTATTGAGAGAATAGCATTGAAGACACTATAACAGTGAAAAATTATTGTTAGTAATAGTCAAGCATTGTTTATTACAATTGAATATTGTTACTAACAAATGATTATTGATCAATTTTAATTGTTATAAACAATTGAAAATAGCTCCCGTTCATGAAATGATAAGAAAAAATTTGAAAGAATACGTTTGACATAAATAGAATATTGTTAATGACAATTATAATTTGTTATACACAATTTGAAATCGTTTTTTATAATAATTTTAATAATAATAATTGGTAAATGGTTTTTCGGATATTTTGTTCGTCGTAGGTCTGAGTTTATACTCGACGTTTCGCCATCTCTAGTGGATGGCATCTTCTGGAGATATGTCTGCTTTTTTAAGCCTGTCGGTTTGTGACATTTGTATGTCACGATCGCAGGTTGTATACGTTTTGGTGGGCGGGGCATATTTGGGGGCTGTTCAGGAATTGGTCATGTTCCGGAGCCCATTCTTCTTATTTTTGTAAGGAAGCAGCGTTGTATTTTTAAGTACAGATACCCATGTTTTATTAATTCTAAGTGTTTCCTCAGATTTATTAAAGTTCTGCTGGTATTTATATATTTTAATCGCTTCTCTATAAAGCCTCGGGTAATATGCAGATGTGGTGCATAAAACTTGGGTGTCTTCGAATTTAATTCTGTGATCATTATTATTAATTTTGTGCTCCGCGACAGTAGATTTTTCGGTATGTCCAAGACGGCAGTTGGTTTTGTGCTCTTTGACCATGGTGTTAATGGATCGTTTAGTTGTTCCAATGTAGACACTTCCACAAGTGCATGGAATACGAAATAATAATAATTATTATAACAACAAAACATATTTTCATTCTTTTCACTGGGAAGTTAGTCGGGTGGACCTCTCGGGTCGCACCCGGACCACTGATATTTTATTATAGTTTTTAAATATTTTCAAAATAGAGAGTTTAACCGACGGCCCCGTTAATAATGAAGATGCCACAATAAAGTCATAATTTCCAGACTAAATAATGTAATTTAAAAGAAAAAAATATAAGGATGAAATTCTGACATATTTTTAAGTATCTCCGTATACAAGTCGAATGAGAAATTCAAATATCAATTTTAAAAAAAATTACCACAACTAACGACAAACGTGAAAAACCGATTACGTTCTCTAATTGTCGTGTTGGTTTTCGAATAGTAATTTCAATTATTTGAATAATTTATATTTAATCAAAAAATTAAAATTCAACTCATTTCAGTATTTCCCACGTATTTTACGGTTAGTTTTCTAAAGAATTCCATCGCAATCCCGGTACATTTTAGTTACATGCTTTTTATTATTACCGATAAATAATTTAATGTCGATAAAATAGTCACAAAAAATATCACTACATTATTAATAAAACTTAATATTGATATGGTTTGCTCGTTATGTCAACGAAATATTAATTAATCAATTCGTTAGGTTTAAAATTCTGATGATTTGCAAATGCATTTGGGTCTTAATTTATTTATTTTGTTTTTCTCGGACAATTTCTTCTAGTACCTAATTGTTTATTTTTTTTCATTACACACTGTACAAGTTTCTGAATTCAGATTTGTTTAAAAATTACGTGCCAATGGAAAATAAATGTATGCTCGCATGTACCCATTAATATAAGTTTATTTTATTTTAGTTTGCCCATCTTGTTTTTCTTTTTGGGTACTTCAACAATAAATAAAAAAATTAAATACATATATACATATAGTCACGCCTTTTTCCCGTAGGGGTAGACAGAGACCACTTCCTTCCACTTGCTACGGTTCTTACACACATCTTCTGCTTCCTCTACTTTCATCAGTGCTCTTATATATGCTCGTCGGTTGTTGGTACTTTTGACCTGGACTTTTTTTAAAATAATGTTGATCTGATCGAGATATGTTCACCGAGGTCGACCTCTACCGATTTTTCCATTCACACTCGCCTTATAAATTTGTTTCGTCAATCTTCCTTCATTCATCCTTTCTACGTGTTCAAACCATCTAAGCATTCCTTTATCTATCTTTGTAACCACATCTTCTCAATTGCAACCCGAAGAAAAATATTGCATAAAGTGTAAATGGTTCTTTTAAAAAAACCTCAACTTAAAACTGTCTCCTTAAAATGTGGTAAGAGGATGAACGGAGAATATATTTTTAAAATTTTTTGGCTCGATTTTAGAAACACCCTGTATATTTTGTATGTTTTTATATAAAAGATCAAAAAGAAATATTTCTATTCAAATGAACTAACCTCAAGAAGAAAGTAAATTTAATATTAAATAATTTTTTCAGTCGCGAATGATTTTGTACCGTATTTATTAGTCATTAAAAACAGTTTTAGTTAACAAAAGACATTTTAATGGTTATTTTTTGTAAATATTAATCTAGTTGCATGTAGAGCATGAATGTGCTTTTGTGAAGAGATTTTCTTTTCAGATTAATATGCATTTCAATCAATATTGTTAAGTAAGGACAAAAAAATTAAGCGATTAAAATATTTATTTTATTCATTGAAAAAAGTAACGAAACAAAATCACGTGCGTTTTTTGTTTTCAAGAACTGTTACTGTATCGATTCAAAGACTGTTCAAATAAAAGAAAAGTAATTCCCCACCTTCGGTAAGCACTTGATGGGGTACCCATATAGAAACCATCTTGCGGTATGAACCCATGGTACCGAGCAATGGACGGGCATTTCTTTCGACGTGGGAACAGGTACCCAACCGGTGATGACGGTCTTCTTACCTTATTTCCGCCGGAGGTGGGCGCTAACGATTCCGATCATCGGTTACTTCTCTTCTACGGTTTTGTGGTAAATATTCTAAATTTTTTAGATTTTTTTAAATCTGGCGTCATTTTATTTTTTTGAGTATTCTCTTCGGATCCTGAAGATTGTAGATATTGCTCCAGTTATTAACATACGTTTTCTAATATTCTATCTCTATTAATCACTCTTTGTCATAATTCTTCCTCGTATAGGTGCATTTATTTTGGCAGTTAAATTTTATGTGGGTGATGGAAGGGAATTTTAAAAAAGAAAAGAAGACTATTCCTGCAAATTATCGCCCTATTGCATTGCCCTCAGTCATATCCAAAGTTATGGAAAAAGCGATTAACACAGAACTTATCAAATATCTAGAGAAATTTGAGATAATCCATGACAGACAATATGGATTTCGACAACTTCGGTCTACTGGAGATTTGCTGGCTTATGTGACTCAGCTCTGGACAAACACTATTGAAAAGTTTGGTGAATCCCGTGCAATAGCCTTGGATATATCTAAAGCCTTTGACCGCGTTTGGCACCAGGCATTGTTAAGTAAATTATCTGCCTACGGTCTCCCAACCAAACTGCGCCAATGGCTCTTGAGCTTCATGCAAGATCGCTCCTTACATGTGGCAGTTGACGGTATTTCTTCTGATGCGTTTAAAACTAATGCCGGGGTCCCCCAGGGTTCCATCCTGTCCCCCACCTTATTTCTTTTACACATCAACGACCTCTTGTGAAAACCACCACGAACCCCATTTACAGTTTCGCAGACGATAGCACACTTGTCTCAACTTTCACATCCTATCGATCACCTTCGGTGAATGATACAAATAGACTCAGGCAGGAACAGGTTTATTCCATCAATAAAGATCTTAAAGCAATCGTCGAGTGGGGAACCAACAATCTTGTTCAGTTCAATGCCCAAAAAACACAAAGTGCCACGTTTTCCAAGAAAGTGAATTCCTCAAATCATCCCATCATAATGTCCGGGAATACCCTTGAACCAAGTCCCTCCATCTCGATTTCTCATTCTCTTCGTCTTCTAGATTCCATTCAGAAAAGAACCATTCGCTTGATAAACAGCTCAACTCTCACAGATATCCTTCACCCTCTAGAACATAGAAGAAGAGTTGCAGACCAGTCATTGCTCTACAGATATTTCCATGGCAGATGCTCCAGAGAAATAAAAACTCTTGTACCACCATTGGCCACATTCGGCCGAAGAACTCGGCACGCTGATCAGTCTCACCCATTTACTCTCAAGATTGACACTACAAGGACCAATCTTCATCAAGAATCCTTTTTTTACAGGGCCGCTACGGAATGGAATAAGCTTCCAAAATCAGTTTTTCCAGAGAACTATGACCTACAACTTTTTAAAAAGCGTGTCCACAATCATTTCCTTTCTATAATCCCTTCCCCTTCTAATAGTCGCAGTGCGGGCCGTCCGCTGCCCACACGATAGGTCTACCCTTTTTGCGACTATTTTCATAAAAAAAAAATGTGGGTGATGGAAGTGAATTGCTATTGGATCACTTCCGGCTAAATTGGTCGGAGTACGGTGAATCTAACAAAACACGATGGTTGCCGAATAACCCTGTTTGACTATAAACAAAAAAGTTCACACGAATATTTTTAAGCGTGAATAAGTAATCATGTACAAAAAGGAAAGGTGTGGGTGTGTGGTAACCAATTCGGTTTGAATCTCTCTTTATGTCTTTCTCTCTCCTGATCTAGCCCTCGTAAGGGTGTAGTGACATCATGTCGCGACTCTTTGAAGGAGCTGCTTCCAGGACTCCCCAGTTAAAGTTTTAAGTTGGTCTACCGATCGGGACGGTGAGCGTCCTCTAGGGGTCTTCGTCTCTCGATTTTCCTTCGATGATTAATTTTTCCATTCCCTCTGCCCTCCTGGCAACGTGTCCAAAATATTTGAGGTACTGTTGACTGACAATGGTCGATAATCTTGTTTGTATGTCCAGTTGTCTTGGAATCGATTCATTGGTGCGGCGAGCAGTTCATGGTATTCGAAGAGACCGTCTTTAGCACCACATTTCCAATGAATCAATTCTTCGTCGATCTGCTATTTTTATTGTCCAAGTCTCTGTTGCGTATATCGCGTTGCAACAATTACAGCCACTGGACAATATTAGTATCTAATAAAAATAACCTGTTATTTAATCGAATTGTCCATCTCGATTCATTGTTAACTCGAGTGCACGCGAATCAGACGAAGACAGATGTAGAGTGAGAGGAGTTTTAACGTTGTGTCTATAGGGTGTGTCTAACAAAAGAAAGGTACTTACTCTCTTGCTCGAACTATGTGATCTGCGCTTTGTGAAATAATGAGGTAACATGGTACCATAAATGTAGAAAGAGTATTTACACAATACGAATCTTTTTGTGATTAGAATTGCATTGGGTAGGAGACGGTCAACGAATTGGTGGAGGCTTTTAACAGGTTTTCTTTTAACTCGCACCAGGGTTTGCTGATTCAAATCACTATTTAATCAACGATTTTAATCAAGTGATTTTTTTATATTAATTAATGATCAAAGAAATCTAAAATCAGCAATGCTATTTATTCTATATAACATTTATAATTAAACTAGTACTGTTACAAAATACAAATAAAATTAAATTAATAATATATTAATATTAAAGAAAACTATAACAAAATTCTTGACAGAGAATAAGAATAAAAATAATACCTATATCTAATAATAATATACTATAATAACACCACAATATTTGCTGTTAAAAAAAGCAATATTTTGTTTTTTTAATAAAAATTATGGTTTTTGATATTTTGCAAAAATCATGAATTTTTCGAATGCTTTACACGTTCCCTTTATAAAAAGTTAGATCCGGAATATCGTTTATCTCTTGATTAAATTTTCATGAATTTATTGATCATTTAAATGCTTGATGAGTTTTGGAAATTTCTTATTTTACATACATACAAACATATAGTCACGCTTTTTTCCCGTAAGGATAGGCAGAGATCACTTCCTTCCACTTGCTACGGTTCTTACACACATCTTTTGCTTCTTCTACTTTTATCAGTGCTCTCATACATGCTCGTCGGTTGTTGGTACTTTTGACCTGGACTTTTTTTAAAACAATGTTGATCTGATCGAGATATGTTCGCCGAAGTCGACCTCTACCGATTTGTCCATTCACACTCGCCTTATAAATTTGTTTCGTCAATCTTCCTTCATTCATCCTTTCTACGTGTCCAAACCATCTAAGCATTCCTTTGTCTATCTTTGTAACCACATCTAATTTTATTATTTTTTTAATTTTGACACTTTCTGGCTATTCATAAAACTATGCAGTGCCCCATTTATTTTTTTCCTGCCAACACCCTTCGCTCAATGTCACTGTCATACTTTCCATCTCTCGTAAACTTTGAACCCAAGTATACAAACTTATTTACTTTTTCCACTCTTTCTACCTTAATCAGAACTTCACAGTTTATCATGCTTTCTTCTCTTTCAAAAAACCATTACTTTCGTTTTGCTTACATTTATTTTTATCCCTTTGATTTTTAGGGCATCATGCATAACAACCATCGCCTGCAACTCCTCTTCAGATGAAGCTAATATGACTTGATCATCGGCGTAAAGAAGGCATTTGACGATTAAATAATTTATTTTTAATCCATACGCACTCTCTTTCAAATATTTTAAACAATCGTCTATATATAAGTTAAAGAGCCATGTCGAAGCCACACATCCCTATCTCACACCTTTTTCGATGTTTAACCAGTTGGTGTAAGCTCTGTTTATCCTCGTATAGTGATTCCAGTGCTCGTATTAAACTACCGTTCACCCCATACATAGACAATGTCGACCACAATTTATTCCTTACCACTCTGTCATAGGCATTTTCCAAGTCTATAAAAGCGCAGTAGACCTTCTGACTTCTAGCCAAGAATTTTTCGATTATACCTTTATTCGTCACTCTTTTAATCAATATCTTTGCATACAGTTTGCCGAGACTATGCTGAGTAAACTAATACCTCGATAGTTCTTGCAGTCCTACTGCGAACCTTTTCCATTGTAAAACGGCACGATAACGGCCTTGCACCAGTCGTCTGGTACGTTACCACTCCTCCAACAAAGAATAAAAAGCCATAAGGATAAAGCTTGAATTTTGCTAAAGAGCAATACCATTTTTTGGTCCAACTCGTGATTTTTTTTTTATAATTTTTAGTTAATTTTTAGTATCAAAATAAATAAAGACGTAGTTAACTCAATATTTAATGTATTATTTTTTCATAGATTACTCTCACAAAAATTCCAATGAAATGGGATTATAATACTAAACTTAAATATAAATACCCTTGTGACTGTCACTACTGTCGTAAATATTTTAAAAGTAAATTTAATAAACAAACTCAATCCCCATGGAGACTGGATGGAGTTCCCAGAACAGATGGATCACTTACATTTTAATGAAATATACAAAGGGTTGAGTCTCACGGGACTAAATGTGTCGTCAATAACAAATGAAGTCGTTTAAATCCCATGTGTTCAAGTGGTTTTATAGAAAACCGATGGCGTTACGGTTGATACCACAACAAGTACTCGCGATAAATTCAAGTGTGTTGGCTTTTCACTTAAAACGCATGGAAAAATATTATTTATAAAAATACGATTTAGAAACTATTTTTGAATTTGTATTTGCCGCACTGTTTCACTTAATACTTACAGCGTCAACCCCGTAGCGTAGAAAATAGAAACAAAGAATTTAAAATCTCGAAAATCTTGCTACGAAAATGTCCTTGTACGTCCATAAAAAGCGAGTTAACAATAAAAATATAATCGCAGCTAAGCATCAAGTCGAGTTGTTTTTTATTTTTATTTTAAATTGCCCGGTCAAAAGTGCCTAGATACGGTTACAAATCTCTTTGTTATGCGTCCTGCGTTTTTCAAATAAAGCATAAACACCTTTTCTAGATAGATACCATCTAAAAGTTCTATAAAAAAACACGTCCATGCTTCTTTGAATTTAAGGCAAATAATTTAAACCTAAAGAGTGAAAATAAAATAAAGTCAACAATTTATTTAAACCTAAAAAAATCACGCTCTGTTGAAAATTCAGTTATTTTTCAACTGTAGAATGTTTGCCACGTCTTTTTTTTAGTTCTCTAAAGAGTACTCTGCCAGTGGTCTCTCTACTGGCAAATTATGCCCGAGCTCAGCCGTAGAGGGTAGAAGAAAAAAAAATATAAAAGTGAGCCGCGCCACCGACTTAGACGGTACAAGCCGGAAACCCCTAGGTCTAGTAGGCACTAGCAGAGCCACACGATAAACAACAAACAATTATGGTGAACTAGATAAATAAAACTATATTTACAATTCCTGCAATATTTTAATTAAGTAAAAATGATGTTCTGATTTTTTACAACAAATTCTGTATTTTCGTAAAGTGGATTAAACGAATTTAATACACTTTTCTTAAAACAATATTTAAATTAATTATAACAATCTTTCAGACAATAATAAAAAAACCTAATGAGGTACAAAAGAGAATTAAAAACAACAAAAAAAAAATGTTCACAATATTTAAAATTTCAAAAATAAATGGACTTGCAACAAAAATAATAATTTGAAACCCTCGCAATAACCACATAAATTATATTCAGTAATGTATAAATTCAGATTCAACTTGGAGCAGGTATAAATTTAATGAAAAATAATTTGTTACTTTTAAACTATTGAAAACACTTAGATCAAGCACACAATAACTGATAAGTTGATAAAATTAAACTCAATACTATGTAACCGATTGAAAACTTCATTAAGACGCCACTGTTACATCGATGATCCAAGAACAGAAACACCAAGTAGTATTTTTAAAGATTTACACTGTTAAAACACTCGAGCTTATTTCAAAAATAATTCTTTTTACGATGACTGTCCTTCAAAATACCAATATTGTAGGATATTTACAAATAAGTATGAATAAACGTTTTTTTTACTTGGACACAAAGAACTATTGAGAATATTACTTTAATCAAAGTTCAGACTCGGCATAATATCCAATGTAATAAATAGTTTTCAACAGTGTACCATATTAATAAATTAAAACAAAACTTAATCGTGGTGTCAAAAATAAGTCACGTCGTTTAAATATACTAAAATAAATCACTTGTAACCTTTGGATACACGAATTCACGGATCCTGTGGCCTACTCCTGGCCGGATTGAATTATGGAACAGTACCTGCTACTTAACAATGGCTTCACTCCATCAAATCCCGCACGCGGTCATTTTAACTCGACCCCAATAACCAAAATATCCACCACAAAGGCACGACAGAATGGTCAAGTTAAAAATTAAATGGTTCTTCTTCAAAATTCAATTAAGATGGCCCAAATACAGCCAGATATGAAAGAAAAAACCGTAGAAGTTCTGCCCACGTGTTAATATCAAATCGTTCCAAAAACTCTCACCCGACTTCCACCACTGACACCAAGCGACTCTTCTCCACTCCTCACTCCCAGGCCGGATATCAGAAAATGACACGGGACACGCGTCAGCCAACCTTTGCAAAAATATGTTCCCAACTCGTGATCGCACTAGTCCGTGTTGATAGCCAGCCCATCCACACAGAGAAGCAAACCAAACAATAATATAGCTGACAACACACGACAATCGAGGCCATCCAGACAATCCCCATCGATTAGCAAAAATGTCACAGCCATTAATAATCGAATTCTATCACTACTAGATAGGCAACCCTACTTACGAGTACCTAAAGAATACTAAACTATCAGAGAACTGTAGAAGGAAAAAATATTATTATTACAGCCGATAGACGCTTACTATAGGCAACCAATTATACACATGATTATGCGTAAACCCATTAAAAAGCTGACAACAGCGCTACTATTACTAAACTATTTTTGACCACTTCCGTTTGGTGACTTCGTCCATCGTCTTCGCAGAGAGAACAAGCAAGTCAGCTTTAAAATACCACGTGGTAAAAATTTACAATCAATATAATTAGATAAGATCAATTAATTTAAAAAGTCATCAACCAGTGATTATTTTCTAAAGAGACAGGTTTTTAACTGTAAGCTCATTGTACACATAGAATAATTTTCAACCGTGTTAAGCAGTGTAATAAATTCGGTAGTATCTTAAATATGATTCATTTTATCACTAAAAGTAATTTTTCATAGTGCGGGGTGGTGTAAAAATTTCGTACTTCCTTAAAAATTCAGAAAGTGCGAGTTTTGACCAAAAAATTATGATTTTGAGCTGTGTTGAGCAGTGAAATAAATTCGGAAGTGGATAAGATATCTAAAATATGATTTATTTCATCACTAAAAGTAATTTTTTAGTGTTGGGGTGGGGCATGTTGGTGTAAAAAATTGGTACCCGAATTGAAACAAAAAAATCGCGTGGTTTGACCAAATAAAATAATTTTCAACCGCGTTGAGCTGTGTAATAAATTCGGGAGCAGATAAGATATCTGAAATATAATTTATTTAATCACGAGAAAAAATATATTAGAGGGTGGGGTGGGGTGGTGTAAGAAATTCGTACTTTCCTTAAAACTCCGAAAGTGCGAGTTTTGACCAAAAAATTATAATTTTGAGCTGTGTGGTAAATTCGGGAGTAAATGACAAATTTAAAATATGATTCATTTTATCACTAAAAGTAATTTCTTTTAGTGTAGGGTGGTGTAAGAAATTGATAATCGAATTAAAACACATAAATCTCGTGTAAAAGTGTATTTGTTTAATTACGTTATCAAGAAATTCACGGCGGTAAAGCCAGAAAAGCCTACAACAAGTAGAATATACGAGCCAGACAACTAGCTATCGAAGACTTAACATCCTAACGAAGCACGGCGAGATTCAGCAGAGGCAGGAACCGACATCATCCTATCAACTTCAACAACCCTCTTCTAGATTTCTTCCCTGCAGCTTGCCGTGTCGCCGTCACTCTCTAAAGAAGCGAATAACTTAAATTGTATATTAATCCCTTCAAAACGCCATTATTATAGCCTTACGCATTTCGTAACAATGTTCTGGAATATTTATTTATTTTCTTAAATTCCACTAAATGTGGACAATGTTAAAGTTTAATAGTCCTTTAATATATATCAAATTTGTATGCAAGTACAGAAAGCTGGAGAATACTAAAAAACATGAGGAAAGATAATACCAAGGACATAATCTCACCAATAACAGCACAAAATTGGCAACAATACTTCGAAAAAATGTTAACTGAAGACAGAGAAGAATTTAAGAACACAGAATATATGAATGATAGAATTAATACGCAAGGATCCCCTATTAGAATTAATACAAAAGAAGTGAAGGAAGTATGTAAATCCTTAAAAAATAACAAAGCCCCGGGTCCAGGAAATATTGTAGGAGAATTATTTAAATACGGAACAGATAAATTATATAAAATGCTGCAAGATCTATTTCAAAGGTGTATTAATCAGTCCGAAGTCCCAGAAGAATGGAAAATATCACATATGTCAACAATACACAAAAAGGGGGACAAAAGCAAATGCGACAATTATCGAGGAATTGCCGTAACAAACACAATCAGTAGAATATATGGCAAGATCTTAAAAAACAGAATCGAAAGGGAATACTCGGAAATGGAAGCAGAAGAGCAAGCCGGATTTAGAGCGGGAAGATCAACGATTGACCATCTGTTCTCACTAACACAAATTATAGAAAAAAAACTAGCATTCAATCAAGAGATCCATATACTGTACGTTGACCTAAAGAAAGCATACGACAGCGTACCCTTAATTAAACTTTGGGAAATTCTGGAAACTTCCAACATTAATATTGAACTGATAAAAGGAGTAAAGTCATTATACAATAAAACCAAATCAAGAATTAAAGTTGGACAAAACCTAACAACAGGGTTTAATATCACAAAAGGGCTGAAACAAGGGTGTTGCTTGTCACCAACATTATTTAAAATATATTTGGAACGGGCACTAGCGAATTGGAAACGGAAATGCCAAAACATGGGCATACCTTTAGATGAGGACACAACATTATACACACTCTCATTCGCAGACGATCAAATTATAGTCGGCCAAGACATAGACGACACAAAGTATATGACACGAAAACTTATAGAAGAATATAAAATTTGGGGACTAGAGGTTAATGTAGAAAAAACGGAATATATGTGTATTGGGGGAGTGCAACAGGACTTACAATTATCAAATGGACAAAAAATCAAACACACGTCAGCTTACAATTACTTAGGAATGAGAATATCAAAGGATGGGACACTCAAAGAAGCAATATTGGACAGAAATATGAAAGGAAGAAGAGCAATATCAATGTTAAACGGAGTACTGTGGGATAGAACAATAAGCAACAACAACAAAAAAAGAATTTACGACACGATAGTGAAGAGCATAATAATGTACGGTTGCGAAGTATGGCCTTTGAAAGAAAAGATCGAAAGAAAAATTAGAGCCACAGAAATGGATTACTGGAGACGAGCAGCGGGGAAATCAAGACTAGAAAGAGTTACAAATGAGAGGATAAAACAAATAATGGGAGTACAGCACGACATCACAGACGAAATAAGAACTAAACAGTTGATATGGTACGGGCATGTTCAAAGAATGCCACCAAACAGAATCCCAAAGAAAATATTACAGTGGAACCCCAGAGGAAGAAGAAGAAGAGGAAGACCACGAAAGAGCTGGAGAGAAGGCATACAAAAAGAGATGGAAGAGAGAGATATGAGAGAGGACATGTGGACGAATAGAGAGGAATGGAGATTAGGAATCGCAAGACGCCGACGCACGTTTTAACGCGATATATATATATATATATATATATATATATATATATATATATATATATATATATATAAATTTGTATGCATTACTCACTTAATAGTAAGTAAATGGTAAAAAAGTTAGAGATGGTTTCCTTCAAAAATTAGTAAATGTGGCTGTAGTAGTAAAATGTACTTGGGGCTTACTCACTCGAAAGTCAATAAATGTGCTTCAATCGACTTTTTTGGCATTTCAGATTAGGTTTAACTCACTGATTACTTAAAATATTACATTATATATTGAAAAAAATTTCTTTCGCTTTCGCAAGTCATTACTTGACTTATTGCTTCTCAAATAATAAAAAATGTGGTTTAAGCCACCTATTACGTAATAAGATTATGTGTCATTATTTGATTTAGTGTTTTACTAATAGTAAAGTAACAATGTAAATAAATGGATACTGAGAAGAAAGAGAGAGTGGAACGAACACATAGACCGGATGAATGACGACAGAATGGTCAAAATAACTAGAGACAAGTCGCGCTTAGGGCGCCGAAGCGTTGGAAGACCCCGCAAGAGATGGAGCGACAACCTTTCTAATAATTGAACGGCAGAGGATACGAAGAAAAACAAGCAAATTGCTTACATTAAAGAAGGAAGAAGAAGACTAATAGTAAATAAATATAGTTTAAGCTAGTCTGTCAGTAAATGTTGTCATTAAAACCGTTAAGCATCCCCAATAGTCATTTCTTGACTAATTGCTTCCCTAATGGTAAATGAATGTAGTTTAAGCCACCGAATACTCTATAAAACGTAGTCAAAAATCGCTATAGCTTTTCCTACAGTCAGTACTTGACTTATTTCTTGCCCAATAATAAAATGATGTGGTCCAATCAACCTTTTACAACGTAATAAAATTACCTTAAATGTGGCAAATTATCGCTAGAGCTTCCTCAAGACACAACTTGATTTTTTGTTATTAAATACTTAAATGTAGTAATCTACCGATTACTCCATAAAATGTTACTAAATGTGGCCAAAAACCGCTAAGCTTCCCTGGTAGTCATTATTTGAGTGGTTGCTTCCACAATGGTGAATAAATATAGTTAAAGTCTTCTAATACCCAATAAAATGACCTTATGTGTAGCAAAAATCGCTAGAGCTTTCTCAACAGCAATTACTTGACTTACTGTTTTCTCTCAAAACAGTAGTTTTAGCTTCCGACTACCACTCTATGTCAGTAAATGTGGCCAAAAACCGCTAAGCTTTCCTGGTAGTCATTATTTGAGTGATTGCTTCCACAATGGTGAACAAATATAGTTAAAGTCATCTAATTCTCAATAAAACGACCTTATATGTGGCAAAAATCGCTAGAGCTTCCTTAACAGCCATTACTTGACTTACTGTTTTCTCTTAAAACAGTAGTTTTAGCTTCCGATTACCACTCTATGTTAGTAAATATGGCCAAAAACCGTTAAGCTTCCCTAGTAGTCATTATTTGACTAATTGCTTCCGCAATGGTGAATAAATAAAGTTAAAGTCATCTAATACTCAATAAAATGACCTTATACGTAGCAAAAATCGCGAGATCTTCCTCAACAGCCATTACTTGACTTAGTATTTTCTCTTAAAACAGTAGTTTTAGCTACCGATTACCACTCTCCGTCAGTAAATGTGGCCAAAAACCGTAATGTTCTCAAATGTGACTGACTGATTTCTCCTCAATAATCAATAAATGTACTTTAAGCCACTCTAAAATGTGATACCAATTGTTTAGCTTTTTTAATAATTTACTTGTTTTATTGCTTTTCTCAATAGTTAAAGCCATTTATTGCTTACTCAAAATTTAATAAATCTATATACTTCTCTACATTTTGATAGTTCTGGAGTTAAAAGTTAGATTTACGGTACATTTAGATATTTAGAAGTCTGTCAATGTAGCATTATTATTCATTAAACTAGCATTAATGTCGTTTTATGCACACTAAAAAGTTTCCAAATGTTGTTAAGGCTTGCTTACAACCTTTTGAAAAATTATTAAAAATATTCGTCACTGAATTCAAAGTATGTATTTATTAGCCATTCGAGTCACTCGATATCATAATGTGTATTTTTTTTAATTACACTTTTTATATTTTTAAGTGTGGCGTTTGGAACAAAAATAATAAAAACTGTAATTGCAAGTAATGCAACGAGTTTAAATACTAAATGAGTTTATTTGATGCCGTATGTACACAAAAGCACCATTGTTTTCTGACAATCAATTAAAACTGGTATTATTTTTAATTCTAATTGATGTCATGACTGTTCCAAAGCAGATGGTTGTACATTTAATATGGACCACTCACAATATCACCAATTGCGTACGGACGTACTTTTTTATTTGTTATTTTTATCCTAAATTAGCTAGATTGGTTGAATCAGTACGTGAACACGTGCGTATGCAACCTACATTGTAGACCTTGTTAACAATAAATAATAGCCTCACAGAAATGGTATCGAAACAATTGACGATTTTCTTGATAATGAAAACCAAGAAATCGACTCTTATACACAAATAAATGATGAACATATTTGAATTATCGTTTGGAATTGTTCATCATAACACAATTAAAAATAATTCTCGCTATCGTTATTTGTCTACGATATTTTGATTTATTGTTTGAAAAGAAATTAGTATTTTCGTAAACATTAAATATCTCGAATAATTCTAGATGGACCAACAGGGTTATTACTCCCAGATTAAACAAATTTTCTGTTATTCGTTTACAGTTATCGCATTTTATGTGTAAACAATTTCGTGATATTCAATTTGTAAATAATTATCAATGGTGGTTAAAGTTTGTTGCTTATCTATTTTTCCAAAGTGTTTATTCACAATTTTAATAACGCAACAACAGCAAAAATATTGTCTAACCATATGCGGCTGTTTTATCAATATAACATCTAGCATTTTTTATACTTAAATACATACATACATGAAGACACGCCTTTTTCCCGTAGGAGAGACCATTTCTTTTCACTTGCTACGGTTCTTACACACATCTTTCGCTTTTTCTACTTCATCGGTTGCTGGTATTCTTGACCTGGCCTTTCTTAAAAACAATCTCGATCTGATTGGGATACGTTCGCCTAGGTCGACCTCTACCCACTTGTCCATTCACACTCGCATTATAAATCTGTTTTGTCAATCTTCCTTCATTCATTTCTACGTGTCCGAACCATCTAAGCATTCCTTTATCTAACTTTGTTACTACATCTCTTTTACACCATAGCGTTCCCTTATTACATTATTCCTCACTTTATCCATCAGAGTCACTCCAGCTATACTTCTCATACTACTTATCTCCGCAGCATTGATCTTACTTTTACCATACATAAAGCACTCCCCTATGTACTCCCAGACGTGCGTTTTTTGACACGTTCTGGCTGCTCATAAAGTATACAGCGCCCCATTCATTTTTTTCCCTGTCAACACCCTTTACTTAATATTAGTCATACTTTCTGTCTTTCGTAAATTTTGCACCCAAGTATACAATTCTTACACTCCACTTTTTCTCCTTCAATACCACCCACCATTATTACCATTACTTTTGTTTTGCTTACATTCACTTTATTTTCTTAATTTTTAGGGAATCTTGCATAATATTGACCATCGCCTGCAATCCTCCTCAGATAATGCTAATATGACCTGTTCATTAGCGTAAAGTAGGCATTTGACGATGAAATCATTCATTCTTAATCCGTACTCACTTTAAATCTTTTAAACAACCGTCAATGAATAAGTTAAACAACTATGGCGAAGCCACACATCCCTGTCTAACACCTTTTTCGATGTTAAACAACCAGTCTGTGTAAGATCCGTTAATCCCGACACAAGCACTGGAATCCTCGTAAAGTGATTTCAGCGCTCGTATCAAACTACCGCTCACCATATACATAGATACTGTCGACCAAAATTCATTCCTCACTACTCTGTCAACTTAAACACATTTTAAAATACTACACATAGTGTCAAAACGTATGCATCACCCTTGTATTCACGTTGTATTTATACATTTTTATAAATCGGTTTCTATATCTTATATTGCCACGTCTTTTTTATTCTCTAAAGAGTACTCTGCCAGCGGTCTCTCTACTGGCAAATTATGCCCGAGCTCAGCAGTAGAGGGTAGAAGAAAAAAAGAAAATAAAAATGAGCTGCGCCACCGACTTAGACGGTTCAAGCCGGAAACCCCTAGGTCTTATAGGCACTAGCAGAGCCACACGATAAACAACTAAGATTATGGTGAACCAAATAAATAAAATTATAGCTAAAATATATTGAATACTTTACTCACACAACAAATCGAAGTACACGGTTCAATAATAAAATTATAACACATATAGTCAAAAATTAACAGCTATGGTAAATTTTCTTGCTAAAACAAACCAAAAATTTAGAATTTACAACTTTATAAAATAACCATAACAGAAGTAAGAGTAACAGACTTTTCCAAGTTACCAAAAAAAGTAAAACATATATAAATCAACTCATTAATAGCACTAAACCAAACGTTTACATAAGGCTGCTAATTTACTCATGTTTTAACCATTCACATAAAGATTTCCACTGCCAAAAGAATCGAGTTTATTTAAAAATATTTTTACAATGGTTGGTCCTTTAAAATATCAAGATTGTAGGATATTTACAAATAAGTAGGAAGAAAATATATTTTTACTTGGACATAAAGAATTATTGAGAAGGTTATTTTAATCCAAGTTTAGTTTTGGCATATTATCTAATGCAATAAATAGTTTCCAACAATATACTATATTAATAAACTAAAACAAAACTTAATCGTGGTGTCAAAATAAGTTTCCAACAATGTACTATATTAATAAACTAAAACAAAACTTAATCGTGGTGTCAAAATAAGTCACGGCGTTATATATTTAAAAATAATTCACTGATAACCTTTGGGTATACGAATTCACATGTACTATATTAATAAACTAAAACAAAACTTAATCGTGGTGTCAAAATGAGTCACGGCGTTATATATTTAAAAATAAATCACTTATAACCTTTGGGCATACGACTTCACTACTCCTGTGACCTACTCCTGTGGCCTACTCCTGTGGCCGGTTTGAATTATGGAACTGCACCTGCTACTTAACAATGGCTTCCCTCCATCAGATCCCGCATGCGGATATTTTAACTCGACACCAAAATCCAAAATATCAACAACAAAGGTAAGATAGAATGGTCAAGTTAAAAACTAAATGGTTTTTCTTCAAAATCCAATTAAGATGGCCCAAATACAGCCAGATATGAAAGAAAAAACCGTAGAGGTTCTGCTCACGTGTTAATATCAAATCGTTCCAAAAACTCTCACCCGATTTCGACGACTCTCACCCAACGACTGACACTCCTAGGCCGGAAATCAAGAAATGACACGGAATAAACGTCAATCCACAATCTTCTCCAGTCCGGGCTCCACAATCGCCTCGTCCCAAACAATAATCCTATCACTACTAGGTATGCAACACTATTTACAACGAATGATATATTTAAGTTACAACAAAATACGGTATGCAACCCTACTTACGAGTAACTAAGGAATACGAAACTATCAGAAGAGACCCAATTAATAATGGAACTGTAGAAGGAAAAAATAGGCACGTGACAATATTTAGTAACTCTTTCACGTAAAAGTAAAAAAATTGTTTTAATTTTTTGTAAAAAATTTTTTATACCCATTTAGTCGTGCTATTTTCACTTTGGTGCAAAAGTTAAAGAAGGCCACTTATCGTCGTATCGGACAGAGTAGGAGTTTTTGAGAGTGGCTTGTCTCTAATATAGAATAGGTTTTTGGAGACCAATTTAGTACAAAATAGGCATCGCTCTGGTAGACCACGGGTAACTAATAAACAACAGAATATATTCATAGGAATATCCATTAGGAGGAATCCCTCTATGTCTGTACCAGCCCTCCAAAAAAAGTATAGACATGCCACAGGAGTCAAAATATCGTTGGCTACAATTAAAAGACGAATTGTTCAGTCAGATTTGAGGTATTGTCGTCCAATTAAAGCTACAACATAGGTATGTTTTGGTACATCACACAGGTTTTAGAACTTCATGTGAGACTGCGGCGAGGGGCTGTGGGTGAGGATTTTGTGTTTATGGACGATAACGCACGCCCACATAAAGCTCGAGCAGTAAATGACTATTTTGAGACACAAGGAATTCGTCGTTTGGAGTAGCCTGCGATGTCGCCAGACATGAATCCAATTGAACATGCCTGGGATATGCTAAAAATTATTTTTAAAAAGAAATAAAATTTTAATATTCTTATTCTTTTTATTAAAAAAAAAACTAAAACAATCAGCATCTACTAACGAAATAATTTTTATTGTAGAATTAATCTATAAATGTAGTTTGGTACAATGTTTAATAATAACGGAGATTTTAGGTGATGCAAAAGTTTTTAAACTATGCGTATAATTAACAGCTAATAATTATATTTTTAATCACATCTAAATACTCATATTCTAAATTTTAAAAACATTATTTTCATCTTAATCTAGTAAACAAAAAAATTTAGTAATTAGTATTAATTAAATACTTTGGGAATATTGGAGTAAACCCGAAAATCTAACGATTAAAGAATGAAGAAACAATTGACGTAAATGAAGGTTATAATATCGCGGCTGGTCGTCTGTCAGGTGGCCTTTTACCTAATTGGCCATCCAATTAGCTGCCAAACGTGCTAACTCTTTTATAAGAGTGGCGACCATAATGGTTAGGCAAGTAAATATCAGAAGATAAACGAATCACGATATCGGGATACTGTTTGACATGCTACAGCCTCAAAATGGCCGTTATCCTTTAAGTTTCTAGATAAAAGCCGTCGATAAGTACGATCAAATCTTTGATTCAATTAGATGTTGATGTGAGAGGTGTGTAAAACCAAAAAAACTTACCTTCATGTTTAGTAACGACTCTTTTGTCAGATACACGCCATTATACTCGCAGCGTTTCTACAGAATACACAATGTAATGTTAAGACTCTGCTACCAGAATGGGAATCCTGAAATGTTCTAAGAAATTTTTCGTTCGCGTGTTTTTATTCTTTATGTTTTTTTTTTGTGAAAATCTTAACGAAAACATGGAAGTTAATTTGAATAAAATGTGTTGGGCTGTTTGCCGCATTATAATTTTTATTGTAGTCTAACAAAGTTGCGCCACTGTACTTCCTTTAGGATGTTGAAGTGAGAATGTTTTCTCGAGCTGACCAGCGGATTTTTTTGATCAGAATTTTATTTTTCGTAACTTTACACTTTGGATTTAATTTCATTGTTGGATATGAAATTTAATATCACGTGAAACCGCATGTGCTGATGAAAATTGATCATTTTGCAAATGAATGGAGTTTAGGTCAACCATCATTATGAGTAAAAAAGTTGTTGATATTTATACTTGAGCTATTTAAAAAAATTAAAAAAAAATGTTTACTTATAAGTATTGTGTCGTAATCATTTTTATTTTAATAGTCAATCTGTAGTTATTTTTTATTTCGAAAATGTCCTGGTAACTCGATTTTTTTATAAAACAAAATAACAAATTTCAATTATTTATAAAGGCCATCAAGGCCGTAGCCACTTTGTTATATTTTACACTACATAAGAGATAATCACTACAAACAAAATTCTCTACTACTGTTATTTTTAATATGATTCCACTTTTGAATGATTTCATTGATCAGCTTCAGTCGAGATTCTAAAATCATAAAGCCACCTATCATTACACTATCAAGAAAACTACTTTGAGCTCTATAAAAAATATGTGAAATGGAACTTTGTAAAAGCTGAATTAGATATGTGGCGGAGAAAATGGCTGGAAGAATCTGAACTAGATCGACCAACATGTGCTATTAAAGCTCTCGGAGAATGCGAGCAGTCCTTATTTCTAAACATTCACAAATTTAAAGATCTTGGCGACACTGCCTGTTTCTACATCTTCTTTGAAACGCTTTAAAATTTATTTAAAAAACTCCACAAGCCAGAAAAGACACCAAGGAGGAAATTCATTTGTTCTAATACATATTTTTAAGATATTTATTCTTGGGTTCGATAATTCATAACACTCAGTACAAAAACTAAACAATTTGTTCCAATCTTTCTAGGTATACAATAAATTCTTATGTTATAAATCACTTGGATATTTTACAAAACTTAAATTTTTTATAACAATCTTTTCATAACAATATTACTTTCTAAATTTAACTTTCTTTTCGCGGCCCGCGATCTTTTTTTTATGAGGGTATGAACCAACGTTCCCGTTCTTTCGAGACAGAACGATTTCTTTCTGGTATTATTACGAATATTCGCCGCCCGCGGTTATAAATATCGGGCCTTTGATACCGCCGAAAGAATCAAACATCCTTTTGTACAGCCTTCAGGCCAGACAATGTTACAGGGGTGGACCTGTTAACCCACAATCCGTAACTATATATAACTATATAACTATATATTTTATGTTTTTCGACTATTTCACCACACCAAACCCCCTCGCCATTGTTTTCCGGCTACGGCCGTTGCTTGCATACGACTTGCAATTTCTTTCCAGATTTAATGGTTATGTAAATAAGTCGAAGAATGAACATCGTTTACAAACCGAAAATTCGTAAATTAAAAAGAATGAAAATTCCACGAAAGCTTAAAATTATCAAAAACAATCTTTTTTTATTCAATCAGTGTCAGATTGTTCATTTTATTTTTCTCCAAACAAATTTGTTAAAAATTTGCAAACGTTTCACATGCTTGCATTGAAAATTTTGTATAAAATATTTTTTAAATTCATTTAAAAATTAATTCCCTTAAAACACATTATTTTTAAATTAAAATTTGGGTAAGGTTTGTTAATTTATTTTGAATTTTTTTTTTGGTATAATAAATTTTTTAAAAAATATTCTTTATTTCTGTTTTTTTTCTCTTATTTTATTTTTCATAAGTATAAATAATGTTACGTTACTTTAAAGTATTTAGACGTAAGTGACAGGACCAACAAATAACTAAAATTCCATTATAAAAGGTCGATGTGAGATTTTAACAGCTTGTCAAGATATTAATTCACTTCGACTGACTCGACGATAAAACCCATATTGTGTTTATTTTACAATACGCTCGGTATACAGTTTGTGTGCAGCATTATGGCGGTGTAATAAAGAGCAACACTGTTAATGTATACGACCTTTGATCCTCGCTCTCTTATAGTATTAACACATCACTCTACAATTTGTTAGCAGCATTTCGAATTCAGTTTCTTGAGGCAGATATTTTTGTTTTTATTTTTATAAACGGAATGCACCTTTCTGACGATAAAGAATATTCAATGACACAATGTGTCAAAAATAAAACCAGCAATGACCGTGAAGATGAAATTTGATTAGTCGGCATTGATTTGGCTTATCGATTTTGATTAAAAATTCAAATCGCTTTGCGGGTATCTGTAAAGTAGAATCATTCATTTTTCAATATATTGCTTGTCGATTCCATTTGTAAACCTTCTTCTATAATTATTTATTCAAAGAAGTCGTATTTTATTAATAACCACCACCACTTTTAAAAAATATTAGTTAGATACTACTGTTTTCTAAATGTTTCTAAATGATATTATTATATATTATATCGTAATATCCTTAATAAAAGTATATATAACTTTATGAAACTATTTTATTACTTTAAACTACACAAAATATATCTTATACAAAATCAAAAATCAAAACCGATATTTTTATATCTGACCCTGACAGACTTATATTAGAATTGTATATATATACACTGCGGTCCATATGTATGGAATAAATTCATTTTTAGCGTTATTATGTATTTGTTAAATAAAAACTGAAACAGGTCGATTTTTATTGTCAATTTGACAATTTACAGTATGAAAATATAACCCCCTTCTTGCACCTTCTTTGAATTATAAGCACCCCCTCAAAAATTTTAAATGAGAAGGGGGGTCGCGTGGCACCTAGTTTGGGAGGGATTTATATTCTCTGTACAGCTAAACCAAGTTTTTCAAATTTGGTGCAATCATAACTGAAAAAAATTATTTTAAAAATGTAAAATGTTTATACTCTAAGTTATGTATTTGTTAAAAAAACCTGAAGTATATCGATTTCTATTCTCAATTTGACAATTTATATTATGAAAATATCACCCCCTTCTTAAAACCCCTTATGAGTGATGAACACCCCCTAAAAAAATTTGAATGGGAAAGGAGGTGGTGTTTCACCTTTTTTAAAAGGGATTTCAATTCTCTGTTCAGCAATACTAAGTTTTTAAAATTTGGTGCAATTATAGTTGAGAAAATTTGTTTTGGAATTGTGAAATTTTTATACTTTACGTTGAATGAAGGAAATATTTTTTAGAAAGTGTTTTTCAATTTATTTTACAATTAAATAAAATGTTCAAAATGAGCACTATTCACTCCTTGACAATAACCAAGGCGATCTTGAAATTCTTGTACAATATTTGTAGGACCTCAGAGGTAATGTTGTTAATTTCTTCCGTTATGGAAGCATGGAAGCTGCTTTCGCCAACTAGGGAAAAACTTGGTTTTTGAGGAAACATCTGCACAATATAGGCGTGTCTGACACAGAACCTATATGCAGATTATGCAATGAGAAGGAGGAAACAGCTCATATATTCTTCGAATGCGAAGCCACCGCCCAGTGGAGGCACTACCTGGGGTGTATACAAGACCAAGGAAGTAATCCACCTGCGGCAAAAGCAGTACATGAGCTTCTACTCCTTAACAGGAGAATTGTTGAAATGGAACTAAACTAAGGTGCTGGAAAGGTTCAAAAAGCAGACAATGCTGCAGTGCCTAGGGAAAAATTAGACCTCTTCCACAACTATTATTCATTCATTCATTCATTCAACCACATAACCGTAAAAACAACAACTATAAAATGAAATTCCATGCGACTCAAAACATACGCAGTTGGCAGCCTCTCTATCAAAATGCATTGTTGTTGCTTAAATTAGTGTCGTTTCATTTCGGTTATGTTCATAAGCTATTTGTTTCGCGTTCAACTTTTATTTTGTGTATTATTCTTTTCGCGAAAAAGTAAGTCTCCTATTTAAAGTAGCAAGATTTTTAAGTAAAAACATAACTTTAAATTGTCCACATTTTCTAGATCCTCCGGTAAATAATTCCGACAATTTGGCAGCTGTGACGCTATCAAATTGGTGACGAGCATTAAATTTTGTTTTTTATTAACTTTAGTTCAGTCAAAAGTATGGGATAAAACAATTCGTATGATTTAGACGATAAAAATCCCATGTGAAGTTTGCGCAAAAACAGGTTATTTTGAAGAATCCCGTTAAAAACCGTTTATCAAAACAGTGTGCTGTTGCTGATTATTATTAGATTCGTTGTTGTTCTTATTTAATGCTGCAAAATAATCGTGTTTGTCGCTTTATGTTAAAAACCAACCTGTATATTTAATGTGTCTTCCGATTTGAGAGACCCGAGTGTCAAACATGTGTTTAACACTGTATACCGTTCCAGCATAACGTATGTGGAATAATTTCGACACATGGTACGAGATACTCTTCCCGGTATCATATTTTAATTCATCAAAAAAAAAACGATGAGAACATCCAGATTAGACCGCCAAAAAATTATCTGTAAACAAATTTTATTTGCTTAATTTCCATCTGGCGACATAAAGACGGTCGTAATTGGCATTGAAAAAAACTCCAAAATACTTTTTTAGGACGAGATATTTCGCAGTTTACTTGTATGTAGTTGAAATGTTAAAATGTATGCTAGCCAGATTGTGCACCGTTTTTTGTTAACATACCGAGTGGTCCGAAAACTTGAATCAATAATATTTTCAGGTTTTTGGTTTCAATGACACAATTCGATAGATTTTAGGTCTGGTGAACTGAAAGGTCTACCTACAAACATTTGTCTGCTATTAAATTTCCTACTGATCTTAATATGTTGCAGCACCATCTTTTATAAAAAGGTTTACAACGTTCTACATCTTCCGGTTCCAGATCTCTACTAATATCTGTCATTCCCGGCATCCTATTCCAATCCTCTTTCTCTTATTTTTTGTCAATGCCGTTTATAGCTTCTCTGAATATTGTAGATGGTGGGGGGGTCGTGAAGGCCTTGCAGCCTCTCAAGCACCTCGACCTATCAGATCTTTTGTGCATAACCCTTAATAAATTGGAGGCCCGGGATTTCGAGACTTCGTACAAAGTTTATCAGTTTCCTTAGAGCTAAGTTCCTGACATTGAAGGGCTTTAAGAAGGCCCCTTTCAGAAACTTGAGCCTCTTGCAGAAAAGCGCTGGGCATTCGCAAAGCAAATGTTCTGCAGTTTCAGCGAAGTTCTCGCAGTAGCGACAGCTATCACTCTCTGTTTTGCCCATCTTTTTCAGGTGATACCTCAGAGGGCAGTGTCCAGCGAGGAGTCCCGTCACCAGTTTTAAGTTTTTCTTGTCCAACTCGAGAAGCTGTTAAACTTTCCTTGGTGAAAGGCTTACTAGCCTTTTTCGCTTGTGTTTGTCCTGGCACTATATGCCAGTGAGATTTCATTTCATATATTTCTTAGCTTGGGACATATAATGCGAAACACGAAATATCAATTCTTGCATTTGTTGTTCGAAGGTAAGATCGAAGGCCGAAGAGGGATCGGAAGGAAAAAAATGTCTTGGCTGCAAAATATCAGACAGTGGACAGGGCTACACGATATACAGTCGCTAATACACACCGCAAGGAACAGAAGCAATGGAAAACATCCGTTAGTGGATACACATTAGAAGAAGTTTTCTAGCGTCAAACTTCTTCTTTCAAGTGCGCGTTGGAGAGTCCACAGACCGGTTCTGGGCCGGGAATTGTGTATTTGATAAGAAAACGCTGTGGTGTAAAAGAAGATGTGGTCACAAAGATAGATAAAGGAATGCTTAGATGGTTTGGGCAGGTAGAAAGGATAGATGAGGGAAGATTGACGAAACAAATTTATAAGGTGAGTGTGAATGGACGGAAGTCGGTAGAGGTCGACCTCAGCGAACATCGATCTCGATCAGATCAACATTGTTTTGAAGAAAGGGCAGGTCAAGAGTACCAATAACCGACGAGCATGTATGAGAGCACTGATGAAAGTAGAGGAAGCAAAAGAGGTGTGTAAGAACCGTAGCGGAAGTGGTCTCTGCCTACCCCTATGGCCTTTATGTATGTATGTATGACTGGTTATATACAATGTAACTAAAACGTTGTCGTAGAATTTTTTTCATATAGGATGAGATATCCGGAAATATCCAAATTTAGATACAATTAACATCAGTGGCACGCCGTATGCATATACGTATCCATTAACGCTCGATCTTGGTGTAATTAATAATCGTTGAATTTTAATCTGAAACTTCCTTCGTCATTTTTTTTATTGCATTCAACGCCGTTTTTCAATGATATACAATTAACGTCTCTTTCCACTGCGTCTCTATTTGACGTAAATATTAAATAAGTGACAGTCCTTATCATTATTTAAATCTCATTTGAAAATGATTTCTTATGTTTCCCGTTCAACGGTAAACTTTTTAATGATTTGTTAAGCATCAAATATCCAAGTTCGTTATTACGAAATATGCGTATGCAATATAAGTACAAGTCGTATGTGTAATTAGTGAATAATTAATAGTTTCGTAGTGATAGGAAACATAATGTAAACAACTGACGATCGCGCTAGATTTACCTTGAATGTATCATGAAATTGTGAATGGGTTCATTCTTTTTAAATTGTAAAAACGGCATTTTTGTTGTTTGTTTTTACAGCTGCAAGATACCACGTTTTGCGGGTGTAAATAAGATATATCTTATTCGGAAAGTATCAATTACATATTTAATGAAAATCAGTTATTATACAGTGTGGCGCGTAATAAAGAGCGATTGATCGCGCTGTATTGACCGGTACCTTCGCACAATGCCGTAGTGTGCTGATGTTTATTTGGAACGTCCATTAGTTTTTAAGTCTACCAGCAGAGTGCACTAAGCTCAGTGTTGGGAGAAAGAAACATTTATTGATTATAAATGTAGACATAAAGTTGTATATAACAATTGGTCGATAATTTTTTGCAATGCTGACAAAAATATATTCCTGTTAAATAAATTGGTTTAGAGTTGTGGTTATGAAAATGAACATTTATCCACATTTTATATGCCGAATAGGAAAAAAAAAGTAAAGTAGCCGATATCGTACCTTCATCCATACATATTTTTTAACAAAGTTTTAATTCACTCTTTATTCTTTTTACAAGAGTACTTCGATAGGAATAGAAATTATCCCAACAATAAAAAAAAATTATTAACAACAATGTAAATAAAATTTTTATCAACGCCAACTTAAAGGGAAAAAACATCTTATATTGTATACTACTGAGTTGGTATCCGTCGCGAATCACGCTAAAGCAGTACTTTTTAAAGTGCCCGATTGAGCGAGGCGTTGATGTAGTTGGAACACCCTACATTGAGCATTATGCCGCACAATGCACTCTTGTGCTGTAGTTGAAAAACTACCTATATCATCAGATATTGAGCGTATCAGACACGCGCCGTTACAGCCACCGACAGATGCTGTTTGTTTACAGTTTGTGCACAATTAGTTATATTTTCGCGACTAGATATTGCTGGAGGGGGTCAAGCCTAAGTCGGTGCCCATAACGACGCACCGTACTTAGTACTGTACCATAGCATCCGTGTGCGAAAGAAATGTTTTATAAAGGTAAATGCGCTTGGCTATAACGATCCACCGACTCTCGCCTCGCACCTAGCCTAGTATCAGAGCATCGTACTCCGAAATCGAACTTAGTATTTTTCCACCATAACTAAAGAAGCATTAATATCAAGTGTCTTTGTGTTTGTTGCTCGACGGCAAAGCCGTGTGCGAGGCTGGGACCATACTATGGTACAACGATAAGTGCGGTGCGCCGTTATAGACACACCCTAATGTTGCCACTTTTAAGGTGGCAAAAATAAACTTCTGCAAATTATTTTAAATTTAATTTTTAAGCTTTTCCTTGTACTTGCATCAATTATTCTTCTTAGTTTGAAAAAAATTATATTTAGGAATAGATTATGTTTAGGAATAGTCTTTTTTTTTGAGCTGAAACTAATATTTTTTATTTTAAACTGTATCGTCTGGCCATTATAAAAAAAAACAACCATTTTAAAACCAGTACAAAGATAATCTTTAGTACGAAGCAATTTTAACGAAAAATACAAATTTTAAAAAATGTCGCCTCAATAGCTCATCATGTCATATGACTTTTAGAAAGTTCAGATTGTGCGTGATGCTGCTTAAAGGTTGGGATTCTTGTTTATAGTCAAAAAGTATTTCCCTAGTTTCAATCCACTAACACTGTATGAAACTCGAATAGTTTTTTTTGTCCAGATCTCCAACTTTTTAAAAATCCATATTAATAAACTAACACTTACACTTATATATATATATATCCTTTCATACTTTCTTGATCACAAAAAGTTAGGAGTTGTAACATGGAAATTATATATATATATATATATATATATATATATATATATATATATTACATGGAGCAACAAACAAGTCGATGGAGTTTCATCTGACACTCTCTACTCATAAATGCTGGTGTTCCGCAAGGATCCATTCTAGCACCAACACTATTTTTACTTCACATCAACGACCTATTGAAAGCAACTTCATGTCCCGTACACAGCTTTGCCGATGATACTACCCTCCATACCGCTTTCTCTTCCAGGGCCCCTATATCAGCCCGTGAAACCAGAAATGAACGAGGAAGAAATGTTAACAATATAAATATGGACTTAGCAACAATTCTCGAATGGGGATCCAATAACTTGGTAGAATTCAATGCAAACAAAACACAAGCATGTCTTTTCTCTAGAAAAGCCGATCTCACTGTGCCTAACATAACTTTGTCAGGAGTAACCATACCACTGAAGTCATCCATATCGATGCTTGGTATTACTATACGCAATAACCTTTCCTGAGAAAATCACGTGAGGTCCATTGCCAAAAGTGCATCCCAAAAACTTGGTTTTTTGTTTCGTGCCAAGAGCTATTTCACCTCCAGTCAGCTGCTTATGATCTATAAGGCACAGATCCGACCTGTACTGGAGTACTGTTTCCATATTTGGAGTGCAGCACCTAAACATATCCTGAAGCTACTGGATTCTGTCCAAAAAAGGGCAATTCGTCTCGTCGGTGATGCCTCGCTTACAAACTCGCTCACTTGTCTGGAACACCGTAGAAAAGTTGGCGATTTGTCTCTATTTTATAGATATTTTCATGGGCGATGCTCTTCTGAAATATCAACAATCGTTCCTCCTTTGGCAGTCTCTTCGAGATTAACCCGTCAAGTTCAGTCTTCACACCCCTTCGTGGTCACTTTGGAGACCTGCAGAACATCACTTTCCAAAGACTCATTCATCCAACGAATTGCGAGGCTTTGGAACTCATTGCCTAGGAAGGTGTTCCCCGAGGCATACAACCACCAGAAATTTAAGAAGAACACCAACTCCTACCTTCTTTCCCTTGGTTCCCGCGATATTCTCTGAACATTACAGGATATCCCTTTTCGTGGGAACCAGAATATAAAAAAAAAAAGTGGGATTTTAGTTGCTTTCCATCAACAACAATATTTGGGATTACCTGATGAACTTGTTATGATTCTTAACATCGTTACATCCACCAGTTCCATTTGGGTGTTATAAGATTGGTGCCAAAGGAATTGAATTGTAAATGAGAAAGCAATTAAAATTTGATTATTTTGCAAACATAAATATTTTACTCTATTACATCCTGCTTACTTCCCTCACGTTGCACCATGTCATTATGGTATTTTGTTATTGGACGGGAATCTCAACGATCTTCGTAAGGCAGAAGTTGCAGTAATACGTCACTGTGCAGAGTATTTACTAAGGCAATGGTTAAATAAAAAGACCATCGCCTTTTATACTCGACTGATAAGAGGCTATAAAAACAATTAGCTCCATGCAAGTTAACTCCAAACATGTTTCCTTACTAGAGTTGGGCAGACAAAATAGACATTCTGTAGCCTTGGTACCAGGCCACACAGGTTACAACGTCAATGAAGCTACTGTTTTACCAGCTTGAGAAGGAGCACGAAGTGCACCATTTGGTCCAAAATCTTTTTAATGTAAAATTAAAGAAAGCAACAATGCTTTATATCTCGAACAATTTAGTGGCATAGCGAAAAAAATGTATAATGGTACATGGATGAGGAATAGGTATAGATCCCGATAAGGAAATAAAATGTAGAATTGAGATAGCTCGCACAACATTTTAAAAAATAAGGACACTCTTCTGTAACGATTAATTAAATCTTCAACTTCGGAAACGCATGATCAAGTGTTTACAACTTCTCTTAGGTATATGGTGTCGAAGCATCAAAAATATCTATAAATATCTACCAGACTTTTGAAATGTGGTTATTTAGACGAATGCTTAAAATACCGTGGACAGCTATGCAAATTAACGAGCAAATGCTGCTCGTGAATCGGTTGATAATATCAAATGTAGAAAAATAACTTATTTGGGTCACGTAGCTGGTATAATACCTTCAACTGATTATGTTAGGTGAAATTGAAGGACGTGAAGAAATCGGTAGAAAAGAAGCCTCTTGGCTGAAGAATATTGGGGAATGGACCGGAATAAGGAAAGCAGAACAACTGTTTAATCTAGCTCGAGAGAGGGTTTTACCATGTTAATCACAACGCCAAGGAACTTGATACGGCACGCTTAGTTGTAGTAGTAGGATGAAAAGGGCAATCTTAAGACTCCAAGAGACAGACCAAAGAGTTCATTAAAGAACTGTCGCCAAAATTCGCGGAGTACCTACTAACCCAAAACGATGAAGGACCAAAGGTCTAGTCTACGAGAGTTAGTAATAAGGACGGGTCTAGGACAAGAAACCTTAACATAACACGGAGGTACACAAAATAAATCTGCAAACTTTGCAGTGGAGAGGGTGTTAAGCCATAAACTGCATACAAATCTAACCTAATCTATAAGACGGGAAGAAATTTTTATGTAATGTTGCAATGATTTGTCTCGTGCATACGAATAAATGAATGTTTTTCTTAGGATATTCAAGCACTTTAAAATGGTGAAGGGGCGGTACGTCATGAGGGCATACTTAATTTTGACGTTGCTACCATAAATTAAGTTAACTATCGGTATTAAAACTCGGTCTCGCATTTGAAGGAGCGATTTCAAACATTTAAATGTAAATTTATTCGATTATTAAAACGAAGTATCTCAAAACTAATATCTTATGCCGTTCGAACTCCGTCATAACAATAAATATCTGGCGGTTAAAGTTCGTCGAGTCCATCCCTGTTCGAAATGCATCTTAAAGTGCATTACTCAAGTTATAATTATTCCATATAGTACCATTAAGTTAGAAGTCGAAACAAATGCATTAAAATATAAGAAGTGGATTCACCATCATTACCTTTTTATATTACACGCTGTTCGTCTACTTGTTCTTAGTAGCTTATTATTTGTAATGACTCGATAAGTTTCTTCGAATATATTGCTTAATTCGTATTATGTTACAACAGCCCCGTCTTACTTTCGAATCTCGTGATTTATTATGTATTTTTTATTACTACATTTTTCATTACATTTTATATTGGATACAATATACATACAAAATTGAATTCACAATTCCATAACGTCACAATGAATTTCTTCAGCTCGAAAAACAATTTTACGAAGTAAAAAACGTCCATCAATGAAAAAATGTTTCTTCATAAATAAACTATCATAACCTCAAAATGTTTAAAGTTGTTTCTCTATGTTCTTATCGGTAATTTTTTTATTTTGCCATTTACATAAAATTTAACATCGATTTAAGATAAAAATGATTAATTATTATTCGATAAGATTACAATTTAAATTTAATGAGTAGTTAATTTTGAAAACCTGCACATCATTAATTGAACATTTTACGAATGAATGTCTGCATTTGTATTTTTGTTTAAAAATGATAATTTTTTGTCGAACCCTACCTAAAATGTGAATTGTGAATTGATATTTTGTTCTGAAAATAGTTAAATCAGGCACATACTTAATATGTTTTTGTTTAAAAAAAATTGAGGTTCTTCGACGATTTTAGGAGTAAGTAGCATTAAAAAAAAATCTTACTGAAACAAATAAAGTATAAAGTTGAAAATGAAGTATGATGTTGCAAAAAAGAGATATTTTTTATCGTAAAATTCTTGTACTCATTGATTAATATACGATAAAAATAGTCTATAATTAGAAGAAATATTTGCCGCAAATAATACCTATCATGGCCAGCACTAACGCCAAAAAAAGATAAGACCAACAAAAAGAATTTTCGGTGGTGGCAATTTTGACTGGCACGGGAGGTATATTTCTGTCCGTCTGCAGTTTCGCAATTTGATCTCGAAGCCTTTGGTTCTCCACTTTTAGGTAACTTTCTTCTTCCTTTTGTATGTTGCGCAGAACCTCGGTGGTAACTTTCTGGATTTCGGCGGAAGTTTTTAGGGGTGTCGAAACCATATTCGGAGTAAAATCGTGGGGTTCCGCTTGGTTGTCTTCGTTAGAGTCTATTTCGAAGGTACATTTTAATTTCGTGTCCATCAAGTGTTCCGGTATGATGTCCTTCCATATTTTCTCCATGTTTACATCTCCCGGTGGTGCGAAAGCACTTTGCACCATAAATTTGTGTTTACCTTTCTCGGAGGGATCGTACATACACGGCTGCAGAGAAATTGATATCTCTAATGACCCGTTCGGACATAAAATGCCGGAATTAGGACGTACGCAGTACTTCTTCGGTGCTGTAGTCTTGATTTTGAACATGACTCTTTTGTCGGAAGGATTGGTGAGCCTCATGCGAGTTGTAATAGAGTCGTTGAAACGACCATGAAACTCCAACTCATCGGGGGGGTCTATTTCCAACACTTGCTCTAGTTTCGCCGTCATTTAGGTCGAATACATAATATGCATATAATAATGTAAAGTACTTGTCAGTGTGACAGCTTTGTCGATACGTCCGATATCGGTTCTGTCATAATTCAACCAAGGACATTCTACAACCGGGTTGCCTCATAAATAGGCCAAAATTAAAATTTGCCTAAAAAACTAACTTTTGTCTGCGAATTTGTTTCCATGGACTTAGCCTTTGATTGTAAAATAATTAGATCATCTTATTAAGACAAAATAGGAAAGTGAATTCCTCAAATCATCCCATCACAATGTCCGGAAATACCCTTGAACCAAGTCCCTCCATCTTGATTTTGGGAGTCACGGTGTCCAATAATATGTCTTGGCATGACCATGTTGCTAACATCGCAAAGTCGGCAAGCCAGAGGCTAGTTTTTCTGTGGAAAGTTTTTTACTCCTGATCAACTGTTGACGACGTACAAGGCTCAAATCCGACCTCTACTGGAGTATTGCTCGCACATTTGGGGTTCAGCACCAAGGCATTCTCTTCGTCTTCTAGATTCCATTCAGAAAAGAGCTCTCACAGATACCCTTCACCCTCTAGAACATAGAAGAGTTGCAGACCAGTTATTGCTCTACAGATATTTCCATGGCAGATGCTCCAGAGAAATAAAAACTCTTGTACCACCATTGGCCACATTCGGCCGAAGAACTCGGCACGCTGATCAGTCTCACCCATTTACTCTCAAGATTGACACTACAAGGACCAATCTTCATCAAGAATCCTTCTTTTACAGGGCTGCTACGGAATGGAATAAGCTTCCCAAATCAGTTTTTGCAGAGAACTATGACCTGCAACTTTTTAAAAAGCGTGTCCACAATCATTTCCCTTCTATAATCCCTTCCCCTTCTAATAGTCGCAGTGCGGGCCGTTCGCGGCCCACACGATAGGTCTACCCTTTTTGCGACTATTTTCATAAAAAAAAAATCATTAGCTACATAAAAAATTATGAGCTATAACTTCATCAAAATCAGACCAGTAGTTTTTGCGTGATTCTCAGACAAAGAAACGGACCGACAAAAAATCTATTAAAACGTAATATAACATTTTTTTGGAAATATGTACATTTAATATACTGACAGCTTCTGCTGCAGTTCTATAATCGTATAGATATAAATAAGTCAAGTGCGTATAATTGTAAATAAATTAAATTATTAATTTTTTAATGCGGGTTTTGAATAATTGATAGTTTAGGAGGAATTGTGAATAACTTTATCTGAAAGATCTGGTTAGAACAGGTAGAAATTCTTATCTGCAGTGCCCCCGCCAAGTCGAGCAAAAAATCGGCACGGCTGTACCATCCTTTTCTCGAAGCAGTTCAGGCAATTTTTGATCCCTTATAACTTCGTTGTGGTTAAAACTAGAAGCTTAAATTTTCAGTAACCAAGCAGGCATTGTATAAATACGGTATATTTCAAATTTCATTAAATTTGAACTAGTAGTTTAAGAATTATAACTAGTCAAAGTTTCTTAATTTTGTCACTCACTGACCGATCATCAAAACTCTAAGGCACTTCTAGCAGACATAGAAACTTCAAATTTAGAATACAATTAATGTTTTAATCAAGGAAAAACTTAAATATTTTGCAATTTCGGTCCAGTTACACCAACTGCATAAATAACTTTGTAATCCCATATAAATATATAGAATTATAAAGGTACATTTGCAGTGAATGAATCGGTGTACCTGTATATGAATAATAAAGGAAAAAAAGTAGGACTATCTACAAAAAGAAATGAGATGCCATTAAAAACAAAACTTGTAAAAAACAACACCAAGTCTGCAACTCAGTTCTTCCACCGTAAAAAGTTTTGAGATCCATGTAATAACCAAGTCGGTAATTTATTCAGTCCCTACTTAAGGGTCTTTCTATCTCAAGTTATTACGTAATAAGCTAACCTAACAGCATCTTGAGAGTCTTTAGGAGATGATGGCTCGGATGGTTGAGGTCAGTCAAAGATATGGACTCTCTTTGAACTTTAAAAAAACAAAATATATAGTAGTGTCAAAAACGAACAACCACGCTGGCCAACTCACGATAAATAACAAACAAATAGATAGAGTACAGACGCATACTTACCTCGGAACAATGACAAGTGAAACATGGGATCATTCTCTCGAAATAAAATGCAGAATAGAGAAGGCATCCGCATTTCTGAAAATGTCAAAATTGTTTAAGTACCACGACTTATCCCTGCCAACCAAGATCAGACTGTTGAAGTGCTTTGTCTTTCCAGTGCTACTCTACGGTGTCGAATCTTGGACTCTGACTGAGGCTTCCTGTAAAAAACTCGAGTCGTTTGAAATGTGGTTGTGCCGACGAATTTTGAAAATCCTATGGACGGACCATATCACCAATCTTAATGTACTAGAACGAATGGGTAAATAAAAGGAATTGCTTGTTTTGATAAAAACGCACAAGCTGGAATATTTGGGACATATAATGAGAATCAGCCAACGGTATGAACTACTACAACTGATATTGCAGGGCAATTCGGAACGGATAGGCACCACAAGAAGAAGAACAACATCTTATAGTGACCATATCGATATTAATAAAAAATTTATGTTTTAAATAAATAGATTGACTGGGCAATCGCACTAAACAATCTTATTTCTAATTTACAGATGTCGTAACTAGCACTTTTTTCGTGGTTCTTCATGTGTATTTGCTAGGAGTCGGAGCGTTGAATGTGTCTGTTCGAGGAAACCTATCCTATGCTGACGAGGAGCAACTCACCCCGAAACCGGTCCATAAGTGGTATCTACGAGCAGATAAATTTAATAGCCCTTTCTCTTACTTAACAAGCACCTTTATATCTTGCTTCCTGTGATGGGGTAGTATACACTACCATAGGGGTAGGCAGAGACCACTTGCTTCCACTTGCTACGGTTCTTACACACATCTTTTGCTTTCTCTACTTTTATCAGTGCTCTCATACATGCTCGTCGGTTGTTGGTACTCTTGACCTGGCCTTTCTTCAAAACAATGTTGATCTGATCAAGATATATTCTCCGTGGTAGACCTCTACCGACTTGTCCATTTACACTCGCCTTATAAATTTGTTTCGTCAATCTTCCTTCATCCATCCATATATATATATTTAATGATTTTGTAAAAGTTCTGCCGTCACGTTACGGTAGCAGACGAATTTTTAAAATCGTCCCCTACCTCTAAAAAACGAGCACGAAAATATAATAACTCAGCACCAAATTACCACCTAAAAGCACCTAAATATGGTACTTTCGGAATCCTAATCGGAGAATTTCGCCTGCTGCCGTCATTTTGTAGAGTGCAGATTTTCTGAAACGCTCGTTACAATTATTTCAAAATTTACGAATTTCTGTGCTTTTCCTTTTCTTTATTTTTTTTTTATAAAAACATATTTTTTTACGTCTTACCTATTTTCAACTTACAGCAAATAAAGGTCTGGAAATTGATTTATGAAATATTTACCACCAGCTGTACGTATTATTCATTCTGATAAGATTTTATGGGTACCATTCATTACTTGGTACTGCTTATTCTCGAGGTACCATTAATGTGAATTATTTTCGATTGGTAGCTGATATAAGCCTTTAAGTACGCGAAACCATTAAGCTTTTTCGTAAAAGATCACATTTATCGTTTGCCTTTTAGTGAATACCGCGGGAGCATTCATATTCTGTACAAAGATACTTTTTTATCTTTTGTAAATTATTTTTCGTTTGAAATAATGTGACAGTAAATTTAAACACTTTTTAATAATCTTTAATTCGGATTTTTTACGTATAGATACATTTAAACTAAATTTAAAACACATTAAAAAAGAAAAAAACAGTTTGAATATTTGTAAGATGTCGGTTGCGTGAATGTTAAAATTCATGAGCTGCGCCACTTAATGCTCAAATTAATGATAAAAAGATTGTTTTATATTATAACCAGAGTCCATCTGCATCCTGTGTTCTTATTATACCTATCTCCGTCTCCCTCCTTCGTCGTCTCTCTCACAATTTCTGTTACCAGTTTTTCAGATTACTTACTTCTCCGTTCTTGTTCTTGCTTGGCTCAATCAACAAAAACCTCATTTTATATACTTTCCCACGTTTGTATAAATATAAATAAAGAATGTATATTATAAAACTTGTAAAATTATTAATCGAAGAGAGGGTTTTATTATTTTGTTTGTCAGTTCTAATTAACTCAGTGGCGCAAGTTTAAAAGGGTAAAAAATGATGCATAGCGAATAATAATATTTTGAGACGATCGAATTCACTGATATTTGCCCATAAATGTTTACAATTTTTTCATAAACTGTTCAGTTTACTGAAAATTGTATAAGGGTTGTCTATCAATATGCTTTTTGAAGAAAACTCTAAAATATTTGTCAGTGGTTTGTTAAGGTAGGCATTTTTAATACTACTACTCACAGCAATAATGATCACAGGATTCAGATGCATATTTAACAGTTTTTATCGCTGAAAATAACAGTCTATTGGCAGATTTTAAAAATTAAAAGTAATTTCATTGGTATTAAAATAATGGTATATCACCGAAACGTTCTGAATATTATTTTTTAGCGTGTGTAAGTTCCGAAAGAAATAATATATTTTCAATGTTGCAATCAAAATTACCCAAACAAATATCCTTTTCATTTATGCGTCATTTTAACAGCTTAACAATTGTGCAAGTCCTTATATGGCGGGTAATTATTAAAAAAGGGCCATCTATCGTCGTATTTAAGCGATAATTTCCAAACAAAACAATAATTGCCCTCTATAATACAAACGAACACTTGTTATGAAAGGGAGATTTAACTGAGGGAAAATAAAAAAGAGAGACGCAATGTGCAAAGAGTGAAAGGGTTTCTTTGTCACTCAATATCGGTGGGAAGTAGATTTTTTGATATATCAACTTACTCCCTCTTATTGAATGAAGAGGAACTGTTGATAATGAGCCCGCAGATCCATCAAGACCTTTATTTTTAAATGGTACGTCAGCACAACACAGTCACTTTTTTAAAAATAATTTTTAAAGGTGCCAATTAAATAATCATATCTTGCCTTACCTTATCTTTTAGGCTCGTCTGTAAAATAACAACAAACTTGGTTATTCAAACTTTATTATTTAGAGTTCAAACTGTGCCCTTGACTTGAAGCAAGAACTTGGCCGAGTAATTAACTCTACATTGCTAATACAAAAAAGACGTAAAGAGAGCAATCAATTTATTTTTTGTTATTTTTTTAAACCTTCATGGTTAATTTTAATTTACCAAAATCCACTTGGGGAACATAAAAGATTCTGATGTTTAAAAAATGTGCTTAGTTCATTATTTAAGTTCCATTGTTTCATTTGGAGATATTTTGGAACCGACTAGACGTCAACATGAAAGGGAGATATAATTTAAATATTTTGTTATATTTGCCTAAATTAGTAAACAGCTGTAAGTTTTCTTATTTTTCCCATGGATTCAAATAATATTAATCAACTGACCGACTGGATACAGTTGGTACATATCGTTCAAACGCGTTGTAAAACCTATATTTCCAAAATATTTGATATAGGGAATTGTCTGCATAAAAATAAACATATTTTGTAAATTTCGCGAGCCTTAAAATTATCCAAGGCTAGTTGGCCACCCCCTGCTCTTAACTATTTTGTGTTAGAACAAAATTTGAAGCATTTAGCTTTAAAAAAATTTAAGGCGTTGTCACCTTTCCTCAATAAAACAGTGTAAATCTTATGGCTTGCCCCCTCAGCTGTGTTCTCTGCTTGCTAGTTTTCTCTCAAACAGGTCTCTCCATGTAGTGGTCGATGGAGTTTCATCTGACACTCTACTCATAAATGTTGGTGTTCCGCAAGGATCCATTCTAGCACCAACACTATTTTTACTTCACATCAACGACCTATTGAAAGCAACTTCATGTCCCGTACACAGCTTTGCCGATGATAGTACCCTCCATACCGCATTCTCTTCCAGGGCCCCTATATCAGCCCGTGAAACCAGAAATGAACGAGGAAGAAATGTTAACAATATAAATATGGACTTAGCAACAATTCTCGAATGGGGATCCAATAACTTGGTAGAATTCAATGCAAACAAAACACAAGCATGTCTTTTCTCTAGAAAAGCCGATCTCACTGTGCCTAACATAACTTTGTCAGGAGTAACCATACCACTGAAGTCATCCATATCGATGCTTGGTATTACTATCAGCAATAACCTTTCCTGAGAAAATCACGTGAGGTCCATTGCCAAAAGTGCATCCCAAAAACTTGGTTTTTTGTTTCGTGCCAAGAGCTATTTCACCTCCAGTCAGCTGCTTATGATCTATAAGGCACAGATCCGACCTGTACTGGAGTACTGTTCCCATATTTGGAGTGCAGCACTTAAACATATCCTGAAGCTACTGGATTCTGTTCAAAAAAGGGCAATTCGTCTCGTCGGTGATGCCTCGCTTACAAACTCGCTCACTTGTCTGGAACACCGTAGAAAAGTTGGCGATTTGTCTCTATTTTATAGATATTTTCATGGGCGATGCTCTTCTGAAATATCAACAATCGTTCCTCCTTTGGCAGTCTTTTCGAGATTAACCCGTCAAGTTCAGTCTTCACACCCCTTCGTGGTCACTTTGGAGACCTGCAGAACATCACTTTCCAAAGACTCATTCATCCAACGAATTGCGAGGCTTTGGAACTCATTGCCTAGGGAGGTGTTCCCCGAGGCATACAACCTCCAGAAATTTAAGAAGAACACCAACTCCTACCTTCTTTCCCTTGGTTCCCACGATGTTCTCTGAACATTACAGGATATCCCTTTTCGTGGGAACCAGAACATAAAAAAAAAAATAAAAAAATTGACAAATAAATTTTCATGCCATATCTTGATTTGTACAGAACGAGTTTACAAATCCAATGGTTTGTATTTAAAAAAGTATTCAAGTTATTGTTGAAAAAAGTGGAAGAATAGTCTTGTTTCTTGGACATTTTTGATGATGTATTATTTGATCATTAATTTCTGAAAATATTGAATGATAAAGTATAAGACAAAAGTGTGTCTCTCGCGTGGAGCTAAAAAGTTTTTTCTTTTCCTTTTTTGTAGATAAACCTTAATCTTGTAGGATTTCAAGGTAGCTCAAGATATAAATTGGTGATTGTTTTAGCAAAATCTTTCATGTGTAATCGTCGTTTTCATTACCTTTCGCAAAATTTAATTTAATTTACAATATCTTTTAACGAATACAAAATAATACGTGGAAGGTAGGCTGTTTGAAATTTCGATCATAGCATCTTAAATATTAAGAGGAGTAAATCCTACTCCTACCTGGTCTCTTAATCTAAGCCGTACATCTGAATATTGAAAAGTGTCTTTCAAAGTAGTAATGGCCCTACCCACTTAGTCAATAGTGACAAAAGCCGGTACTTGGATAAGTACCAACCTTTTTCAACAGGTAGATATCTAGGTATATGTTTGTTTGCATTTCAGAATCGAACTCACACCAAAATATCACTCGTTATTTCGAAAAGTCAAATATACGAGGATTATTGACACACGAAAGATTAAATTTTTTAAAAAGACAATTTGGTTCTTCTTTAGAAGAGATCTGCCACTCGTAAGCGTTCTTGTTTAGCGTCGTACTAGTAAATATTTTTGAATTTATTGTGTTGTAGGTTATTTTATTTTCAGGATTAAAATTTGTAACATTTTTAAGGTTTTTTTAAATTATATTTTTAGCATATCTATTCTTTTTGTGTAGCGTGGAGCAAATATTTACCTTTGTGTCTTTAAATTATCCCTTATTTTTTTATGGGACTATAAGTTATAATGTTTCTTTTCTTGTCTAACCTTATCTGACATAAAATATTTCATTTTTTTGAGAAGAAAATTTGGTTATTCCTAAAATAAGATCTGCTTCTCGTAAACGTTCTTTTTAAAGATAGTTAAAGTAAATATTTTAAAGTTATTTTCTGCAAACAAATAACCTAATTTAACATACCTTAGCTCTAAAAAAACCCTTTCCTAAACAATGTAATTTTTTCTGATATCTTAACAAAATCGTGAAATACAACAGGGTGTTCCAAAAAAAGGTGACCCCGTCTCTAGGATACGTAGAAAACTGAAAAATAATTGGGGTTTGCTTAGTAAAACATTTTTGTAACGCCATCCGTATTCAAGATAAAGGACGCTGAAGAAAAAAAATGTGGTTATTACTTCATAATTTTCAAATAATAGACACTATCGTGTGTACTTTTTTGGTGTAAAATTGAATGATGTCCAAGTTCACTTAAAATTTTTATTAATAAATCCAACCTTAAAAAAGCTATGTTCAATATTACTTGGTACGAACAGTGTAACTGGCGCCCTCTATGAGAGTCAGATTTAAAAACCAATTTATGGGATATATCAGCTTTCTAAAACATACTCGCATAAAATTTCAATACAATGTTTCCAGTAGTTTCGGCAAAATCGTAATAAATGTGTATAAATTGTTTTTCTTCAACGCCCTTTATCTTGAATACGGATGGCGTTACGAAATTTTTTTTACCAAGCAAAACCCAATTACCTATTCTAGAGACGGGGTCACCTTTTAATATAACACCCTGTATTAACGTTAAGTGGTTTTTTAAAAAATGGGTTTTTTCTTACGTCTCTTACGCTGTAAGAGAAGAACCACATAATGCACTTAGGTATAAATTATTTTGTTTAGGAGAGGTAGTTTTTTTTGTAAGAAAAATTCAAAAATATTATACATTTTTAACAGGAAAAGATTTTAACAGGTGGTTTAAAAATAACCAAAAATCCAAACTGACTAACATTTCCAGAATAGAAAAAAGATCAATATAATTTTTGGAAAAAGCAATACGAAGATTTGCTGCAGAAATTTTAAAAATCTGTACTTACTTAATAAAAGTTATTTGAATGGAATCAATCGTATCATTTAATAATTTATTACTTACGTTAAAACTTTCCTATCGTACGAATATATCTGTAAACTGTCAATAAAGAACGATAAATAATATTAAAAGCAATAACGCAGTACGATTGTAAAAACATAGCAATTTTTGTAGCTGTTGGTTTGTTAACTCGTTTCCCAACGAGGCAGTTGAAAATGTTCTCTTAAAGATATCGAGTTCCCGATAGATTCAACTGGTTTATTTAAAGCGGGATTCCACGTGTTTTCTACGTGAAGATATCTCGAACTATAAAACAAACTCAGTCTAATCAGTACCCTCTTATCTTGCAAAACTTGCACTTCCACTATTCCATAGATTAGAACCAGTATTTAACAAATACCTTCGATGTTATTGGTAGCAGTGGTGTTCCTGAGGATACCAAACGAATTAAAAAATGTAGAAATTTTGTTTCGAGCAAGTTTAAACAACAGAGAGACCGTTTTAAATTTTATAGACATAATCATCATAAATTCAAAATATATAGACTTGAAATTTTACAAAGTCTGTTGCTCCATCTTATGGTCATATCAACTTTTCGTTATGTAGTGCCCTGAGCACGGGTCGCTTCTTCTTCTTCCTGTGCCATGTCCGGTCGCCCGGACGTTAGCGATTACTGCAGATAGTGTGTCTCTATCTTCTGCAACCCTGAAAAGGTCAACAGCGTTCCGGAGGCCTGTCCACCCTCTGATGTATCTCAGCCAAGAGATTTGCCTTCTTCCAACACCCCGTCTGCCTTCTATTTTTCCTTTCATAATCAACTGGAGGAGATGATACTTTTCTTCGCGTAAGATGTGGCCAAGGTAAACAATCTTGCGACATTTCACTGTGACCATTATTTGTCTCTCCACCCTGGATCGTCTCAACACTTCATCATTGGACAGCAGATCATTCCACGGAACCCGCAGCATTTTACGATGAATCCAACGGGTCGCTAACCCAACATAATATTAATTCGAGTCAATTCACTATTGTTGTGACCGCAGATCGCAATACTTCGTTTTTCCCTTTTTCCTTCAGCTGTAGAACAGTAGCATTAATTCCGCTGTAGCCCGATACGGTCAAAAGTAATTATATCTCCGGCCGCAAAGGGCGAAGGTATTGTTTCGACAGTCGTAGCGAGCGGCTGTCATATAGTTCCTTTTTTTACTGCGATTAAACCTCGCTTGTTGTATTTTTTCGACCGTCGATAGTGGCGAATCTTTTCATACGTTAGTTTCCACGGCTTTGAATTAATTTCATCGCTTACAGCAGTCAGGAAAAGTGCATTGTGTTTTTGAAGATAGAAATACCCTTTTTGTTTTAAATAGAACGTTTAAAAACCAGCCAAATTGTGATTATTTGCAGTCAACTATATCGAAGTTGAGTATTCATTCCTCCCGTGTAGAAAAAAGGGAAATTTATAAACCCCCGATTTCTACAACTATGTTAATAAACAATCGATATTATTGTAAATTACTTTCATCATGTCGATATGCAAATTACTAACAAACACGAATAGTTATAATAATGTAAACTTGAATAACAATATTTGGTCAGGAAATCAAAACGTGCTTCTAGGAAACAACACGTTTCCACGAAAAGGGTTACATCCACATAATATATATACGCTCTCGACAGCACCAGAATAACCATTCATTATTCATTGTAGTTGTGATTCTATCAATCAGGGCCACCTCTGATATATTTTAAATGTTAATTAATTTATAAGTGAAACGTAAAACTCAAGAAGTTAACGGCAGTTAAACGTAAGATAAGACGTTTTTGTAATAAAGGTATAAAAGCCACTCCGGAGTTTCATTCCATTCTACTCTAGTCAAGGAACATTTCTACACTTAACCTATTCGTAAACTGGACTTTTTTCCAGTTCTAACGACACTTTTTGAAGCACTTCACAAAATTGTGAGTACCGTTAAAAAACTAGGGCCCGATTAGCAGCCCACCTTTGTAAAAATCCGTGCCACTACACTTACGCCAGGAGAGTTTAAATTTGTCTTCATCGCCTCATGAGGATTCATAGAATCCCAGCAGACGCAGTTGTATCTGTTATCTCTGCCATTCACCTTAAGTCGCTTCGTCGCGTCGCACCAAGGAATGGTTTTATAAAAGTTGGGATCGAATTGTGCAGAATTCCATACGCCAGCGCCTCTCCTTATCATCTTTATTTATGTTTTAAAGCAAAGTAAGCCTATATGTTCTCAGTTGCAGACTCTTTTGAATCACTCGTAGGCTTGTTCTTGCTATTCTGTTCTTGTACGCTCTTTTTAGTCGGTGATTGCACAAAATATTGCGCGACAACATATTTCTTTTCTCTTTGCCCTACTTAAATGAGGACATCACTGTAATTATAACCATGTTTTAAAACTAATACACGCTGTTTTGTACTTTATTTTAATTTTTCTCAGATAACGACAAACAACCTCAGACTACACATTGGTAAAGTTCACATCTACGCTGGCAAAACAAAGATTTTTAGCGGCAATTATGTCCCACTCTGTATTTCTTCAGTACGTCAATGACATCTTTACACACCGGCTATAAATTCTACCTTATCTCGAATTGCCCGAGAATATGACGTGTTGTTTTCTGCACTTGTCGACAAAAATCAAAATGCATATCTTACTAATGGAGAAAATTTGTACAGGCAGAAAATAAAATCTTTTATGGTGCTTGTAAAGGACAAATTATTATCTTTTTTTTTTTTTTTAATTATACGAGGTTTGGCTATTAAATAACGAGACTGATCATGAAAAAGAGTTTTATTTTAAGAATTATTCTACAATCAAATGCTCCCCTTCAATGTTCTCCCCTCCCCTCGCCACACACCGTTCCATTCGTTTTTTCCATTGGTCAAAGCAATGCTTGAAGTCTTCTTTTGTAAGAGCATTTAGGAGCTCCGCCAATTTTCGCATCACCTCTTCCATCGAATCGAACCGAGTTCCTTTTAAGGTAGACTTGATCTTCGCAAACGGGAAAAAGTCACAGGCTGCTAAATCAGGCGAGTAAGGCGCGTGTTCGAGCACTGAAGTGCCTCTAGCGGCTAAATGACGCTTTACGGACAGCGCGTTATGGGCAGGTGCGTTGTCCTGGTGCAAGATTCGCGACTTGTTTTTTCACAATTCCGGCCGTTTCACGACTTTCAAATAGTAAGTTTGGTTTACAGTTTCACCCTCCGGAACCCATTCAGTCATTAGGATGCCGTTGATGTCGACCAGGACTTTGGTCATCTTTGGTGATCTCTCGGCCATTAGAACACCGTTTGTACCATTCGAAAACACGCGCACGAGATAGAGAATTTTCATCATAGGCCTCTTTCAACAACTTATAGCACTCAGTCGTATTTTTTTTTAATTTAAAGAGAAATTTCATATTGATTCATTGCTCGTGGTTTTCGTCACACATTGTTATCGGCACGAGAAAAAAACACGTTCGTTTCTAACCTCTATAGAAAAAATACTACTACAGCGACAAAAACGTGTTTTCGTACTGAAATAGTACACACTTCCAGCTATTTAACCCTGCATTCGTTTACCCCCTACCCCTCTAGGACGCCTTTTGCGCGCGCAGTCTCGTTATTTAATAGCCAGGTCTCATATTTTACCATATTTAGATCGCTACAGACATGCATGTATGCGCTATGCCTGATTCGCGGGTAATTCGCGAGTAGTGTGTTGGAATTTGTTCGTTAAAACTTGATTTGTGAACAACATAGTTCGTGTGTGTGTTCGTAAGTTGACGAATATCAAAGGCTGCGCATTAACACGACCGCTTATTTGCCGAAGTTCGGGCTTTGTTCACGGTTAATTCATCCTTCTGGCTCTTTGAATTTCTGCGAACTAACTGCAAACATGAATAAATCATGTATTGCGCATCACGAGTCTGTTTGCTCTGTTTGCGAATTGCTACGAACTACAACGAACTGAATGAATCACGCATCGCGAATGCATGCATAGTCTGTAGCAAACTTTTAACAGTAACTCCGTCTTCAGGATCCGTCTTCTGAGATGCTAAGTGTTCTCTACTCTCCTATACGGCGTAGAAGCCTGGACACTTAACAACAAAGACATGAAACGTCTTGAAGCATTTGAGATGTAGGCCTATAGACGAATACTAAAAGTAGCTTGGACAGAAAAAGTTCGCAATTCCGAGTACAGAAGAACACCGAGATTATTGTCACCGTTAAGAAACGGAAATTAGAATATTTTGGGCACGTGATGAGAGCCAAAAAATATAGTTTGCTCCAGAACATTATGCAAGGCAAAATAGCGGGTAGACGAGCTCCAGGTAGAAGAAAAACATCCTGGATGAAGAATCTCCGAGACTGATTTGACGTGAACTCCAGCACGTTGTTTAGACTGACATTTGACAAGATAAGAATAGCCATGATGGTCACCAACGTTCTAAAAGGACATGGTACTTGAGAAGAAGAAGAAAAACGTAATAAAACAGTTCCTCATAGAGGGAATGTTTATCTATATCGACGATAGATAGATAGATTTAATCGGATGGTTTTGAACCCCAAAATTTTTTGGATTTTCTTGCGTAAACTATTTAAAGACCAACAGATCGACAACTAAGTTGTCTCCCAATAATCGTAATTGGTTTAGGATTTTAATAAGTCCTTTTAAAATTGATTATTTTATTAATTTACCTATTTACTCACTGGCCATCGACTTAAAACTACTAGCAACTGTTGTAAGTTAAACTGACTGATGTAACCGATTCTCCTATCGATCTGAAATTCACTAATTCGCCGAGTCTCACCGGTTTATATCGCCCAATAAGTAATTATCGAAAATTCGTATAGATAGTACCGATGATCACATGCTGAAAATAGGATAGGTTAGGTTAGGTCTCATGTGAGTGGTGCATAGGTCGCCCCTCCTCTGCGAACTTTAGTAGGTCTATTATGGCTCACTCCTAGAGGTTACAGATCACCGCACAATCCAGCCCTTCTCACGAATTTCATGGTTGTATGGGGTGGGATTTTCTTGAAATCGGTAGGTTCTAGGTTGGTATAACCAAATTTGTTGAAGCTTATTCTTCACAGGCCGGGGCAGGAACAAAGTATATGTTCAGCAGTTTCGTCTTCCACGCAGCAAAACCGACAGTCCGATTGTTGATTCAGACCTATCCTTCCGAGGTGGTATCTTAGTCGACAGTGTCCTGTAAGCAGTCCCGTTAGAATTCGCAGGTCATTCCTGCTCCATTCTAGGATCTGCTTAGTTGTGTTTCTCGAGGGTTTAGGTAAGAACGCATTCGAGTGAGTCAACCCTGGTATATCGCACACTCCGAAATAATTGTTTCGGCGGCACTTGTAGTCACTCCAAAGACCGGTTTTGGTCCAGTGAACGCAGATTCAGCCCCCCGTTTTGCAAGGGTGTCGGCTTTTTCGTTTCCCTCCACCCCCTGGTGCCCAGGTACCCACAGCAGGGTATGCTGAAAATAAGCTTTTGATATTTGACAAAAGAGGTTTCAACGTGTCGACCACTATAAAAAAATAAACAGTATGTTAACAACAGATCATTTTCCTACTGATCATATTTATATTATTATTTAATTAAATATAAAATTAAGATACATACTCCAATTGGTTATAGGCTCTATATATCTGTAAAATCTGCTTTGTGCTCTTTTAACATTCAATTATAATGTGACAGACTATTATTTTTCTCAAGATTTATTAACAAGTAATTTGAATTATTATCGTCTCTGCTCGAATATTCCACCAGATGTCGAGTTAAAAAAACGCCCACTGAATTTTTGTCTACTGTCATAAACTGTGACCTAATTAAATAATTTTAGTACAGAAAAACTTTTTAAAAATATCGGATATAATTTTTTTTCTTGGTAATTTTATGACATACATGTAAATTATCTGTCCTATCCTTTGGTGGAATATTTCGGCAAGAATAAGATCAAAGAACAAACAATAGCATGCACAGAATTCATCTGGATCTAAATCATAGGATGACGCAGACTTTTTTTAGAATTCGTTATCTATAATTTTTTTTTCGCGGCAGTTAAACGCTGAACACCCGGTGATTAAGAAAAGTAGAGATGTGTATGTCGATGCCGTGCCCTCTGTAATTAAATGTTTCAATTACTCGCAACTATTTCCTGCTTGTTTTGTGAGATTTATTTGGTGGTCGATATCCTGATTACTCGAACTATGATGATTCGTGCTAATTGTAAGCAGCCGGTGATAAGTTCTTTATTTAAAAATCATGGGAAGATAATGAGGCCTTTGGAAATCCGCTATATCCAATTGGAATTATTATCAGGAAATAACAAACATTTACTATTTTAGATGACACCGTCTTGCTGTCAACCAGTGCAGAAGGGCTTCAACGATTAGTGGATAGAGTATCGAATACTTGTAGGAATTACAACATGCGCCTGAATACTTCTAAGACCAAGGTTATGATTATCAGTAAAGCACAACAACCTATAAATCATCGATTCCGAGTTGACGGAGCAGAGAGTTCCAACATTTAACTACCTGGGAACAAATTTAAATGATCAATGGGATCACTCTAAGGAAATCAAGATACGGATTGAGAAGGTTAGGACCAATTTCAACCGTATGAGAAGTGTGCTCTGTAATAAAAAGCTAAATCTAAAAACTCGAATTCGAACTCTCAAATGTTATGTGTTCACGGTTCTGCTATATGGAGTTGAGACTTGGACCTTGACTGACGATGCATTCAGAGGTCTTGAAGCTTTTGAACTTTGGTGCTATCGCCGAATGTTGAGAATCTCTTGGATTTATCATATAACCAATGAAAAAGTGCTGCAACAGATACAAAAGGGAAAAAAAATTCTTAAAACAGTTAAGAAAAGGAAAATGACATATTTCGGGCACATCATGAGAAACAATAAATATAGATTGCTACAACTAATCACTGAGGGTAAAATAGAAGAAAAAACGAGGTATCGGGAGACGCCGCATATCGTCGCTGAAGAACATACGCCAATGGACCGGGAAAACATCTGCTGATTTGTTTAGAGCAGCAGTAAATAGAGTCATTTGGGCCACAATGATCGCCGACGTCCGCCGAGGATATGGCACGATTAAGAAGAAGAAGAAGTAAAGTATATGCCATTAAAAACATAACTTGTAAAAAACACCAAGTCTCGCAACTCAGTTCTTCTACCGTAAAAAGTTGTGAGATCCATGTAATACCAAGTCGGTTAATTTATTCAGTCCCTACTTAAGGGTCCTTCTGTCTTAAGTTATTACGTAATTAGCTAACCTAACAACATCTTATAGTGAACATATCAATGTTAAAAATCTTTTATGTTTTAAATAAATAGATTGACTTGGCCATCGAATGAGAACACAATGTATCTCACAAGTAATACATATTATATTAAATTAGATTGTTTAGGGCGAATGCCAAGTCAATCTGTTTATTAAAAACATAAAAGAATGGGAATGGGTTATTTATGCAGTTGGTGTATCCAGAAAACTGGACCGAAATTGATTTATACACTAAACACCAATTGTATTCTAAATTTGAAGCTTCTATGTCTGCTAAAAGTGCCTTAGATTTTTGATGATCGGTCAGTGAGAGACAAAATTAAAAAACTTTGACTAGTTTTAATTCTTAAACTACTGGTTCATCGAATGAAATTTGAAATATACCGTGTTTATACAATGCCTGCTTGGTTACTGAAAATTCAGGCTTCTAGTTTTATCTACAACGAAGTTTTTGAAAATTGAACATGTCTACAATAAAACACTTTGAAAGTTGGTTTTAGAGGGTTTTGATTCCACAAATTTTTATTTAGGATTTTAGGTCAAAAGGTAACACAAAATGTAATGTATCCAGAAAAAATTTTCATTTACATAAGAAATAAAAATATGATTAAACAAAATAATTTATAACCGGATCTTCATTATCAGAATGAGTAGTTTCCATTTCAATTTAGACTTATTTTTCGAGGACTTCTGCCAAAAAAATGTATTTCATAGTGTAATTCAATACAGGATTTAAATTTTTAATAGTTTTAACAAGTGTTTTGTTTATAAAGTGTCAACGTCTTGGAGCTTAAGAAGTTAATTCCATTCTAACGACCCAGAGGTCGTTAGAATGGACTTTTCCGATAATTTTAACAATACTTTCCATTCTAACGATTAGATCTAACGAGATGTAACGACATATCTAAAGTCACAAGATCACAAGACGTAAATTAAACAGGTTCTAATGTTTAAGGTTACTAGGCAGATGTAAAAATGCCTAGCGGACACAACCGTGAAACTATAGATTTAGTGAATTTTGATTTGAACGCTGACTTTAAAGGTTGTTGGGTTTTGATTTAAATCATCTGGCCCATGAATAGAAGAACGTATGTACTTAAAAATTAACAAACAAAAAAATGCAAAATATAAAATTTTGGATTTGGGGGATTTTGATTCTAAAGGCATCAAACGCTAAATTACTAAAATAGAATACTTCGTGATATAAATTGTGAAATTAACGCCTGGGAGACATAATGAACGTTGAGCAAAATTTACTTGAGAGACTTGGAAATTTTGAACGGGGCCAGATCAGCTCTATTTTTTAATTTTTTCCTTCATCAGAATCTTCAGTTGTTAAAATTTTGGAGTTTACTCCTTACGAACAATTATAAAATACATAGATTAGTAATTAAATTATTTTGTTAAAAACTTTATTACATAAAATTGTTATTTTCTATATTTTTATGGATATGTTATGTATTTTGACGATTTCATTGTATAATTAATACAAATAAATGTATCATGCATGCTTTAAGTAATATAAAAAATGCATTCATTTACCCTCAATTACTAATCTTTGTATTTTATAATCGTTCGTAAGAAGTAAACTCCTGTCGTGCGTCGGAGCTGACACACACACTCTTTTAAAGACACACTGATACAGTACAATAGACATATGTTAACTAATTCGTCACCTTATAAACAATGCGTTTTAACATACTTTTAGGATAAATGTTATTCTCTAGGTCACTACTTAAATGTTTTTTTAGAAACACCATGTATTTTTGTTTATTTTTAGATGTTTCTAGAAAAGCATTTACTAAAAATTTATAATATTTAGATTTGAAAGACAATAGGTACCAATTAAGATTCAAATCATTAATTTTTTTCGAAAAGAAAAATGTTAATAAGGATATTTCAAAATATTTATACGTTTTTACGATAACGCTGTCATTCTAAATCATTTAGAAATCGCTAATAGTCCAGTCAAATAGGCATTCATCCTCGCATTGAAAGATGAACTATAAACTTGTATAAATCTTTGTTTTGACATTTTACAAGCTATGTTTAGCTTTATATTTTGTAAAATGTGTTTCTTAAACATTTTAACCCTTTGCCGTGTACATGTTCTTTTGTGATTACACTGTACTCGGACTATTATTTTATTTACTTATCTATCTACTCGGAATTTTTTAAAAATGCGCTAAAATTGCGTATTAGATACACTGTAAAACAAAATAAAAATTTGTAATTTTTTTTATTGTTTTAGAAAAAAAATCAAAAATCGCTCAATGTCAAAAACTATGGGATGTTTTTTAAAAAATAATATTTTTTGCACAGAAGTTTATTCAAATGTGTCGAATTTATAGTAAATGTATGGTTCTCTGTCCTTTAGTAATTATAACATCACTACCACTACTAGAGTCACTTCACTGATATTACCACTATCCAATCTATCATTTTCAGGCGAGTCAATATAAAATTCATCGTCACTACGTTGCAACTCATTTTCAATTTCATCTAGTAAAAATCTCTTGAGCATTTCAGATATTTTTTTACAAAATATAACGAAAAAACACACGAACTTTACCCAATCGTGTTAGTTATAGAAATGAGTAATATTCAAATTGCAAATGTGGTGCACATGTGGTGTGTATACAGAAGTGGTTGTAATATATACATCAGCAGATATAAAATAAATAGCTTACGATAGCAAGTCTCAAATAAATATCATGTTATCTTTTATTTTTACGCAAACATATACTTAACGAAGGTTTAAGAAAGCAATTTAGAAATTTTAAAAATGTGCTTAGGGGATGACAGACCGGCCAACCCGCTGTAATAATAAGACATGGTGTGCCGCCTATACGGCGACATACGAGTGCAAAGTTTTAATAATTGAGAGTTTTCCTTTTTTTAATTCATTTATTAATTAGTAAATAACTAAGGTTTCCTTATAATGAAATTATTTTTAGTAAATAATTAACCTTATAAACCATACTGTGTACTGGATTACAAGGTTGACCTAACGTTATCAGACATATTTATGGCTACTCTTAGCGCTCTATCTGAAGAATTCTCAAAAATTAAATAAAATTTTACATTATATAAAGGTTGACATCGTCTTGTTAGCGAGCAATCTTGGAGACACACAATACTTTCTAGACAAATTAAATGATGTACCGAATATGATCTAAAATTAAATTTTAAGAAAGCTAATGATGGTTACAAAGTTCCCATGTATGGGCGATTGGGAGTGCTCGAAGTCCCCAGGATTTCGTACCTGCATGCATTTATTTAACTTTTGGTGGGGACAATTGAACCGACACTTATAATTCCTCAAACAATAGGGACTTCTGAAAGTCCCATCTACTAATTTTTTAACATGCAATAAATTGTTAACAAAGGAGACTTCGACTCTAAAAACTTAGCCCATGTCTATCCTAAATACACACTTCTCCAGCTAATAGTTCAGGGGAAGATTAGTGCTCCAGCTAATAGTTCAGGGGAAGATTAGTGGAAGGAGGAATATTGGTAGACGCAGTGTGTCCTGGCTTAAAAACCTAAGTGACTAGTTCGATTGTAGCAACGTTCAACTGTTTCGAGCTGCAGTCAGTAAGGTCCAGATAGCTGCAATAATAGCGAACCTCCGATGGAAGACGCACTATAAGATTTTATTAAATGTATGTTATACAACTTTTCTTATAGCTCCAAATGTTAGAGCTTAAGAAACAAAATATCTACAAAATAAAACGATACACGAGTTTCTGAGACTTAATTGAGCTAACTTTTAAATTGTCAAAGCAAAGATTTAAACAATGTCATGGCTTATTATCTTTTTTTTTTTTTTCACTTATATGATTGTACTATAATAAAAAACCATAAAAAATATAAACGAAAAAACCATTTACATTTTGAATATTGTACACTCCCCAGTCAATTTGCATGTGTTTAAAAGCAATTAATGAATACATAATGTATTCAAATGCGATTGAACGAGACAAATTTATTCAAATTTTATTGTCTATCGGATATTTCAACTTTAGGATATTGACCCAATATGGCATTTGTACCTGCAACGACGACGAATCGACAAAAATATCGTCAGGTGTTGCGTAAAAAAAAATTTGGCGAAATTTTAATTTTATGTTTGTATGCTTTAATTGCGGTCTCTACATTGTATTTTTATTGTATTTCATAAATAGCGTGCAATTTTAATTTTTAACAAAAGAAGATATGTTTTCCAAATTTTTATTTTTTGTAATTAAAGGGTTTGTAACATCAAAATATATAATTAGGAACTGACATCAGATAATTTTTTCATCTCTCTGTATATATCGACCATTAACAATTAGGCAGGCCGCACACAAAACTGTTTTAGTCAAAAACGTTTTTGTTTTTTTTTTCTGCAAGAAATATTTTATTTGCAAGAGAGTTAAAATCTTTTTTATAAAAACAATTTCAGTACCTATTCATTTTATATTGTCATAAAATGTCGACTAATAACGATGAATCGATAAGGATTGAACTAGTTTTCTGGAATTAGTTGTTACTTCAGGATGACAGTAGTAATAAAGCAAGTTAAGTAAATTATCTGCCTACGGTCTCCCAACCAAACTGCGCCAATGGCTCTTGAGCTTCATGCAAGATCGCTCCTTACATGTGGCAGTTGACGGTATTTCTTCTGATGCGTTTAAAACTAATGCCGGGGTCCCCCAGGGCTCCATCCTGTCCCCCACCTTATTTCTTTTACACATCAACGACCTCTTGAAAACCACCACGAACCCCATTTACAGTTTTGCAGACGATAGCACACTTGTCTCAACTTTCACATCCTATCGATCACTTTCGGTGAATGATACAAATAGACTCGGGCAGTATATCATCAATAGAGATCTTAAAGCAATCGTCGAGTGGGGAACCAACAATCTTGTTCAGTTCAACGCCCAAAAAACACAAAGTGTCACGTTTTCCAAGAAAGTGAATTCCTCAAATCATCCCATCACAATGTCCGGAAATACCCTTGAACCAAGTCCCTCCATCTCGATTTTGGGAGTCACGGTGTCCAATAATATGTCTTGGCATGACCATCTTGCTAACATCGCAAAGTCGGCAAGCCAGAGGCTAGGTTTTCTGTGGAAAGCCAGAAAATTTTTTACTCCTGATCAAATGTTGACGACGTACAAGGCTCAAATCCGACCTCTACTGGAGTATTGCTCGCACATTTGGGGTTCAGCACCAAGGCATTCTCTTCGTCTTCTAGATTCCATTCAGAAAAGAGCCATTCGCTTGATAAACAGCTCAACTCTCACAGATACCCTTCACCCTCTAGAACATAGAAGAAGAGTTGCAGACCAGTCATTGCTCTACAGATATTTCCACGGCAGATGCTCCGGAGAAATAAAAACTCTTGTACCACCATTGGCCACATTCGGCCGAAGAACTCGGCACGCTGATCAGTCTCACCCATTTACTCTCAAGATTGACACTACAAGGACCAATCTTCATCAAGAATCTTTCTTTTACAGGGCTGCTACGGAATGGAATAAGCTTCCAAAATCAGTTTTTCCAGAGAACTATGACCTGCAACTTTTTAAAAAGCGTATCCACAATCATCTCCTTTCTATAATCGCTTCCCCTTCTAATAGTCGCAGTGCGGGCCGTCCGCGGCCCACACGATAGGTCTACCCTTTTTGCGACTATTTTCATAAAAAAAAACCTAACATAGATAATTGCATCCTATAAATAACTCTTTCAATCTTATCTGCAAGAAATAGGACAGATAAAAAATAATGGTGCATTTTTACTCCTTTACTCTTGGAATATACAATTTGCAAAGGGGGTAAATAAACGGATTTCTTATAGACTAAATTGGTATTGTTAGGGAAGCGCGAAATTTTTAAGAGGGAATCATGTAAATTTGGGCACCAGTAGCCCTTATGCCTAAATTTTTATACATAGACTGACTCTTTGGCCTTGATTTTGTCCTACTTTAAGCGATCAGATTTAATTTAAACTTTGCACACTTGTCAAAGGCCGACGACTATGTAATAATTCGATCAAAATATCCGATTATCCTAATTACTTTCGCTAGGATTCATAACTTTCTTCAGGGATCCTTTGCATGAGAGTAAGAGAGATAGAAATAGTTCGTGAACTACGCATGCGCGCAGAACAAATATTAAAACTGTTCATCGCATCGGTGGTTCAGTGGTATAATGCTCGCCTGTCACGCGGGCAACCGGATTTGATTCCCGGCCGATGCATTCTTTTTGTGCTTTTACCATTTAATACATAATTTTTTTAGTGTTTAAAACAAATCGAACTAAAAAGCGAAAAATAAATTATAGTTTAAAAAAACTAAAACTAAAAAGAGTTAATCAAACTAAAAAATAAAAATATTTAACGTAGGAATAAAATTAATGTCACTGTTCTAAAAGCGTGGGGTGTTTTGTATGACATTTTTAAACTAACTCTGCGTTTCGGAATGAAAGCGTGGGGTCTTTTAGAACAGTGACATTAATTTTCTCGTAAATAATTTTATTGCTACGTTAAGAATTATTTTTTACTTTTTAGTGTGATTAACTCTAAAAGTGTGTTTTTTAGTTTTTTTTTAAACTAAAATAGTTTTGCTATTTCTGTCTTCGGTGGCCTTTCGGAAACAACCTCCAGTAGGTAATGCTTTAATAAAAGAATTAAGAATTCAAATTCTAAATGAATATGATTAACCTTGATACAACTGGTGATACTATTCTGGACATTGTAGTTAAATAATTTTTGGTAATTTCTCTAACCAAATTCGATAACGTGTTGCCAAGCTACTAGCCCAATTTATTGATTTATCATAAACATACAAATTAGTATTATTACAAATAAGTAATTATTTTTCCCATAGAAAAATTATTAATGCTTGACGTTTTGTTATTAAATTTTGTCTGTATAATATTTTGTTTCTCAGCACACATTTTTTTTCAATGTCACCGTTCTTCTGTACACTTTCTTTTTATATGTGCCTCACAAAAAACTGATCGACAAAAAATGCCAACAAGACAATCATCTGTTTAATAATTTTATTGGGAATTCGCTGGACGATTTATCATGTGGCAAATTACCTGAAACGAAGCCGACATTTGCTTCAGTTATTCAAAACTCATTAAAATAATATGCTGGAATGTCTACTAACTTTTTTTGGCATATTTTCCAAAATTGTAATTGCGGTGCAAGAAATAAGCAAGTTTTTGTACGGCACATAAATTTTTATTTATTATTTATGGTGTTCGTAAGAAAACAATCATTTTGGGTCGAAGCTTTTACTGATGGTTAATGGTTTGTTCTTACAGCAGTATCATAGCAGCAATAACTGTATCTAACAATTAGGCAACAAAAGCAAAAGTAGTGTTAAAAATAATAGTTTAGGCATAGGAAATTATTTTGACTACATGGTGAAGAGCAGGGCCACATTGTAAATTTTTTAAGGCGAGACGGGCCAACAATCCAACAATATTTCAGTTCAGATAGTCTAGTTAGCGCTAGCCCCCTCCCCCCCATACATCCACGAAAAGTTGCTATATTTCCTTATATATCTTTGTTGGTAGCTAACTTAAATTATATTTTACGTGTTTGTAAATAATAAAGTTGTGAACAAAACAAGTCTATAAATAAGAAAATGTTAACTGATTTTTACCTATTTTCTTTTGAAATTTTAATAATTATTTCAAATGCCCATAAACATTTATTTATGTCATGAACTTCTAATATAACATTAGGTAAATTTGTAAAAATTAAAATAGTTCAGAAAAGTGAATTAAAATTGTTCTTTGCCTCAAAATAAAATTTGTTCTGTAAAAGGAATTTGCAAGCAGGCCTTACATTGCAATGTACTACAAATATATTTGATTGAATTTTAAATTTTAAGGATGATAAAAAAAATTTGACAATAAATGAGTACACAACAAGTGTGAAGCTTAAAAAGAACAATTAATTTTTTAGAAGACTGCATTTGTATGCCACTTAAAATTTCATTCTATGTAGACTCAAACTTTGTAGCTCCGATCATTAATATTTATTTCAAAGTGTTCATCTGATAAGGAAGATCTGTTTTTAGATTTAACAAACTTTATTTTTGAAAAAGTATGCTCATACTTGTAGTTGGATCCAAAAAGAGAAAACATAGATTGAGCATGATTTTTTATGTTCTTTTTTGTTCTCAAACTCTTGTCATAGTTTAGACATGATTCCCTAAATGTAATCATTGGGAAAGGGTGCAGTTAAGTTCTTACAAATTTCAAAGTGGTCAACATTCATAGATCCTAAATACTTCTCGAAAAGTATCAAGTTTTTTCTAAAAGCTTCGACATGCCAGTATAAGTCACAAACTGAAGAGTTTTCACCTTGCAGTTTCAAGTTCAGAAAATTAATATGAAACGTGGGACCAATAACAAAAGCCAATTTCCATACAAATGCACTATCAGAAAGTTCAGGCACAAGACGACGAATAAAAAAAGGTTTTTTTCAGTTTGTAAACTGATCGGACAAAATATGTTCGCGGGGTCGTAGGTTGGAGACCCCTCGTGAAGGGAGTTTATTTAAAATTATATTAAAAATATAGGTAGACTATCTGCAATTTGTTATTCATGTAAACAAATTTTATTCCGATTGTATTCTAACAAAATGTTTTTTAAATTTGTTTCAGCTGCACATCAAAATTCGTGGGCGAATACTGTCAATATCCCAATCCATGTTTAACATCACAGGGACCGCGTTGTCAAAACGGCGGCACGTGCCAAGTGCGTGCATCATCTGGCGAATCGCCGAGTTTTACGTGTTCGTGTCCACTCGGATTCAGTGCTTCTTTATGCGAAATAAGAATCGCGAATTCGTGCGATCAGAAACCCTGTTTGAACGGAGGCACTTGCTCACTCAGGTCATTGCAGTCCTACCAGTGCGCCTGCGCTCCCGGGTATACAGGTAAGACTAGCTTATTTTGATCCCATAAATAAAAATCCTTTATTATTAACAATCCTGATAAATGTGTAATGGGTCAAATAGGTTGGCACATTACAAGGCTCAAATCCGATGTCTACTGGAGTATTGCTCGCACATTTGGGGTTCAGCACCAAGGCTTTGTCTTTTAGATTCCATTCAGAAAAAACCATTCGGTTGATAAATAGCTCAACTCTCACAGATACCCTTCACCCACTAGAACAGCAGCTAAATATTGTTTTTGTTCGTCATCGTCTTCTCCTTCTGGTCACTCAACTTGTATTTTCAAATCATTCATCATCCTCTTCGTGATTAGGTCTGTTATTTTTGGCTCTAAAGCTGCAAGGACGGCGGGTACGTATTTACTTTTTTCATCAAGATTATTTGCCTATAATTATACTGACAAAGCATTGCAACAATACCTTTCCACATCTGCAAGTCGAACCACAACCTTTCTTACAGTTGCAAAATATCGTAATAGGCAAAATAGGCAAAATATCGTCCGCGGCCCACACGATAGGTCTACCCTTTTTGCGACTATTTTCAGTAAAAAAAACATTACAGATGTGTGGTGCTTAATATATTTTTTTTAAATTTCAAATCTATTAATTAAATTATTATTTGGGCTATTACACTGGTCAAATGAGTTTTGGGTCTGGGTTGTCGATATCAAATTTTAATTTCTTACAAGTACCTAACCAATAAAAGAAAAAAACAGTTTTATTTGGTAAATCTTGCTTTTGTAGTAACCAGAACGATATTTCGGTGTTTTAGAAAAATTACCTGTTTTCTCTATCATTTATTGTAAATAATAGTTAAACAAACTTTAGTTTCGCACGACATTGTCGTTCCCGAATGTTGGCTTGCTTGCTTTGGTAACATCAGTTTCAAACTCGGCGACCCCGAGAACTATGAATTCGACACTAATATCGGAGTTTTAAATATTTTTTATTTCATCCCCATCTCGCCCCTTTCTTTGATCCGATCGCTACTAAACACAAGATCACCCGCTGGGCTAATCTGAAGATTGCCTTAAAATGTGATCAAAATCGGTACAGCTGTTTTGGAATCCATAGAAAACAAACACACATCGGCTTTTATATAGATATAGATAGAAAATTGTTATAGTTCAAGCAATAGAGAAAAGTGCGGGCAAAAATTAATAAAAAATAAAAAAAAAATACGAGCGTATAGAAAATTAAAATTCAGGGTGAGTTTCTATTTCATGCGACTCGATCCTGATTACCGAACGTAACCTAAAAAATTGGCAAAGTTGCGAAAAACGGTTTTTTGTTAATAACTAAAAAACTACAGCTCCGATCGAAAAAAGTTTTATCAGGAAATTGTAGGTATTAAAAAGATCTATCTATTAAATTTATTATAATTTTTTAATACCATTGATACTTTTCGAGTTATATTGGAAAAACCGTGAAAAATCGGGTTTTCTATAACTCGTTAACTGTAACTTATTCAAACTTGTTACTTACTGTTAAGTGTAGCCTATGGCAAGCCAAAAAAGTGTTTTTTAATTTAGCTAGTTCTGCTATTTTTTCTGTAAGAGTTGTACTTTCATATTATTAAAAAAGTATATTGATTTTTTTAATTTTAAGGGTCAAAAAATGACTAAAAAATTGCAATAATTCTTTACATGTTTTTTTAAAATAAATTTCTTCATTTTGTTTTTATAGAAATGACTTTCATGAAAATAGATTCCTGGCATCATTTCACGCATTTAAAAAAAATCATTGGAAGCCGAGATAATGTTTGTATTTAAAAAAAATCTGGAAGGCGCAATAATTATCGTACAGCAGTCACCTTCATGGATATTAAGGTTAAATAACTATTTTTTCAATAAAAAAATACTATGATATGTCTAGTTCATTTGTATTATTAATTGATGAATAAAGCGAGGCGTGCAGGCGCGAAGCGCGGCAGCTGTAGCGGATGGCGGAGTGACGATCGTTGAGCGCTTGAACTGAAAATTTATTTCGTGCATTCAAAGTTTCAAAGTTGCTTGCGCTTGAAAATTTTTGAGTATCTCGGCCTCTGGACTATGCACAAAAATCCTTTCGTATTTAATTTGGGGTAGCTCGTCGAGATAAACACGAATATCATATTCACCAAATAATAAAATAACTTTATTACGTAGAAAACATTTATTAAATAATTACAGTAAAAATACTCGTATATTATATTGAGAAAGATTTACATTCAAAAATAATTCTCTCCTTTTCTTTACTGCAGGATTGTATTGGCTCTTCTTTTTCTTCTTCTTAAATATTGTCTGTAAGTAGATCGTCCATAAAGTTTGGCAATTCTTCATCTAATTCGATGTTACGATGATTATTGCGCCTTCCAGATTTTTTTGAAATAAAAAAATTATCTCGGCTTCCAATGATCGTAAGAACTCATTTTTTTTTAAATGCGTGAAATGATGTCAAGAATATATTTTCATGAAAGTCATTTCTATAAAAACAAAATTAAGAAATTTATTTTAAAAAAACATTTAAAAAAATATTGCAATTTTTTTAAATTCATTTTTCGACCCTTAAAATTAAGAAAATTAATATACTTTTTTAATAATATGAAAGTACAACTCTTACAGAAAAAAATAAGCCCTAAATCGTTACCGTAGCATTATCCCCCGAGCAGAACTAGCTAAATTAAGAGAGCATATTGATGTTTGGCCATACATACATACATTGGGCGGGCCACTTCCTCGTTTATTGGACTAACCATACATAAGTGTAGGAACCAACACACCTCTATGTATAGCAAGATGTGCCTTTTTTGACACTTTCTGGCTGTTCATAAAGCTATGCAGTGCCACCTGCAGCTACTACAATTAACCAATAACTAGCTTTATTATAAACAAAGTCATGTTAACCAAAGCACAAAAGAACCCTTAGCAATAAAAGTTTGGTTGGTTTTGATTTAGCACAAGATCTAAATTAGCATTAGTATATAGGTTTCATTGCAATAGCTGCGTAAACGTGGAGATTCATTCCTTATCAACGTAAAAAAAGACAAAAGCGATCTTTTAATAAATAAAATTTTTTGTTATAATTTAATGTATAGAATCAAAATTTATTATTTTATATAGAAAGCCAAAAAAAAAAAAACGTTTTTTTACTCGTGTTATTTTCCTCGATAATGGTCGGTCTCGCAGTGCGAGTAATGCAATAGTAAACAGAGTAACTTGGAAGACGTTTGTGTGCATTCGACGTTAAGGTCGAATCGCTCATTGAAGTATTTTATGAAAAGGCCAATTATTCAATAAAATTAAAGCTTGCGATCAAAATAAAACGAACACAAACCAGTCGCTTACCCGCTTTAATTCGTTTAGACAAAGTATCTAAAGAAAGTCAGTTTATTCAATAATTATTAATAAAAATTATATAAAAACTCTTCGTGTGACATTAATGTCGTTGATCGTTTATAACGATTTTATTTGGTATTTGACTTAGCACTCAATTAAATATACGAGGCCAAGTCGAATGGAAACTATATACAGGGTGATTCATTTTTTTTCTAGTCATTCTAGTCATAACAACTATAACCTTATAAGTGACCAGCTTGATACATTCTATTGTAATGTGAGGCAAATTAAGAGCTATTATTATCAGCAGTAATATTGTTGTGTTAGTCTTTCTACTAATGTTAGTCTAATTTTGTAAATTGTGTATTACTCTTAAGCTTTTTTATTGTTAGTACTATTGTGCAAATGTTTACTTTGTTCCTGTTCTGTAATTGGAAATCTTTTTTTTTGTAGAACAGTGTAAATAAATAAATAAATAACTCATTAGGCAAAAAAGATATGTTGTTATTTACCTAAGTAACAGGGTGTAGATAACGCCCTGTATGAATAGTGCTAAATTCAGCATAAAATTCGTAATTTTTATGCCAAAAAACATAAAGTTGCCAATTTTCAAGACGATGCTGCTTAAAATCACAAAATTATTAAGAAATTTCAAATTAAAATTCCAACTTTAAATAGCCTGTGGATCTCGTAAACCTGCAACATTTGTATAAGACATGTTAAGCTCAATCGCCATATTTTGGTGTGTAGTATCTCCAGTTCAGAGATTGCCCATTCTTAATGAATCACCCCGTATATATAAGTAACAAAAATATTTTTTCCTGTAAAAATGTTATTTGTGTGTAATGTATTTATTATTTTTAAAAGAGAAGAAAAGTATCATCGTTTCTTATTCAGCGAGTTTCCATGCTAACTACTGGTACGTCCTATGGGTTCTTTAATAACTGCTACATACTTTAAAATAACAGTTTTTATCACAAAATACAATTCACAGGACTAATATACTTCTTCTTCTTCAAGTGCCGTCTTCGTTACGAAGGTTGGCAATCATTAAGGCTATTCTTATTTTCGAAACTGCTGCTCTAAATGGACTGTTGTTATTGCAGGTGTACCACTATTCACTCTCTTTCCATTAACGGGTATTCCTGCTTCGATCTCCTCCAGTGCTTCTTTGAAGATTTGTTCGGAGTATATATTGAACAGTAGGGGGGAAAGAATACACCCTTGTCCAATATATAATGCAAGTAAAATATAAATTTTGTGCTAAGGTTTCTCCAGTTATTTTGTGACTAATTATTGAAACACCCTGTAGCTTTTTTTGTGGGTAAAGTGTTTGTTCTAAAGACTTTTAACTAAAAATTTTTTTCTGAGTGTATAGACGTTGTTTAACGTATTTCTAGGTAACCTAAAGGCATTTTTGTCGAACAAATATATTTAAAATATTGCGCGATAGCATAATTATACATTCGTGAGTCCTTTAGGCTAACAACTGCAGTAATAATTGTGGAATGGACGATCTCATAAACCGTTTCTACTATACAGTTTCAATAATTGTTCGGCGAATGCGCTAAAATCGCATCACATTCTAAGTGAAGTATCTAGTTTCACGATTCGTGCCTACGTCGACGTTAGACTGTGATATATCGCTACACTTTGGCAAATTTGTTGCTCGTTCGAGTACGAGAGTTGGGAGTCTTTATCTCATTCGAAATCTCTTTTCCTGTACAATAATTTTTGTTAATACCACATATTGATAGATAAAAGATCTTGAAAGTGAAGCAGCAAAACTGCTATTGTCATCTAGAAGATGTTTATCGGTCTCTGTCTGATAAATTATAAAAGAATGTCGAGTTCACGAACTAGTTGTGGTCCTTATTTGATATTCACTTTGTGTAGTATAACGATGGCCGCCGCTCGAATTTTTATCATCATATTTTTGTTTCGATTTTATGTTTTTATTTAATAAATAGATTTGAAATTTAAAAAAATATATTAAGCACCACAATCTGTAATGTTTTTTTTATTGAAAATAGTCGCAAAAAGGGTAGACCTATCGTGTGGGCAGCGGACGGCCCGCAGTGACTAATGAAAGGGGGAGGGATTATAGAAAAGAGATGATTGTGGACCCGCTTTTTGAAAAGTTGCAGGTCATAGTTCTCTGGAAAAACTGATTTTGTAATCTTGTTCCATTCTGTAGCAGCCCTGTAAAAGAAGGATTACTGATGGGGATTGGTCCTTGTAGTGTCAATCTAAAGTAAATGGGTGAGACTGATCAGCGTGCCGAGTTCTTTAGCCGAATGTGGCCAGTGGTGGTACAAGAGTTTTTATTTCTCTGGAGCATCTGCCATGAAAATATCTGTAGAGTAATGTTTGGTCTGCAACTCTTCTTCCATGTTCTAGTGGGTGAAGGGTATCTGTGAGAGTTAAGCTGTTTATCAACCGAATGGCCCTTTTCTGAATGGAATCTAGAAGATGAAGATAATGCCTTGGTGCTGAACCCTAAATGTGCGAGCAATACTCCAGTAGAGGTCGGGTTTGAGCCTTGTACGTCGTCAACAGTTGATCAGGAGTAAAAACTACTACCAGATCCAAACTTGGTTAGGTAATAATTTAGAACTACAGTAATGGGGATGGGTAGATGCCAAATAAAACCCCGGAACCAATAACAACGATATTACCACCAGTACCAGATAAACTGCCTATTTTGATATTTTGCAACTGTAAGAAAGGTTGTCGTTCGACTTGTAGATGTGGACAGGTATTGTTGCAATGCTTTGTCAGTATAATAATTATAGGCAAATAATCTTGATGAAAAAATTAAATCTGTACCCGCCGTCCTTGCAGCTTTAGAGCCGAAAATAACAGACCTAATCACCAAAAAGACTGAGTTTAGTGATTTGATAGCAGCCTGGCTGTCGCAAAGAATGGATATTCCGCAACGAACAAAAGTTCAGACAGCTGCCTTGTTAATGGCTGTCATTTCGGCTTGATGCACATCACAGTAATCAGGCAAACGAAACGACAGGCTAAGTAAAGGGTCTTTTAAGAAGACACCGCAACCTACTCTCCGCTCTAGTTTTAAGCCCTCCGTATAGAATACTGCGCCCTGAGGTTTAACTAGATTCTCGGCCCAATCATCTTTAAATGGGATTTCCAGGAATAGGTCGTCTTTGAACATAGTGGTAGGTTTAGTATAGTCAGTGTTTTTTGTGCACAGGTCGTATTCTCTTAGGATTCTGGAGTGACCATAGTTCGTTTCTGTCCATGGGGATACAGCATTGAGTCTGAGAGCCGCACTAGCTGCGCGTTCTTTCCCAAACAGATCTACTGGTAGTAGATGTAGAATCGTTTCAAGGGCTTTTGTTGGGGTGGCTCATAGACAGCGTGTGATCAGCAGACATGCCAATCTCTGGACTTATCCTACCTTTGTATGGTTGATTCCCTTCTCTAGGGCTGGCCGCCATACTAAGGATCCATACATTAGAATCGGTCCTATGATCGTAATATAGAGCCAATGAACAACATGGTGTTGCAGCCCCCATTGTTTGCCGATGGCCCTTCTGCAGGTATAGGTCGCCATAGTGGCGTTTTCTTCTCTTAAAACGTACTAGTTTTGGAGTAGTGATAACTCTTGTAGTTATTCCTTATCAAGATCTGGATAATTTTCTACTAAAGCTGATTCGTTTTTCGTACGTCTTCTTTTTTCGGGTTTCCTCTTTCTCTACCATATTTTAGAGAATATGTTACCTGAAGTTTTAAAACGGCTTTAAGCACTTTAACGTTAGAAAGCGTAGCTGGATTTGGGTACTTAGTCAACTGCTTTTTTGGCACTGGTACCAGCATGGTATAATTTTACAAGATCTAATTTGGTTAACATATTTCACAGGTAAACGTTCAAATTATTAGAAGAAAAAGAAGCAAATACAAAAGGAAAATAATTTAAAGTTCTTCCTGCTTCCTATCATATGTCACTAATATTACTTGATATTATTCAGCCTTACCCCAGGTTATTAATTTTTTGTTCCTTGTTTTCAGGATAGATCCAATTAAAATGTTACCTAGTTTATTTAAAATAACAAGTTCCCATGTTTATTTAGTTGCCAAAGAAAATATATGTTCATTATGTTCATGTCTACTTTCTATTTTAATTCACAGAAGAAATTAATTATCAGGAAACAATTTTTGTCTGGGGCTCGAACCCGCGCACTGTGTTAGTAACTTGGTCCGTTAGTTCAATCTCTTGATTTCGTGTCAAAAACTACATAGAAAAAACTTTTAACTTCGTCTGACAAACTTATTGGATATGACAGCTACAAATCGAAAATCCCATGTTAGTTCCCATGGTACAACTAGAAAGTAAAAATCCGATATATTTTAATTTGCTTCGAAATGTCTTTGAAAATACTTCTACGACAAATTTTATTTTTGATTTTTTCAGGTGACCGTTGCGAAAAAGAAGACCATTGCGCATCGCAGCCATGTCGGAACGGCGCCGATTGCACCTCCGTCGGGGATTCTTACACGTGCACTTGTGCCCCTGGTTTCAAAGGGAGCTCCTGTCGCGAGGACAAAGACGAATGCATGGAGAAGCCTTGCAGGCAAGGAAAATGCCACAACACCCATGGCAGTTACACGTAAGCATTTTTCTTATACATTTTCAGTAACCAAAAATTGTACCACTATTTAAAAAAGCCACTCCAATACTTACGAAAACACCCCAACTGGAACTTATCCCAACTTACTATAAACATTAATTGTGGCTTGCAGATGTTGCGAGGAATTCAACGAATCCTTTGCACATTTTTTGTTACTCTGATAAAAATTTTACAAAGAATTTCCTTGATAACTTTTATTACTGTTCTCGTTTGGATTTTGGATTAAGTGAAGTGTTTGAAAACCATATGTCAGCCACACGTTATATCCCCAATAATTTAATTAGCGTTCATTAAATATTAATATTTTTAAATCATTTGAAACTATTTTACTCGTAATCTGGTACTTATTTGATTTTTTATCAAACTGCTGTAAAAAGACGCATTTTATCGGTTAAATGAATGACACACTGTTACAAAAGTCTAGCAAGACAAATTGATTAAAAATCATAAGCACGCGTTATTAGGAGGTTTATCAATTGGTTTAAGGACTCCAATTGGAAAAGGTTGTTGTTAATAATAACCCATATTGGAAGTGATCAAAATTCTTCGTTAGAAGTCAAAAGGTCTTCTGCGCTTTCGTGGACTTAGACAAGGCCTATGACAGAGTGGTGAGGAATGAATTGTGGTCGACATTGTCTACGTATGGGGTGAGCGGTAGTTTGATATGAGCAGTGCTTCTGTCAGGATAAACAGCTTATGGAATGGTTTAATATCGATAAAGGTGTGACACGGATGTGTGACTTCGCCATGGCTGTTTAACTTATACATAGACGATTGTTTAAACAAATTAAGAAAGAGTGCATATGGATTGAGAATGAATGAATTGATCGTCAAATGCATCCTTTACGCCGATGATCAGGTCATATTAGCATTATCTGAGGGGGAGTTACAGGCGATGGGTAATATAATGCATGATGCCCTAAAAATTAAAAGGATGAAAGTGTTTGTAAGCAAGACAAATGTAATGGTTTTTGAAAAAGAAGATGGCATGCCAAACTACGAGCTGCTGATTGAAGGAGAAAGAGTGAAACAAGTAAATGAATTTGTAAACTTGGGTTCAATGTGTACGAAAGACGGAAAGTATTACGGTGACATTGAGCGAAGAGTGTTGGCAGGAAAACAAATGAATGGGGCACTGCATAGCTTTATGAACACCCAGAAAGTGTCAAAAAAGGCACGTCTGGCTGTGCATAGAGAAGTGTTGGTTCCTACACTTATGTATTCTAGTGAATGATGGGTTTGGCAGAAGAAACATAAAAATGGGATTAATGCTGCGGAGATAAGTAGTCTGAGAAATATAGCCGGAGTGACTCAGTTGGATAAAGTGAATAATAGTGAGATAAGGGAACGCTGTGGTTACAAAGATGGATAAAATAATGCCAGATGGTTTGGACACGTAGAAAGGATGGATAAAGGAAGATTGACGAAACAAATTTATAAGGCGAGTGTGAATGGACGGAAGTCGGTAGAGGTCGACCTCGGCGAACATATCTCGATCATATCAACATTGTTTTGAAGAAAGGCCAGGTCAAGAGTACCAACAACCGACGAGCATGTATGAGAGCACTGATGAAAGTAGAGAAAGCAAAAGATGTGTGTAAGAACCGTAGCAAGTGGAGGGAAGTGGTATCTGCCTACCCCTACGGGAAAAAGGCGTGACTATATGGATGTATGCTTCTCTTCTCTATTGCATTTCGAGCAAAGAATAATAATGTATGTGACGTGAACGCAACTTTATTCGGCTTTTGCTGTAATTTTATTGTTTATCAAACTTCATTAAAAGTGATCATTTAATTGCTTATTAAAATTATATTCAACTCCGATTATCTTATTTATCGAAGTGTTAAAATACTTAACAAGCTAAATATTTTGGAGAGTGTTCTTTGGTATACTTTTTTTTTTTGTATGCGGATAAGTTTCGGTGTTTTTAGTTTTTACCTTGCCAGATTGGCATCATCCTAATTAGCGAGTTGTCAATTAGCGTTCAAAATCCTCAAAAAAATCGGCTTGCAGGAGAAAGCGCTGGACCGCGAATTTCCATAAAAGGACTGTCAAAATCGACGAAATTATTTTTTCTTCAGTTCGATGCACGTACAGGGTATTTAATTAATGACTTATAAATCGGCAGAATTTACGAAGAAACTCGAATAATCCATAATAATTATTAATGAAAAGATATTATTTTTAGAACTTTACATTCTTTCTTGTTGAATCAAACGCTTTAAAATCCAACGCCAAAATTAGTTTAGTTACTTCATCTTTAAGTTTTTTAAGCTTTTTTTCTATGCCAAAAAAATGTCATGTTAATCTGCCTGTAAATTAAAAAAATAAAACAACATTCTTCTGTATAGTAATCGATCTTTATTAAATAAAGCAATATACAACAAGTTTCATCTTCGTTTTAAAGAAACTTGGCCATTACTCATTAAAAAAAGTTAATATGTACCTACTTCGCCAGTTTTTTTTGTATTTTTCTTTTTTACTAATTTTTAAAAAATTAATACCATTATTTGAGCTGCTGCATTTCACGTTCTTCATCTATGCAATATCAGATGCAATATATTGGACTGTGTTTTTCCAATGAAAGATGCAATAACATTAACTGTTTAAACGTCAATGGCAAAGATACAAAATCTGAGATCCACCTCGGTTTTGACCGGAGTTCCTTTTTATTCTTTCTTCTTAAACTGATGAACTAACTGTCTCTTCGGGATGCAGAGATATATCAGTCTTTACCGAAATATTTCTCTTCTTTTTGACTGCCTTGTTGTCCGTCTCACAGCGTTATTTTTCTGGTCTCGTACCTACAAATTCAATAAATTCTTAGAATGGCTTCGTCATTTTTTCTTTTGTTGCTTTTTACCCTCATTTACATTTTTTAGAAATATTTGTCTCATTTGTGGTATATACCCGCTTTGCCCAAACGGCTTACCTGCTTTAGGCCCCCTACAAGAGAAAAGACGGTTTTTAAATTTGATAACTCTTCTTAATAATAAAATATGTTATTATAATCAAACAAAAATTAAAATTTCTTCACCGTTTGCCTACCCGCTTTAGGCCACCTTTCCATACGTCACCATATCCACTTCTCATATCTTTTAAAAATTCTTCAAATTGGCGGTACAATGAGGCTGTGGGACACCGTAGGATTTGTTTTAATCCAAGATAAAAAATCTTCAAACGGTTACAAAAAAAAAAATTTCTGTTTCATTAAAGAATATCCCACCCAAAATAAGAAGCGAAAGTAAAATCAATCTTTTTTGTTGTGGAGCAAAAATTGATGACCTTGACTTGACAGGAAGCTTAGTAAATATACTGAGAAAAAATATTAACGATATTATATCAACTTTCATAGTTACATACATACATACATAGTCACGCATTTTTCCGGTAGTGGTAGGCAGAGACCACTTCCTTCCACTTGCTACGGTTCTTACACACATCTTTTGCTTCCTCTACTTTCATCAGTGATCTCATACATGCTCGTCGGTTGTTGGTACTCTTGACCTGGGATTTTTTTTTAGAATTTTTTTTTGTTGTAAAAATCTACCACTAAGCCTCATTAAAACAAAGGTATTTTTACTTTTAAAACTTTCTTACAAAATGTTGCGTGAACTAAAACAACTTTTTTTTTATAATTTGTAAAAAACTGTAAAAAAATTACATGGGACTTTTTTACAAAAAGTTGCATGAACTAATACAACATTTTTTTTATAATTTGTAAAAAACTGTAAAAAAATTACATACCTACGTATATACTTAAACATACTTTTTATTACAGTCAATCTGAATGAACATTTCGTACTTTTACTTTTAGAACTTTCTTACTAAAAGTTGCATGAACTAAGACAACATTTTTGTTATAATTTGTAAAAAACTGTAAAAAAATTACATACCTACGTAGATAATTAAACATACTTTTTATTACAGTCAATCTGAATGAACATTTCATACTTTTACTTTTAGAACTTTCTTACAAAAAGTTGCATGAACTAAGACAACATTTTTTTTATAATTTGTAAAAAACTGTAAAAAAATTACATACCTACGTAGATACTTAAACATACTTTTTATTACAGTCAATCTGAATGAACATTTCGTACTTTTACTTTTAGAACTTTCTTACAAAAAGTTGCATGAACTAAGACAACATTTTTTTTATAATTTGTAAAAAACTGTAAAAAAATTACATACCTACGTAGATACTTAAACATACTTTTTATTACAGTCAATCTGAATGAACATTTCGTACTTTTACTTTTAGAACTTTCTTACAAAAAGTTGCATGAATTAAGACAACATTTTTTTTATAATTTGTAAAAAACTGTAAAAAAATTACATACCTACGTAGATACTTAAACATACTTTTTATTACAGTCAATCTGAATGAACGTTTCGTATGTTTTATGTCATTCGAATAAAAAAAATTTCAGCAGATTTAGTCGCTTCGGAACATGTTAAAAAAAAGGGACTGAATATTTCGGTTGTCAATTGTCCAATCAGCATGGGCCGAGGACCACCCAATCGGATGTAAATAAAGTCGATTTTAAATTGTAATTAGGCACCACTGCCGAAAAAAAACCTCGAAAAAATTCGCCGATAGTTATCAGAAGTGATGGACCGATATGACCGCTCTTGGAACAGCATATTTCCATTCTTAAATTCTAACCAACACCTTACGGTATTTCGTCATTAAAATGCAATTAAAAAAACGACTACATTATTTTTAAGTCCTAATCTATTCATAATCTCGAATTTATCAGTACGTCGAATCATCGGATGATAATATCGTTTATATAATTATCATCAAACATATTTTTTTACAATTTTCTTATTTTGGTCGGCAGCTTTTGCAGCAAAAGAATGTATTACTCGAATGTAGCAAAAAAAACATAATTCTTGAAAAAAAAACCGACTTCAACAAATATCCGGCTAGCCTATAAAAGAGTCGGCCGTGTATCGATAATTTGCTCCTAAGAATTGAAGAGTTAGTTCCCTTACTTTGTCTTATCATGGATCCCATAATCAGAACCTAACCAAACTCTCATCAAAATACCCCCGAAGTACAGTGCAACAGAAGTAGCTTGGCGGGCGACTAGCCTCTAAAATAACAAATATTCGGCTGAATATACTTCACATTCGTAAACTTCTTCCTCCGATTGTACTTGAGACTCACGATTACTGAAAATTTCGTCGTCGCCGATCGGATCGTTATTCGAGTGTTTACGTTGTGCTCAGATTTTGTGATCTCTCGCCCGCCAAGCTACTTCTGTTGCACTGTACATCCTTTTCAATAAAAAAAACAATCATCGAAATCGGTTGGCGTCTTATTGAGTTATTCGTCCATTTGTCGTTGATCGGATCGTTATTCGAATGTTTTCGTTGTGCTCAGATTTTGTGATCTCTCGCCCGCCAAGCTACTTCTGTTGCACTGTACATCCTTTTCAATAAAAAAAAACAATCATCGAAATCGGTTGGCGTCATATTGAGTTATTCGTCCATTTGTCGCGCACATACTTAATGCAAATTTAAGACCTTAAGCTCATACAATACAAATGTGCGTGCACGTCATCAATGATCTGCTCGTTTTAAAACTTGATACCAACAATAATAAAAATCACCGTTCGTTTAATATAATCTCGAACACATCGGGTCGGTCTGTTCGTAATATTTTATTGCATTAATCAAGTCAATGTCTTGTTAAATATTACAATTTCTATATTATTTTAGACGGTATATAAAATTGCAGATATTATAAATAAATATTTCATTAAATATTACACACAGTTCAAGTTTTATTATGTATTAATAAAAACGGTTTTTCCGATTGAAGATCTATTAGCGCCAGCTGGCAGTTGACAATTAATTCATAAGTTGGCAATTTTATTTACGTTTTGAAGACGTCGTCAAATCTGATTATCATGGTGAAATGAAACAAGATAATTTTTTAAAATGGTTTGAAAATCAGTCTCACTGCACCATCAGTAATTGTTACGGACAATGCCCTTTACCACAGTATGTTATTACACAAAATACCAAACATGTCCTGGCTCAAAGCAGATATCGAAGAATGGCTAGCAAATCGAAATATTGCTTTTTTAAATACTATGTTTAAATATGAGCCTCTAAAGATTGTGGATCAGTAAGTACATTATATTTTGTGTTTATATAATAGTTTCTAATTTTACTAAACAATTTCCTACCTGTATTTTACATTAGGATAAGCTATTACCTGAGCAGTGTCAATATAAAATAATAAATATGAGTGCCCTAAAATATTTTTCGTCTTGAGCCGGCCCTACGCCGGGGTTTAAATCGTCCGTCCGTTTCTCTTGAAGATGAGTGGAAGTGTCCCTTTTATTGGTAATTGTTCTTTATGCCGTTGTGTTCATACACTCCAAACAGTTATTGTGAGCTATTGTGAGATTGAAACCGAATTAATCGTCGATAAAATTGAATAATATTGCGGACACGATTTGAATTATACTGATGAGATTAAAACGCCTCTATCTTCCGCCTACTAAAATTGGTGCATGTATAATAGACCAGGGTCGATAATTTTTAAAACCAAAAAAAAAAATAGTAGGATGAAACCCATTAGAAAAGGAGAATATTATAAAAATGAATGGAAAAATAATTTACGGGCGATCTGAGGTCGGGAAGGGGTTGGGGGTGAGTTCTTAAGAGTAAAAAACGGTTTTTTTGATTTCCGGCAAAACTAAAAGTCCTATGGAAAAAAGTCAAACGGCAAAGTTGTAGGTAATAAAAAGATCTAAAACTTTTGTATTTACACTTTTTTCACATAACCTCAAAATTTATGTGAAAAATTCAAAAAACCAAGTTTTTGGTTTTTTATTTTTATCTTTTACAAAATTTTTTTTTTCACGAAATTTGGTGAAAACTTATCTTTTTATGTCCCAAATACGCTGTAATTTATTTGATTAAAAATATTTATTTTGAATTATTAAAAGCACCCTAATTTTGAATCGAAAATTTACCCGTCAAAATATCAGCTTTTTTCAAAAAGTTGGTATGTTTTCTGTTCGTTGAAATCTCTCACCCTGGTCTATAATGCGTGTATCCTACCAGCGTCACCGGTAGCACGTTTAGGAAGATTCCTATCTACTTATTTAATAGCATTCATACAATTTAAAGTTTATTTAAAGCACCGTACTAGATTATCGACATCAATATCGCACTGATTGCGACCAACAATAAGCGTTGAACTTTAGAAGGCAGCTTAAAATACGATGATCAAGTCATATTAGCGTCATCTGAAGAGGAGTTGCAGGCGATGGTTAATGTTATGCATGATGCCCTAAAAATCAAAGGGATAAAAATAAATGTTTGCAAAACAAAAGTAATGGTTTTTGAAAGAAAGGACAAACTGTGAAGTTCTGATTAAGGGAGAAAGAGTGAAACAAGTAAATGAGTTTGTATACCTGGGTTTAAAATTTACGAGAGATGGAAAGTATGACAGTAACATTTAGCGAAAGGTGATGGCAGGAAAACAAATGAATAAGGTATTGTAAAGCTTTATGAACACTCAGAAAGTGTCAAAATAGGCACGTCTGGCTGTGCTTAGGAGTGTGTTGGTTCCTACACTTATGTATGGTAGTAAATGTTGGGTTTGGCAGAAGAAGCATGCTGTGGAGATGAGTAGTCTGCGAAGTATATCTGGAGTGACTCTGATGGATAAAGTGAAGAATAGTGAGAAAACGGAACGATGTGGTGTAAAAGAAGATGTGGTTACAAAGATAGAAAGGATGGATGAAGGAAGATTAACGAAACACTATTATAAGGCGAGTGTGAATGGACGGAAGTCGGTAGAGGTCAACCTCGGCGAACATCGATCTCGATCAGATCAACATTGTTTTGAAGAAAGCACTGATAAAAGTAGAGGAAGCAAAAGATGTGTGTAAGAACCATAGCAAGTGGAGGAAAGTGGTCTCTGCCTACTCCTACGGGAAAGAGGCGTGACTATATGTATGTATATATTTTTTGATTATAATATTTTAAGATATGACGGAGCGGCTTAACGTCTCGATGTCTCAAATCATCCCATCACAATGTCCGGAAATACCATTGAACCAAGTCCCTCCATCTCGATTTTGGGAGTCACGGTGTCCAATAATATGTCTTGGCATGACCATGTTGCTAACATCGCAAAGTCGGCAAGCCAGAGGCTAGGTTTTCTGTGGAAAGCCAGAAAGTTTTTTACTCCTGATCAACTGTTGACGACGTACAAGGCTCAAATCCGACGTCTACTGGAGTATTGCTCGCACATTTGGGGACCAAGGCATTCTCTTCGTCTTCTAGATTCCATTCAGAAAAGAGCCATTCGCTTGATAAACAGCTCAACTCTCACAGATACCCTTTACCCTCTAGAACATAGAAGAATTGCAGACCAGTCATTGTTCTACAGATATTTCCATGGCAGATGTTCCAGAGAAATAAAAACTCTTGTACCACCATTGGCCACATTCGGCCGAAGAACTCGGCACGCTGATCAGTCTCACCCATTTACTCTCAAGATTGACACTACAAGGACCAATCTTCATCAAGAATCCTTCTTTTACAGGGCTGCTACGGAATGGAATAAGCTTCCAAAATCAGTTTTTCCAGAGAACTATGACCTGCAACTTTTTAAAAAGCGTGTCCACAATCATTTCGTTTCTATAATCCCTTCCCCTTCTAATAGTCGCAGTGCGGGCCGTCCGCGGCCCACACGATAGGTCTACCCTTTTTTGCGACTATTTTCATAAAAAAAAAAAAATGTCGGGGACGGCCGTGGCTTTTTTTTGCCTGACGCGGATTTTATTCGGTTTAATGTAAACGAAAGTAGTTCGGAGGTAGCGTAAAGTTTTAAAAGGTTAATTGATTGAGTGTGTTCGAGTATAAAATTGTGTTTGAGGAGGGAGGGGGTCGTAAACGTGTCTTAAAAGCGAATATTCATTTGCAAGGACAATCAGAACAGCAGACCGTATAGAAAGAATGTTTATAATGCCATTTTAAACAACAACATGGTGTCGTAACATGAATTGCTTTTCTTTAAAAATGCGGTTGCGCATAAAAGTACAAAACGGTCGTTTCTATATACTTTTCAAAGAAATCTTTCAATTTACTAGTAAGATACGCTACTAATTCGTATTTGGTTCGCCATTATCATTAGATTAAGGTAGGCTACTTACAATTAAATCGTATAGGTTTTTGTCGATATATGGCATTAAGTGGCTTAACAATGTTTTTTTTTATTTTTATGTGTGGCCTGTTTTTTTTTCAAAGAGAAAAAATAAACTCCGGCCCACCTACGGGGGCCTCAAAGTCAAATGGAACGCACAGATGTCGCCTTATGTAATTACGACCGTTCAGATTCTTCCTGCAAAACTTCTTTTTACAGTTTCGCCTTATTTTGCTGTTAGGAATATATTTATCGACGACTATCGAATGGATTTAGCTGATATATCTAGTTATTCTTAATTAGACGCATTAGTCTACTAAAATTTAACTATCCTCGAATAAAATTGAGCTTAGTGCGTGACGAGAAACTCTTAAGTTTGGCGCTGCTGCTCTCTCATTAACCCAAGATGCTGGACTCTATTCAGAAGAGAGCAAAAAGTGCATCATTGATCCATCGCACAATAAGAGCAGCTCTTTATCTTTTTTGTTTTAGGATATATGCGCTTTTAAGACTTGGAATGTTATCTCTTAAATTCATCATTGACCCATCGTATTGAGACATAGTAACAGTCCTTTATCTTATTTTGTATAGATACTTTCACTTTGAGTAATGTCTTGGAAAGAAATGGTACGTCAGAAACAATGTTATTCCATGCTTGATTCGTTGGTTAGGCAAATAACTCACTCCAGCAGCTAAGTAGATAATGGTAGAGCTACAACTGTGTGAACGCTGCTTTAAGTTCGTAGATAGACAGATACAAAGATGTTTTGAACATCCAACTTAATTATCCCGTAAATAATTTTGTTCACCAAGTAGTCAGAAACAGTCAGTCCATAATGGTCCGGATTGTACTGACAAATTGTACTGCAAACATGTAGTAGACATGCTGTTTTATCTATACGTAAGCGTGTGTGTGTGATGCGATGGGTATTGGTGAAACAAAATTGACCTTAGTTTAAAAAGTGTGAAAGATGGAAATAGTAAACAAAAAGTTGAAAAATATAAGCCCCGCCGACATCCAAAGACTGTTGACTTTCCCGAAGCTTACAAATTTGAAATACAAAATGCGTCAAAAAAAAAACATGTCTCTTTAGATTTAATATTCGAAAAAGAAAAAAATATATTTGAAATTTCCAGAACGAGTCTTTGGAAAATTTTGAAACATGTAGGGTTCAAGTTTAAAAATAAAGACAACCAAAAGGCTTTGTGTGAAAAACCTAGAGTCGTGTACAAATGAATTGAATTTTTGAGGAATTATACTCAATGTAAACAAGAATGCTCTTCATTTGTTTTTCTGGACTAAACTTGGATTTTTGGTGAAGGTGGAACAAAAAGAATTTGGCAGGACGATAACATAAAGTCTATAAAACACATTGAGGGTGAAGGAAAAAGACACATTATTGTGTATGCAGGTGGAAAGCATGGTTTTGTTGATGGGGCGGATCTTTTATTTTCGTCAAAATCAAAACCGTCCGATTATCAATATGGATACAGAGATGTTTGTGAAATGGTTAAAAGAAAAACTATTACCATCGTTACATGAACCATCTGTCATTGTATTAGATAATGCTCCGTACGATTCGGAAATTTTAAATAAGCAACAAACAAACTCCTGGACGGTACAGAAAATAAAGCACACACAGTATTGCTTCAAGCCGGAACTATTATCGATAGCTAAAAGGCACGAAAGAAAAAAAATTTACAAAGTGGATCAAATTATACTCAGTTATGGACATCGTGCGCTAAGACTTCTGCCTTATCACATTGGATCTAATGGGAAAAATTCAATATGTGCCTATTTCTAACCAAAAACTCATCGAGAGCTACATTAACGATTTCTGTTCATAATAATTTAAAACATAAAAATAAAACCTCTCAACAAAAGCATAATAATAAACAAAAATTTTTCGGGTTTAAATCTTAGGGGAATTTACTAATGTACCTCTCAACACAGTGCGCCCGTTTAATTCGATGCCTTGGTAACTAATCCTATACCGTCGTATATTAGTGAAATGATATTTACCTTTACTACAATGATCAATTTTTAACAATTAATTTTAGCAATACGAGGGCAGTTTGATAAGTCAGTGACTTTTTGAATTTCCCGCGCAGTTACTCCAAATGCAACAGTGCTGCCGTCAACTATAATCTATCAGTGGGCAACTTTCTAATTTTGAGCAAGCTACGTCGTACAGTTGGTGTTTGATAGCCGTTCAAAGCAGACAACCTCGTGAATTTTTACGAAAATGGAAAAGAGTGAATTTCGTGTGCTGATTAAGCATTACTTTTTACGTAAAAAATCCATCACTGAAACTAAGGAAAGACTTGATAAATACTACGGGGACTCGGCACCATCAATTTCAATGGTTAAGAAGTGGTTTACAGAGTTCCGTTGTGGTCGCGTACCAGCACTAGTGACGCCGAACGTCCAGGTCGCCCAAAAGAAGTGATCACGCTGGAAATCGTCGATAAAATCCATGAAATGATATTGGATGATCGGAGAATGAAAGTGCGTGAGTTGGCTCATGCTGTAGGTGTATCTCAACTGAACGGGTACATCATATTTTACACGAATATTTGGACATGAAAAAACTCTCTGCGAGATGGGTGCCGCGATTGCTCACACTCGACCATAAGCGCAATCGTGTGACCACTTCAAAAGAGTGTTTAGCGATGTTCAGCCGTAATCCGGACGAATTTTTTTGGCCTTTTTATTTCTGTGGATGAAACATGGATCCATCACAACACACCAGAGACCAAGGAACAATCGAAACAGTGGGATGCTCGGGGTGAACGTGGACCAAAGAAGGCGAAACAGAGTCTGTCAGCCAACAAGGTCATGGCCACAGTTTTTTGGGATGTACGCGGTGTCATTCACATCGATTACCTCAAGAAAGGTAAAACGATCACCGGCGAATATTATTCAAAGCTTTTGAACAGATTCGATGTTGATTTGAAGCAAAAACGGCCGCATATGGCTAAGAAGAAGAAAGTGCTGTTCCATCAAGACAATGCACGTGTGCACACTTGTCTAGTCACGATGGCCAAAATCCACGAATTGGGATACGAACTGCTACCCCATGCAGCATATTCACCAGATTTAGCCCCCTGCGACTATTTTCTGTTTCCAAACCTAAAGAAATGGCTGGGCGGTAAGAGATTTGAGTCGAATGAAGAAGTCATTACCGGAACAAACTCGTATTTTGAGAGCTTTGAAAAAACCCATTATTTGGAGGGAATAAAAAAATTAGAAAAACGCTGGACTAAATGTATCGAGCTAAAAGGTGATTATGTAGAAAAATAAAATGTTTATTTGCGGAAAAAAATTTGTTTTATTCAAAAAGCCACTGACTTATCAAACCGCCCTCGTATTATGTTTAATTTTAATGTTTTTTGGATAGAAGAAGAAACAGAGTTTCAATTGGCTGTTTGCCGTTCATGCATTTGGTTTGAAATCCGTCAGTTGTTGATTTGTTATTATCGGTAACTTGTTGCAGACTATGTTGATGCCAACCTAAATCGTGTGTCAAAACGACACAGAATAAAATTATATTACCAAAAACAAACATGATATGTGAAATTAATACCAGAATATTCCGTGGGTTAAGAAGTATTTCGAGAGAACTTAAGTATACCAAATTCTTAACGGTGATATGTCACATCTTAGTAATTGTGTAAGTAATTTTCTAACTAGTTTTTTTTTATAATAATAGCAGGTTACATTATATATGTTTCCGAGAAAATGAGCATTATGAACCGTACGTATGTGGAATAGGTACCTGATATACAACAACAATGCATACATATTGTGTGACCTTTCGTCGAGGGTCAATATCCTCGTCATTATAGCCCTTGTTTTGTACAATATAAAAAAATCTTGGACCACATAAAACGTTATGTAACGACTAGCAAATTGCACTAAAAAACTATTGTTAAAAATAATTACAGTCAAAGAAACGGTTAAACGAAATTTGAACCACCAGCACTCCGGTACAGGTGATGACTTATGATGTACGCGGTTGAAGATAAAAGAAACAATCGAAAAGCAAATAAAAACATTAATATTATTACCTAATTACTTTTTAAATACTGTGTTTGGATCGTAAATTTTATATTCTTTAGTAAGTCGCTTCAAAGAAGCTTGGTAAGTTTCGTATTTTCTTATAACTCTTAAAAAGTAACATTTGTTAATTATGAGTATTGCAAAAAATGGAGGAGGGTAACAACTTCGTTTAAAATATTTCTCGAAACGCAATAATGTAAAAAAAAATTTACAGTGATGCTAAATGTCAAGTAAAATTAATATTTGGGTTTTTTCTGTTTACCCTTTATGCTCATTTATTCTTAACATAAATGTTCTGAAAGTTTGCACTACAAAAGATCTATTTGGATTGATTGCCGAGTTAACTTGAAAAAGATAGGTAGTTTAATAGTTATTACATTATTTTTGTTGCATCATTAAACTTTTTGCTTGTTCAAGCGCCCCATTGGGAACCACTGGTTTATACAAATAAAATATATCGTTAAACCTTTTACAGACAAACTAGAGTTTCTTTAATTTTTTGATACGCTGGCGTTAAAACATGTGTTCAAGGTAGAAATGAGCATGAGAATTTGAGCTTTTTATTCTTAAGAACACTGTTAATATGTCCACGGCGTGTCTCTGTACACAAAAACACAAGTGGAATGCTTTTTGAAAAGAACACGGCCTATGCTGCATTCGATGCGTGTAGAATACACATGATACTGCTTCAAAAACAATTAGTATGAACTAGCAGTGTTAGATTGTTCGAGAAACATGTTGCTTTGATTAAGGATGGGCTTAAAATACATCGTGATTTAATAACAGTGAAAAAGATTCAGCTACTCGGATTTGTGACAAATAAAAATAGCATTTATTGTAACGAACAGTCGAAATATGTATTTATTACATTTTATTCAACCACTTTTTCGCTCGATACAAATTTTGCAATAGATTTTACACTAACTTTCCAATGAGCTAGAGACTTAAAACTTTAAACATAGCTCAGAACTGGATGACAATGTAAGTAACATTAACTCACTTTCTTGTATGTTTGATTGATTGTTCGGTACACATTTTGCAATCGATTTTAAGATAACTTCACGTCATTATATCTGTTCCTATCGACTTTGACAGGAATGTAATTAATTGGAAGGTAGGTAGGTATCTTTCAGATATGATCAGGTGAAGAGAAACTGAAATAAACCTGAAGTTTGCCTCGTGTCACTGTCATAATCTCATCAATATGCTTGATATCGATTAAAAATTTCACACACACGCGCAAGACAAAAAACAGAAAATAAAATATTTTTAAAATGTTCTAAAAGGCATAAAATAATCATTTAAATAAAAAAAAACGTGGGGTGCATGTAATATATAATTCATAGTAAGAAGTGTAGAGCATAGAACAGTTAATATAATTTGCAATGAAATAAAATTGTTAGTAACTAGTGAATTTATGCATTAGTTTATCTATTGCATGTGCCCTATTTTTTATTATTTAAATAATTATTCATTATCAAACATCTATTATTATTTTGTAACCGCGTCTCTAGGATAGGTAGAAAACTGAAAAATAATTAGGCTTTTGCATAGTAAAAAATTTTCGTAACGACATCCGTATTCAAGATAAAGGGCGTTGAAGAAAAAAAATGTATACACATTTATTACGATTTTGCCGAAACTACTGAAAACATTGTGATGAAATTTTGTACGAATATGTTTTAGAAGCTGATACATCTTATAAGTTTGTTTTTATATCTGAGTCTCATAGAGGGCGCTAGTTACACCGTTCGTACCAAATAGTATTGAACATAACTTTTTTAAGGTTAGATTTATTAATCAAAATTTTAAGTGATCTTAAACATCATTTAATTTTACACCAAAAAGGTACTTTTGGTAAAACTCGATACTGTGTACCGTTTTCGGAATATTTTGATTTGAAAATTATGAAGTAATAACCGATGCTGGTATAAAGTAATGATGTTTCAAAAAAAAAGTGACCCCGTCTCTAGGATAGGTAAAAAACTGAAAAATAATTGGGATTTATTTAGTAAAAAATTTTCGCCATCTGTATTCAAGATAAAGGGCGTTGAAGAAAAAAAATTTGGTTATTACTTCATAATTTTCATATCAAAATATTTCGAAAATGGTACACAGTTTTACCAATAGTACCTTAATGGTGTAAAATTAAATGTTTAAGTTCACTTAAAAATTTTATTAATAAATCTAACCTTAAAAAAGTTATGTTCAATACTACTTGGTACGAATCGTTTCATTTTTGGAAAATGATTGAATAGTTCTACTCGAAAATTGGAAATTTGATTTGTGTAAGGAAAAAATGTGACCGATCTTACCAACAAAGTAGATTTAAAAAAAAACCAAAACAACCAGCCACAATAACTCTATTGAATTTGGTTAGTGCATTCTTCGTTTTTTATTGAAAAAATGTCATCATCGTATTTGGGTAGTCTTGTCGTTGTATTTGGAGATGCCGTGGTCCACGTCCACGAGTAGACGATAAACTCTTCGGCATTCCAAAAAGTTATTGGCCAACTGGTTTTCCGAAACATGCTACAACGAATTTTAAAAGTATGTAACTTACGAAATAAATACGAGGGAATACCAACTGCGACATTTTGCCAAATGAAACAGTATATTCTCTTTAAAACTTGACAGATATTTTTTAAAATATTAAAAATACACTAATATATAGGTAGATTCGTTAAGAATTGTCCATATACTATACCGGACAAAAAGTAATGATGCTGACTAAATAAAACACACAAAAAATATTGTATTTATCCAAATTTATTGTATTACTTTAAATTAATTCCCTACCACTAGAATACATCTATTGCTTGGAGGAAATATACATTTTTTTTTTATGTTCTGGTTCCCACGAAAAGGGATATCCTGTAATGTTCAGACAACATCGTGGGAACTAAGGAAAAGAAGGTAGGAGTTGGTGTTCTTCTTAAATTTCTGGAGGTTGTATGCCTCGAGGAACACCTCCCTAGGCAATGAGTTCAAAAGCCTCGCAATTCGTTGGATGAATGAGTCTTTGGAAAGTGATGTTCTGCAGGTCTCCAAAAAATTTTATATTTTTTTACTTCGACAAATCTTTCTTTTATGATAAAAGAAAACTTTTGACTGAAATTCATCCAAATTGAAAGAGGTCGATTTGATATGGAATGACCCATTTATAACTTGCCTGTGATGAAGTCATACATCACATTTTAAATCTCCAATGTACAAGTACGTTTTTAAGGTGGATAGTCAATTTTAAGAAAAATACTTCTTGAATTAAGAAATCAGAGTCAAAAAACATCAGATAGGTAATCGAGATATGTTAATAAAAAGTTATTATTTAAGATTAGCGCATATAGAATTTTTGAATAAAATAAAAAAGTATTAAGAGGGATGAAAGATATTATTTATATTTGAAACATATTTGCATAGTTCTCATTCTACGACAAATGTCTGGGTAAACACTGTACATTCAAATACATAAAAAACGTTATGGTTGGTATATGGTTGGTACCAATAATTTTTATTTTATTTTGTTACCGGCGAAAAGAGCAACCCTTAATTATACCGAAAGTATCCATTTATAACTTTTTTTATTTACTTTCAATTCCACTAAGTACATTTTCTAACGTATGAAAATATTCCATTACAAAATATTTAGCTCACGCCACTGGTACCCAATTCGGTTTCAATCGGCACTAGAAGTGGCGCTAGTGTTTTTATGAACTGAGGGAAGCTGGCAAGTGTTCCTTTCATTTCTAACTTATTTTTTATTTTATGCATAATAAGCACGCCCTGCGGTTTTGCTAGAAACTGAAGGTGCGAGTATTTTAAAATGGCCATGTTGTTTACCTGATCTTAATAAAAAAAACACTTATTTAATACTATAAAAATCAAGATTAAAAAACTTTTCAGAATAACACAAATAATAACAAATGACAAAATTTACCACAAAGAGAAATTAATAACTATAGAGTTCATTAATTCGCAATTCGTTGGATGAATGAGTCTTTGGAAAGTGATGTTCTGCAGGTCTCCAAAGTGACCACGAAGGGGTGTGAAGACTAAACTTGACGGGTTAATCTCGAAGAGACTGCCAAAGAAGGAACGATTGTTGATATTTCAGAAGAGCATCGCCCATGAAAATATCTATAAAATAGAGACAAATCGCCAACTTTTCTACGGTGTTCCAGACAAGTGAGCGAGTTTGTAAGCGAGGCATCACCGACGAGACGAATTGCCCTTTTTTGGACAGAATCCAGTAGCTTCAGGATATGTTTAGGTGCTGCACTCCAAATATGGGAACAGTACTCCAGTACAGGTCGGATCTGTGCCTTATAGATCATAATGTCATGTCATGTCAAAGGTTCCCACTTTTATCCAAAGGAAGCGGATGTCGAGTGCCGATTTAAACCGAATTGATTATTACGCAATATACCTTTACTTTTATAGACTTGGAAAAGGCCTATGACAGAGTGGTAAGAAGTGAATTGTGGTCGACATTGTCTATGTATGGGGTAAACGGTAGTTCAATACGAGCACTGAAATCACTTAACGAGGATTCCACTGCTTGTGTCAGGATAAAAGGACCTTGCACGGAATGGTTTAGCATCGAAAAGGGTGTGAGCCAAGGATGTGTGGCTTCGCCATGGCTGTTTAACTTATAGATAGACGATTGACGATATTAGATGGTTTGGACACGTATAAAGGATGGATGAAGGAAGATTGACGAAACAAATTTATAAGGCGAGTGTGAATGGGCAAATCGGTAGAGGTCGACCTCGGAGAACATATCTCGATCAGATCAGCATTGTTTTGAAGAAAGGCCAGGTCAAGAGTACCAACGAACGACGAGCATGTATGAGAGCACTGATGAAAGTAGAGGAAGCAAAAGATGTGTGTAAGAACCGTAGCAAGTGGAAGGAAGCGGTCTCTGCCTACCTCTAAGGGAAAAAGGCGTGACTATATGTATGTATGTAAAACCTTTACTTTTTTTTTACATGATACATATTCCCGCTTTAAAATGTTTGCGCAAACTTCTTTGTTTATCGTCAAGCAAGATTATTTTTCTAGCATTGTATTTTATTGACGTTTTATCCCACTCTGACCAATTTAGCAGTTTTGGAACCCTTTCAATAGTAATTTATTTTTAAGAATAAGGCAAGACGAGGCTCCCTTTTAACAAAATACAACCATACTCGTATATAACAAATAAAGATATATCTATACAATATGTTAATAATAAAAATGTGATAGTATAAAAAACCAAAGTTGTTGACATGATTGGATAGATAACTAATATGCCTTTAAAGGAGGTACCGCATGACACACATTTCTATTTAAAAAGTCATCGATGTCGTCATCATAAATTTACCTATTTACGAAATAATAAATATATTCCTTTTATTTGGACCATACTGTATAAATAAAGACTCACTTTTTCTAACAAATGTCGTATATGTCCTATTAGCCTGATTTTTACTGCTGGAGTTTTGTATTAATAGTTATAGTTTTAGTTCAGTCATACGTAATTGATAGTGAAACGGAAATTTAACAAAAATGTGAAATTTTTTTTAATATAATTAATACTGCTTTTTGGGTCGCGTAAACATTAAAAAGTCTGTGGTGGGTCGTGACAACGCAACGTAAGTATAATCTGAGAATTTGCCGTTTATTGTGAAGTAACTTCCCCTTTTAACCAGCCACGTCTCTCTCTTTTATATTTATATATATATATGGTATACAGCAATTAAAACTTGCTAATTCGGCTTACAAGCAACTTTCTAGAAAACAATAGGTACAGACATTTGTGAGCGGTTGTAATTTTTTAATTACCCAAGACAATTAATTAATTTTTCCCAAGGATTTCAAGAAATGGCCAATTAAGTGCCCAACTAATAAATTTCTACTATTACTATTTTTGTTTTTTCTCTTTTTTTTTATTATTCGTCACTCCCTTTAGCAGTATGTTCCGTTAATTTGTTGCTACACCCAACGCTGCTTTATACACTGAGAAACGCAACGGATTATGGACGTAATAGATCATCTTCAGACATTTATCTAACAAATTTATCGCTTACATATACAGGGTGTTTGCAAAGTAATTTAAAATATTATTGTGGCCGATTCGTCATTCAACTTTAAGACTAAAATAAACTTGTATGATAAGTTTTGTCGTTATTGAGATACAGGGTGTTGAATTTTATGTAAAATACGATCACTGACTGTAACCAGTATATACTGCCTAACATATGGAACCGAAACGTGGGCTTTCAACAACAGCATAATCCAAAAACTCCTCAGGTAACTCAGCGTGCGATGGAACGTAGAATACTTAATATCAAACTACAAGATTACATACCTAATACGGAAATAAGACGAACATCAATGGTAATAGATGTAATTCAAAAAATTGCCACGTTAAAATGGATATATATATATATATATTTATATATATATATATATTGTCATAAAAAGGGACATTTAAAAAAGAGAGTAGTTTTTAAATATATAATCTTTCTAAAAGGAATTCCAAGAGATATGACTGACATAATATTCGAGTTGATTTATATCTAACCTTTAATAAAGGAAATATGGATATAGTGATATTAACTTGTTTAATTTTTTATCTATATGTAAGTAGTTTAATAAGAGAATTTATATGTTTTTAAAGGAATTATGTAAGTTTTAAGGTAAATTTATATTTTTAAGTATACTTAAATCCAGAAACTTACCTTTTGTCATAAAAATTAATCATTAAAGTTTTATTCCTAAATTTCCAATATTCCAATTCCAATTTTTTGTCGATCTGTAAAGAAGTACATGAATTGTTTTCCTTGTTCCATTTTTGAAAAGTACTTTAAATTTTAAATAATTTGTTTGATGTGTAAATATATTTTGTAAAGAGCCGTTCTGTAAATCTTTTTGGTCCAGTTTTGTTAATGTATCAGTAAATAAGTTTATAATCCTGGAATTTTAAAAATTATTGTTTTATTAATTTTATCTACTTGAAGGGGCAGTTGCCATTTTGAATTTTATAAAAAGTTTTTTCTTTAAAGTGAAGTATAAAAAAACTCGGGGCATTTAAAGAAAGTGAATAATAGTGAAAAAAAAAAGGCATTACCAGATCTACAATAATTTACAAGACGACTAGGTAAATTTCCTCTTCACATTGTAAAAGGGTTATTATTTTTCAATAAAATCGAGCGTGCCCTGTGAACCACAACCAACTATAAAAAATTAACTTTTGACGTTGACTTTAAAACAGTTTGTTTTTTAACACGTTGCCAAGTTTTCGAATATAGACTTTAAAATTAACGTACAATTAATTATTGTTTTAAAATTTATTTTTTTCGTTGTTAATGTTTTTATAATTTAAAAAATAATTTTGTTTGAATGAAAGAGTGAAAGTTTTACTTAAGTTATAAGATTATTTTGAAAAGTTTGTATTGTGGGTTGACTATTTTTTTTTCTTTGTTGTTATTGGTCTAAAAAACTATTAATAAATAAACGAGTTAATATTTTTAAAAAACATATTTCCTTTTAACTTAGAACCGACTACTGGGATTAAGAAAGTCCATGCTCTTAACCTTTATTCAATAATCAGACTTAATAGTTAATATAATGAAATAAAAATTAATAATTAAAGATAGATAAGATTAAATTATTTTTTTTTTTAGTAAAAAGAACAACAATTTTAAATTTACCAGATCAAAGTTTTTTTTTTCTTTTTTTTTAACTTGTAACTGAAATTTTAAATCGTTACAATATATATATATATATATATGCAAAAATGTGTAACTGATTGTTTAAAAACCAGCTTATTTTCGCTGTATAATACCTTTTATATAGGTATATGTGTGGGTCGATTTTATATATATATATATATATATATATATATATATATATATATATATTTATTTATATTATTTAAACAACAGTAATTCACAAGTAACAAAGCCCTATCATGAAATAGCTCGTTAATGCACAATCGCGGCTAAATGGAGAGAGCAATACTCTTATGCAGCTTTCTCTTTTCATTCTTCTATCGCTTTTCACGCCCATTCCCGTAATCTAATCCGGATACTTTAACTCCCCACTGCATTCTCTCTTCATATCCGAGGAAAAATTTATTCCCGCTTTTGTTGACAGATTCAGGAATATATAAAACTTATTTATAACTGTAAATGTTTATTCTCTACGAATGATTTTCACCTCTATATCATCAATAGGGAAGTCTCAAACAATTTTAATCTGATCATCCATTTACAACTAGTTTTCTTTATTATGTTGCGCTAGCGTAGGTATATCTTAAGAAAGCGAATGTGTAATGAATAATTACTGGAAAATCGTACCGACGCATTCGTTGTCACTTTGAGTTGCAAATCGAAAGAGAAACGTTAATTTTTTAACCAACTTCATCTAGATTGACTAAACGAGTACCTAGCTATTTGAATTATCTGTTCCGAGATGGGTAATTAGATAAATCAGATATGCTGATACGGTTTTTTCAAATACCGTTTAACTTGGCTGCAGCTTCGATTCGTGTTTTGCTTCGTTGAGAAAAATCGCTCGTCTTGGTATTTGCGTAATCTATGAACGGTTGATTCGTCGATCATTTTGATCTCTATGTTAATGTTTTTTAAACACATAATCAATGCGACAATAACGTATAACATTCTAATGAATGAATGACAATGAAACGCAGTTTTTTCTGTAACGATCGTTCATTTGTAGCTGCTTTTATAAATAATTATAATAAAATACGTATTTAAATGTCTAACGTAACAGTGTTTGTTGCGTTATGGAAAATGAGTGCAGTAACAAGATCCGGTTATAAGTGAATTAAACGTTTTTAATAAAAAAGATCAGGGACTGATTGGAGAGCTAATCGCTACACTGAGAAAAGTGTTTGTTTTTTATTAAATGTTCGTAGGTTAGGTTAGGTTTCAAGTGACCCTTAGTAGGTCTATTGTGGCTCACCCCTACAGGTTACAGTTTACCGCACAATCCAGCCCTTCTCACGAAGTTCATGGTTGTATGGAGTGAGATTATCTCGGTAGGTTCTAGGTTCATCATCATCATTGGTGCTACAGCCCTAGTTGAGCCTCGACCTTCCTCAGTCTTAATCAGAACTTCACAGTTTGTCATGCTTTCTTCCCTTTCAAAAACCATTACTTTTGTTTTGCTTACATTTATTTTCATCATTATTTCAGATGGTACCTATATATCTTTAAAAATAAATAATGTACAAATTTACCAAATTAATTAGTCTACGATGGATTGATCAAAAATATCGTTTTTAAACCCTGGCATGTACCCATTTATAAGAAACGACCCTCCAGGAGAGAATTTTTGCGACTAATTTTTTTAGACGAATAGCCAAAGCCGTCGCTGTATAGTATGGTATAGGTACAACCTTGCCTTCGGGTAGGTTAAGTAATTATGCAAAATAATAAATATAGTCGATAATTTTGCTAGTTGTGAAATTTAAAAAAAACTATATTTACTTATCTATGATATTGTACAAATTAAAATTTATTGCAGAGCGCTAATGAATCGTTAATACGATACTATTCGATGGTTTTTTTTAATTGTTGTCACTATAATTTAGAGCATGTCCGGTATATTTACCACTGTATTTCAACGTTAATTAATTAATATTTATTGCTGATATTAGACATAATATTTTCCGTTACAAACATAATTATTGACTCTCTTTTTAATATATTGACCAATATTTTATTTAAAGGGTCTACGCCAAAAACCTTTAATGTCCAATAGGATAACTTTAAAGGTAGAGCAAAAATGGAATATGGGGCCGGCAGGGATTTTGAGAAAATTTTCACAGATGCTCTGAAACATGATAAGATTGATAATAAAAAAACTTGACCCGAAATAGTAATATACGTGTAACAAGTCAGGAAAATACTGCAGAGCAGACAAAATTCTGGGACGAGCCGTAGGCGGGTCCTGAAAGTCTGCGAGTCCAAAAAAACTGTTTTCGAACGTGTTGCGTACACTATTTTTTAGGCCACAGGGTAGAGTAACAAATCAATGAGACCAATGATACAAATCAATGAAGTACAAAATTTTGAACATTTTAATTGAAATTCAAACAGAAGATAGTGAGATAAGAGAAAGCTGTGAAAGGAAATGGTCTCTGCCTACCCCTACGGGTAAATTTTTTTTGACGAATGACAGCCCTCTAAAACACTTCAAAATAGAAGTGCAATGTTGCCAAATCATTTCCAGAAATAATAGACGTAGATATGTTTTTTTAAAACTAAAATTGGAACAATACTGAGAAGATCTGCTCAAGGATGACTCTTGTTAACATAAAAATATATCGTACCCTTTTATTTATTATTTATTTTTAGCGAGAAATTTCATTACTTATGGTAAACTGAAGTATCTGTAAAAGTTGTCAGAATCGGCTTGTACATACAGGGTGTTTCCAAGTGACACTTACAACGTCTGCCTATTGATACCCCTCGTAAAATTGAATAAAATGATATAAGGAATAAGGAGTTCAACCTGATAACTTTTCGAAATAAAAAAAATAAGTGTTTTTACTTGATAACTTTAAAACGAATTAATATATTAATTTGAAATTTAGCAGGTTGCTTTTAAAATGTAAAAAGACATATTTAAGTAAAAAATCATGTTTCATATCTAGATCCAGTAGTGTACTGCTTAACGTTTTTCACGAAAAAAACCGAATAACCTTTACATACCGAAAATCTTGTGATTTTTAAGATATTTAATGTTTTTATGAAGTCTGCAAGATCGCTTTTTATTAATGACATAACCAACAATATTTTTCTTAAATGTACCCAACAAATATTTCTGGAAATTGTCGCGATTTGCGAACGACATTTCTAGATATGTCGCGGCCTCCAATTACCGCCTGCGGCTATAAATGTCGGGCGTTTCGATGCCGCCGAAAGGAATCCTACATCCCATACGATCATATCCCATATTCCGTACGCCCATACTCGTCGGCGCCGTCGCCTCCGACCATACATGGGCGTATTCATCGACCACAATCCGTAACAATATGATGATTCGATTTTTGCGATAGTTTTAATGTTCCAATTTATCATTAAACAGCACTAAATTAAAAAGTAAAAAATAATTGTTCAATTAATTGAGACAGACGATGTAAATATAGTTCTTCGAAAGCTTAAAAATAGGAAAAGCCCAGGGCAAGATGGTATTTCAAACGAATTACTTAAATATGGTGGTCAAAGTCTCATACAGCAGCTAACGTTTCTTATTCGAAAAATTCTCTACCAACATAGGATACTCGACGAATGGCGAACTAGCATCACTATCCTTATGTTTAAAAAAGGGGATAGAAAATTGCCTACAAACTACCGAGGCTTAAATCCCTTAAGCACTGCACTGAAACTAACAACAAAAGTTATAGCAAACAAAATTAATAACCAAACACTCTTGGCAGATGAACAGCAAGGATTCAGATCGGGCAGATCATGCACAGATGCGTTTTTTGTCATAAGACGGATAACGGAAAAGTCAATTGAATACAACAGACCAGCATACATGTGCTTTATTGATTTGGAAAAAGCGTTCGATCGTGTGCGTTTACTGTAATATGCTATGCCGATGACGCAGTACTAGTTGCTGAAAATGAAGACGACCAGCAGCGACTATTACATCGATTTAACTGCACTGTCAAATCACTTAATATGGTAATATCGGCCCAGAAAACTAAATGCATGACATCAAAAACGCCATTAAGGTGCAAACTGGAAATTGAAGGCAAAGTTATCCAACAGGAAATAAGATATAAGTATCTGGGCATAGAAATCTCAGGCTATGGTGATGCTGAGACGGAGGTGAGAGAACAGACAACGAAGGCAACAAGAACAGCAGGATGCCTAAATGACACAATATGGCGAAATAAAAACATTAAAATAAAAACCAAATCAAGAATTTACAACGCATTAGTAAGACCAACTATGACATACACGACAGAAACTCGACCAGACACAGCGAGAACTAATCAACTTCTAGATACAACCGAAATAAGAGTACTTCGTAGAATAACTTGAAAAACGATCTTGGACAGAGAAAGAAGCGAGAATGTAAGAAGGACATGCAAGGTAGAAAACATCAATGAGTGGGTTCTCGGCAGAAAGAGGGAGTGGAATTCAAATCACTTAATATGGTAATATCGGCCCAGAAAACTAAATGCATGACATCAAAAACGCCATTAAGGTGCAAACTGGAAATTGAAGGCAAAGTTATCCAACAGGAAATAAGATATAAGTATCTGGGCATAGAAATCTCAGGCTATGGTGATGCTGAGACGGAGGTGAGAGAACAGACAACGAAGGCAACAAGAACAGCAGGATGCCTAAATGACACAATATGGCGAAATAAAAACATTAAAATAAAAACCAAATCAAGAATTTACAAGGCATTAGTAAGACCAACTATGACATACACGACAGAAACTCGACCAGACACAGCGAGAACTAATCAACTTTTAGATACAACCGAAATAAGAGTACTTCGTAGAATAACTTGAAAAACGATCTTGGACAGAGAAAGAAGCGAGAATGTAAGAAGGACATGCAAGGTAGAAAACATCAATGAGTGGGTTCTCGGCAGAAAGAGGGAGTGGAATTCAAATCACTTAATATGGTAATATCGGCCCAGAAAACTAAATGCATGACATCAAAAACGCCATTAAGGTGCAAACTGGAAGTTGAAGGCAAAGTTATCCAACAGGAAATAAAATATAAGTATCTGGGCATAGAAATCTCAGGCTATGGTGAAGCTGAGACGGAGGTGAGAGAACAGACAACGAAGGCAACAAGAACAGCAGGATGCCTAAATGACACAATATGGCGAAATAAAAACATTAAAATAAAAACCAAATCAAGAATTTACAAGGCATTAGTAAGACCAACTATGACATACACGACAGAAACTCGACCAGACACAGCGAGAACTAAACAACTTCTAGATACAACCGAAATAAGAGTACTTCGTAGAATAACTTGAAAAACGATCTTGGACAGAGAAAGAAGCGAGAATGTAAGAAGGACATGCAAGGTAGAAAACATCAATGAGTGGGTTCTCGGCAGAAAGAGGGAGTGAAATTCAAATCACTTAATATGGTAATATCGGCCCAGAAAACTAAATGCATGACATCAAAAACGCCATTAAGGTGCAAACTGGAAGTTGAAGGCAAAGTTATCCAACAGGAAATAAAATATAAGTATCTGGGCATAGAAATCTCAGGCTATGGTGAAGCTGAGACGGAGGTGAGAGAACAGACAACGAAGGCAACAAGAACAGCAGGATGCATAAATGACACAATATGGCGAAATAAAAACATTAAAATAAAAACCAAATCAAGAATTTACAAGGCATTAGTAAGACCAACTATGACATACACGACAGAAACTCGACCAGACACAGCGAGAACTAAACAACTTCTAGATACAACCGAAATAAGAGTACTTCGTAGAATAACTTGAAAAACGATCTTGGACAGAGAAAGAAGCGAGAATGTAAGAAGGACATGCAAGGTAGAAAACATCAATGAGTGGGTTCTCGGCAGAAAGATGGAGTAGAATGGACAACGAAAGAATAGTCAGAACAGCACGCGACAAATCACCAATGGGTCGCAGGAGTTTAGAACGCCCCCGAAAACGATGGAGCGACAACTTAGCAGTGCAATAGGCAGAGGAAAGATGCCTAGATTAATGAAGGAAGAAGAAGAAGAAGAAGTTTGGTTTATCGACCAAAAACTATTTTAAAGCAGGTGTACTATTTCCCACAACAAATTATTATAAAAAAATTTAGAATATCCAAATCCATGCACCCAAGTAATTTTAAAATTATCTCAAATGGTGAACATATTCATAAAAATCTGTTGTTTGTGTTTGTTGGTTTATTAGCTATCATTAACTGTGCTTCACAAAAAGTTTAATAAAAACCTCACTTAATTTGCCTTTTAAAACGATGTAAACAACCAACATGCCGCATTTAAAATTCCACCGTACATTTTCAGAATATCTCTTACAATATATATCCCATTCTGATCGACTGCCAACTGAAATTATTACACTCTGTATAGAATAGAGCAACGCAACCTCCGATAAATTCACCGCTCTTGATAGATGCCTCGCTCGTTGAATAGTGGCTACTGACCATATGGCCGCGGAGGACGATCTTCTTCTTTCTCGTTTCCTCTTCTTCTCTTTTATTTCATCGTCCACGTCCGCGGTAGTTTTTATCGTCGATGTCATTGGAATATTTCTTTTTTCCGAGCAGACACCATTTTAGGTAAATTCGCAGACAATAGACGAATAAATATCGAATCTAGAAATGGCATCCATTCGAAATGGGAGTTTTTTATTGCTCAATAACACGGCCGATGGGTGTCGCTGCCGTACTTTCGTTATTCAATTATTTTTTTGCTCGGAAAAAAAAACCTGAACAGTCATTTTCTCATTGAATCGATTAGGGTAAGCGATTAATTGTAATTGTGATTCTGTGAAAACTGCTCGGCAACACGTACATGGTAACTCTACTAATTATCTGTAAACATCGATCGGTAAATTATTTCATTTGTTCATCTGACTTCAATGGAAAAGCCACGAATACCATCAGAAACATGCTACATAGGTAATCCCTTATATTCCGGGAGGTAGCGTCAAATTTTCATGGGTGATTTCACTGAGAATATCCATCCTTTTATACCTCAGTTTTCTCTCTAGAAGTAAGAAAAAATATGTTAGCTGACGCGACTCCGTGACTTAAAATGGTGGGAGGCTGCGGATCTCGCGAGAAAATAGTGATTTTCGGAGTATTTTACCGAAGGTCGTAATTTGAAGATTGAATTATAATCGGGAAAAAACATGTTAGCTGCATAATTTCTGTGATTTAACTCTTTAGCTGCGCGTATGAATATATAGGAAAAATCTTGAAAATCGGAACATTTTACCGAGGCTGAAGATTATATACTCAATAGTAATAAGTTCGGGAATCATAAAAAATCATGTTAGCTGATGCTCAGGTGTGATTAAACCTGTTAGCTGCGCTTCCTTTGTGCAGCGTGCGGTCGGACCATTACTGTGTGTCTCATCATTTTCACCAACTCTTTTTTTTTACTTTATAATGAGGATACATCAGATTGATAAAAATTAGTCGATTCCTGACAGCAGCGAACACAGTAATGGTCAAACCGCGCGCTGCACAAAGGAAGCGCAGCTAACAGGTTTAATCACACCTGAGCATCAGCTTACATGATTTTTTATGATTCCCAAACTGATTATTATTGAGTATATAATCTTCAGCCTCGGTAAAATGGTCCGATTTTCAAGATTTTTCCTATATATTCATACGCGCAGCTAACGAGTTAAATCACAGAAATTATGCAGCTAATATGTTTTTCCACGATTATAATTCAATCATTCAGCTATCTGCAAATTATGACCTTCAGTAAAATACTCCGAAAATTGTTATTTTCTCGCGAGATCTGCATCCTCTCACAATCTTAAGTAACGGATCTGGACCAGCTAACATGGAAATTTCCTCTCAAAAACAAGCCTTCACTAGAAAATGCAGCCTCAGTAAAATGGTTCGGTGAAATTTGACGCTACCTCCCGGACTATTAGTAGTTCCTCCGTTAAACCACTTTTCTACAGTTTTTGTTAATTTTTTTTCACAAGCTCTAAAGCATATTAACTAACAAATCCCGAAGTTTCAAAATTTCGACCGTTTAGAACGTGATATGTTTAATAACAAAGTTTCCAATTTCCATTAAAAGCACGTCAAACTTCCTATGCATGCAACTATTTTCTATTGTATTAAAACATTTCAGAATTAAAAAAGGAGGAAGTAAAGACAAATATTTTTTTAAAAATTTAAAAAAAAAACACTTTGCCGTTTTGTTTACGAGATGTAACAATATAAAATATGGAAGCGATGAGAAGATCTTTATGTATATCCAGAAGGGACCGAATTAGGAATGAGATAGTCAAACAACGGATGGGTGTGGAAGGATCTATAATTCAAGACGTAAATGCCAAACAACTAACATGGTATGGGCATGTACAACGAATGCCAGCATCAAGACTAACTAAACAAATTCTAGTATGGCTGTTTTGATGTCAATTTTCATGCTGTACGTTTGACTTTTTTATGTGATTATTTTTTTTGTGCTTTGTCTACAAGAATGAATTTCTTCAGACAGTAAAGTGTACTTTGATTAATTGAAGATGAATCATAAATTTATTCTAAACGCTGTATTATCAGGTGGCTTAGATGTATAATGGTTTGCGGTGCTCGTACTCCAAATCTATTGATTTTACGAACAAAAAGGTTAATAAATAAATTGTAGGAAATTTTTTTTAGTTTTTTTTGTATATAAATTTTTTTATCGTGAAATAAGTCGTAAAGGAGATATTGTCAAAAAACTGCTTTAAGGCGCCATTTTTCAAATGGCAAATGTAAAATTCGGAAAGATAACATCGAAATCTATAAAATTACCGGAAAACTTTCCAGGTAATCTCTATTTTTAGAACCAACTACTGTACTATTATACAAGGTTCAATTTCAGCAATTCAGAATAAGTATTAGAGTATAGACAAGTGTATTTATTTTTGAAAAGTAGCTGTTAATTTGGAAGCGTGTAGAATTATTAGGTACAACATCGCTGAAGTAAGACGCTCGAAGCATCTCAGTTTACGATTTACGATTAAGACTTTAAGAGACGCGCCAATGATAAAGTCTTACAATTAGTAATGTAATCGCTAATTATTACCTGTTACTTCGTATAAAACTTTCCTCTATTACCCACAGAAAACAAGATACATAAACATGTAACATATAATATACATCTTCCTACTGACTCTCAATTAACGTGTATGCTTACAATGTTTAATTTAAATAACGCAAATCCGATTATATAGTTACGGGGGTTCCTCTGAAATATTTAATTTAGCTTATTTCATTAATTTTGAAAAATACAAACAAAACAGTTAATACATTTATTGTACTATCAAAAATACTCGATCATATTCAACATATCGCAATGGAAAATACAATTTTATTTATTTTTACTCCATAAAACAAAAACACTACCTACTCTATATTCAATTAATTTACAAATTTATTTTAACCTAATACTTAATGTCTTCGACGCGATACCATTTCTCGGAATATATACTACTCTTCAATCCCTATTGATTAAAAGAGTAACGAATGAAACTGAGAAGATGATATGGGATGTGCAAGCAAGATTTAGAACAGGAAGGAGATGTATGGATCAGGTCTTTTCATTACGAGGTATAGTTGAAAAATTCTTGGCTAAAAGTCAGGTCTAGTGAGCTTTTATATACTTGGAACTATGACAGAGTGGTGAGGAGTGAATTGTGGTCGCCATTGTTTATGTATAGGGTGAGCGGTAGTTTAATACGAGCACTGACATCACTCTATAAGGATTCCTCTGCTTGTGTCAGGATAAACGGAGCTTGCAAGGATTGGTTTAACATCGAAAAAGGTGTGAGACAGGGATGTGTGGCTTCGCCATAGCTGTTTAGCTTATACATAGACGATTGTTTAAAAGATTTGAAAGAGAGTGCGTATGGATTGAAAATGAATGATTTGATTGTCAAATGCCTTCCTTACGCCGATGATCAAGTCATATTAGCGTCATCTGAAGAGGAGTTGCAGGCGATAGTTAATGTTATGCATGATACCCTAAAAATTAAAGGGATAAAAATAAATGCAAGCAAAACGAAAGTAATGGTTTTTGAAAGACAAGAAAGCATGACAAACGGTGAAGTTTCGATTGAGGTAGAAAGAGTGGAACAAGTAAATGAATTTGTGTACTTGGGTTCAAAGTTTACGAGAGATGGAAAGTATGACAGTGAAATTGAGCGAAGGGTGTTGGCAGAAAAACATATGAATGGGACACTGCATAGATTTATGAACAGCCAGAAAGTGTCAAAAAAGGCACGTCTGGCTGTCCATAGAGGTGTGTTGGTTCCTACACTTATGTATGGTAGTGAATGTTGGGTTTGGCAGAAGAAGCATGAAAATAGGATTAATGCTGCGGAGACGAGTAGTTTGAGAAGTATAGCCGGAGTGACTCGGTTGGATAAAGTAAAAACTAGTGAGATAAGAGAACGCTGTGATGTAAAAGAAAAAGTGGATACAAAGATAGATAGAGGAATGCTTAGAAATGCATAGAAAGGATGGATGAAGGAAGATTGACGAAACAAATTTATAAGGCGAGTGTGAATGAATAAGTCGGTAGAGGTCGACTTCGGCGAACATATTTAGATCAGATCAACACTGTTTTAAAGAAAGGCCAGGTCAAGAGTACCAACAACCGACGAGCATGCATGAGAACACTGATGAATGTAGAGGATCAAAAGATGTGTGTAAGAACCGTATCGGAAGTGGAAGGAAGTGGTCACTGCCTACCCCTACGGGAGAAAGGCGTGACTGTATGTATGTATGTATGTTCAATCCCTATTGGTTTGACATAATTAGGCCGAACCTTCACTTGCAGCTTGAGAGAATTTTGGTTCGCCAAGCGACAATTCCGGCCGGCGCTCACTTGTAACAGCCTATTGGAATGCAAATAGGTGAAATAAATAATGCAAGAATGCATCAACGACCTCGTTTCTATTACAGATAAAACAATATGCATTTTAGCAGACACCGCACATTCCAATCGTATATTCTTCGAACCTACAAACGAGACAGAAAATTATCAATAAAAATATTCTTTTTTTTTTTATTTTCTTTCTAGACGGCCGTCCGTTCATTCTTCTTTCTCAATAGTGCAATCAAGCGACATAAAATTCGACTCCACCGGAAAAAATATGTATGTAATGGCCAAAACAACGACATACCTAATGCTCATTGACAAACGTATGAAAAGTCAAAAAGACTAGCTTTCATGGATATTTACGAGTACTTAAAAATTATACTTCGTAATAAAACAGGCGAAATGCGTAATCAAATACAGAGATACCCCGGGCCGATAAAGGCATAGTTATTGTCGCTTAAAATGGGCCGTTGATAGAAAGTTTCAATGTCTGAAAGATGGGATCAATTCAATAGACTGTGCGAATGTTAGGAAAGGACTAAAACAAATACAATCGAAGCACTGCATATTCGTTCGGCGATGTAAAACACGAATAACTAATTGCAGATTATTGTCTGCATAAATTAATGTTGTCTGTCGTATTGCTGTTAGCGCGTATCGGTAGTTTAAATGTCACGTTTTTCGGTAATATTTGAACTATTTTTTGGGAATTATCTTCCTCCCAAACAGTTGAGTAAATATCATTAGATATTATTTTTATGAAAAGTTATTATTTATTATAGGAGTCAGTGGATTTATGTTTCATGCCGCCCTAGGATCTGTAAGATATGCTGCCCTCTTTGCTCTGTGAGGAAGTGATTATCAAAATTAAATATAAAATTCTTAAATATTTAAATTATTATGCATCAAATTTTATTAACTTACGTTTTATTGGTTGACATATTTTTTCGTGTTTCAAAAGGATAGGTAGAAAACTAAAAAATAATTGGGGTTTGCTTAGTAAAACAATTTCGTAACGCCATCCGTATTCAAGATAAAGGGCGTTGAAGAAAAAAAATGTATACACATTTATTACGATTTTGCCGAAACTACTGGAAACATTGTAATGAAATTTTATACGAACATGTTTTAGAAGCTGATACATCCCATGAATTTGTATTTATATATGACTCTCATAGAGGGCGCTAGTTACACGGTTCGTCCAAGTAGTATTGAACATAACTTTTATAAGGTTAGATTTATTAATCAAAATTTCAGGTGAACTTAAACATCATTCCATTTTACACCAAAAAGGTACTCTTGGTAAAACTCGATACTGTGTACCGTTTTCGGAATATTTTTATTCGAAAATTATGAAGTAATAACCGATGCTGGAATGAAGTAATGATAAAGTTATTAATTATTATTATTATTAATTTTGTCGCGTTAATGAGACCTCATCGATAAAACGGATACATGTTAAATAAGTGGGATTCAACGTAAATAAGTGCGACAAACTTCAGAGGGTGATTCTGCATGAAAAAATAATGACAGTTTGCTTTATAAACGTATGTTCGCAAATACTTCGTTTCAGAGATACGGGGTGTTTGTTTTTCTTACAAACTGACGATTTATTTGTTGTTCTGAAACGGGTCGAGATATGCAAACGAAATTTGGTAGGTTTTAAGAGATAGTTATTAAGCATTTTTTGACATGCAATTAAGAATATTATGGTATGCCACTGGAAAACGAAGCATTTGCGGACATACGTTTTTATAGCAAACTGTCATTTTTCTATGCAAAATCACCCCCTGAAGTTTGTCGCACTTATTTACTAACACCCTGTATATAGTTTTATTATAATTAGGAATACTAATAAAAAATTTGAATTCTTTTTTGGAATTAACGTACCTAATTATGATCTAAAAGTATAATGGGTACCGAAAAAAAATTCAAATTTTTAAAAAAAAATTCTCTTCAGTATAATTTTTTCTTTTTTTATCAGTGAAAATTCAAATTTTTATCGGCCCTTATGGCTCCCGTAAATATTTGGGAGCTAACATCAATAGCCAGTGCGACCCGAAAAGGGAAATACTTTCAAGGATTGAGCAAGCGAGAAAAATCTTCACGAGTATGAAATCATTTTTTACAAGACTAGACCTTAGTTTGGAACTCAGAACTCGAATGATCAGATGCTACGTCTTCTCTGTCCTACTCTATGGATGTGAAAGCTGGACACTAAATTCACAGACTGAAAAGAGAATAGAAGCCTTCGAAATGTATGTGTATAGACGGATGCTGCGAATTTCATGGGTACAAAGGATCACCAACGTTGAAGTACTCCAGCGCATGCACAAACAAAAAGAACTACTGAACACCATTAAGGAAAGAAAAATGCAATACCTGGGTCATGTGATAGGAGGTCCTAAATACGAAATATTACGCCTCATAATGGAAGGCAAAATACAGGAAAAAGATCAGTAGGAAGACGCCAGAACTCATGGCTAAAGGATTTGAGGAGATGGTTCGACCGCTCGTCTGCAGAAATCCTTTGTGCTGCAGTTTCTAGAACTACAATTGCCATTTGGATCGAAATATTAAATAACTTCTTACTATAAAAATTACTAATTTACAAAAACCAGGAGAGTACTTAATGTTTTCAAAGGCTAATTATTGATCTAAGAAAAAGGGTAAAAATGAAGGGTAAATTCAATATTAAAATTATTTTATAAATTTTTCATTCATTTAAAGCAGGGGTCTCAAAACTTTCCAGCCTTAGGGCCATGCTGATTACTCCAGTAAGTTCCGAGGGCCAAAACCATATTATCATTGTTGCCGGTGGTAAAAAGTGAAATAGTCCACTGATGAAAAAAAAAGTCCGAAAAAGTACGCAACGTTTAAAAAAGGCTGCAAATCGGACTAAAGTCCTCAAAACGGCAACACTGCATATTATTAATTTTCCTGTCATCTGTAATTTCTAATTGATACTGTTTCAATCACAACGACGAAGTAAATGTTTTTCACATTTTAAATCATGTGAAATATTCAGCCACACCACTGAGACTGAGTTTCCTATCGATTTTGCAATCGAAACTTTGAGTGCTTTGAAAATAAATTTTGATACTCGTTTCTCGGACTTTGATGCCATTGCGAATCAAATTAAGATTTTTCAGAATCCTTTTGATACTGACATTGAAACCCTAGCGCCAGAACTTCAAATGGAAATGATTGATCTACAGTGCAGTGATATAATTAAGAACAAATATCAAAACTCATCTTTGTTGGAATTTTATAAGAGTCTTCCACTGACACAATTTGATAATTTGCATAAAATTGCTCGTAGGCTGTTTTCTGTTTTTGGTACTACTTATTTGTGTGAGAAGACCTTCTCCAAAATGAAGTACACAAAAAATGTTTACAGATCTAAATTAACTGATGAGCATCTTAAATTTTTTTTAATAATTGGTACAAGTAAAATTAGTCCACAACTACAAACTATTGTCAGTGGAAAATCTCAATTACATAAATCTCATTAGTATTTCATATGTCATTATGCTTGTTATAAGTTATGTTTTTATTTAAAATGTATAAAATGTTAGTTGGATGCATTTCAATAATTTGTTAGTTATTATATACTGAAGTTAAATTTTCTGCATATTATACATGTCTTTACTCATTACAATTCTGTGTTTCTTTATCCAACTTATCACAAAAACAATAACAATAAGCCTACAACAATGTTATGAGTAGTTAGCCCATGACCATATCAATGTAGATGTCATATTAATAATTATTCAACATAAAATTAGAATACTTCAGTAAACTAAATTTAATTTGCTATAAAAAATATGTTCTCTTAAAGGAGTTTTCAAGTATGCTAGCTCTCCGCGGGCCGGATGTGGCCCTCGGGCCGTAGTTTGGAGACCCCTGATTTAAAGCAAAACTAATCTACAAACATTTTCAAATCCAAATTTCATACAATTCAAATTATTCTGACAAATCATGCCGCACTATGACCGGGCATCAGGGACCTAGGCGTAAGTACAACACCGATAAGAGTAAGATATGAGAAACTTTATTGATTAAAAAAAATTTCGTTTATTAAAAAATATAAACGATCCTTCAAGGAAAAAAGAAAGTAACAATGAAAAAAGGTTCGAGGTATTGAATTTAAAAAGAAATATATATTTTTTGTTCTAGATGCACCTGCAACGAGGGTTACACCGGTCAAAATTGTGAAAGTGAATACATCCCTTGCGAGCCGAGCCCTTGCCAAAATGGTGGTCAGTGTCGACAAAGAGACAAGCACACTTACATCTGCGAATGTCCGTCAGGTAAGTTTGAAGCTTGCAACCCCATTTTTTACTTTAAAAAAATGTATACATACATCAGTTATTTACGCCCCAATCACCCAGGTAACCTTTACAACTAGTTGTAAATAACGATTTTTTTTTCATACCTTATTTAACAAAACATTTAGAATACATTAAGCTCCAAACAGCTCCGAGTTTCAATTCTACCGGTGTAGACCTCTAACTTCTCATCCTCCCTCCTCCTTTTTCTTTTCCAAACCAAAACCACGCTGCAAGAAACACCAGGAACTCGAAAACTAATTCAGCGGCGGAGGTTGGCAATCATCGCCACCAAAACATTCTTTCAGATTTTTTAGCCATGAATTTCGTCTTCTCCCTATGATTCTTCTGCCTTCTATTTTCCCTTGCATTATTAGTCGTAAGAGGCTGTACCTTTCGCCACGCATTATGTGTTTCAAATACTGTAGCTTTCTCTTCTTAATTATTCGTTCAACTTCTTTTTGTTTACCGATTCTTCTAAGCACTTCGATGCTAGTCATTCGATCTACCCACGAAATTCTTAAGATTTTTCTATATATCCACATTTCGAAAGAGTTAAGCCGTCTCATTGCATCTGTATGATTCTGCGCCATAGTAGAGCACACTAAGTACATAAAATTTTTCCAACCGCAGTCTCAGGCCTAACGTCAAATCTCTGCTACATAGTACTTTTTTCATTTTTATAGTTAGTACGAGTCTTTTCAATTCTGGTTTTTATTTCTGCGGTATAGTCATTGTTTTCAGTAGTAAGCGTTCCTAAGTAATTCTATCTTTTTACTTTTTCAATCTGTTGACCTCCAACCATTAAGATTTCATTTGTGTTGTTCTTACAAATTTTTTTTATATACTTGGTTTTTTTATATTGGGGGAGAGTCCGTAAATCTCTCTAACTCTTTCTAAATTCTTTAAACTATTGGCTATTATTACTCTGTCGTCGACATATCTGATGTTGTTAATCAGAACACCATTCACCTTTATACCGCCGGTCTCATTTTTTAAGACTTCCAATATAATTTACTCCGAATACGCATTAAATAATAATGGCGATAATATGCAGCCTTGCCCGACTCCTCCCTTTATTTTCATTTCTGCAGATTTTTCCAGTCCCAATTTTTACTGTGGCTCGTTTTATCTTACATTCTGTCTATCCAGGTTTTTGTTTTTAAGAAGGTCTATAAGAGTTGGTCATGTTTACCTTATCGAAGGCTTTATTATAATCTATAAAGCAGATATAAAGGTCCTGATTAACGTCCAAGCATCTTTGAGTTAGCACGTTGAAAGAAAATAATAATAAATTGTAATGTAAAGAATGATAAATTATCCTGTTAAACTTTTTATTCTTTTTACTATTATCTATATAAAACAGGTATAAACATGTTTATGTATTAAAAAAAACATGCAAAAAGTCGGTAAAACAAAAAAATACATTAAAAGAGAAATGAAAATGTTTAAGTTCGCTTAATTTTCACATATTTACTAGTAAAAGTAAAAAAGTCTAAAAACGAAGTTTTTATTAATTTTTCAACATTCCATGTTGGCATTTAAAACAGCTTCGGGTACGTATTAGGTTCCGTGGAGCTGTTCCAGCAATTTCGAACCATCCCTAGACATGATGAGGTTAATACCAAACCTTTGTAAATTAGAATAGTTCAACTGAGTCTCTTATTGTCTGCGGGTTCTATTAGTTGTTCCAATAGTGGATTTTTGGTAATGTTTGGCAGCTCTTTCCGCTATTGTTGGGGCATGTACTCGTAGATCTTTATGAAGAGTATGGTTTGTTACATATCATGGAGCATCTAAGATTTATACGAAAATTTTGGATTGGCATCTTTGAATGATAGCGATGTATGATTTGGAAGCGCAACCCCACAATTGCAATCCATATATACAGATCGGTTGCTAGTACCTAAAACAAACGTTAATGCTTTCTACATTCTACAGGACCTTTTTTTTTAATGAAAATAGTCGCAAAAAGAGTTGACCTATCGTGTGGGCCGCTGACGGCCCGCACTGCGACTATTAGAAGGGGTAGGGATTATAGAAAGTAAATGATTGTGGACCCGCTTTTTGAAAAGTTGCAGGTCATAGTTCTTTGGAACAACTGATTTTGGAAGCTTATTCCATTCCGTAGCAGCCCTGTAAAAGAAGGATTCTTGATGAAGATTGGTCCTTGTAGTGTCAATCTTGAGAGTAAATGGGTGAGACTGAACAGCGTGCCGAGTTCTTCGGCTGAATGTGGCCAATGGTGGTACAAGAGTTTTTATTTCTCTGGAGCATCTTGCTTTGGAGATACTTTATCTCATATTTATTTCGAATATATCTTGTATTTATTAAATTCGTAAAACATGTTCTTGCTAGTAAAATGTAAAATTTCAAACACACTTTGTTAAAAAAATTTAAACCGTTTGTCGTATATCCTTTCTGCAGGACCTAACTGTCTCGGTGATTCTTTCCCTCATATGCTTCCGAGATTTATTTTATATAATTTTATTTTATCTGAAGGATCTTTCTTTTCTTATCGCTTTTATATTTTGCGTATAAATCAATTATCATTTGGTTAAAATCTGGGATCAGAGTATCATTTAATTACTAATTCGGTGAAAGATTTCTTAAAAAACCGGTTTCGTAAAGTGATTCTAATAAAAATGGAAATTGAAATTACGCTGCCTGCTACAAGGGACGTAGGCAGCACTTAATAGCCATCCAAACACATGAGCGCTTCTTTAGGACAATCGTAACAGCAGACTAATAAATCTAAATCTACTGTTGTAGGTTTCTTTTTATAAATTTAATGAAATATTTGAAGTGCTGTAGGCTACGTACAAAATTTGAACAAAATATATTGCATCGTGTATGATAAACATTTTACAGTAGAAATAAAATTTCATACATACATATAGTTTCGCTTTTTTCCCGAAGGGATATGCAGAGACCACTCTTTTCACTTGCTACGGTTCTTACACACGCCTTTCGCCTTTTCTACTATCATCAGCGCTTTCATGCATGCTCATCGGTTGCCTGAAACCCCTGGACGTGTCCTTTTTATACTTTCGATGTGATCGAGATACATTCGCCTGTGTCGACCTCTACCAAACCATTTAAGCATTCCTTTATCTATCTTTGTTACTACATCTTCTTTCATACCACAGCGTTCCCTTATTACATTATTCCTCACTTTATCCATCAGAGTCACTCCAGCTATACTTTTTATCTTCGCATCATTGTTATTACTTTAATGCTTTTTTTGCCAAACCCAACATTCACTACCATGCATAAGTGTAGGGACTTCTCCATGCACAGCCAGACGTGCCCTTTTTGACACGTTCTAGATGCTTATAAAGTGCTCAGAAATTCACAAATACACTGCTAGTAATCACAATAATATTTACATGGAAAAGTTTCGTCGTATGGAACACAAAAAATCTCCGAAATATAGCGGGAGTCATCTCTACAACTCGCTGCCTGAATCACTAAAAAATTAGTCTCCGAAAAGATTCAATACTGATCTTAAAAAAATTCTACCCTCAAAAAGGCTCTATGAGCCTTTTAAATTTCAGATATATTCAACATCTTCAAAATGACCATCATTTAAGTAACTGTTCATTTTCAATTTTAACTGTATCATGGCTATAATATTTTTAACGAACTGTACATTATATCGCATCTGCTCTAACTGGCCAAAGATTTTATATACAACTAAAAAAAATTTATATACAGGGTGGCCAACCGTAAACGATACAGAGCCATTTACAGGAACCTCCTCGACATTTTAGAAAAACGCTCAGACCAGTCGATTTTTGATTTAAAAGGGACACTCTTTTCCGGTATTTTTGACTCCACTACTTTTAACCCAAAGCGAGGGTAAGAATTACCACAACATTTTTAAAGTGCATTTGAGAAATTAGATTTTAAATGTGAAACTTATCTGCAAACAATCACGAACGGAAAAAATTTCATTCGTTCGAGTAAAGTACGCCAATGTGCGAGGCTTACTGTAGTCGCATATGATGTGTAACATTGGACATCTCACCTCAGTAATAAGCAATCTTAAAATTATATTCTCAAAACAATCGGTCAGGTTATATTTTTCATAACAAATAATAATTTTTTTTAATAAAAATTGGGTTTTATTTAATTGACACTAGGAGTGACAGAAATCAAACTTAAAATTTAATAAAGCTAAATATTGAAATATCTAATTCGAACAAATACATACATACATATAGTCACGCCATTTTCCCGTAGGGGTAGGCAGAGACCACTTCCACTTGCTACGGTTCTTACACACATCTTTTGCTTCCTCTACCTTCATCAGTGCTCTCATACATGCTCGTCGGTTGTTGGTACTCTTGACCTGGTCTTTCTTCAAAACAATGTTGATCTGATCGAGATCGATGTTCGCCGAGGTCGACCTCTATCGAAAAATAATAACTTCATTTCACATAATTTAGTACGGTGTATAGTTCTTACACTCCCCACTTAATATGACAATAATACTTCGACTAGATTTAAAGTACTTCTTCTTCTTCTTCTTTTTAAAGTGCCATGAAGGCGTTACTACGTAGGCGTCCTCCATATTCTATAAATATATATATATTTATATTAGAGGTTTTTTTTAATTTATTTGGGTAGCAGTTAGGAGTGACCAATTCAATAAAAATTCTTCGTTTTTTCAGTCAAGCTTTCGAAAATGTTTATTTTCTTTTTCAAGACTTCCTAACATAAAATTATTAAAAAATTATTGCACAGAGGAACATAAAATGTTTCTTTTTTAAAAGAAATTTGATATATCAAATTTCTCTGTCTCTGAAAACATTTCGTTTGGACCAGGAGCTTTTCCGTTTTTCATTAGTCTGATGGCGTGAACTACTTCTGATTTTAAAATACTCGGACCTATTGGATTTTCTTCAAAGTACTGGGCATAAATAATTTTTAAATTTTCAAATAAAATACCCTGTAACTCAGACAGGAGACAACTTTTATCTAGGTGATTTGGATTGAATCTTGAATATTTTAAGTTCAGGATTCTATAGTTAAAATATTTCCAATTAGTAATGAAACACCCTTGTATATACATATAAAAATTAGGTATATAAATCTTTAACAAAAATCACAGAAAATTATATAAAAAATCACAATCTCATGTACTCAGGAACACAATAAAAAATATCACTCTTACGATTAGGTACTAAAAAATTAAATCATTTACAAAAAATATAATTACTTGTTTGTTTGTAATAATAATGATTAATAAATAACAAACCCTTGACAAAAATTGCAACAAAAAATGTCAGAATTTATAAAAAAATCACAAAATCATTGCATATGAACACAACAAAATAATCCAACTAATAATTAAATATCTATAATTTTTATGTTGGCATGTATTGTTAAAGAGAAGATTGCGACTGCTCTTCTTCAATCAAATTTTCAATTGTGGGTTCTAATTAGTCAAGCCAAGTCGGAGCGGTGAATTAACCAAAAGACGATTTCTAAATTTATTTTTTATTACCGTCATATATGAAAATCCCGCTTAACATAAATATGGAGTTCCGAAGGGGACTAACATTTTTATTGCTTTCTCGTATAGAGATGGATATTCATTTTTTCACAGAAAATTAAAATTAGTTCAAGATATTTGTATTTCGTAATTTTATAAATTAAAAATTAGTTTTTTTTGATGAGTAAATGTTTTTCGCGGATAGAAAAAATTGTCCGTTGACTAGTAAACTGTTTTAGAGCAACTTTAAAAATTTCATGATAATCAAAGCTGGTCCCATAATCTTGACCTGCACCTTTATCTTTTTTTTAACAATTTTTATTCGAAACATTAGATTTATGAGGAAATATTAGTGACAATGATTTGTGAAAAATGTGTCTACAGCTACTAAAATCAATGAGACGACGACAACACAAGATTCTTTCAAAACAAATTTGTATAAATGTCAAAATCTCGATTATTAATAATTCATGTACGCTCATTAACATCTTCCGACGTTTATTGATTTCGGTCGGCGGATTAACTTTTATTTATTTCTGTCCAACAAATGAGCCAGCCCAGCGCAGTGATTCCGATGGCGACAACATTTCTTATAAAATATTCAAATTTTCTCGTTACGACACACTGGTTTGACCATTTCACCGCACGAAAGTAGAGAACGAACATTTTATAAAAGTTAGGTACACTATTGACGCTTCAATATCATCTCGGTTTAATTTAATTTTTATATCAGTCGTTTAGATACCGGCTCTACAAATTATTTTTTACGAGCCACTTGTTACGTCTCGAGTTATTTTTTATTTTTCGTCGTAAAACGCGTCTCCACTTTCTATACGTAAAAGTTTAACCATTTCGGAAACACAAAATTCGAATTTCGAACCGTTGTAGCACAGTTAAATGAATATACAGGGTGTTTAAAAAAAAGGTGACCCCGTCTCTAGGATAGGTAGAAAACTAAAAAATAATTGAGGTTTGTTTAGTAAAAAATTTTCGTAACGCCATTAGTATTCAAGATAAAGGGCGATGAAGAAAAAAAATTTGGGGCTGCCCGCGTGGCAGTCGAGCATTCTACCACTGAATCACCGATGCAGTGAACGGGTACTCTGGCTTGCGCAAGACACCCCCAATTTGGACCTTTAACGAATAAATTTTTAAACTATTTAAATATCAAAATTAAGAATTAAAAGAAAATCCGTCACCTACTGGATAAATGAATGAACAATAATCCGCGGTCAAAAAATGTTTATGGTGATTTTCCAGTTAATTATGCATAAGTTAATTAACAATTTTTTCCAACTTAAACATTGCAAATGCGATAATTGTTGAATAACAAATCTGAGATTTTTTTCTTTTTTTGGAGCTATTTTTGAAAGGTCTCAGAATGGCGTTGCAAAAATAAAAAAATTGTTATTTTTCGATTTGTTATCAACAATTTACTTTGGTTAGGTGAGAATGATAAAGTAAAGGAGAACAGAATTTTTAAAATTCGATATAAAATACAAATACATTTTTTTTCTCAAGAAATAATACATGGTTGTTTTTGTTACATTGTGTAGGAAGAGAAAAAAATATATAGGAAAAATTTAATTGTTTATTAACAACAAAAAAGACCTATTTCATATAAAAGAATCTTTTAAAAAATAAATACATATGTACATCTCAATAAAAAATAAAATACATTAGGATATGAACAGCTTGGTTGTGCGTTTATAAACAATAAATATTTTTTATTACAAATATGGCATCTTATGGCATAAAAGGAATAACTTAAAAATTCATTTATATCTTCGTGCGATTTATCATTTACAAAATTTAATATCGTGTTTATCGTTGTGTACTTAAATAAAAAGAATTATTAGTGCTGTGGTAAGACAATGGAAGCATTGTAGATTGTTCTTAGATTCGTAAATAAGGTTACGTATATTATACAATAAAATTTTACAGAATGGCTTTAAAACATTACATTAAAACATGTAAAGTTTCTAAACTGGTTGTTGACGTCAATAAAATAATAAAAGGGGGAAATTGCCTTGGAATCAAACCATGTTCTTCGGATGCAATTTGATGCAAAGCTATTAACGATCAGAAGAGAGTTCATGCTAGCATGAAAGATAAAACTTTTAATATTGAGGTACTTAATTATAATTATTATTACTACTTGTAAAGCATAACAACATAATAATTGTTCTATTAGTACCTTATAAGTAATGTCCTGGCTTTCCTCTCTTCTATCTTTGCAGTGAATTTTAAAAACTTCTTGTTCACTATTATGTTTATAATCCCGTACAAAATACATATCCATTGTTGCAGATACTTTTTTTATAAACACTACAATAAGTTTTGGAATACTTATATTTAATAATAACAATTTTAATTGAATAAAAATAAAATGTAAGCAATAATCACAAAATCTAAAACTCATTATACCAAGAAAGTCCTTGTTTATTGTTTATGTATAAATGCATAACTGAGTTTTAAAAATATCTTATGGGATTTTCAATATAATTTAAAAAACATCTGGCATCTACATTCTGAGAGATTCAAATGTCCAAGTAGCAAAATATTTTAATCAGAGGATATAAACCTTTAGCATTGGTTTGCTTTTGTTTATATATATTTAAATATAAATTTATACTAAATGCAAGTGTAATTAACACCTAATTTATTACCAACAAAAAACAACTCTTATGTTAGCTAATTTTGAATAAATAAAAAAACTGCAAATGATTATTTTGGGTTTTCTTTTCAACTTTTACTGCCAAAAATCAGTAATTAAGTAAGTAAAAATCATTTCTGTTGATTTTATTAACTCGCTTACTTGTCTGTTTATTTGTCTGTTCGGTATAGTTATATTGTGCAATTAGTGCGATAAGTTGGCGATTGCTGACGAGAGCGTTCATTTGATCGAGTGAGCAATCGACAACATCGCACGGGTTGCACATACTATTTTTTATTGCGAATGCGGAATAAACGCGAGCATAAAACAGGGGTCCAGACGAAAAATATTAACTGAAAAAAAAATATAAAATTTGTAATGTCAACTCGACAGTTGCGCATTCGGCTGTTAACCGAAAGGTTCGTGGTTCGAATTTGCGTGCGACAAGGATAGCTTGCATGTGCTAAGTATAATTTGCATGTGCCAAGTAACACTCAAATGACGTAGGTGGGCGAACAGCCATTTTTCAACCGCAACAGCGTGCTCTAAGATACAACTTATCCCGCATGACTAATAAAAAAAAATTACAATTGATTTTGAATTAACTGACCGATGAACTAGAGACTTGAAACTTTAAGCAGCCCAGAACTGGATGGCAATGCAATATTAACTCGATTTTTGGTCTGTCTGTCTGTCTGTTGGTTTGTTTGCTTATCAGTTCGGTACAAACACCATTTATTGGGCCAGAACCAATAATAGAGATACCCAAGGACAGCGTTAAAGCAGCGATCAATGGCTGGATCCACTATCAGCATTAGCTGAAGTGGGCATAGCAAACTAATGCTAAAAGAACCTTCACCTAAGCAGACAGGAAAGCTGCTCTTGCTAAGTAGCGAAAAACTTATGAGGAGGAGAAAACAGCCACTCATATTATCTTCGAATGTGAAGCCACCGCCCAATGGTACTACCTGGGTTGTATACAAGACCAAAGGAGTGATCCACCTGGGGCAATAGCAGAACATGAGCTTCTACTCATTAACAGGAGAATTGAAGAAATGGGAATAAACTAAGGAGCTGGAATTGTACAAAAAGCATACAATGCTGAAGTGCCTAGGAAAAAATTAGACCTATTCCACAACTCCTATTTACTCATTAATTCATTTATTGATTCATTCATTCGGTACAAACATTGCAATTGATTTTAAAGAATGTAGAGAACATCTGTCGTTGGGAACTACTTACACAATAGTTTATATCAATTTGTAATGCAATAGAATTTTTAGTGATTTAGGTGAACACTATCCATGCATCAATTATTATTATCCATTGCATGCGCCCACATTATTTTTATTTAAATTAATATTTGAATACTTTTTAGTCCGTTTTAAAAACGTGTTGTTTTAACATTTTTTTATGTACCTAATAAATATTTATTGATGGTTTTCTTATATTTAACGTTAACTTAATCAGATCGGTAAGATCGTCGCCTTTAGTTAGGGGAGCTTTTAGGATGTGGGTGGAAAATCATTTTCTGCTGTTTAATTTTCTAAATGCTAAACGCAGTATATGTGTGTGCATTCATTTCTGATGGACAGGACGACTCTGCACGGAATGATAACCATTTTTTGCTGATTTTTAATAACCGAGCTCGCGGTAATTTTCTGTCTTGAAAGCAATAAATTTTTCCATTGTAAATTGATTCTTTAGAATATCGTAAGGCGCATTTGAATGTCGTTTTTTATGCCACAATGTTTTTATGTTAGTGCCCGACATGCGGCATATTTTTATGACTTTTCTTGGTGCAACGTGGATTTGCATTTAAATTGGTCAATTCAAAGTTGAATAATTTTATTACGGGCTGTCGGAATTATTAAAGAAGAGACTATTACTTCACAGCGGTACTAAATATTTTAATTTGTTTTTTTACCAAATACAGTAATGTTACGCGTACGAATTTTGAAAACTGTTAAACGTATTTATAAATAATATTACCGTATTCCAAAGTTAATAACGTCATAGATAATAATTATTTTACTCATCAAATTATTTTTTGCTGGACATTTTCGAATAAAAGATTTCTAAAATACTTAAATATCTTCTTTATTTGTTTCGAGACTACGATGTTGAATGGTTTGATGGCAGGATTTCAAATCCGTGGTTCCCGACCTTTGTTTAATCGCGATCCTGGCCGACCAGTGAAGACTACGCATTGAAAATGCCAAGTGAGATCTTGGCGAAACGTCTGCAAAAATCCAATCTGATTTTATCTAACAAACGGATGCAATCCCGGATCGATAGTTCATTATATATATATATATTCATTATATATACATACATACATACATAAAGTCAGGCCTTTTTCCCGTGGGGGTAGGCAGAGACCACTTCCTTCCACTTCCGCTACGGTTCTTACACACATCTTTTGCTTCCTCTACTTTCATCAGTGCTCTCATACAGTTGTTGGTACTCCTGACCTGGCCTTACCTCAAAACAATGTTGATCTGATCAAGATATGTTCTCCAAAGTCGACCTCTACCGACTTGTCCATTCACACTCGCTTTATAAATTTTTTTCGTCAATCTTCCTTCATCCATCCTTTCTATGTGTCCAAACCATCTAAGCATTCCTTTATCTATCTTTGTAACCTTATCTTCTTTTACACCACATCGTTCTCTTATCTCACTATTCTTTACCTTATCCAACCGAGTCACTCCGGCTATACTTCTCAGACTACTCATCATTAAGCCGCATTAATCCTATTTTTATGCTTCTGCCAAACCCAACATTCACTACCATACATAAGTGTAGAAACCAACACACCTCTATGCACAGCCAGATGTGCCTTTTTTGACACTTTCTGGCTATTCATAAAGCTATACAGTGCCCCATTCATTTGTCTTCCTGCCAACACCCTTCGCTCAATGTCACTGTCATACTTTCCATCTCTCGTAAACTTTGAACCCAAGTACACAAATTCATTTACTTGTTCCACTCTTTCTTTCTTAATCGAAACTCCACAGTTTGTCATGCTTATATATGCATATATATATTCGTTTGTTAGGCTTATTTCTAGGCATATTTTGTAGCGGGCCTTATGCTAGAGAGCATTTTTTTGTTATTTGCAAAGGTTTTTGAAGTCACTGAATATTGGGAATAAGTTGTAAAATAAAGTTTCGATATACGGAAGACAAATGGACTCTTTGACACTAGACCAGTGAGGTCATTGCTAACAACATTTTTGTTGAACACAATATGAACATTAGATGTCGAAAAATTATGGCTTCTAGAAGAGTTAGTTAGCCAACGCCTACCCTTGGCATCCCTGCCATTAGGTGCCGCGCAAACCAATAAACTTGATGCTCTGGTGAGTGCTGTAGTTTGCCTTCTCTCAGCTAGTGCCGAGTAGCTGAGCATGTATGCTGCGTCCATGGACGGGTGATCACATAGTGTGCAGGCTGGTGAGTCTAGGGCACCGCTTCTATGCAAATGGGAGGCCAGTAGATCGTGTTCTGTTGTTGTGCGAAAGACAACTGCGAAGACTGAGCGTGGTAGTTATCTGTCAATTAGTTTTGTGGGCCAGTGAATTCCATTGCTTCCCAACGGGATGTTTTGGGTTGTTTTCCGCACTGCTGAGTCGATACTGTATTTGGCTGACATGATGGAAGTCTGAGTATATGGCTGTTAGATAGAGGTACCCATTTTAGCAAGGAAGTTCGATTTTTCATTTCCTGCTACGTTCACATGACATGATATTCACTGCATTGCCAGAGTGTACCCTTGTTGTAAGAGGACATTGAGTGACTGTCTACAGAGAATTGTGAAGGTGCAATATGTGTAGGTGTTTGTTGTGAGCGCTTCGATGGCTGCTGGGATGGGAGTCCACTAAGATCCACTTGGTTCGTAGATCAGATAATATTTAAAGTTCATTTATTGATTGTTGCTGGAAGGGAGAGCGATAAAAGCATCTGGTAAACTTGGTAAAGTTCAGACAAATATCAATTTTTCTATATTTCCTCACAATTACTTATTTTTTTGTCAACTAAACTTTTTAGATTTAGATTTTTATGATACTTAAATCACCTAATTACGAAATTATTAATATTATTTCAAGACTCAAACATCAATCTAGCTCAGTACATTTTCGCAATTACACATAGTTACAGCATTAAGTATACAATTAGTGAATTCTATTGTCCCTTTTAAAATATAAATACCGTGATGCCAGTCTCAAAACATTTTCTTATTTTTTTTTTGCTCCCAGTGTACTACGTAATTTTTTGAACGTCCAAATAAATCCATTAATTTTCCTCTGTCAGGAATGTTAAATGATAACAGCGTCAGAAATTATTACGGGCATACGAACAAACACAAAAGTTGTTCGACCCACTACAAACAATGATAGTTGAATAAATCAAAGAAATGCTTCGGTTCGAGCAGAAAAAGTGTCATGTTTTTATGAAAAATTATCTTTTAATGTATACGGCGGATCAAAAAATATATCGAAAAGTGAGATTCAATTTTTTTTAAATAAAATTTTTTTGCAAATATGGATTTTCTAGTTACTAAATCTATTAATTTTCCTGGTAGGGAATTTAGAATCTAAAAAGACGAATTATATTTGTTTATTCTCTAAAGAGAGTCCAGAAACGCTCCTCAAAGAAAAAAACTGCAAAATCTATAGCTCATTTTGTGTTAACTTGACGTAAATCGCCTTAACCAAAAATGCTCGCCAAGTGAGCTATGGTTTTTTAAAGATGGCGTTCTAATAACTCAAAATTAACTTTGACAATTTGACAATGCCTGCTTGAGGTACCAGTCAGTAGACATTCATCTTCTTCTTAAGTACCATGTCCTTCTAAAACGTTAGTCACCAACAAGGCCATCCTTACTCTGTAGATGCCAAGTCTGAACAGAGAGCTTCAGTTGAGGTTATTTTAGTCACGTATATTCTTGAGCCATGATGCTTTACTGCTGCCCGGCTGTCTTTTACCATAAAATTTTTCCTGCATGATGTTCTGAAGTAATCGGTATTTTTCGCCTCTCATAACATGCCCGAAATATTGCAGTTTCCTTTTTTCGATGGTGGTAAGAATTTCGGTGAATTTATTTAGACGTTGGAGTATTACCAAGTTGGATACTTTTCCCGTCCATGAAACTTTTAATATTTTCCTGTAAGCCCACATCTCAAAGGCTTCAAGTCGTCTTTCTTCGTACTTCTTTATAGTCCAGGCTTCCATACCGTACAGCAGGGTGGAGAAGACATAACATCTGAGAAGTCGGAGTTAACTTCAGATCTTTACAGCACAAGACCATGTTTTTAAATGCTGTTCAAGTCTGCTCAATCCTTGATTTCACTTTAGTTTGACAATCCGCGCTGATAGTTATTATGCTGCCTATATATTTTATCTGGTTTACTTGCTTCAATAGTTCACCCCCAACTGTTATGTTAGCTATGATATTTGGTTACTTGCTAATTACTAATACTTTGGTCTTTTTTACATTTAATCCGAGTCCGGCCATTGCGCATTTTTCGATGACTGAATCCAGTATCCGTTGTAAATCTTCCTGACTTGAGGCCAACAGTACCGTATCGTCCTCATAAATGCAATTATTATTTTTTTTATTTTCCGTCTTCTGCCGTCTCCGCTTCGAAGGTTGGCAATCATCAAATAGTTCATTATTACTGCATCCAAACCAATCCCTAAGGTTTTTCAGCCATGAATTTCGTCTTCTTCCTATAGATCTCTTGCCTTGGATTTTTTCCTGCATAATTATTTGTAGCATTTGATATGGTTCTCCCTTCATGTCATGTCCCATATACAGCAGTTTTCTTCTCTTAATTGTTGGAATCACTTTTGTCTCCTTATGCATACGTCTCATCACTTCCACGTTGGTTATTCTATTTACCTATGAGATCCTCAATATTCTCCGGTATATCCACATCTCAAATGCCTCCAGTCTCCTCATGTCGGTTACCTTCAGCGTCCAGGCCTCCTTCCCATACTATGGTATAGACAGCATCTCATCAGTCGTATTTTTAATTCAAGGTTTAAATCTCGGCAGCAGAAAAGCCTCTTTATTCTTGCAAAGGTGCTTCTCGCCTGTTCTATTCTGATACGTATTTCTTGGAAGCTATCATTGTTCTCATTAATGATCATGCCTAGGTATTTGTATTGTCTTACTCTTCCAATAGGCTGGTTCCTTACATATATCTTACGATTGTCTTGAGTTGTTTTTGTTATCATCATCATCATCCATAGCCATCTATAATAATTTAGAAATGTATTTGTTAGTCAATTGAAACGTATTATGCATAAGAAACATGAAATTTTTAAATCGGTTCGTCATGGAGACATAAAAGCATCATTTTTCTGTAAAAAGGTTGAAATTTGTTAAATATTATGTTAAAGTGGCGACATTTTAAAAGCCAAAAAATTTATGAATAAAAATATCCAATACCCCACCCAAACGAGCCGCCTATTCCATGAAATAATTGTATAAAATGGATTATCTAAGTCTTACGTTACGCGATGCGCGGTTTCTAAAAAGGTTTCCAAATAAAAATAAATTGCATCCCATCTGAACATCCCATTAAAGATTTTTAAAAGCTTGGTTTCGCATTTAAAAATGATGACTATCTCTGTATTACAAATATTTATAGTAATTATCCCCCCACGACATACAGAGGTAAGTGTTTTGTGAAAAAAAGGTTATTATCTAAGAAGTTGTTTTAATTTCTATTTTTATTCAAGTTGTTATTGTTGAGTACAGTTAAGTAAACTGAGCATTTTTTATTAGAAAAAGAAGAGGCTTTTGCTGTCAATTTTCGTGCAATTTACCATTTACAAAATATAAAATCGTGTTTAGCGTTGTGTACTTAAACAATAGAATTATTAGTTCTGTGAGACAATAAGCGTAGTATAAGTAGTTTCTTTAAAACTTTATTACTTAAATGTATATTAGTATATAGATTTGCGAGCCCGTCTCTGTCGATTGTTGCCTTGAGGCGACAGCGCGTCGACCACAATGAGGGGAAAAATTTATGATTTAAGGCCGCGGGCGTGACGGAAGACATTTGATGATTCTCGAATGGTCCAATAATTTCGGAAAAAGTCCAGAAAGGCATCGTTTTGTCGAGAACATTGGTTTACAGATATATAAGTTTAGTCTTAGTTTAATTTTGAAGTCATGTTTTGAAGTGTTATAAAAAGATTATATACAGTTGTGATTTGTAAAGTAAAATTTTTTGTGTAAAAATATTAGAATATAGCATATTTCACGAATATACGGCGGTTTCGGATTATCGTTAGAAACTTGATAAACAGTATTCAACTGTACATTTAAGCAGTACGAAAGTAAATTCCCCCATTATTTTTAAACAAATTTCGTAGGTAACGAATTTTATTTTATAAGGGACTTCTTGTTTGGAAATTAAGGGTCAATAGGGTTTAAGTTTAAAAATGAGGACAACTGAAAGGCTTTGTGTGAAAAAGCTAAATTATAATATTGAGATAATTAAAATCACTACTAGTAAAGCAAACATTAACATAATAACTGTTCTATTAGAAAGTGATATCCAGGCTTTTCTCTCTTCTATCTTTGCAGTGGATTTAAAAAACTTTTGTTCGCTTTAATGTTTGCAATCACGTCAAAACACATAACCATAGTTGAAAATACTTTAATAACAATATACATTTATTAATAACAATTTTACCTGAATTAAAATAAAAATGTGAACATTTTTTCACAGAACACTTACCTCGTTAATAAGTTTGAATTAAACCGGATCTTAAAGCGCCATCTTTGAAGAGCTGTAACTCCATTAGCAAGCTTTTTTGAATGAGATAATTTGCTTCAAATCGACATTAAATGAGCTGTAGATTTTGCAGTTTTTTTCTTTGAAAAGGGCTCCTGCGAACATAAAGTTATCGATATTAAATTTTTATTTGTTATCTTTACCTAAGGACTGACAGATATTCGTAGGTACTGATTTCACAGAGAAAATAGTAAAATATAAAGTTAATTTAGTCTCGTACACGCCACTGCCTTCTCATCTCCTTAGGAAAAACGTATGTGACATGATCACGTAGGATTAAATGAGGAAAATTACGAATATCGTGAAGCAACGGTATTTAAAGTCAAAAAAGAAGATGCCGATGCATTAAAACGAGACGAAAAAGAAGAAAATAGCGAGTCGGTATTGAAGCGACCTGCATATCCCACCGATTACTTGATGCAAAGAACCTTGGAAAATGAAAAGTGTGCCACGCCTTAACGGATCTATATAAACTACGAATGAATATCCATTAAGAAGGAAACATATTTTAATAGTGGCTGCACGAAAAAAATTTCTTACTCACATCATCATTGGATCAAAATGTCAGTTAAATCATCCAGTAGTTTCCGCCAACGGTGGATTTATCTTTCTAACGTCTTTTGAGTTTGGTAGCAGTATCCTCCGACAAAGTGCAACTTTTGTAACAATTTCATTATTTGAAAAAGAACGCGCGTATTTGCTACCAACTGCTTCAACACCTCATTATGCCCGGTAATTGATTTCTTTGTCCCCGGTTCGACGGACCATTAATTCCTTCTATTCAGACATTATGACGTGACTTTGCAAGAACAACTTTACCAACCTGCGGCTCTACGAGTCTACTACGATCTTAGCTTGTTTGTTTGGAGAATAGAATAAAACCACCAACTCGAAAGGGTTTTCAAAGTTATAGGATACGAGGGAAGATTGATTTGACTGCAAATCAACTAATAAATAATCTTAGGAAGCTCTAAACACATAAAATAATTAAATCGTACTATTTTTCACGTGGGTAATAAACTGAGCTCAAATTTCCAAAACACACTCTTGAATAATTATTATTTTTAATTATTTAAAAATAGGGTCGGACCTGACAAAAGCACTTGGGCACCTCGACTTTAAGGTCTTTTGTGCTATTCGTTGGGTCTATTCCTTGTGTCTTCTGGATCCAATTTGAGCCCTTCAAAGTACGAAACAAGATTACAGATTGATCAGCTGGATCAGTTACACTCTGAAAGTGTTTCTGAAGGTCATTCACTACAGAATTTCCACATAATGCGATAGCGCTGTTGGATCCTTTTAATTCGGATTTAGAAGGGGTCTCGGTGCAAGAGAGGCACTGGTCGCAACCCAAGTGTTGGTTCAGAACTGTTACGATCAGAGAAAATATGTAGTAATGTATTTCATAGATTATAAAAAGAAAGAAAAATTGTACTGCAACCAATCAGCTGCAGTTAGATTTGACAACGAAGTTACAAAGGCACAGAAAATTCTTAGAGGTGTAAGACGGGAATGTGTCCTCTCCCCACTTCTGTTTAACATTTACTCTGAAAACATCTTCCAAGAAGCTCTCGAAGGACAACAATTAGGCATCAAATTAAATGGCACACGGATCAACAATATACGGTATGCTGATGACTCAGTCCTGATAGCAGATAATACGAATGACCTCCAAAGACTCCTGGAATTAGTCTTCGCGAACTCTGACTTTGACCTCAATCTCAGAATAAGATTCACAATATGTCACGTATGGTCCGCACTGTTGTATGGTATGAAAGGCTTGACATTGAAGGTTAGGACAATGAATAGGCCGGAAGCCTTTGAAATGTGGATCTATCGAAGAATGTTGAAAGTACCATGGACAGCAAGGAAAACCAACGAGAAAATTTTAAGGACGATAGGAAGAGAACGCGAATTGCTGAGCACGATAAAACGCAGGAAAACAGCGTACCTGGGACATGTGTTACGCAACGAAAGATACCATTTGCTCCAATAGAAGGAAAAATAGAGGAAAGAAGGGGTGTAGGCAGAAAGAGGATGTCGTGGCTTCGAAATATCATACATTGGACAGGAGTAGAAACCTCAGGAGAATTAATTCAAACTACCAGAGATAGGGAAAAATGGTCAGAAGTGATCGCAAACATCCATTAATGGATAGCAGCGGAAGAAGAAGAAAGTACGAGGTTAGTGATCTTGCATTAAAATTTCTGAGATCTTCGTAGGTAGGAGTTGCCTTCCAAACGATCTTACTTTATTTCTTGTGAAAGTGTTTCACATTCTATCAGAAGATGGTGCTCAGATTCTTTGTACTCGCCACAAAATATGCAGGATTCATTCTCCACCTGGCCCATTGAGTGGATGGTGACCTGTAATTATTACAACTAGCAGTTTCAGGTGTTTCCTATTTAGGAGTAATTCTCGAATAATAATGTTAATTTTTTATTTTGACTTCTGCTACAGCTTTAAATGCAAAAACAATATGCACTAAAAATTATAGAACATAAATTTAGCGTTTTCCAATATAAAATGTATTAGGTACTTTATACAGACAGAGTCACGAATGATTAGTCATGAAAATGTAACTTTTGCAACGTTGTAGCGGAATAAACTTGCACCTAGGCGAGGGGAGGTATCGCGTTCCACTTCCTTATATCCCACACTATAGCGGATAGGAATGGTTTCAGTAATATTGACAACTCTTTTTCCTTTTATTTATTTACTCCGATTTTGTAATAATTAACAACTTAAAAACACGTCGTATTTCAATAAAATTCACTAGTACGTTGCAGATTGTTCTAACATAAATGTAATGGTCCAAGACAAAAAAAGAGGCAAGAATGGATGACGGGGGAGATACTGGACATGATTCAGGAGCGACGGAAGTGTAAACGTATAAATGGGACAAAGTACATACGTTCACAAACAGATATTGTGGAAAATACAGGAGACGAAGGAGATGTGGTTGGGGGAGAAGTGTATGGAAATTGAGGCACTAAGAGACAAGCACGATAACTTCAATATGCCCAAAAAAATTAAAGAAATGGCGGGCTCATATAACAAAAGACACAGACAACTCGGGATAAACGCTGATACATAAGGGATTTTTTTTTTATGAAAATAGTCGCAAAAAGGGTAGACCTATCGTGTGGGCCGCGGACGGCTCGCACTGCGACTATTAGAAGGGGAAGGGATTATAGAAAGGAGATGATTGTGGACACGCTTTTTAAAAAGTTGCAGGTCATAGTTCTCTGGAAAAACTGATTTTGGAAGTTTATTCCATTCCGTAGCAGCCCTGTAAAAGAAGGATTCTTGATGAAGATTGGTCCTTGTAGTGTCAATCTTGAGAGTAAATGGGTGAGACTGATTAGCGTGCCGAGTTCTTCGGCCGAATGTGGCCAATGGTGGTACAAGAGTTTTTATTTCTCTGGAGCATCTGCCATGGAAATATCTGTAGAGCAATGACTGGTCTGCAACTCTTCTTCTATGTTCTAGAGGGTAAAGGGTATCTGTGAGAGTTGAGCTGTTTATCATACGAATGGCTCTTTTCTGAATGGAATCTAGAAGACGAAGAGAATGCCTTGGTGCTGAACCCCAAATGTGCGAGCAATACTCCAGTAGAGGTCGGATTTGAGCCTTGTACGTCGTCAACAGTTGATCAGGAGTAAAAAACTTTCTGGCTTTCCACAGAAAACCTAGCCTCTGGCTTGCCGACTTTGCGATGCTAGCAACATGGTCATGCCAAGACATATTATTGGACACCGTGACTCCCAAAATCGAGATGGAGGGACTTGGTTCAAGGGTATTTCCGGACATTGTGATGGGATGATTTGAGGAATTCACTTTCTTGGAAAACGTAACACTTTGTGTTTTTTGGGCGTTGAACTGAACAAGATTGTTGGTTCCCCACTCGACGATTGCTTTAAGATCTCTATTGATGGAATCAACCTGTTCCTGCCTGAGTCTATTTGTATCATTCACCGAAAGTGATCGATAGGATGTGAAAGTTGAGACAAGTGTGCTATCGTCTGCGAAACTGTTAATGGGGTTCGTGGTGGTTTTCAAGAGGTCGTTGATGTGTAAAAGAAATAAGGTGGGGGACAGGATGGAACCCTGGGGGACCCGGCATTAGTTTTAAACGCATTAGAAGAAATACCGTCAACTGCCACATGTAAGGAGCGATCTTGCATGAAGCTCAAGAGCCATTGGCGCAGTCTGGTTGGGATGCCGTAGGCAGATAATTTACTTAACAATGCCTGATGCCAAACGCGGTCAAAGGCTTTAGATATATCCTAGGCTATTGCACGGGATTCACCAAACTTTTCAATAGTGTTTGTCCAGAGCTGAGTGACATAAGCCAACAAAATCTCCAGTAGACCGAAGTTGTCGAAATCCATATTTGGTGGACCGTATATAACAATAAGAAGACTCGAAGAATTTTTTTTTTTTAAATATCAATATACTGAATTACTTTTACACTTTTTCAGAAATGTCTCCTGATGATGGCTTGACGCCGAAAACATTTGAGAATTGGCTTGTAGTAATTAAAAAAAATGTTGGTGTACTATAGCCTTTTTGTACCTTTTGATATCTTGAATACATAAACGAACAAAACAAAAAAATAAGTTTGTAGCAATAAAAAAAAACAAGTGACGAAGAAGTTCGCGAACGGCCCCGGTATTTGGAGAGTTGCGTGTATTGAAGAATGGAACAACGCAAGCCTTTTCTTCGAAGCCCTAGCCATCATCTACGTGTCAAAATGAATAGGTTTATTGTTGTTTTTAGTTTCAAGGAGCGCCTCGACTCATGTTGCTCGTCTACCGCCATCGAGTGAAGTTCATTGTGTACGTCTTTATGGATCTCGTATATCGGAAAATCTCGAGTTTATTTGCTGGATACGGATATTTAGTGTTCTTGGGTCGAGATTTGTTGCGGAAATGCCGCATATTTGCTTCGACTTCAGTCGTGCTTGCTGCTTGTTGGTTTCATTCTTTTCGTGCAGATTTTACATACGCTGTTACATAAAATACGTTATGATTCTTAAAGGGCATGTTTACGGTTGTCTTGTCCAATCGACCGCTGTTATCAACAAAATGAATAAAGAAATTGACTTTACAGGGGGAATGGGAAATAATTAAACTGAAGAATCTTGTGTTCAAAATAATAAGATTTAATGAAATTCACTGAGATAAAATGTGTCTACTGCCTGAGTTACAGGGTGTTTTATTTAATAATTTGAAAATGATTTTTCCCCATTACTTTTAAACTATTTGACTAATTTTTATCATATTTGGCAGGAAGTGTAGACACCGACCTTACTAAATTATGGTAAATAAACGTTTTTGGCTACTACCAGAGGCGTTCGACAGGGGCAATTAAGAGCTTAACCCTTCCTAAATTCTACGCCACTGGCGAAATTGTCAATTTAGCACAATTTGTGTAGATTTCGCTCCATTTAATCTGATTTTCCATTTTTTAGTCCAGGTATTTATTCTGTTGACAGCTGTCTGTAGTTTTTCAGTTGCTACTTCACTATTTTTACCTACTGCTAATAATGCTGTATCGTCAGCAAAAGTAGCAATAGTATTATAAAAAAATTTGAAATCGTTTTTTATAATAATTTTAATTATAACAAAACATTGGTATTTTCTTATTCTTTCCACTGTGAAGTTAGTCGTGTGGACCTCTCGGGTCGCACCCAGACCACTGATATTATACAATTAGTATTCACAAGGAAGTTACCGGTGAAAGACTGATATATCTCTTATCTCTGTATCCCGAAGAGACAGTTAGTTCATCAGTGTACGAAAAAGGATTAAAAAGGCTATACCGAGGTGGTTTTAGATTTTTGTAAGTGTACCATTTTAGTTTTGCCATTCACTTTAACCAGTTAATTTTTTTGCATTACTCATTAGTAAATACAGTCCACTATATTTGCATCTCGCACAACAATTTTTCAATGAAACATATGCCTCCATAAACAATTTAAAGTCACAAAATACTTTTACCAAGAGGTTGCAAATTGGATCAATTTGGAAAATCAACCGCGGTAATAATGCGAAAAACCATTAAATCTTGATTATCAAAATTTTCCGTTTGAATTAAACGGTCTAAGCATTGTTTAAACGTTTCTTTCCTTTTACTAAAGTTAGAAAACTTTTGTAATCATTGTGAAATTTTCCTAATTTCATGTCTATTTCTGGCCTATAACTTAGATAAAACTAAAATGAACTCTACCTTTGACATTACTTACAGTTAGGCAAAATAATTTAAAAAGTATAAATAGCTGGACTTGTGTCCCAATTTAAAATCAAAAGCGGGCAGAATTTGTGAAAAAAAAAGGAAAACTTTTACAATATCGGCGAATTTGATTCACACTTTTGAATATTAGTATGCAATAAAAAACTGCATAGCTTTATAAATAGCCAGAAAGTGTAGTCTGAGAAGTATAGCCGGAGTGACTCGATTGGCTAAAGTAAAGAATAGTGAGATAAGAGAAAGCTGTGGTGTAAAAGAAGATGTGGTTACAAAGATAGATTAAGGAATGCTTAGATGGTTTGGACACGTAGAAAGGATGGATGAAGGAAGATTAACGACACAAATTTATAAAGCGAGTGTGAATGGACAAGTCGGTAGAGGTCGACCTCGGCGAACATATCTCGATCAGATCAACATTGTTTTGAAGAAAGGCCAGGTCAAGAGTACCAACAACTGTATGAGAGCACTGATGAAAGTAGAGGAAGCAAAAGATGTGTGTAAGAACCGTAGCGGAAGTGGAAGGAAGCGGTCTCTGCCTACCCCCACGGGAAAAAGGCGTGACTATATGTCTGTATGTATGTAATAAAAATCGAAACACCTCGGAATGTAGCTTTTTGCTATTCAATTATTATTGTTTTGTAAGGAATTTTAATTTTATTCGAATTAAAATAAAATATCGTATTAAAAGTCGGAGAGAATTTTACAAAATACTTACTATATTTTAGGAAACCTATTAAAAATTTTATAGAATCTCTATTTCGTAAATTTGTTGTACGTTATGCTGAAATGTATGTCCAAAAACGTAAAAATATTTAAAATTATTCTAATATATGTTAACAAATGAACATTTTCGGAAATATTCAACGGACACACCTCAAACGAATATGAACATTTAACATGCATGCCACGATCAGCGATTCTGAATGTGACCCGGATTATTAAAAATTCTAAACTAAGAAACTCTAAATTACCAGCTGAATATCATCTCTCTTTCTCATAAAGTGATGATGCTTTGTTGTTTACAACATTTATTATTGTTCTTTCTCGTTAATATCATCATTAATTTAAGAGGTTAGTTGAGATTTGAATCAGTCTGAAGTTGAAGATAAAACTGTTCAGGGTTGTTACGCACCTTATTTTTCCCCCGGAAAACTCGGCAAAAAGTCAAGGAATTTTGAAAATTTTCTGAAATTAAAAACAAACTGAAAAGTATGACAACAAAAACTTTTGTAAATTTTAAATACTGACCTTATGGTTATTTCTTATTTTAATCGAAAAAATAAATTATATTTTAAAAAAACTAAAAAACACGCTTTTAGAGTTGAAAATAAAAAGTTTAAATTAATTCTTAACATAGGAATAAAATTACTGAAAATTAATGTCACTGTTCTAAAACCGTCGGGTGCTTTCATTCCGAAACGTAGAGTTAGTTTAAAAATGTCATACAGAGCACCCCACGCTTTAAGAACAGTGACATTAATGTTCTCGTCAGTAATTTTATTCCTATGTTAAGAATTATTTTTTACTTTTTAGTTTGATTAACTCTAAAAGCGTGTTTTTTAGTTTTTCTAAACCATAATTTATTTTTCGTTTTTTAGTTCGATTTGTTTTAAATGGTAAAAGCACAAAAAGAATGCATCGGCCGGGAATCCGAACCCGGGCTGCCCGCGTGACAGGCGAGCATTTTACCACTGAACCACCGATGCGATGAACTGTGTTAATATTTGTTCTGCGCGCATGCGTAGTTCACGCAATAGTTCTATCTCTCTTAGTCTCATCCCTGAAAAAATTTATAAATCCTGGCGAAAGTAATCAAGATAATCGGATATTTTGATCGAATTATTGCATTGTCGTCGGTGTTTGACAAGTGTGCAAACTTTAAATTAAATCTGATCGCTTAAAATTGGGCAAAATCGAGACCTAAGAGTCAGTTACAAACAAGATACAGGTGAAACTAATATAAGCGTGTTAATTATGTCGGCGCCGGACATTAAAAATTATAAGATCAACCAAATAATTCACTCTAAACCTCTATCTATACTTTTGTGTACGAATTGTCAATGAGTGAAGTGCAACGCGTGGCAATTTTTTGACATCGGACAAAACGGTGACGTATATGTGACGTGACTGCTTGAGAATGGTCACGTGCACGTTGTACAACAAATGACATTTCTTTCGTAAGGTTTTGTGTGTTTGGTTAACGATTTTGGTTTTCTGAGCTTTTTTGAGTTTTGAGTGAGTTGTTTAACAATTATTTAAGGTTTAAAGTATATTGTGGTATTATTAGTAATTGGACTAAACATTAAGGTGTTAAAAAGGTGCCGAGGCCACTTTTTAAAAGATAGAAGAATATTAAACTATGACGTCGCATGTACGTCGCTCTTTCATCCGTTTTTAAGTTAAAACGTCACATGTACGTTACCCATAGACGACGTGATTATCATTGTAGATTGGTGATCAGATTTATTGTTAGCTTAGTGGCATAATAATAACCTTTCTATGGTTATTTTTTTCATTAAATGTTTTTAATTCTTTTTCCTCTCAGTGTTTTAAGATAATTTTATAAATTTCCGAATTTTTGTAGTTTAATGTTGGTGGTATAAGTGTAAGCGGCCAGCACTCAGGAAATAAGGTCCCGCATCGTTTTACAATTTTAAAATTTTTAATTCGTACTACTTTTTGGTAGGTACCTTTCAAACATTTTACATTTCATCTCAGTTATGACAATACATCGTGGCAAGTAAAACTGTTACAGAGCCCTGATGAAGAATTTAATAAAATTGAAAACATTGGCAAAAAACAGCAGTTTTTTTCAACTCCATACTGATTCAAATCGCAACCAACTTCTTTAATTAACAGTTCATTAACTGATCACTAAACTTATCAGATCGTTATTATTGATATCGTTGTCTTCTGCAAACTATCCAAAAATATTTTAACACGTTGACAGACAAACACATAAATCAGTCGGAATTTTTTTTTTAAATCGTGATAGTGAAGATACTATCCTGTACTCCACTGGGTATGCACTTATCTTGATGAAAGTAGCTTCTTCTTATTCTTCTTCTTCTTCCCTGAAACCAAGACGTAAAGTATTTGGTCTTTTTACCGTGTTATTACCGTAGGTTATTATTTATTTATGCAATAAATAACTAGGTACTCGTGGTACTTATTTTGGTACTCGATACAAATGGGACATGATTGTGCCGTTAACGCGTTTGGTGAATGTGCATATTGGATGGTCGTATTACGTCAAGAGCAACATCGCTTTGGTTGCGACGTAGAAAAATATTCAATTATTCAAATGCAAGACATTATTTACCGTCTTAATGGCAAAATCAATAAACCACGTTAGTCGCCAATCTGTTAAGAGAAAGGATTTTTTGAGGTAGTGTCTGTGCAAAAGAAGATAACCGCTACCAACTCTTCCAGCTGCTCAGTGGAGGAATATTGTAACAAAAAAAGGGGACACAATAGCTCTCACGAGTTACATTTGAATAAACTTTGCAGGCTGGGGTGGACTCGGTCGCGCATGCGCGCTTCACCTGCCTGCGACGGAAAATCTACGAATCAATTGTTTAACAATTATTTTATTTTTGCGTGCAACTTTCGATGATCTGACCACGGAGCAGTTTAGTTTGGATCGGGGGCAGTTTTTTCGTGTGGTTCATTCACCGATATTCGTGTTCGAAAATCAAGTACGTGAAAATTCAATTTTTCAATGTTTTCGGAAAATTTACGAGGGAGCTAATTTTTCTGCCGACGTCAGTAAATGGAGCTAATTGAAACTCGAGAAACTTCTTCTTACAGTGTCTTGCTTTCTCAAGCGTTGACGACTCCCATATTGACTACTTCTTTGTATCTATCTCTATCTTGAGCTGCGTGGAGAAGTTCCTCAGCTGTCCTGTCCATTGTCGGAGATTTCGAAGCCAGGATGGCTTTTTGCGGCCTATCCATTTTTTCCCTCCATTCAGAATAAGCCGAAGCAGACTATAACGTGGTCCATGCATCACATGTCCCAAGTATTCCAGTTTGCGGCGTTTGATGGTAGTTAAGAGCTCTCTATCGTGCCCTATTCTGATAAGTACATTCTTTGGTGGAGCGTCCATGTTTCGCAAGAGTACAACAGAAAAGACCATACATAACACTTGGTAAACCTTTCCCGCAGATGAATGTTAAGTTGCTTGGCACAGAGTAGCGGCTTGAGATTTAGAAATGCTCTTCTAGCTATTTCTATTCTAGCCTTGATTTCTTCGTCTGGATCCATCGACTGATTGATCCAGCTTCCAAGATATTTAAAGTGCTGAACTCTTTCTATATTCTCGCCATTAAGTGTTATTCTTTCCGGGCCAACATTCATTTTGCTAACAACCATAAATTTAGTTTTTTTGACATTGATTTTCTGTCCCCATCTATTACTTTCTTTGTTTATCTTGTCTAACATACATTGTAATTCTTTTAATGATTCAGCTAGGAGCACAGTATCATCTGAGTATCGAATGTTAAAAATGGTTTCGCCTCCAATCTTTATTCCTTCACCAGATTGTGTTGCCCCTTTAAATATATTCTCCGTGTAAAGGTTGAAAAGTGTAGGAGACAAAATACAACCCTGTCTCACATCACACCTCTCTTTATAGGTATCTTAGTGGTTTCCTCTCCATCTAGTGTTACTGTGGCAGATTGATTCCAGTAGAAAGAAAATAACAAACGTATATCATTATTATCGAGGGGTATATTCTCCAGAGTTTGTAAGAGTTTGTTATGCTGTACGCGATCAAAAGCCTTTTCGTAGTCGATAAAACATAGGTACACCGGCTTTCTTACCTCCCAACATCTTTGAAGTAGCGTGTTCATGCAAAATAGTGCTTCTCTGGTACCTAAGCCGCCTCGAAATCCGAATTGTTCTTCACTTATGCTTTCTTCGCATTTGTTGTGTATGCGGTTTTGGACAACACGAAGTAGAACTTTTAGAGGGTGGCTCATAAGACTTATTAGTCGAAAATCATTACAAGACGTGGCATTACTTTTCTTTGGCAAGGGGATGGACGTGGATTTCTGCCAGCTCTCTGGAAGTTGACTGGTTTCATAAATATTATTGAAGATACGAGTTAGTACTGTAATGTTTTCATCGTCCAGTAATTTGAGCCACTCTCCTGGTATTTGATCTGGTCCCGGAGTTTTTCTGGATTTTAGTTGCCTGATTGCTTGTTCAAATTCGGACCGTATGATGCTTGTGCCCTGTTCAGCTTCATTTTCGTAGACTATGGTTATCCTCCCGATTATCTTCAAATAGTTGACAGATGTATTGAGTCCATTCCTCTTTAATTTCATCTGGGTTTAGAATAAGTTTTCCATCGTTAAACTAGCTATCGCGAATTGCATTTGAATAAACTTTGCGGGCTGGGGTGGGCTCGATGCCAAACTGTGACATTTAATTATGACTGAAAATATTTATGTATTATATAATTAAATAAAAAAATTATATTAACAATATCTTACTATGCGGTAAAAAACTGGCATACTGTGGCCGCAACAAATACATATATATATATATATATATATATATATATATATATATATATATATATATATATATATATATATATATATATATATATCTTCTTCAGCCAATTACTGACCAATGCAGGACATAGGCCTCTTCTATGCGTTTCTGTCTTGAGCTGTTTGCTGCCAATGGGTGCCCGCTGTTCTCTTCACATCATCTAGCCATCTTTTTGGAGGTCTACCTATACTCCTCCTTGTTTTTCTGGGTCTCCACTGAATTAACTTTTTTGACCATCTGCTGTCGTTTTGTCTATATATATATAAATATATATTATAACAAAAAGTATCATAGATCCATAGACCTATTATCCAGAGGAGACGCAACATTCCATTCATAAAACTCTGTTTGTTTTGTCGCAATGTTTACACGAGAGTGGCCATGAGTATGACAAAAAATACCAATCTATTCTCTTTGTCCCGTCCTCGTGCTGGCAACGCTGTAACATTATTGTGGAGTTACGGCCACGCTTGTAATCAGTGGCGTGCTGTTTGATTAAAGTGAGAATATATCTATCGGGTAATATTTAGTTTTTTATGAGAATATATTTATGAATAGGTGATGCTCAGTTTTTTTATCAAATCGAAGTGTTGTAGCCTACTAAAAGTATTTTTCTAAACCCCAAAAGTTGGGCGCTAAATTGTGTTACAAGTGGAGTGCCAATTTTAAAAAACTTACTATTTCCCCAAATATTGGGCGACAATTTTGTGTTACGTTAAAGTTTCCTGACTAAAGCCAATTGTGTGTAATGTTATAAGTTACTTTTATAAAACTAAAATTTACAAGGGAGCTGAATTACATTTGAATAAACTTTAGGGGCTGGGGTGGGCTCGGTGTCGACCACTCCGTGATTTTTCCCTATTCTAAATAACGACGACATAGCGCAAAATACAACCGTAACAACTGAAAAACGTTATATTTTTTGAAATTGACTTGGTATCGTGAAACCAGCAAATATGAAAACGCTACTGAAAATTCCAATGGAGCAAAACATTTCACAGATGTCCATAACGATATTTCTATCGCCGCGGACGTCACATTTCCACCGACAATAGAGCATTATTTTAGTCCGCTTCGCAATACCAAATCGGTCTTAAATAGTCGTCATTTGAAGGAACTACCTTAAGACTAGCTGTCATAATAACGCTCATTCGACGGCATAAATATCCATCACAAATCACAATAATAATTTTTAAGACAACCATAAATCGCAATTACCTTTCAAAATGGTCGGTCGTAAATACGCGGATGCCGCGGATTTTATCAAACACAATGTCCGAAGAATTTTCCGAAACAAAAATGATAAACTCTTCGACAAACGCTGGTCGTTAGCGCGCGGCATAAAATAGCTGCAACTCGCAAAATAACTCCCTAAAATGTTTCGATATAATTTTGGAAAAATCAACATAAACGCTGAAACAAAAATTTGTTCGCCTCGAAACTTGAAAATGAGAAGAAAACTGGCGTACCTTTTGTTCTATCTCTGTTCCACCGCCGATGGTCGTATAAATATAAATAAATGAATGAGAGATAAGTGATTCAAAAAGGCATTTTAGATCAATATCGTGACTTTTAGAATCGAAGTATTGCTTGATTGAGATGCATCTGGTCGATGTGTTTATATTTTATATTAAATTTATACGTTTTACAACATTTATATGTAGCTGCGAGCCCTACTTCGACGCATCTCATGCATTATTGACGCATCATATCAATATCAATACGTTAATCATCATTGTTATTGGTTTGTCTTAACTTTTCTTGATTATTTCTTTCGGGAAGTGAGTTTATAAAAACTATTACATAAAAGTAACTTTTTTTTTTATGAAAATAATGATTTTGGAAGCTTATTCCATTCCGTAGCAGCCCTGTAAAAGAAGGATTCTTGATGGAGATTGGTCGTTGTAGTGTCAATCTTGAGAGTAAATGGGTGAGACTGATCAACGTGCCGAGTTCTTCGGCCGATTGTGGCCAGTGGTGGTACAAGAGTTTTTATTTCTCTGGAGCATCTGCCATGGAAATATCTGTAGAGCAACTATTCTTCTATGTTCTAGAGGGTGAAGGGTATCTGTGAGAGTTGAGCTGTTTATCAAGCGAATGGCTCTTTTCTGAATGGAATCTAGAAGACGAAGAGAATGCCTTGGTGCTGAACCCCAAATGTGCGAGCAATACTCCAGTAGAGGTCGGATTTGAGCCTTGTACGTCGTCAACAGTTGATCAGGAGTAAAAAACTTTCTGGCTTTCCACAGAAAACCTAGCCTCTGGCTTGCCGACTTTGCGATGTTAGCAACATGGTCATGCCAAGACATATTATTGGACACCGTGACTCCTAAAATCGAGATGGAGGGTTCAAGGGTATTTCCGGACATTGTGATGGGATGATTTGAGGAATTCACTTTCTTGGAAAACGTGGCACTTTGTGTTTTTTGGGCGTTGAACTGAACAAGATTGTTGGTTCCCCACTCGACGATTGCTTTAAGATCCCTATTGATGGAATCAAGCTGTTCCTACCTGAGTCTATTTGTATCATCCACCGAAATTGATCGATAGGATGTGAAAGTTGAGACAAGTGTGCTATCGTCTGCGAAACTGTAAATGGGGTTCGTGGTGGTTTTCAAGAGGTCGTTGATGTGTAAAAGAAATAAGGTGGGGGACAGGATGGAACCCTGGGGGACCCCAACTTAAAAAGAATAACTTCCGTACAATTTGGTACTTTTTAAAAACAAAGTAACGTTACTGATTATGTATATTATGTATAGTATGATAATAATTATGCCGTTCTTCTGTCCTCCCCGACTTTCTCCGGGGTATGTGACCTTCCTTGAAAACACTAATAGTCTAAGAAACGAGGAAGCGACCCAATGTTATATGTACAGAAATTAATAACTATAAAAAAAATATGAGCGTATAAAAAATTAAAATTCAGGGTGAGTTTCTATTTCATGCGACTCGATCCTGATTACCGAACATTACCTAAAAAATTGGCAAAGTTGCGAAAAGCGGTTTTTTGTTAATAACTAAAAAACTACAGCTCCGATCGAAAAAAGTTAAATTAAAAAATTGTAGGTATTAAAAAGATCTATCTATTAACTATATTATAATTTTTCGATATCATTGATACTTTTCGAGTTATATTAGAAAAACCGTAAAAAATCGGGTTTTTTATAACTCGTTAACTGTAACGTATTCAAACTTGTTACTTACTGTTAAGTGTAGCCTATGGCAAGCCAAAAAAGTGTTTTTTTGAAAAATTGATATATATATTGATAATTTTTAAGATATATGAAGTTTTCTCCAAAAAGATGCTCTCTTAATTTAGCTAGTTCTGCTCGGAGATGATGTTACAGTAACGATTTAGGGCTTATCTTTTTTTGTAAAAATTGTACTTTCATATTATTAAAGAAGTATATTGATTTTTTTAATTTTAAGGGTCATAAAATGAGTTTAATTTAAAAAAATTGCGATATTTTTTCACAGGTTTTTTTAAAATAAATTTCTTAATTTTGTTTTTATAGAAATGACTTTCATGAAAATAGATTCGTGGCAACATTTCACGCATTTAAAAAAAAATGAGTTCTTACGATCAATGGAAGCCGAGATAATTTTTTTATTTCAAAAAAATCTGGAAGGCGCAATAATCATCGTACCATCGAAATAGATGAAGAATTGCCAAACTTCATGGACGATCTGCTTACAGACAATATTGAAGAAGAAGAAAAAGAAGAGCCAATTGATTCAGCAGACAATCCTCCAATAAAGAAAAAGGGAATTATTTTTCTCAAAATAATATACGAGTATTTTTACTGATATTCGTGTTTATCTTGAGGAGCTACCCCAAATAAAATACAAAAGGTTTTTTGTGCATAGTCCAGAAGCCGAGATACTCAAAAATTTTCAAGCGCAAGCAACTTTAAATGCACGAAATGAATTTTCAGTTCGCGCCTTCGCGCCTCACTTTATTCATCAATTAATAATACTGCAAATGAACTAGACATATCCTTGTATTTTTGTAATGAAAATATAAGTATTCAACCTTTATATCCATGAAGGTGACTGCTGTACGAATATTATTGCACCTTCCAAAATTTTTTGAAATACAAAAATTATCTCGGCTCCTAGTGATCGTAGGAATTCAATTTTTTTTTAAAATGCGTGAAATAATGCCAGGAATCTATTTTCATGAAAGTCATTTTTATAAAAACAAAATTAACAAATTTATTTAAAAAAAACATGTAAAAAAAATATCGCAATTTTTTTAAAGTCATTTGTTGACCCTTAAAATTAAAAAAATCAATATACTTTTTTAATAATATGAAAGTACTGCTCTTACAGAAAAAAATAAGTCCTAAATCGTTACTGTAGCATAATCCCCGAGCAGAACTAGCTATAAATTAAAAGAGCATCTTTTTGGAGAAAACTTCATATATCTTGAAAAATAATCAATATTTATTAATTTTTCAAAAAAACACTTTTTTGGCTTGCCATAGACTACACTTAACAGTAAGTAACAAGTTTGAATACGTTCCAGTTAACGAGTTATAGAAAACCCCCCATACAGCTCTGATTTGGTATCCAACGATTTATTTTTTTCCCGCACGTATGCAAATATTTTCGTTCTAAATGCATGTTTTGGTTATACCATTTTCACGGTAGCAAAATTTCTTTTCAGAATGCTTAAAACGTTTGGAAAAATATATTAATCTTCATGGAGAATTGTTTGAATAACAAAATTATTTTTCGATTAAACTGACACGATTTGTAATTAGTGTAGGTGTTTCCCAGATTATTCGAAATACGATTTGTATTTATACTGCTAATTTTTATAAAGTGTTCTCTTTATTTGTATTATTTTTCTGCTACTGAAACTGCTACTGGTTGCTTGTGTGCCGGATATTTCGACATTCAGTACTCGGATCCTGCAGTGCTTTTTGTATTGGTTCTTTATCTGATTCATTATATTTTCGTGATGCTGCTGATCTAATTGTAGATAGAGTTTAATAGAATTACTTACTGCCGTGCCCAGTTATTTCAATACATACTAATTCGCATCCTTTTATTTATTGTTAATATTTGTTAAACTTATTGTAATTCATTTATTTAATTTTTTTTTAAATCAATGCTACTAGTTCTACAAATTTGCCGATATCGTACGGTTGAATTAACGAGTTGAAGACATTGACATTGTCTTACTTCGATGTGGTTGAGTAATAATTACAAAACATTCCTTAATAGCACATGGTTTAGTTCTCCACAGTTTTTTTTTTTAGTTTGTAGAAATAGTGTTACTTACTTTGTTTCATACGAGTAAAAAAAACATCATTTCTAATAATATTATGGAAGTAGTTAGCCAATAATAACACTGTTTTAAATTCTTCCTAGACAATTTTATGCAAGCAGCTAAAGATAATGTTATACAAGGCAAGACAAAAGGAATGGTTTTTTAAAAGAGAAGAAAGCATGATAAACGGCGAGGTGCTGATTGGAGGAGAAAGAGTGGAACAACTGAAAGAATTTGTGTACTTGGGTTCAAAAAAGGCATTGACTGGCTTTGCATAGAGGAGTGCTGGTCATCATCATCATATCTGGTTTTACAACCCCTGATGGGTTTTCGTCGACTCCACCACACGTTTCCATCTTTTCCTGTCCAGCATAAATTCCAGGCCATCTTGTAAGTTTATGGCTCCTAGGTTCCTCGTGGAGCCGTTTCCCATAAAAGCTTTACCATTCTTTCGTCCAGCATTCTTCTTACGTGGCCCGCCCACTGTAGTCTCTTGGCCTTTACCTTATTTAGTATGTTACCACCCGTATACAGTTCTTTTAGTTCTTGGTTGGTTTTTATACGTTATAATCCTGTTGTTTTTTCTCTAGTTGGACCAAATATTCTCCTTAGCACTCGTCTTTCGAATATCTTGATTCGCTCTTTGTTTGCAGCGGTTAGTGTCTAGGTCTCGCAACCATATATTACTATAGGATTTATGATTGTACTGTATAGTTTGTTTTTTTTGGTAATTTCATTAAACCCTGGAGAGCAAAAAGGCATCTGTTTCCTGCTTGTTTCCTGTTATTTATTTCCTCTGTGATGTCGTTACTTTCACTTATATTCGTGCATAGATAAATAAATTGTCTTGGTACATATATATGTTTCTGCTTCCTTTTCGAATCTTAGGAAGGCGTCTTTAAGATTAATAATCCTGCTGTTGCCAATTATGTCTACATCATCTGCGAAGGCCAGTAGTAGATTGTGTCCTTCCTGGTGGAATATAGCCGTTGGTGTCTCAATCTTGGCTTTTCTAAATGTGTATTTTAGGGCTACGGTGAAGAGTTGGGGTGAAAGCGAGTAGCCGTGTTTAAGCCCATTATTGATATCAAAGAAATCAGAGTAGCTCAGAGGAGTTACACTTATGTATGGTAGTGAATGGTATTGGGTTTGGCAGAGAAAGCATAAAAGTAAGATCAACGTTGCGGAGATGAGTAGTCTTAAGAAGTATAGCCGGAGTGACTCGGTTGGATAAAGTTAAGAATAGTGAGATAAGAAAACGCTGTGGTGTAAAAGAAGATGTGGTAACAAAGATAGATAAAGGAATGCTTAGATGTGTGTAAGAACCGTAGCAAGTGGTCTTTGCCTACCCCTACGGCAAAAAGCGTGACTATATGTATACAAAGCTCAAATAGGATTAAGCTTTGAGTACTTTCCACACGTTTGGTCGTTTGTCCAGCTCTACGATCCAGACTTAACTCATAGAGCAATATCAGATATTTCCATGGATTTGTCTTTCATACTCCTTTCCCTGGTCTATTCAATTAGAACCATTCTAACTGGTAAGTACCGTAGTTACAAAGTACAGCTCCAGTCAGTTGGAATTTCCAAAGAGAGCGAATGGTGCCTCCAGATTGTGGAACTGGCTTGATTCGTTCAATTACCAAATAAAAATGAATTGTGCCTATTGATGATAGTTTTTTTTACAGTACAGTTTTGTATAGTATCGTCGACAGCTTTTGATGGTGAATTATTTTTCAACAATGTATCGTAATTATAAAATGCAAACGTAATTTCGAGTATATAGGCGTATAGACATTTTCTGTTTTTGAATTATTGACTCGAATGTAAAATCATGTATGCATAAAATGTTTAGTTGTATCATAAATGTTAATCACAAAAAAATGTATATTTTGTATGTTTATTACATACTGGAGTAGGTTCCGATGTCGTTGATGGTTTCATAAATTGCAAATAAAATAGAAAATCAACGTAGTCTCACGGTAACACTGCTCGTAATAATAATAATGATTAATTATTTTATTATACAAATTACAAAACTAACAAGATGTGGGAAAATCCCGTTATGTTAGCTTATTGCTTTAGATGTCGACGCACTATGTGAAATTTGGTTGTTTCGCGTTTCACAAAGCTCTTGTACTATTCGCAATGACTTTTCTCTTAATTTAATTAAAACCATTTATGTATATATTTATTAATGTAACAATCTGATTAATACTATTAATGAACAATTTTTCTTCAACTCAATTTTTTTTTTTTTGACTGCGGGAACTTAGCCACTAGTCAAACCACAAATAGTACATTATTTTGACAGATGATCTTCAACCCAATTGGATACGTACAAACAAAGCGCTGCTAGGTTGTAATAATACGAGTATAACTACATAATAAATAATATGTACTGCACGTTCTCTACTTTTTCAACCTGACTTATATCTACGTAAACAACTCGAAGGATTTGATCCTTTTGAGTCTTCTAAGTAAATGCGTGTTGTTGTCCAGGATTTGAATGGTTTACATAATAGAGTAATGTTTGATCGTGAATACTTGCAAACTTAGCAATAATTCAGTCAACATGTTTCGGCATCATTGACTTTCCGTAGTACTTTATTTTGAATAACTTGAATATGTCTAACTTGATGTCCATAACGGAACACCGCACCTTGTATCACACTAAGCATTGTATCATAGTATGAACCCTGACTCGCACAAAGCATTGTCGTCGAGCAAAAAAGACAAAGACATTGGTTATTAGTTTTTCGTTATCCATCATGCACAACGCGACAATGTTCAGGGGTCGAAAAATACTAAGCTTGATTTCGGAGTACGATGCTCTGATATCAGGCTAGATGCGAAGCTTGGGTCGGTGCACCATACTTCCAAACCTACACTTTAAATAATATATAGCACCTTTATCGCACAAGGTTATGCCTTAAACCAGGGGTCTCCAAACTTTCCAGCCTTAGGGCCATACTGATTACTCCAGTAAGTTCCGAGGGCCAAAACCATATTATCATTGTTGCCGGAGGTAAAAAGTGAAATAGTCCACTGATGAAAAAAAAGTCCGCAACGTTTAAAAAAGGCTGCAAATCGGACTAAAGTCCGCAAAACGGCAATACTGCATATTATTAATTTTCCTGTCATTATCTGTAATTTCTAATTGATACTGTTTCAATCACAACGACGAAGTAAATGTTTTTCACATTTTAAAACATGTGAAATATTCAGCCACACCACTGAGACTGAGTTTCCTATCGATTTTGCAATCGAAACTTTGAGTGCTTTGAAAATAAATTTTGATACTCGTTTCTCGGACTTTGATGCCATTGCGAATCAAATTAAGATTTTTCAGAATCCTTTTGATACTGACATTGAAACCCTAGCCCCGGAACTTCAAATGGAAATGATTGATCTACAGAGTAGTGATATAATTAAGAACAAATATCAAAACTCATCTTTGTTTGAATTTTATAAGAGTCTTCCACTGACACAATTTGATAATTTGCATAAAATTGCTCGTGGGCTGTTTTCTGTTTTTGGTAATGCTTATTTGTGTGAGAAGACCTTCTCGAAAATGAAGTACACAAAAAATGTTTACAGATCTAAATTAACTGATGAGCATCTTAAATCTCTTTTAATAATTGGTACAAGTAAAATTAGTCCACAACTACAAACTATTGTCAGTGGAAAATCTCAATTACATAAATCTCATTAGTATTTCATATGTCATTATGCTTGTTATAAGTTATGTTTTTATTTAAAATGTATAAAATGTTAGTTGGATTCATTTCAATAATTTGTTAGTTATTATATACTGAAGTTAAATTGTCTGCATAATATACATGTCTTTACTCATTACAATTCTGTGTTTCTTTATCCAACTTATCACAAAAACAATAACAATAAGCCTACAACAATGTTATGAGTAGTTAGCCCATGACCATATCAATGTAGATATCATATTAATAATTATTCAACATAAAATTAGAATACTTCAGTAAACTAAATTTAATTTGCTATAAAAAATATGTTCTTTAAAAGGAGTTTTCAAGTATGCTAGCTCTCCGCGGGCCGGACAAAATTTGTCCGCGGGCCGGATATGGCCGTAGTTTGGAGACCCCTGCTTTAAACTAACACAATTACCGAACCAATTTAAAGGGTTTAGTCCTTGTGGTCCATTTAGTAAATGCTTGTTGTCCAGAAGCTCTAGATGGTTCACATAATAGAGTAACCTCTGATTGTGGCTACCTTCAATCTTGGCAGTGGTCTGGTCAGCAGTATCTATTTTACGTACCAGGGTGCATTAATGATTTTTTTTTTTTTTTTTATGTTCTGGTTCCCACGAAAAGGGATATCCTGTAATGTTCAGAGAACATCGTGGGAACCAAGGGAAAGAAGGTAGGAGTTGGTGTTCTTCTTAAATTTCTGGAGGTTGTATGCCTCGGGGAACACCTACCTAGGCAATGAGTTCCAAAGCCTCGCAATTCGTTGGATGAATGAGTCTTTGGAAAGTGATGTTCTGCAGGTCTCCAAAGTGACCACGAAGGGGTGTGAAGACTGAACTTGACGGGTTAATCTCGAAGAGACTGCCAAAGGAGGAACGATTGTTGATATTTCAGAAGAGCATCGCCCATGAAAATATCTATAAAATAGAGACAAATCGCCAACTTTTCTACGGTGTTCCAGACAAGTGAGCGAGTTTGTAAGCGAGGCATCACCGACGAGACGAATTGCCCTTTTTTGGACAGAATCCAGTAGCTTCAGGATATGTTTAGGTGCTGCACTCCAAATATGGGAACAGTACTCCAGTACAGGTCGGATCTGCGCCTTATAGATCATAAGCAGCTGACTGGAGGTGAAATAGCTCTTGGCACGAAACAAAAAACCAAGTTTTTGGGATGCACTTTTGGCAATGGACCTCACGTGATTTTCCCAGGAAAGGTTATTGCTGATAGTAATACCAAGCATCGATATGGATGACTTCAGTGGTATGGTTACTCCTGACAAAGTTATGTTAGGCACAGTGAGATCGGCTTTTCTAGAGAAAAGACATGCTTGTGTTTTGTTTGCATTGAATTCTACCAAGTTATTGGATCCCCATTCGAGAATTGTTGCTAAGTCCATATTTATATTGTTAACATTTCTTCCTCGTTCATTTCTGGTTTCACGGGCTGATATAGGGGCCCTGGAAGAGAATGCGGTATGGAGGGTACTATCATCGGCAAAGCTGTGTACGGGACATAAAGTTGCTTTCAATAGGTGTTACTTAATACATTATCGTGAGCTATTCGAATAACTATTCTTACTTTTTTCGGGGTGGATAGCGGGTTTAGGACGAAAGAAAAGAAACTTCTCGCTCTTCTTAAATCGCCGACGTTTCGATCTTTATTTTAGATCTTTCTCAAGGCTTTTTAATTCGTGGAAGTCTTAAGTCTGTAATGTAAGATTTCTGATATCGTATCCATCACAGAATCAGGGAAAATGTGTTTACCACCCTCCCAACTGTATCTGTCTAATCTCGGCAAGGAGTACCGATTGCAAACTGCCGGCTTCTCCTGCACAGCAAAGTAGTTCAAATAGCCAACTTGAGGTGGCAAAATGAACCCACATGCACGAATCATCGAAACATATTTGGCCTAAAATAGATCTACGTCGAACTAATGATGTTTTAACTCTATCCAGGGAGTCCATTGGAAATGCGATCGCAGCCATAACAGGACACTGGGCAGGTGGATCCCATGCATGGCGCATGGTAATCGCATAGCTACGACACGACTTCTGTAAAAGCTGTCACGATGAGGAAAAGAAGGAAACAATGGTACATCTTCTCTGCCACTGCCCTGTCCTAGGCAGAAAACGGCTTTCTATACTAGGACAACCGAACTTTGATGACTTATCTGATCTAAGCTCAGTTAGCATTAAAGACCTCACACTTTTTATTAAAAGTTCCAACTGGTTATCACGGTAAAAGGGGAAGGCACCGCTGTCCATCACGGTATCACAATGGGCCAAAAGGCGTAAGTGGGCTCCCTCCGAACCGCCGTTTTAACCTAACCTAACCTAACATTCACAAGGATAGGTAGAAGGATACGCATTGCTTCCTCGTCGACAATAGGATAAAAGACATAATATTTTATCCAAAATTCCTTTTTAACGTCGACTCTTCAAATGGGTCTAGCATCTAGGGTCATGCCCGTATATGCCTATATTTAATAATAAGTGCAATAAAATACATGAGTAACTAAAAAGAGTGTTAGATCGTTAATACAGATTGAAGCAAAATGCTGTTGACTGACTATATTGTTTTTATCGGAAACGAAACAACGCAGTTGCTTTGTTGGTTATTTAACTCTCTGTTGTGGAAAAAGATTTTTCTGACTATATAAAAGCCCTTTTGGATATTTTTTGGACTCGCCCCTCGAGGTTTGTAATCCTCGTATAATTTTTTGTTCACTGTTTGCATTTGCAAGTTTAAAAAAAAAATTTATGATATCGTTTAGATGCCAAAATTATTGAACGTAACTTTCGTTGGTTCGTTTTTTTTTGGCAACACCGTTAGTTCGGCCTATCAACCGTAAATGTGTTCTATTATCGCATAAATAACAATGAATACTCGTCGAATCGGTTATTTTTATTCTGCGTCTATCGGATAGCTGGAAATAATTACTATTATCGTTGTACGAGTCAGAAAACCGCTTTTAGTAAATTACAATGTTTAACTGTTTAGATCACGGCTATCATCATTCGATTTTCACGTAATCTCGTCGAGTATTGATTTTATACGTGAAACATTTCACACGTTATTTAACGTATTTTTCCTTCTTACACTTCGCGCCCATTCAAATGTCTCTCTTGCGAAATAATTTAAGAACATGCCGTCGCTACAAAAAATACCTTTGTTTAACGGATTAAGCGCGATGAAAATATCATTCGCAACATGTTCAAGAAAATATTTAAAAAGCAAGACGAAGCAGAATGAAAACTTCTCGTAACGTTTATTAAACTTAATTTATTAAAGAACTATAACGCATACTTAAATGTATAAATATTTTTATCTATTTGTTCAAATCCTTAACCCAACAACCACCAAGTTTGCACAGAGAACGGACCTCAGCTAGGAAGGGATGCTTTAGTGTGGTACACTGATGGATCCAAGATGGTTGAAAGGGTTGGAGTGGGCGTTACAGGGCCGAATTTTAGGCTCTCAAAACCACTTGGTAACACCACAACCATCTTTCAAGCAGAGTTACATGCCATAGAGATATGTGCCCAGGAATGCATCGAAAGAAACACCAGAAGGGCAAATATCTATATATCTATATAGCCAAGCAGCACTAAAAGCTCTAAAGTCATACACTTGTGAGTCTAAGCTGACTTGGTACTGTAAACAATCCCTGAGACAACTGGCAGCAAACAATCAGGTTAGTCTGTCAAGTTCCAGGTCATAAGGTAGTTAAAAACAACGAGGAAACAGACTGCCTTGCCAAAGAAGGGGCAAATACACAATTTTCCAGCCCAGAACTCTCATGTGGACTCTCCAAAGCCCACTTGAAAGAAGAGGTTCGACGCTCAGGACAAAGACCAGCGAAAGGGCTAGTAAGCCTTTAGGAACGCTGAACAGCTTCTGGAGTTGGACAGGAAAGACTTAAAATTGGTGACGGGACTCCTTACTGGACACTGCCTTCTGAGGTATCACCTGAAAAAGATGGGCAAAACAGAGAGTGATAGTTGCTGCGATGTCACAGGTTCTTGTAATTTAAAGAAAAAATGGATTACCACTTTTTTATGTATAGAACGAAGTAAGGAGGAAATGTGGCCAGGCACTATAAGCTAATGATAGCTCTGTTAAACCCCGATGTCAGGAACTTAGCTCCCAGGAAACTCATAAACTTTGTACGAAGTCGCGGAATCCCGCGCCTCGATTAGATTAAGGGTAGATCTGGTAAGAGATCTGATAGGTCGAGGTGCTTGAGAGGCTGCATAACCCTCATGACCCCTCCTACAATCTACAATCTAAACTCCTGCTTGACAAAAGACCTGATAATGCTGAGCAGGTACAAGTTCCGACTGGTAACAGGATTCCTAACGGAAAACTGTTCAGCCAGAGAACACCTGCACAGTTTGAGAATCTTCAATTAGAACCCCATCTGCAGGAACTGTGGGCATGAAGAAACAGCAACCCACATGATCTTCGATTGTGATGCACTTGCTATGCTAAAGTACCTCCTCTTTGGAAGAAGAGTTCTTGAAAGAGTACCTTTGGCTAGCGAAGATCTGATCCGCATACTGCTCCTATACAGAAACACAAAAGGCCTCTAGACCGCAGTGTTATGGAGAACCCCGACCGGCACGGAGTGTGGGATATAATTAAATATAAAAAGCCCATGTCTAATTTCCCAACGGTAAATAACAATTTAGTTCTATGGTTTTAGAGCTTAAAATTTTCGATACTTTTTGCAAGAAATTTTTTTGGATCAACTGCTATTCATTTTCCGATATCTTATTTTTGTCTTTATGTATTCGAACAGAAGATTAATAGGTGATTTCATTTAAATTTGGTTGCGTGTATTAAATATTTTTACTAGCTTATTTGTGTGTCTGAGATAGAGAAAGTTGCTGGCGTTGTTTTTTATAATATATCGACGTATAAAATTTTGTAACGTGCATTTGTTGTGTTGATATTAATTATTAGGAAAAAGTAGGACAAAAATGGAGTGACTTAACGAGCAGAATGGCAGAAATTCCCATCATTATTCGTACGTGAAAAATAGTTATATCATCGTTTTGCAGATTCAGTGGTGACTGTATTTAAATTATCTAGTTTTTTCTACTCATGTATATGAAAATGATCATATTTCAAACGGCTACCCTACATGAAGGTGATAGTTTTTTTCTTTAGAGATAAAAATGAAGCAAATGAATATTATCATGCGACCCGATGGGAATATACTAAAAACAAATTGATGGATTTTTGACACTAATGACAGTTAATCTCACTACTTGACACTTGAATCAGCAAACGAACGTCACTTCGTTTGACAGTTTATAACATTTTCACAATTATATTTGAACTTATCTCTATAACTATAATTAATATGGACTCTGATAGCGAAATTGGTGAATCATGTACACCACCTAATATAGTTGAAGCGGCAAACTCAGTTTCCAATAATATTTTGCCCGATAAATCCCGAGAAAGGTATGAATTTGTATACAGAAAGTTCATGACTTGGAGAAATGATAACTCGTTTTCGGAAAATGTTTTTATGGCTTACGTTGGACGAATATCTAAAGATTTGAAACCATCAACAGTTTGGAGTAAGTATTCTATGTTACGTAATATTAACATCAAACATAATGTGGATATTTCAAAATATACTAAGCTTAAAGCATTTTTAAAGCGAAATTCGACAGGATTCAGAAGCAAAAAAGCTAAAGTTTTAACGTCACAACAAATTTACACCTTTATTAACGATGCACCTGACGACAAATTCCTATTTACAAAGGTAAATTTTACGATATTTCACGTTGCTCATATAATAGGCAATGAATTGTATTATTTATAGGTAGCACTGATTTTTGGTAACGCTGGATCTTGTCGTTCACATGAGTTACGAAATTTAGAAGTGAATAATATTGAAGATCTGAAAAAAGCGTTACTTGTAACCATACCTAATACAAAAACTTACACGACACGTTTTTTTACAATTACAGGCAATTACTATAACATTTGTCAAAAGTATATAAAACTTCGACCATCAAGCGTGAATAATACAACTTTCCGATTCTTCCTGAATTACCAAGGTGGCAAATGTACAAAGCAAGTACTTGGAATTAATAAGTTTGGAAATGTTCCAAAGCAAGTAGCGGTATTTCTTGATTTGTCGGATGCCCAATTGTATACAGGTCATTCATTAAGAAGGTCTTCAACATCTATTCTTTCGAATACTGGGGCAAATCTTGCAGAAATAAAGCATGGATGGAAGTCTAGCGCTGTTGCAGAACAATACGTTGAAGATTCTGTAAATAATAAAATAAAACGAGGACATAAAATATTCCAATCAATAAATACATCAAAAATTAAAAATTTACACGAAACTAAAGTTAACTTTGATGAAGATACATTAGACTTCGACAGCATAACATCAAACTTGTTTACAATAGCAGCAGCAACTTCTTTGCAGTCATACCTTCGACATGTACCTCAGAAGTCAGCACACAAATCCAACATCCAACTATTTACAATAAAATTTCATCATGAAAGACAATTTGTCACTCCTCATTATATATAGTACCCTGTGTGATAAATAAATAAAGCTCTAAAAATTGTAATCCAGTATTTTATAAACAATATCTATCGTAGAAAAACTTGCATTTTCTACTCGAGATGAAAATATACTATTTATCTTTTGGCCGAATTTGAAAAAATATTCTATTTTTACGTTTTTTTGCGTGGAATCAATACTTAATGCTTTCGTAAACTCGACAATCACTTTACGATATTTTGTCTAAGTGTCATTAAAAATGTGTTATCAGGTGTTTTTCATATTGTTTCGTATCGAAAAAAAATGATAAGACTTCGATGGCAAATCGACAAAAATCTCAGAACCAAAAATCGCGTGGGTTTCGTAGATAACAGCCAACGTGGGAATAAAATAAATATTACACTTGTTGGTTTTACGAATTCCCGGATGTGGTCTTTTGGATCCAACGTTTTTATTAAAATTGTAAACATATTTATCTGTAAAATATGTATAAATTGTTTGTATATACAAACAATGTGTCCACTAAGTTCGCAGCACATGGAAAACTTTTTTATTATTAATTTTACGAAAAAAATTATTAATAAAATTATATATTGTATATTTAAACTATGTTTAAATATACGGCCAGTTACATTAACAATTTTTGTTTTGGTCGTAAATAAAAATATTTTACTATTGGGTAAAATTCATATTTTATGATATACCTCGTATATGACTTGGAAATTTTGATAGCTGATTTTAGGTTTAAGACCATGCAGAAATTTTTAAGAATAAATAAACTTTTTTTCATAAAATAAATAACATGCTGTGAACTTTGTGGACACATATTGTATTTTAACAGTTTTATCGCGGATACATAACTGCTTTGGATATATTTTAACAATTCGAAATAAAAACGTAACAAAAATCGTGAACGCTCATTAATGAACAATAAATATTTTAATAATAAAATTTCGCAAAATGCCATTGTGACATAGTTTTCCTTTCGATCCTGTGATTGTATAAATACCCATCTACCTGCAGTTTCTGAGCTGTTATTGGCCCATCGACGGTTCGCCGATGATCTCGCGACTTTTTGCAAAACCAAAACGATTTCTATGAAAATAATAAATGATCATCGCTCTGGGCTCATTCACGATTAGCTTGCCTCAACACAGCAGCGGAACAAAAAGAAGAGAATTTCAATTTTACCACCACACTTTCGAGAATTTTTACTGTTATAAAACTACAACAGAAGTATATCTGTACATTAGAGATATTTACCAAAAAAAATTTTTACGATATGGTCTTTTATACGACAAAATAATAAATAGCACACTAGAGTTAAAAATTAAATATCCCTCTAGAGTGATATCTGATGTAACTATATTAACACGTTTTAGAGACCAAAAATGCACAAAGCAAATAGTGGACATTAACAAAATTAAAAATATACCTAGAGTAGTGGCGAAATTTTTAAATCTAAACGACTCCAAAAAATATATTGGGCACTTATTTCGCCGCTCATCTGCTACTACATTAGTTGATATAGGAGATCTAACCTCTCTAAACAGACATGGTAATTGAAAATCGTCCACAGTTTCAGAAGAATATATTTTTGATTCTGCTAGTAACAGATAAAATATTTCCAAGAAAATTATGGGTGCAATCAGCAGAACTTCGAAAGCCACCTCTTCCAGTAACTGACATCGAGTCTGCTGCTGTACATAATGTACAAATAACAGAGAGAAATATCTCTCTTTATTGCAAACTCTAACAATTTACGAACTGTTATAATAATAATATTACTTTCAAAATTAACAATCCCAAGTAGTTGTTATTTTAAATTTTTCTTATTCAATCCACAGTTGTTCCTTAAAGAGTTACTACTGGCCACCACCCCCATTACTGCATGTGTACTGGACTGTCTCTCGTGCCTGTGTCCCTGAGGTCCAGAGGTGACCGATGAAGTCAGCGCACAAGGTGGTACCTAACGCAGTGCAGTACTATTAGTCTTATTGATGTGATGTTAGGGTCTACAAATTTTAACGGAATCAAGTTATTTTGACTTTATTTTGACGTCTTTACTCTTTAACACTCGATTTCATTTCCCATCTAATTTGTGTACCGCGGACCAGTTATGAAAATCAATTCTTAAGAAGTAAACTACAAAAAGAGTATTCTTACCTAGGAAGATCTTAGAAATTGTAATGCAAGATCGGTGATATCGTACTTCAAAGTCTCAAAATGAACCCAGAAGTAACACAATACTTGAATAACCTAAGGGATGGCATCAAGAATCTTAAGGTCGATGTGCCCGTATGCTTTAACGAGGCCTGACCCTATTTTTAAAATATCAGTGGTCTGGATGCGACCCGAGAGGTCCACACGACTAACTTCCCAGTGCGTCGAATGCAATTGGTCCCACGTAGAATGCAATTGGTTCCACGTCGAATGCAATTGGTCCCACGTCGATTGCAATTGGTCCCTCGTCGAATGCAATTGGACCCACGTCAAATGCAATTGATCCCACGTCGATATCATTCCTTGTTCTCGAGATAATCGAGATAAAAATAATTCCGAAAGTTACATACGCACATACGCACATACGTACATACACACAGACGTCCATTGTATTCTGGGGACCTTGAAATGTGGAGATTTGTCAAAATTCGGGATTCGCAAAATCGAACCCATTACTATAACTTCCCACCAGGAAGTTAATAATAATAAGAAATCAACACGAAAAAATTTCAAAAATTCAAAACGTATTACCAGCAAAACGGTTTAAAAGGAAATTAATTTAACTTCGCTGTTATTTGTTGCTGGCAAAAAGTCTGTACGTCCATGTATGCAATCAGAATGTGACTAGTTAGATCAGGATTGGGAAACGTGTAATTGATTGTTCGTCTGTCCTTTTCTAGAGTGAAAGGTGGAGCAGTGTATTGTATGCAAATAGGCAAATCGTTGAAATAAATTACATCTCCGGGTGCTTGCAATTATTTTATTTTATAATATTGTTTTCTTTAACAACGAACAAAAATTGGTTCTTATAATGTAGTAGACTGTAGTTTTTTTTAAAAAGGACACGTTAGCTAGCACCGTCTAATTATATTAATTAAGTAATTTTATTTATTCCAGAAAATTAACATTAGATCATGTCGTGTATAATGTAAAAAGTAGCGGATTCAAGTGCGTGCGTTTGTGTTATACGTATATGCCACGCTTAAAACTAATGTTTGTTGCGTGTTTTTCATCTAAAAACACTGCGAAGATTGCAGAAATTCCGAAAGATCATTTTGCATTCTCACAAAAATGAGCCAACCGCCCCGAGGCGCATTCACAAATACGGATAACCCCTTCGACGTGGAGCATCGAATCTAAAAACAGTACCGAAGTAGAAGAACTCCTGATAGCCTTAGGAGAAGATGTCGTAGCACGCCCACCGCGTGTTTGCAGCCACCGACTCTGTGAGAAAATATTCGAATATGCTTAGAATCTCTTTAACATACTGTTAATTTTAAGTACATTTTCGGTTTTCGTTTGTTGATTTACACACAAACTCCTGACGAATTAATGTCGTAACCGCGAGTACGTCGTTCCACTACGTCGAATCTATTTAACTTTATTTTAACTTTTAAAATTATTAAAGATGGAAATGTGCCACTTTTTGGACACAAAAAAATCAGTCGATATCTTTTCAGTTACCTATTTAAATAAAAATTTTTTTCATTTCTAACTAAACTACAATAGTGTGTCGTTAATTGTGAAGAAAAAAATTACTAGAAAGTGTCTTATAAATATCTACCTTAAAAACAATGTACTCATAAATCCTTGGTAATAAAATAAACCCGTAATATAGGAGACAAGGAGAGAAAACAAAGCAAAAGAACGAGACAGAACCTCGAGAACATGGCATGCAGAAATCGTGTTTCTTTGGTCTACATACGATTACAAATTTATTTAGAATTTATTCGCAGATATAGATATTTGTTTGTCCTACGTCTTGTTTCCAGAAGCAAAATGTACGCGGTCGTGGTTTAAATCGGTGAAAATGATATTTTACTCTAGTCGTTAAAAAGTTTCCTTTTTTTTTTCTTAAGCAATTTGTTGCATTAAATCTCCGTTATTTTTATGTTTTATCAAAACAATAAATACTTAATTAAATACCCTTCAAGGAGGTTGGGTCAAAATTTAAAATGATCAGAATTTGTTAAAATTTTAATGACATTTTCATCTCATTAGTATATATATTTGACGCAAAAAAACTCGCCGTATACGGAAAGAGCGTAGAACAAGTTATGAATGTCAGGTACCTGGAGTATTGCTCGCACATTTGGGGTTCAGCATCAAGGTATTCTCTTCGTCTTCTAGATTCCATTCAGAAAAGAGCCATTCGCTTGATAAAAAGCTCAACTCTCACAAATACCCTTCACCCTGTAGAACATAAAAGAAGAGTTGCAGACCAGTCATCATTGCTCTACAGATATTTTCATGGCAGATGCTACAGAGAAATAAAAACTCTTGTACCACCATTGGCCACATTCGGCCGAAGAACTCGGCATGCTGATCAGTCTCACCCATTTACTCTCAAGATTGACACTACAAGGACCAATCTTCATCAAGAATCCTTCTTTTACAGGGCTGCTACGGAATGGAATAAGCTTCCAAAATCAGTTTTTCCAGAGAATTATGACCTGCAACTTTTTAAAAAGCTTGTCCACAATCTATAATCTCTTCCCCTTCTAATAGTCGCAGTGCGGGCCGTCCGCGGCCCACAAGTTTAGGTCTACCCTTTTTGCGACTATTTTCATTAAAAAAATAAAAATAAAATATACATACGTATAGTCACGCCTTTTTCCTGTAGTGGTAGGCAGAGACCACTTCCTTCCATTTGCTAGGGTTCTGACACACATCTTTTGCTTCCTCTACTTTCATCAGTGCTCTCATACATGCTCGTCGCTTGTCCTGGCCTTTTTCAAAACAATGTTGATCTGATCGAGATATGTTCGCCGAGGTCGTCCTCTACCGACTTGTCCATTCACACTCGCCTTATAAATTTGTTTCGTCAATCTTCCTTCATCTATCCTTTCTACGTGTCCAAACCATCTAAGCATTCCTTTATCCATCTTTGTAACCACTTTTTCTTTTACAGCGTTCTCTTTATCTCACTATTCTTTACTTTATCCAACCGAGTCACTCCGGCTATACTCATCTCCGCAGCATTAATCCTATTTTCATGCTTCTTCTGCCAAACCCAATATTCACTACCATGCATAATTGTAGGAACCCAACACACCTCTATGCACTGACAGACGTTCCTTTTAAAACACTTTATGGCTGCTCATAAAGCTATGCAGTGGCTCATTCATTCGGGATATAATATGGCAAAACAAGTACATGTCTGTCGAGAGTAAGGCAAGAATATACAAGACCTGTGTAAGACCGATCATGACACAAGCCATAGCATTAGAACGCAGTGCGACATTCAAGGTGTAGTGAGATGGGGCCTCATTTGAAGAAGAGAGTGGAGAGACCATGTCGACGGGATGGATAATACGAGTTTACCAAAAATCACTGAATAGGGATACCCGGTATCGAAAAGAACTCCTGGAAGACCCCCAATACGATGGCACGAAAGCTGGAGCTCGGCGTCTCAACTACGGTTGTAATCGTTGAAGACAAACATAAGAAGATATAATTAACTTCCACTTCCGGCAAAATTGACGTCAACAACGCACGACGGTTACCGACAGGGTTGCCACCTGTACTTTATAATAAAGTATTGTACGTTATTTTTGGCCAAATATACTTTATACTTTTTAAAAACAATTAATTGCCTGAAAATATTATATTTTATTATTTTGACTGTTCACGGTATTATTTTATTACTTACTAATAGATGTAAATTTGGCGATTTTTTGCATTTTGTTCACGTAGTTGAAACTTTGAAACTCCAACACGTCTCCGCTATCATCAAGACGATTCATATTTTGAGACCGCAGCTATAAATTTCGTCTCCTTCCTACAGATCTCTTTTCTTGGATTTTTCCCTGCGTATTAATTTGTAGCATTCGATATTTTTCTCCCTCATGACATGTCCCATATACGGAAGTTTTCTTCTCTTTTTATCTATCATTTTTTATTTTTTCGCAGGTTTCCGAGGAGCTAACTGTGAAGAAAACATCGACGATTGCCCCGGCCATCAATGCCAAAACGGCGGCGTGTGTATAGACGGCCTTAACTCCTACACTTGCAAATGCCCGTCGACTTACACGGGCGTCTACTGCGAACGAGACGTCGACGAATGTTCTCAGAGACCGTCGGTATGCCAAAACGGCGCTACTTGCACGAACAGCCTGGGAAGCTACTCGTGTATCTGCGTAAACGGTTGGACTGGTCCCGATTGCTCTATTAACATCGACGATTGCGCCGGCGCTGCCTGCTTCAACGGAGCCACTTGCATTGATAGAGTCGGCAGCTTCTACTGTCGATGTACACCAGGAAAGACGGGTAAGTCTACACAGGAGATTCGGTAGTGTTAAAGGAATTTTATTGTATGAACCTTCATTTGGTCACCAAATAATTCCGATTTTATGACGTGATACAATCAAACATTAAAAAGCTAAAATTTGTCACACCCATCACTTTTGTTATTTTTCTTGTGCTTTGTATGGTTTCTTAAATAATTAATAAATTTGTTATCTCTTATCCGCCATAATGACAAGATTTTACCGTTAGGGATTATTATTCAATTTGGAGTATGTGTGATAGACGACTCAGGCAGTGCGTGAGTCATCAATTTGAAATCTGCCATTGCTTATTTTGTAGGTTTTAATGACAAGTTATAATTAATCAGCAGTTTTGAACCTGTGTGTATGCGTGTAATTAAAATGCCATTAAAAAAGACTGGCTGGATTTTAATAATACACCATGTGTAATAAAGTAAATCATATGAAAAGTGTTTTTAAAATCTACAGAGTGTTTCGAAAAAAATATGCCGTACATAATTTAATTATTTAAAAATATCATATAGCAAGACAATGTTTGTTTTTAAATTAAAGGTTTGGAATTTTCAAAAAATATGTATTTGACAAAAAAATGTCATAAATTAAGAAGATTTAACTAATTTTTTTTTTAGTTTTACGTCAATTTTTTTTAATATAAATACAAAAAAACGGTTAAGTTGGTATTACCATCATCTATTGACGTTTAAGCTTACTCAGCCTTTTTCAAAATATACTTACATCTGAAATAAAACGATCTTCTCACTAAGAGATTCAGTACAAAAAAATCTTTGTTACTTTCCTTAAACGTAGAATAGTGAAAATATCCATTAAAATGTACATAGTCAAAAAGTTTGGCAGGTATGAAGCTGAAGTCTTCGCTATCGAATTGTGTGCAAGAGAGCTGACCAACAGACCTCTAGCAGACAAAAACAGTATAATAAAAAAAGTATAATATCAGACAGCCAGGCTGTACCTTGGTGCGAACAACAGGGTGATCTTGCTGTGGGTACCTGGGCACCAGGGGGTGGAGGGAAACGAAAAAGCCGACACCCTTGCAAAACAGGGGGCCGAATCTGCGTTCACTGGAGCAGAACCGGTTGTCGGAGTCACTACAAGTGCCGCCAAAACAATTATTTCGGACTGGGCGGAGAGGAAAATACTCACGTACTGGTCCGATATACCATGGTTGACTTACTCGAAGGCGTTTCTACCTAAACTCTCGAAAAACACAACTAAGCAGATCCTAGAATGGAGCAGAAATGACCTGCGAATTCTAACAAGACTGCTTACCGGACACTGTCGTCTAAGATACCACCTCGGAAGGATAGGTCTGAACCACCAAACGGACTGTCGGTTTTGCTGCGTGGAAGATGAAACTGCTGAACATAAACTACGTTCATGCTTCGGTCTGGGTTGGTTACACCAACCTAGAACCTACCGATTTAAAAAAAATCTCACCCTATAGAACCATAAACTTTGTAAGAAGGGCTGGATTGTGCGGTGAACTATAACCTCTAGCGGTGAGCCACAATAAACCTACTAAAGGTTGCAGTAGAGGGGCAACCACGCCCCACTCACCTAACCTAACCTAACCTAGTCAAGAATTTTGTTAACGACATAAAACATTTATGATTTGCGTCAAAGAATCGTTGATGAGTGCCGTCGAATTACTCCGGAAATTCTTCAGAATGTGCGTGAACGTTTTAAACAAAATCTTTATTATTGTATGGAAGCGGGCGGTCATCACTTTAAACATATAATCAATTAAGTAGTAAGTAAGCAACTAAAATAATTGAAATTTTAATATGTAACTTTTTTCAAAATATTGAGAGAAAATGTAAAATTTAAAGACTATAGTAAAGAGAATTGTCTGAGCTTTCAAAACATATCTTATTCGACCTTAAATGCCATTTAAAAATTTTGGGAAAATTCTTACTCTCGTTTGGGGTTGAAAGTAGTGGAGTCAAAAATACCGGAAAATAGTGTCCCCCTTTAATCAAAAATCGACGGGACTGAGTGTTTTTCTAAAATGTTGACGAAAGTCCTGCAAATGGCTCTGTTTCGTTTTCGGTTGGCCACCCTGTATATAAATTAGTAGAAATACATCTCGGGATTTTTAGGTTTTAAAATTTTTTTTATTGTCAAATTCTAATAAATTTAAATTTTCTATACCTACTTATTTAAAAAATATTATAAATTAGAAAAAGTACATCTCGAGTTTTTTTTTTAATTTTAAAGTTATTTTTAAGTTTTGTTAAATCTAAATGTTCCACAAATAACGCAACAAAATACGATGTGGTTTACTAACAAAAATTAAATAACGGAAAAGTATGCCCAAATTTGTTTACAACATTTTTTTGTTAAATTTTAACATATCATGTTCCATAAATAATCCAACAAAAATTTATTGTGGATAAATTAGTAAAAGTACATTTTTTTTTAAAAATTTTATTAAATTTAAAATATATAAAATTTAATTAAAATAAAAATTATTGAAATACATCTCGAGAATTTCTTTTTGTAATTTAAATTTATTAAATTGTCAAATTTTAATAAATCTATATTTTTGATAAAAAAACCAACAAAATATAAATTGGTTTACTCAAAAAAATTAGAAAAAATATAACTTGAACTTTTTTTACAATTTTAATGTTTTTCTTTTTATTTTTAAATTTTATTTAATTCAACAAAATACGATATGGTTTACTCAATATAAAAATTATTTTAAATTAACAGAAGTACATCTCAAGATTTTTTTGTACCCCGCAAACCGACAAAATATAATTTGGTTTATTTAAATAGAAATATTATAAATTAAAGAAAATAAATACATCTTGATATTTTTTTTATACTTTTAAAGTTTTTATTTTATTCAATCTAAATGTCGCACACTAATATAAAATATAAATTAGGAAAAATACATCTCCAAATTCTTTTATGATTTAAAATTTTGTTGTAATGTCTAATTTTAATGTTTCATAAATTACGCAAGAAGTTTATTTTAAAATCCTTTTCTCAAGTGTATAATGTTTTTAGGTCTTCTATGTCATTTGGACGATGCTTGTACCAGCAATCCATGTCACGCAGACGCCATTTGCGATACTAGTCCCATAAATGGCTCATATACTTGTAGTTGCGCCTCCGGTTACAAAGGCATCGACTGCTCGGAAGACATTGATGAGTGTGAACAAGGTATGTCCCAGTATTTTATTTTAATTTTAAAAATATTCATGCATCATTCAACAAAAGCTCCCCAAATATAAATCAACATTAGAAGGTCAAATTTAGAATTTTTATGTACATTTTGTAGCGGTAAAAAATTATGAAAAAAAGGTATTTTTCTCGTAAAATTTGTTGATTTAATTAAGTCCGATTAAAATACGATTTAATTCATAGCCCGGTCAATATAGACATTTAAAATAACAAAAACTCCCGGAGAGCCAAATATTGGTGAAGAGCTGCGGTTTACCATTACAAAAAAAGTTTTAAAAATCCCCATCGATCCTATGTGTGCTACAAAAGTTATTCGGGGTCAAAGGTCAAAATTTGAAGTTTTTTGGATTTTTCTCGAAAACGGTAAGTTTTATCAAAAAACATCAAACCAAAGTTGTAGATCTTTCTTTACAAAAATGGTCTTTATGATTTTTTTCCTAAGAGTTACCATTCCTGAGATACCGCGTTTGTAAGAGTCACATGATACATGATATGCACACATTTCCACGCCACCTGTGAGGTAGTGTACTTTTACCGTGGTTTTCCCTGTAGGCCTACTCCACTAACTGTCATGACAATTTTGTGATAATTTAAGGGAACAATACCCGTCAAGTTCTAGATATTACCTTATTATTGATATTGCTATTGAGTATTGGGTTAACTTTTGTTTTGATTTCTTTAGATATTTTAATCAGATTCATAATCTTGAAAGTCTACTTCAACTGTCATGTCTTCTTTGATTGCTTCTTCTTTCTCTTCCTCTTGCTGAATGTTCATAAATTGTTAAAATGTGGGTAAGTCATTGGTCTCTTCATTAAAATCACAGCAATCTTCCTCTATTGTACTCAACTGGACATTTGAGCAAGACTGACCTTGGCAATTGGTACACGCTAGAGAACACAGCAACCCGACTTTTTTACAGCCACATTTGGCACTACAACCTTTTTTGCAATTGCAAAAAATAGTGTTGAGGAGTTTTTCTGTAGCAGGTGGGAGTAAAGTTTGATTCGGTTCCAGAGTATTATCTATCAATTTCCAACCCCAGTCTTCTGGGTTCAGCCTAGCCATGTTTGAACTTGATAGTATAGTCGATACAAGTGTTGAATTGCAGATGCCGATGTTGGAGGAGGACATGATAGTTGTACTTTTTTTTTTTTATGAAAATAGTCGCAAAAAGGGTAGACCTATCGTGTGGGCCGCGGACGGCCCGCACTGCGACTATTAGAAGGGGAAGGGATTATACAAAGGAAATGATCGTGGACATGCTTTTTAAAAAGTTGCAGGTCATAGTTCTCTGGAACAACTGATTTTGGAAGCTTATTCCATTCCGTAGCAGCCCTGTAAAAGAAGGATTCTTGATGAAGATTGGTCCTTGTAGTGTCAATCTTGAGAGTAAATGGGTGAGACCGATCAGCGTGCCGAGTTCTTCGGCCGAATGTGGCCAATGGTGGTACAAGAGTTTTTATTTCTCTGGAGCATCTGCCATGGAAATATCTGTAGAGCAATGACTGGTCTGCAACTCTTCTTCTATGTTCTAGAGGGTGAAGGGTATCTGTGAGAGTTGAGCTGTTTATCAAACGAATGGCTCTTTTCTGAATGGAATCTAGAAGACGAAGAGAATGCCTTGGTGCTGAACCCCAAATGTGCGAGCAATACTCCAGTAGAGGTCGGATTTGAGCCTTGTACGTCGTCAACAGTTGATCAGGAGTAAAAAACTTTCTAGCTTTCCACAGAAAACCTAGCCTCTGGCTTGCCGACTTTGCGATGTTAGCAACATGGTCATGCCAAGACATATTATTGGACACCGTGACTCCCAAAATCGAGATGGAGAGACTTGGTTCAAGGGTATTTCCGGACATTGTGATGGGATGATTTGAGGAATTCACTTTCTTGGAAAACGTGGCACTTTGTGTTTTTTGAGCGTTGAACTGAACAAGACTGTTGGTTCCCCACTCGACGATTGCTTTAAGATCTCTATTGATTAAATTAACCTGTTCCTGCCTGAGTCTATTTGTATCATTCACCGAAAGTGATCGATAGGATGTGAAAGTTGAGACAAGTGTGCTATTGTCTGCGAAACTGTAAATGGGGTTCGTGGTGGTTTTCAAGAGGTCGTTGATGTGTAAAAAAAATAAGGTGGGGGACAGGATGGAACCCTGGGGGACCCCGGCATTAGTTTTAAACGCATCAGAAGAAATACCGTCAACTGCCACATGTAAGGAGCGATCTTGCATGAAGCTCAAGAGCCATTGGCGCAGTTTGGTTGGGAGACCGTAGGCAGATAATTTACTTAACAATGCCTGGTGCCAAACGCGGTCAAAGGCTTTAGATATATCCAAGGCTATTGCACGGTATTCACCAAACTTTTCAATAGTATTTGTCCAGATCTGAGTGACATAAGCCAGCAAATCTCCAGTAGACCGAAGTTGTCGAAATCCATATTGTCTGTCATGGATGATCTCAAACTTCTCCAGATATTTTATAAGTTCTGTGTTAATCGCTTTTTCCATAACTTTGGATATGACTGAGAGCAATGAAATTAGGCGATAATTTGCAGGAATAGTCTTCTTTCCTTTTTTTCGGAATCGGTTGGACTTTAGCGTTTTTCCACATGGACGGAAATACTCCTTTGCTGTATGATAACTTGAAGAGTCTACAGAGAACTGGGGTGAGTTTTTGAGCACAGGTCTTCAGGACAATTGTCGGAATTTCATCTGGTCCTACTACCTTATTAGAGTCAAGATTTCGTAGGATTTTCCTGATAGTGCGATGGCGGATAGTGACCTCAGGACCTCTCGAGTGGTGGTAAAGAAGAAGTTGTGAAATTCTTATTTATGGCTTTAGCCAAAGACCAGAAGGTCTTTGATCCAGGAGGGGCATTGACAAGCTTGTTTCTTGTTTCGCGTATTTTTTACAAAAGTTAAGTATCGGTATTTATCAATGTAAGTAATTTTTTTTGGGGCTCCATAATTCCTTCCGTAATCATTGTTTGAGGTGTGGAATCAATTTCTGTAAATACTTTGACGCAGTCAGTCAAATCTTTTTTTTCGACTAATTTAAATACTGACGTTTTGCCCCTTCTGTACATTGCTGACGAATTGTCGCAGCCGGTTATCGCATGTAAAAATAAAATATAGTTTTGGCATTTTTTGAATAAATGTTTTCAGAATAGTATAATATATATATATATATATATATATATATATATATATATATATATATATATATATATATAAAAGAGACACAAATAGATATTTATACTTGTCTTAAGTGCCTGATTATGCTTATACGTAGCTTGTATGTGCGTATCATGTAAAATGTGACTCTTAGAATCGCGATATTTCAGGAACAGTAACTCCTATGAAAAAAATCATTAAGACCATTTTTGTAAAGAATTTTAAGATCTACAACTTTGGTTTAAGGTTTTTTTTGATAAAATTTACCGTTTTCGAGAAAAATCCAAAAAACCTCAAATTTTGACCTTTGACCCCGAATAACTTTTGTAGCACACATAGGATCGATGGGGATTTTTAAAACTTTATTTGTAATGGTAAACCACAGCTCTCCGCCAATATTTGGCTATCCGGGAATTTTTGTTATTTGACCACTATTTTTATGTCTAAATTGACCGGACAATCAATGGAATTAAGTTCAAATGAAGGGGGCCATTAATTGGGGTCCTCTCTCTTCTGTCGGTTGAGTATCGTCGGTGTCAAAGGTTAATAATGTCAGCTTCGAACATCAATTAACGATTAATTGATTCAAAACTAAAAAAAAAAAAAAAAAATGTGCCGTTGAGTAGCTATTATTGTGACTCATTATATCGCTTTTAATAACGTCATCGGCTATTTTTACATCTCTTCTAAGATCCGACGTGTTCCGACCGCTTAATTGACTTTTTTCACTTTTGAAATAATAATTAAATTCGTTTGTTTGTTTCTGAATTTTATCATCTTGGTACCCAGAAACTAATTCGGAAGTTTTTCATTTTTATTGCACATTGCGCTTCAGATAAAACTGGCCACCCCAAAAATTTGTGAAATTAGCAATTTTTACTTATTTCTTATTTTTTAATTAAGTGCAATGGGTTAGTATGTATACTGAGAAGGCATACCGACCCTGTACACAGGATGAACAAATTTTCGGAACCTTGGAAACGATACAACAGTCAATTACTTATCAAGCACCGATCGCCTGATTGAACATTTCGACAACTGCATGTACGTTTATAGTGATTGAAAAGTTTTCTTTGTAACATTTATGGTGGTTTAAAGTTTGGGACGTATCTTTGTAATAAAGTAGCCTTCACAGAGTTAAGTATAAATTTTAACAATGGATGAAAATTATCGGAGAGCTGTTGAGATTAAAACATTGCTGGCAATTGGAACAAGTCACTGCCAGACCGAAAGCAAACCGCTGGAATGCTCCAAAGCGGCCTTCAGCAAGCTCATAGAACAGCAGTTAGCATGTCTACTGTTCGATGACGGTTAAAAGAAAGTGGTTTGACAGCTTGCAGTCCAGCTAAAGGCTAAAGCCCACTTGTTAGAAGAGGTTCGACGCTGGGAATCAGATAAAATGAAATGTCACTGGCATAAAGTTCCAGGACAAAGACAAGCAAAAAGGCAAGTAAGCCTTTCGCCAAGGAAAGCTAAACAGCTTCTCGAGTTGGACAAGAAAGACTTGAAACTGGTGACGGGTCTCCTCACTGGGCACTGCCGCTACTGTGAGAACTGCGCTGAAACTGCAGAACGAAGTCTTGGAATCTCGGGCCTCAAATAGATTAAGGGTTATGCACAAAAGATCTGATAGGTCGAAGTGCTTGAGAGGCAGCATAGCCTTCACGACCCCCCTACAATCTACAACATACTATGTACACTAATTGACGCAAGTACAATCCCTCAGATTAGTACGCTTCTTTAGTCACTCTCACTGGCCCAACTCTAAAGGTTTTATCCCCTGGAATCTTCTTAAAAGTGCTGCTTTATCGATGGTCTGGATGACCTCTATATTGTCATGGAGCCCACTTGGCTCTGGCTTGTTCAACAGTATCCATTATCAGGTCACGATGTACGTCTCTGACTCGGTTGTACCAAGGCGCATCCAGTACTTTATTTTAAAACCATTGAATAATCTGTATATGACTCTGAGTCTACCCCATATCTAATTATCATACGACCAAATAGGTTTGAATACGTTTGCACAGCATAACTATATTATGCAAAGAAAGCAATAATTTTCTCTCATTTTTCAATTTTATTTCTTCTTAACGCGAGCTTTCCAGTAAATCTTGGTCACTACCTGAGTATTTTTCTGGTGTTTACAAATGGTATCTGGTTTTCGTTTATATTTATGGGTGTTACATGTTAAGACTTTGATTCGTTTAATTTGATCCTCCACCTCTTTGTGCAATTATTTGTTTTGTTAGTTAGTGTAATGCTTGTACCGCTTATACCTGCTGCTAATAGGACCTTATCATTTGTAAATGTTGCCAGCATATTATTTTCTAATTTGAGAATATCACAGCAGATACAGAACAGGTCATTGTACACTTTCTTGAGGCACTCCAGCATTGATTTTCTTAAGTTCAGAATAGGCTTTCTCTTGTTTGATCCTAAAATATCTGCCTCTCCTAACTGTCAACTATTTAAAATCCGTATTAAAAAACTAATACTCACATCCATTAAAACTTTTACGATAATTTTATGTATTTGAACTTGGGAGTTGTTTTCGTATATTCATCATCTTAAAAAATACCATCCGAACTGAAAGAAAATACCAATTAATGATCTCTTATGCTTGGCTACTCAGGAAGACGATAACATTATTTTGGTTTTCTAGTTGAAGGTTAAGTTTGCATAACCTATAACCAAGTCTAATCATTTAATACATTTTTTCATTCAATGTTCAATTTAAAGAAAACATAGGCGTAGAATGTGTCGGGCGTTAACATGGGTTTAAATAAAAATGTATGCAATTATTTAACCAACGTAATAAAAGAAAAATCAATAGATTTTCGTTAAAATTAAGCTTATAAATTGTTCCTTTTTTTGAAAGTAATACGTTCTTGTGGTGAATTGTTCAATATTTAACCCCGAAAAATTGGAAAAATATATCGAGCAAGGAATTTAACTGTACAGGAGATAGTGCGGGCCTAAGTTTTATTGGACGAGGTATATTGTCAAAGTTATGTTGCCAATTTGTTAGGCAAAAATCGTTCCACAATGAGTCGTACGGTATGACTCTTGCATGAGGTAGGAAATTATTTTAGAAGGCCAGGGCAAGGGCGAAAACGATGTATTAACGACCGAGATGAACGTTTTATTAGACAATACGCTTTAAGAAACAGGACTGTTATTGGTTCTGTGATCAGAAACGAACTCGAAGCTGTCCGCAATGTCACAATTTCTTCTAAAACAGCTAGAAGGCGGTTAAATGAAGCTGGATTAAACAGTAGACCAGCCCTGCACCCTTGCTTGCTAGAGAGAACAGAGTTTCCATGTAACGTTTTGCTCAAAATCACCAAAATATATATATATATATATATATATATATATATATATATATATATATTATTATTATTATTAATCCGGTTTATAGCGTCTTTCGCCTTCCGGTTCCCAGTTGCCAGCCTCTTCGGTCAGTCCAATCTCCTGGGGCTAGATTTCTTTCAGACATCGCTTTCTGAATGCCCCCTATCCATGTTGGTTTTGGTCTACCTCTTTTCCTTCGTTCTGTTGGGGTCCATTTTAGCACTATTTTGGGTAGCCTTTCATCTGTCCTACGTTCAACATGGCCGTACCATATAAGTTGTCTTCTTTGGATTTCATCTATTATAGTTGTGTCGGTCTTTACAATTTGTCGAATTCGGTCATTTGTAACCCTATCGAGACGTGATATGCCAGCAGATCTTCGCCAGAAATCCATCTCCAGGGCTAGCAATCGGCGTTCTAATGTTTTATTAAGTTGCCACGTTTCACAGCCATATAGAACAGTACTTTGAAAGATAGTATTATATATCATATGTTTTTTTTCCCTAGATATATTTTTTGCTCAGTACGACCTTTACATGTGATTTTTGTACCCAAATAGGTGTATTCCTTACATATTCCTATTTTTACATTGTCCAGATCCAGATCTGTTGTTTCTGCCCCAATACACAAATATTTTGTCTTGCTCATATTAACCGTTGATCCCCATTCTTCGTATTCTCTAAGAAGTCGTTTTCCCATAAACTCCAGGTCTTCTTTATCTTGGGCCGCGACGACCTGATCATCCGCGAAGTGCAGATTATACAGAGTAGTGTCATCATTTAACTGTATCCCCATTCCATGGCACGCTCGTCTCCACTTCTTTAACACTTCGTTTAAATATATTTTAAATAGTGTGGGGGATAAACTACAACCTTGTCTTAGACCCTTAGTGACGGTGAAACTTTCAGATAGATTATTTCCTAACTTAATTTTGGATGTTAATTGCTGATATAACTGTTTAATAGCTATTATTACAGTGTTATTGATCGTTGATTTCTCTAAGACTTGCCACAGTTTTGTTATCGGGACAGTATCGTACGCTTTTGTAAGGTCTACAAAAAGTAAATGGACTTCCCTATTAGTTGCCACTCTTTTCTCACTCATTTGAACAATGCTAAAAATATGGTCCATGCATGAGCGGCCGGCCCGAAACCTTGCTTGTTTTTCGATTTCGTTTGCTTCGTATTCTTGTTCTAGTAAGTTTTTTAAGATTCTCCCATATAGTCGGCTTAGGGTGCTTGTTACCGAGATACATCTGTAGTTAGAACAGTCATCCTTTCTGCCTTTTTTGTGGATTGGTGTTATCCAGGCTTCTCTCCAGCTTAACGGAATTGGTTCCCCATTTAAATATCGTGTAAAGAGTTCTTTGAGGAATAGAATTAACGTCCGTGTTCCATTTTTCAATAGCTCTGCAGGTATGTTCTCTGGTCCACTAGCTTTTTTATTCTTCATGGAGGTTACGGCTTTCTGTATCATATTTTCATTTAAATGAATGTACTGACCCTGGACTTGGTAAACTTTTGGAGAAGTAGTTAAATATTGTTCTCTGTTCTCTTTAAGTTCTTCGGAATAGTGTTCTTTCCATTTATCTATCTGAATTAGATGAATATTAGTTTTATTAACTGAATTAGTTTTTAGCGATCTGATTAGTTTCCACGCTTCGGAAGATTTAGTCCCACCAAGGTAAGAGTTGACTTCCCTACATTTTGTTTCCCATGTCTCGTTCTTGTTGCCTTGTGTCATTCGTTTAAATAATGCCTGTTCTCTCTTGTAGTTTATTATATATATATATATATATATATATATATATATATGTAGTCACGCCTTTTTCCCGTAGGGGTAGGCACTTGCTACGGTTCTTACACAAATCTTTTGCTTACTCTACTTTCATCAGGGCTCTCATGCATATAATAAAATAACCTCACTGTCGTTAACATAATAAACAATTATTTGACGGAATAAATAACACAACAAAATTAATAAAAAAAAGACAAATTATATCACCAAAATAACTTTTACATCATTCATTAATGATTTCAATGCAGGGGAGCTAATAGAGTATTAATATTGGTAATAGTAAATATTTTAATAAAGATTTCCATGTAGCGGAGCAAATTAAGTCTGTTCAACGATTGTGTGATGTAAAAAACATTAACAGTATATATAATATTGCTCAAAACGATAAATACTAGATTATCGATTATTGTCGTGGATTTTATGTCACGGGGATATTTTGTCCAAAGATATATTGTCGGGGATATTTTGTCTGGGGATCAAAACGCGTGTCACCATTTGTTTCGTTACTTCATCAGATTATGGCATCGTTAAAATAATTTCTTTGAAGACAAAATTCTCGTTTCAGTACGTTTTCAATGTAATTTGGGTGCCTTTGTTGGTAAACCTACCTCGAGTCTGTGTTGTCTGATTTTTATTTCATCCCATCTTCTAATTTTCTGTTCTTCACTAAAATTAATAATATAGAGAGTTTTCTTTCGTGATCTAATTTGTTAGGTATTTATGGTTTTTGAAGTATAGGCAACCGATTAAGTAAATACTTACGTAATGGATTTCTAAATGTAAAAATTTGAATACGTTTTTGCATGAAATTTTGAGCAAAGAAATTTTTTTTTGGAGTTTCATAAATTTTTCTTGTTATTGAAAATATATATTGGGACGCCTTTGTTTAAAAATAAAGTGTATATACTGAAGATAATCGGTGTACAGATCAGCGACCTCTGCCGATTTGACACGGCATTGTTGAGCGAGCTTTACTCTGATTATATATTCTCCTTTTTTTTTTCCCTACCTTCTTTTATAATATTTTTACGTGCGGCCAAAATGGATATACGAGGGTGATTTTTTTTTAAATTATCTATCAATTTCAATCTGTAGTCTCCACGATCGAGTGCACTGTCAGCTTTCTTAATGTACACACCGGGGAGGGGGTTCAATTATAATTCCTAACTGTTTTCGACGTTGTTTAATATTATTCGAAACGGGAATGACCCACATTAATAACGACGGTCGTTTTAACGAGTTTAGATACAAGTTTTAAACGATGATATAAATATTTCGCGTACTGGCAAATGATCTGAATAAATCATCACATCGAGAGATAAGAAGTTGCATCTTCTATTACTGCATTTTACAAAACTGGTTCCTTATTTCTGGTTCTGCGGTCACTGCTAATTGCGACTGCAGTCACCCATTTCAATTTGAAACTCTACCGGGGCTCCGAAAAAACTCATACATTTTTTTTACAAAACTGTACTGTAAGATTCATTCTCTAATTTTTTCCGAATTATATAAATATTATGTTCAGGATCCCCCTGCGAGCACGACGGCATCTGCGTCAATACTCCGGGAAGTTTCGCCTGCAACTGTACTCAGGGATTCACAGGACCGAGATGCGAGACGAACGTCAACGAATGCGAATCGCACCCTTGCCACAATGACGGTTCGTGTTTGGATGATCCCGGCACCTTCAGATGCGTTTGCATGCCAGGTAAGAAAGAATACATTTTCAGATATTTTTAACTATTTATAACCGGGACACACCTATATCATGCACACTTTCGATCATACAGTCGGACGAGTGTCTAAGAGGGAAATGTTACTGGACTCCAAACGCCATATTTAACACCTTTCTGGCAAGTGTCCGATCCCACTCCGATCCTGCATCCGATCATGCTCCGATTGTGCAGTCTATTCGTTTTCCGACTGCGGGACGCGTGTAGCTTTGTATTTTCTTTTGTGCGGCGTTATTATCTTTTACTACAATTGGAAAAAATGGCGGGTATTAAATTTCTTAAAATAAAAATAAAATTAAAATTGAAAAAAATCACACATTTATAAATTCACACATCTGTTCGAAATATACTTCAAACACGTCTCCGTTCATCTCTTCGTGATAATGACAGGTTTTTTTTATTCAAACAAAAATAGACCCTCCTCAAGAAATCCATTTTCACTGCCGATATGGGTAACAATTAGTCGTCGACCGTTAACTGTTGGTTTTATGACGCTGTCCGGCCCGAACGTAAGCTTGCTGCTTTGGGAATATCACTATCAAACTCAGCGACCCCAAAAACTATGAATTCGACACTAAATCGGCATTTTTAATATTTTCGTAGGGGTGCTAACAAAATTGGGAATCTCACTATTAAACTTGGCACACCAAAAACTATTAATAAAAGATAGGTTAGCTTAACGTCTTTCAACACAATACATTTTATTTTATTTTCGAAAAATTTCTTATAAGACGTTTTGAAAATCACTCGCGAAAAACTTCCTCGATGGAAGATATAGGTTAGCTTGACGTCCTTTTAAAAATGTATACACAAAATTTACACTGTCTCTTTGACAGATAAAGTTTTTACATTGTATCCCCTTCTCATCTTCCATCTTAGGGGTGCTAACAACACTAAAACCACCCCAGTTATGTATAAAACAACTTTTGAAAATTTTATTCCAATCGGTCCAGCCGTTTGGGAGTTTTTAAAGGACATACATACATACAAAACAAACATTTTTTCATAACTATATTTATAGATTGTGTCCGGCAATGATAATAAAATTTTTCATTGTAAGGTAATTTCTGAAAAAAAAACGAAATATACCCATTGGGCATTATGGAATAATTAACGTCGCATAAAAAAACCTGCTTAACGAATTTAATTGGCCTAATTCTCATGAATAAAAATTAATCGAAATCGCGGATACGTTGAGATTTTTATTGTTTTATTTTTTTTGTCTTGTACAATAATCTACCTATATAACTTATTTACAATAATAGTATTCGATGTTTGTGGTACAAGCTTGCATTTTTTACTGAAAAGTCGTTTCTATTTTAGTAAATTTCGAAATTTGATTTATTTATTAAGATAAAATACAAAGTAGAAAAAAGAGAGAGGTTAAAGTTTAAAATGTTAATCTCGAATCCGCGCACAGATAAAGACAGAAAAAAACCGTGTGGGAGTAAGAGAGGTTATCCCAACAAACTTTGCAGTCTTTTATGATTCGGAGTCAGGGTCGGAAGTAGGTTCGTTTCGGACCCAAATTAAAAACGCACACAACCTGTCATCATTATATTTATATTTTCCTATCAAAAACTGCGAAATCAACAACGAACACTGTTGGATATTATAGCTCACTTTAGAGAGTTTTTCAAGATGAGAAAACAATAAGAAAGGATATTACGGAAAATTGTTCAGTGGAACGTTAATTATTATATATTTTGTTAAAGTTCTTAAAATATAGTTTACTCGGTAACCATTTACGTCTTTCTTGAGACCTGAGAATTCGTTTTAATTTTTTTTAATTAAAACTGTGTAGTAAAATGGATCCAAACCGTGTAGAAAATAAGATAAAAACTATGTAGAAAAGATAATCGAGTTAGTATATATTTTAGTTTTAAAATTAATGCAAGGTAAAAGATTACGTTAAAAAAACAATTAAGATTGATATACATACTACTATTACAAATGATTAAAATTTGTTAATGTAAACAAAGAAAAAGTATGTGATCGATCCATCGACATTTTTTTTATAGATACCTAAAATAATTTAATTAAACACATTTTGAATTAAATAAGTAAAAAACGAACCTCATGTTTTATAGGTACATTACAAATAATTTTTATTCTTTAAATGCATCAAGTACAAACTAATTTCGTTTACAAGTTTTTAATAAAACTTTGTAGAAAAATGAATCCAAACTGTGTAGAAAAAATATTCAAACTGTATAGAAAAGATAATCGAACTATTTTAGTTTTAAAATTAAATCCAAGGTAAGAGATTACGTTAATAAAACTAGTAAGATTGATATACTACTATTACAACTAATTAAAATTCATTAATGTAAACAAAAAAAAAGTCTGTGATCGATCCATCGAAATTTTTTTTAAACATACGTAAAATAATTTAATAAAAAACATTTTGAATTAAATAAGTAAAAAACGAACCTCATGTTTTATAGGTACATTACAAAGAATTTTTTTAAATTTTTTTTAATAAAACTATGTAGAAAAATGAATTTAATCCGATTAGAAAAGATATCTTAAAAAGTATCTATAAAAAAATATTTAATTAAAACTACATCAATTTTTGCAAAACCATGAAAATAATTAAGTTTGAAAATTTAATACGGAGTAAAAAATTACTTAAAAAAATAAATAAGATTGATGTACTACTTACAATCGATTAAAATTTGTTAAGTATACAAAAAAAATTAATAAAGTATGTGATCCAACCAAATTTCTCGTAGATTCGTAATGGGTTAACATATTTCAAATAAGTTAAATTAAATGTGTAAAAAAAGACGAACATTACAGAACGTATAATAAAATAATTTCTATTCTTTACATGCGTCAAATAGAAACCAATTTCGTGTGGAATTTTCTGAGCAAATACGTTAATTAAAAATTATAGTGCCGACTATCTTGAGTACTGTTCTGTAAGCGGCTGTCTTGACTCGAGTCAGGATGGGCGTGCCTCTAGGTGGTATTTTACTTTCCATGGTACCCAACGAGTGTAGAACACCGTTAACAACACACCAAAGAACCCAACGAAGAACCTTCTAACTCTATTAATTCACGTTCCGTAATAACAGATAAATCAACCGATTAGAGGTGGCACTCCAACATTAGGAGTTGCCATTGTTATTTTAAAAAAATATTTGGATTTTATTTTATTTACTAGTTTACCAGGAATCCTTTTTTAAATTACTGAAAATGTATTGGCCGTAATGGAATAAATTAATATACCACTTAAGTTGTCAGCTTAATGGAAAAAAATTTTATTATTAATTTTACAAAAAAAGTTATTCTTCATAAATAATTTTGCATGGTCTAAAATATAAAATGCAACAACCATCAGCTATAGAGATTTCCAAATCATGTACGAGGTATATCAGAAAATATGAATTTCACCCAATACTTAAAATACTTTCATTTTTGACTTAATCGAACATTTTTATCAAGAAAATTTATTTAAATATAAACTAGTGTCTACTAATAAATAGATAACTTCTTTCGTCATAAAAAACACGTATGGCGCAACATGTCGTAGTACGTTCGAAGTAAGGCAATATTTGGAAAATACGTTTAATGGAAAATTAATCCACAGATATTCAGAGATTTTTTGGCCAGCTAGGTCGCCTGATTTAACCACTTAAGATTATTTTTTTTTGGGTTACTTGAAAGAAAAGGTATTTATACCAACAAGCTATTTTATAATTATATTCCGAAAAAAATCGGTCAGGTATTATTTGAAATGATTTTTCATAACAAACAATAATTCTTTTTAATGAAAATTGTATTTTATTTAATTGACACTAGCAGTGACAGAAATCAACCTCAAAATTTGAAAAAGCTACATACTGAAATATTTTGTTCGAATAATTATTTATTATTACTTACTTGAATTTTTTATCAACAATCTGCACTTTATTAAGACTTATTATCAACAGTAAATATTTATTTATATAGTTTACGCATATAACAGCAAACTTTATACACAACACTCTCGGAAAATTGGTTGACGTCTATCTGACCACTTTAACCGCGCGCTCATTCGTCAAATCAAATAGCGCGCGTCCCGCGACTGGAGATTTGCTGGCTTATGTCACTCAGCTCTGGACAAACACTATTAAAAAGTTTGGTGAATCCCGTGCAATAGCCTTGGATATATCTAAAGCCTTTGACCGCGTTTGGCACCAGGCATTGTTAAGTAAATTATTTGCCTACGGTCTCCCAACCAAACTGCGCCAATGGCTCTTGAGCTTCATGCAAGATCGCTCCTTACATGTGGCAGTTGACGGTATTTCTTCTGATGCGTTTAAAACCAATGCCGGGGTCCCCCAGGGTTCCATACTATCCTCCACCTTATTTCTTTTACACATCAACGACCTCTTGAAAACCACCACAAACCCCATTTACAGTTTCGCAGACGATAGCATCAATAGAGATCTTGAAGCAATCGTCGAGTGGGGAACCAACAGTCTTGTTTAGTTCAACGCTCAAAAAACACAAAGTGCCACGTTTTCCAAGAAAGTGAATTCCTCAAATCATCCCATCACAATGTCCGGAAATACCCTTGAACCAAGTCTCTCCATCTCGATTTTGGGAGTCACGGTGTCCAATAATATGTCTTGGCATGACTATGTTGCTAACATCGCAAAGTCGGCAAGCCAGAGGCTAGGTTTTCTGTGGAAAGCTAGAAAGTTTTTTACTCCTGATCAACTGTTGACGACGTACAAGGCTCAAATCCGACTTCTACTGGAGTATTGCTCGCACATTTGGGGTTCAGCACCAAGGCATTCTCTTCGTCTTATAGATTTCATTCAGAAAAGAGCCATTCGTTTGATAAACAGCTCAACTCTCACAGATACCCTTCACCCTTTAGAACATAGAAGAAGAGTTGCAGACCAGTCATTGCTCTACAGATATTTCCATGGCAGATGCTCCAGAGAAATAAAAACTCTTGTACCACCATTGGCCACATTCGGCCGAAGAACTCGGCACGCTGATCAGTCTCACCCATTTACTCTCAAGATTGACACTACAAGGACCAATCTTCATCAAGAATCCTTCTTTTACAGGGCTGCTACGGAATGGAATAAGCTTCCAAAATCAGTTTTTCCAGAGAACTATGACCTGCAACTTTTTAAAAAGCGTGTCCACAATCATCTCCTTTCTATAATCCCTTCCCCTTCTAATAGTCGCAGTGCGGGCCGTCCGCGGCCCACACGATAGGTCTAACCTTTTTGCGACTATTTTCATAAAAAAAAAAAAAAAACACTTACACACTGCCGTCCCATTTCACGAAATCACTCCCACAAATTGCAAGAAAGCGAGAGCAAAGATGTTACACATCAACAATCACACCCCTGGCTTCATGCGAGTACTAGATTTTTACCGATTTCTTTTTGTCTAATTTATATTCGCCATCTCTTTGATAGTAGCGAGTCGTGTGCGTTCAGTTTTTTCCTATCGAAATCGTCCATCTCTATACGGAGTTGAATAGGGGAACGCACCTCGTACGAGTACCTACTTCGTTATCGATAGGGCAAAATCGAACGTAGGTAGTAGTAGTGAGATATTTTTCGTGTAGGCGGTACTAACCATTAGTACTTTTCTTGATGCTAACTCGTTTATATTTCTTTGTGTTTAGTCAGTCCCGAGGAATCGTCGCAAGAATGTGAAACTGGTCCGAACAATTCCGTTGTTGATTCTAATAATTGTATTTTGAAATTATTCGTAAAACGTTGTTAAATTTACCCGTCCCGTAATAAATCAAACAATGTGTGTAACAAATGTAACGCACTGTTTTATTACCGAATTGGTAAATTGTTTTTGCACCCGAAATGTTCGCAAAACATTTGAATGGGGAAGACCACTAAGTGATGAAATCATTCCAAACCTCTTTCAATTGATAAATAATGATTTTGGTTCAGTGTACAAACATGAGTCAAAATCTATGCGAATGGATTCTACTACAGCGTTTTGAAATCAGTATATTAATTCAAAATTTAAAAAATGCCGGGTGGGCGGTGCTATGACGTAATAGTCCCTAACATTATCTGTCTCTGTCGGACACGGAACCTCAGGACCACGGATATGCATGGATTTACTATGATTAAATAAGTACCTACGATTTGTCAGAAGCTCTCGAAAGACAACAATTAGGTATCAAAGTAAATGGCACATGGAACAACAATATACGGTATGCAGATGACACAGTCCTGATAGAAGATGATATGAATGACTTCCAAAGGCTCCTGGACGTAGTTGAAATACACGACTTATGGGAATTAACATAAACATAAAAAAGACAAAATTCCTAGTAATCACCCCCAAATTGGATGAGTTCCAGAATGCGAAACTCTCATACGATAGTGAAGACATAGAACGAGTAAAAAAATTTAACTATGTGGGGACGCGGTTATTGAAAGAAGACTGGTCTTCAGAAGTAGAAATCAAATGCCGGATAGAAAAAGCGAGAAGCTCATTCAAAGACGTCTTTACGAACTCTGACTTTGACCTTAATCTCAGAATAAGATTTACAAAATGAATAACCAATGAGGAAATGTTGAGGATGATAGGAAAACAGCGTACCTGGGTTATGTGTTACGCAACGAAAGGTACCATTTGCTCCAACTATCAATAGATGGAAAAATAGAGGGAAGAAGGGGTGTAGGCTGAAAGAGGATGTCGTGGCACAGAAATATCAAACATTGGACAGGAATGGAACCACGGGAGAATAAATTCACACTACCAGAGATAGGGAAAAATGGTCAAATGTGATCGCAAACATCCATTAATGGATAGCAGCGGAAAAAGATGGAGATTAGTCAGCTCAAGGTCGATGAAAGATTAGGGACTAGCACGTCACACTGTATTACACCAATGAGAGCAACTTATACAAATGGCGCTTAAACGTTTATATTTGAAATTGAAACTATGTAATTCATACTACAGAACGAATGAAAAATATAAAATTACATTATATGATAGTTTTTAAGCTCTTTTATTGCGTTTTTTATGTTGTCAGCGATTTTGAAAATGGAAAAATCTGTGGAATAATGAATTTGCACCAAATTTTGTTACAAGAAAAAGAAATTTCTGGGTCTAATGCATTGAAAATGTTACAGAAGTGTTACGGCGATTGAAGGTTTATTAAAATCACAAGTTTTAAATGGTAAAAATTACCAAAATAACACGTCAAATCAAGTCAAAATTCAAGGTCATGTTTACTGTCTTCTTTTACTAACGCGTGGCGTTTTCTACAAAGAGTTCCGTTTAACTGTTCAAACAGTCAGCAGAGAATATTATTTAGGCCTTGCGTCTTTCACGTGCGTCAAATAAATTATGGCGAAACAATTTGGTTTTTTCATCAAGATAATGCACCATCGCAATCTGTCAGAATTATTCGTCAGTATTTCAACAAAAATCAAGTAAATGCCGTTCCGCAAACACCTTACCCTCCGGATTTGGCTCCGTGTAACCTTTTTCTATTTCATCGATTGAAATTACCACTTCGTGAACATCGTTTTAAGTCAATAGAAGAATATACGCGCCGCTTTGAAGGGTATATCGGGTGTTCCATTTGAAAAACTTGACTTTCACTAATTCTTTTTATGTGAACGAAGTATCTGCATTTTCTAACTAACCTGTATGAAGCAAAAAAAAAATATGTCTCTGAAGTGAGGATCCTTATGGTATCACTCCACTTAATTTCGTATTTGATGGTCTTAGTACCAGATAGTTCAAGATTATCAGCGAAGTATTGTTTCGTAGAAAAAAAATCGAAATTAATTTTCATCTCCCAAAAGGTATTGGAAAATAGTACATGAAGTTGTTGGGAAAGTAATGAAAAATTATTAAATGAGGGTTGTTCTATTTTAAAAATCAAAGTAGCCTCTACTTTATAGTAGAAGCGGCAACGCCGCATCGTCCGACGTATTTTAGACGTGTAGATCATGTTAATTTATTCATACCATCAAATTTTCAGACCGATCCGTTGTCTGATTTACCAGAAACGTCTAATTTATGCTCATCGTCGATGTGTTAACTGATGTAAGCGAATATATTCGTTTGGTTTATACGGATCATCGACATCAGATATAATTGGGAATGTCACTATCAAACTCGGTGACCCCGAAGACTATGAATTCGACACTAATATCGGCCGTTTTTGATAGTTTTTATATTTCATCTTCTTCCTACCCTTTTTGTAAAACTGCTGGGGGGTAGGTCTTCGGTATTTGTTGCAAGGTAGTGAGCGCACACACACACACATCACTCACATTTATCCTCTTTTATATATACATATATATTGATAAATAGATATTGTTGCGAAGCCTTCAGTTTAAAACTTTTATAAATGTGAAAACACTACAGCATGTTTGGGTTTTTAAATAAAACATATTAAACCTACATTACAAAAATGGATTTGGGAATTATGATAACCGGTAAAACTATTAATGAATTACATAAAAAATCCGTTGCCCAACTGGTTTGAGCTGTGTAAACAAAATTAACTCTACTTATTTGTTATAAATAAAAAAATATAATCAATATCTCGACTTCAAAAAATATCACTTAAACGTAAGGTCTAACCGGTAATATGTATTTCATTAAAAAAATGATACTTCAATAAAAATGAAACTAATAAATAAAAAATGTTATTATCGGTAAATTAATCGACGGTGAAAAAAATTAAAAATTTCCAACCAATATGATAAATTACTAATAGAAAATCAATTATTTCCTTCCAGCTACTTGCAAGACATTTAAATAATCCATGACCAATTTAAGCGTAAAAGCAGCTACTAATTAACAAACAAATAAACCGTAAAAGTACTTAATTAAAAACGACAAAATCGCATTAATGAGTATCTGAAGATGGCATAGTTCGATCGGTTAGTAATTTTCTAATGAGCAATGCATTTCTGAACTGAAATCATTATACGACATGCTTCGGATTCTTGCAAAATGTAGGGGAGATACGAGCTTAATTCTTAAACAATGAATCCTTCGAAACGAAACACTTTAACCGAATCGAGCGTTTTGTTTTTTCAAACATAAAAAACTTTTTTCAAAGTTCCTCTAAAATATGCAAGTTCGATAACTTTTTCTTTCAAATAACTTCGTTTTTACTCCTCCAAAACTATATCCAAACATCTCAAATTTTAAAAATGTACGAGGATAGTTCTGTAATTGTTGTCCCTAACATAGTTGGCGTTGAATGACAAATGCAAGGCTATAGCAGAGACATGTAGGTTTTCTGTTGGAAGCGTTGAAAAAATTTTACATCAGAAATTGGGTCTAAAAAAACTCTCTCTGCATGTTGGGTTCCACGAATGCTGACGGCAGACCAGAAGCGTATTAGCCAAGTTGCAGGGGAGACAAATTCGGAGATCATTAACAGGAATCTCGATGAATTTAAGCGAAAATTTCTTAAGTCGACGAAACATGGGTTCATGACTTTGATCCAGAATCCAAAAAAACAAATCATGGAATGGCGACCTAGAGAGGTTCCTTCCCCTCCCCCTCGAAAATTTTGTGTTGTTCCATCAGCCGGTAAGATCATGGCTACAGTTTTTTGGGATTTTGCAGGTGTTATCTTCGTAGATAATCTACTGCATAGGCGCACCATAACAGGTGAATATTATGCGAATTTATTACCAAATGTACGCGAAGCGCTCAAAGAAAAGAGAAAAGTAAAATTGAGTCGAGGTGTGCTCTTCCACCAGGACAACGCTCCGGCCTACAAAAGTTGTGTTGGAATGGCTGCCATTCACAATGCGAGATTTAAAATTTTTGAACAACCCCCTTATTCTCCAGATTTGGCCACCAGCGACTACGATTTATTCCCAAAATTAAAAGAACATCTTTGTGGAATCAGCTTTGCTGATGATAACGGCGGTAGATGAATGGCTGAAGACTCAAAGTTCTGAATTTTTTTCAAAAGGGTTTAAAACACTTCAACACCGATATACCAAGTGTATAAACTTTGCAGGTGACTATGTTGAAAAATAAATTAGTTTCATTCCTCTCATGTGTTTGCTTTTATGTTAGGGACAACAATTCGTGAACTATCCTCATAAATATATACAGCAACAAATTTACATAATCAGTTTGAGCAGATACGTAGACATAATGCAAGCTTAGTAAGAATATGAAAGGGTAATAAACAATATTTTGTGTTAATGTTAATTGTTTTGCAGGTTTTACTGGCACCCAATGCGAGATCGACATAGACGAATGCAAAGAGAGACCTTGCCTGAACGGCGGCACCTGTCACGACCTAATCAACAGTTTCAAATGTACGTGCGCAACTGGTTTCACCGGCTCGCGTTGTCAAAACAACATCGACGACTGCGCTTCGAGTCCCTGTCGCAACGGCGGAGTGTGTCACGACGGCATCGCCTCCTATTCTTGCGAATGCCCGCCGGGATTCACAGGAATGTCGTGCGAAACGAACATCAACGATTGCCTGTCTTCGCCATGCGTACACGGTTGGTAACAATTTTAGTTGTATCTGTAAAGTATTTTTCATTTATCTACTTTTTAAGTTTCTTTTTGGAGGCTGCCGTAATTCGTTCTTCTATTACCCTTTATCTATAACCGCCAAATTTGGAATTTCGAAAAAGCAAACTGGACCGATTTTTCCAATGATCTGGACAAGTGTATTAGGTGGATACCCCCAACGAGGGGCTACCGTAGAGAGTACATTCCGGGTTGGTCAAACGAAAGTAAGAGACTGTATGAGGAATTCCTAGAGAGTGGTGACACGGAAATAGCTGATGAACTCACTTCGTTTATCGAGGTTGGCTTTCAACGATGTCTCAAAACCTCAGTAGCGTTATTGGACCTTACCGCCGCATAAGACACTGTCTGGAGATATGGCCTGCTCAGTAAAAACTTGTTCGGGTTGTCCCCTGTAGGACCATAGTCACCTTTATCGATAATATGCTTAATAACAGATCATTACAAGTAATTATGGGAGACAACATAAGGATAAAGAAGAGGTTGAATGATGGCCTACCACAGGGATCAGTGCTGGCCCCATCCTTATTAAATCTATACATCTCTGACATCCCGGATACCTCGTCCCGCAAATTTGGATACGCTGATGACCTAGCTATAGCAACCAGACATAAACTCTTTAAAACCACTGATACTACTCTCACACACGATCTAGCTATCCTGGGACTATATTTTAATAAATGGAAACTTCGTCCCAGCATGAGAAAAACAGAAGTCACATGCTTCGACCTTAATAATAAGATGGCAAACAGAAATCTGGAAATTAATTTCAATAACAACTTATTACGCCACAGCACCCACCAAAGTACTTAGGGGTCACATTGGATAGGACACTAACATTTCAAAAACCCCTTACGAATACAGCTGGAAAGATTAAATCAAGGAACAACATCATCCGAAAACTGTTTGGATCGTCATGGTGTGCTAATGCAATAACTCTCCGCTATTCTGCATTAAGCTTGGTGTACTCGAGTAGCAGAGTACTGTGCTCCTGTGTGGACAAACTGTCCCCACATTGGAAAAGTATACGCCCAGCTCAACCATACTATGCGCATGATTTCTGACACCATTCGACCCACATCTACTTACTGTCTTCCAGTATTGAGCCGCATACCTCCACCTAATCTGCGTAGGTCCAAGGCACTGCTGAATGAATACAACAGTAGCAGAGTACTGTGCTCCTGTGTGGACAAACAGTCCCCACATTGGAAAAGTATACGCCCAGCTCAACCATACTATGCGCATGATTTCTGACACCATTCGACCCACATCTACTTACTGGCTTCCAGTACTGAGCCGCATACCTCCACCTAATCTGCGTAGGTCCAAGGCACTGCTGAATGAATACAACAAGGTAGTCTGTCCAGAAACCATTATCAGATAACGAGTAGCTGGCGAGAAGAAATACTTCAAAAGGCTCCACCAGAACTCCAAGAATCACTACTAGAGATGGAAAACGAGAAACCCCCCGCCTTCGATCTCCCACGTAAACTATACTCAACAGGATCAGAACAGGTCACGATGTCTGCGCAGACTTCTTGCATAAGTGGGGCAAATTCGATTATCCATCCTGCGACTGCGGTGCCGATAACCAGGCTGTCCAGCACATTGTGAGCGACTGCCCACTACGTGCCTACCTGGGCAATGTTAAGGATTTCCGATTGGCTGCACCACAGTCGATTGACTGGATTTTAAATCTGGACATAAAACTTTAATTATGTATATATCGTTTGATTATCTTGTTCTGCTCTGTCCTGTATTTTATTTATAACTGCCACATGGTAAATAAAATAAATCAGATCTACTTCTGCTACTACTACTAGTACACTTCATACGTTAATCGAATGTTTGAATTATTTCAGGGGAATGCATCGATGGCGAAAACTCGTTCACTTGCACATGTCATCCCGGTTACGCAGGCATTTTGTGTCAACAACAAATCAACGAATGCGAGTCGAATCCCTGCCAATATGGCGGACTCTGTCAAGACCTGGTCAACGGTTATCAATGTCTTTGCAAACCCGGTACGTCCGGTCACAACTGCGAAATAAACGTCAACGAGTGTTACAGCAACCCCTGTAGAAATGGCGCTAGATGTTTGGACGGGATCAATAGGTATGTTTAACTTTATTTTACTTCTTTTCACTGAATTCCGATTATTTATGGTTTTATTAAAAATTCGATCAAAAATGTCTAGTAAGTTTTTAATTTTATTAACTGTTAACGTTAAACGTTGAAAAAAAAACCGTATGAAATCGAAATTTCACTAGTAAACCTTTTCTATACAAAGACTATAATGAATTTTTTTCACGCCTTCAGGGGTTTCCCATATTTCGAAACGTAAGTTTATCATTTTTTTCAGATTGTTAAAATGTGACTGTCTTGCATGTTTGTGGCGTTTTTTTAATTCGTGCAGCATGAAAAAATGGGCATGACGTGACGTTTTTCCCGTGTACAGAGTGTTTTTCGTTAGAAATTTATCATAAACACCAGATTTTTTTGTGAATATATTTTTTTATACCATTTAATGCTAACGGAAAACATTTTTAGACTATTTTTTTTAAATTGTGATTTGTGCAAATCGTGCTGGATTTTTACATTTAAGAATTATCATGGTATTTTTTTTTAAATGCTCTTAATAGTTTAACAAATGCCGAAAGACACAGGGCCGGATCGTAACAATATTAACAAAATTTATACTCAGTGTTCAGTTTGTTTTGTGAGAGTATGAACTTGTTTTACGTTGTTTTGTTGTATGTCTTTGCTTTGATGTTAATAGATTCTATTAAAATATTCCCTGGCTACTTCAAAAATCATTAGGATATTTGTTCACCTCCATAATCAATGAATGAAAAAAAGAATAGAGATTATGTTTACTTTGCATTTGTAATAACTTTCTTGAGATTCATTTCCCTATTATTTAATGGTGAAATATCCATTATTTAAAAAGTTCTATCCTTTACAAACATTTTTTTCCCCAACTCTCAGTATACATCAGTTTGGAAAACTTTTGGTTCTCTCACTCCGTCAGTAACGGCCAAAATATTCATTCGATACCTGACAACATCAGCATATCTAATTGAAAGCATTTTGAAAAAATCTCCGTAGTTGTTGCATGAAGGTTAAAGTTTTAAAAATGTTACAGCTACACGTGCGAATGCCACCCGGGATTCACGGGTCGTCACTGCGAGAACGACATCGACGAATGCTCTTCGAATCCGTGCGCCAACGGTGGCGTCTGCATCGACCTGATAAATGGATTCAGATGTGAATGTCCCAGAGGATATTTCGACGCCCGTTGCCTCAGTGACGTGGATGAGTGCAAGTCGAATCCGTGCAAACATGGTGGCAGTTGCGAAGACGGCGTCAATCAATTTATCTGTCATTGTTTGCCCGGTTACGGGGGCAAACAATGCGAAATTAATTTGGATGAATGCGCCTCGAATCCTTGTCAGCACGGTGGCAATTGCAGGGATCATCTTGCTTCGTACACCTGCGAATGTTTACCAGGATATTCAGGAGTCAACTGCGAATCTAACATAGACGACTGCGCTGTTAATCCCTGTAAAAATGGAGGTAAGTTTAGTCGTTTTCAGTTTGTTTTATAACCTTGACATCATTATTTACTATAAATTACCCATCCCTTATTAACATTATTACTGCTGTTATTATGTGGTTGTGAGTAAATTTTAATAAAATATTATCAAAAGTACACCACATTGTAGATTTCAGGAAATACAAACAAAATTAGGGAAAAATTGGTTTTAGGCCAAATGTTCGAAATCCATATATTTCTCCAGGGTGATTTTCTTTCTTAATGTAATATTTCCCTGCGGCGACCCTGCGACCTTTTTAAATTTCGCTCGATATCAAAAAGCGCGCCCAATTTACTTGGTATCCAGGCAATCTCGCCCTTGAAATTACCGGTTTTCATTCGTTTTCCAGCAGTCCAAATAGGTATCGAAAATAATAATTAACTAATTTTAATATATAAGTGCTTCAGTGAATCTACTGTTGGTAAGAGATATTATTTCTTTTATGATAATTTCGACAAAACCTACATTTGTTATTTTTGTGACGGAGTGATGCCAAACTTAACTGTTCTTCGGGTAGTGTGGTTAACATATATGTCTCAGATTGGCTAAACTTGTAAAATCTCACTCCAACAAGGAGTCAAACAGGACAATCTCTTGCTCCCCAATCTCTACAATACTAACCTAATTTTTTTGGCAAATGCTTTACGCAAACCCATAGACATAGGAGACTAGACTGCGGGTCTAGATGCGAGAGTTGGCCCCCGATGAGAAAGAGTCAGTTGCTCGAAAGGTTGTTTCGTGGCTTACGTCCGAGTCTTGAAACCGACCCATCCACTCAGCTCGCCGCATGCCCCTCGGGTGTAAACCCCGCCCATTAGAAAGAGCGCGAAACAACCTCTCGAGCGACTGGTATCTTTCTCATCGGGAGCCAACTCTCAGCACGTGTTTTCCCCACCAAACCCTATGTTTTAAATAAAAAACAAGGTGCTTGTAAACGTGTAAAGATACAATTAAAATAATGAACATTGCAAAACATCATTGAATTTCTGCCTGATATTAGTTTCTGGCAACTGGTTCAAATATTCGAGAATATAGGCTTCTAAACATCTGCTTGATTTTCTGGTATTGAACCTAAAACCAATGTTTGCCAAAATAAGCGTTTTTTTAAATAAGATATTTTTGAAATTTTTAAAATCATCCTTTTTCCATTATTTTAAAAATATACCATATGTTACCCCTGCCTTATACCGTTTTTAAGTTATTAAACATCGAATATCTTAAAAATAGTTATTAAAAATATGCAGAAGTTCATAAATGATACTTTCTAAAAGATGTTTGTGTCCACTACTATTATAGTCAATGAACAATTGATAACGCCTTCCTATATTTATCAATTCATCGGAAAGGTTGAATGTATATTCCGATGGTGTTGGACGATTTGAATCTTCTTCTTCTTATAGTGCATCTCCTATCGGAGGTTTGCTATCATCACAGCTATCCGGACCTTATTGACTGCAGCTCGGAAGAGTTCAACATTGCTACAATTAAACCAGTCCCTTATGTTTTTAAGCCAAGCGGCTTCATCCAATATTCCTCCTTCCACCAATCTTTCCCTGAACTATCAGCTGGAGAAGTGCGTATTTGGGTCCTCTCAGTATATATGACCTAGATATTGAAGCTTTCTCTTTTTTATGGTGCTAATGACTTCACATTCCGTATTCATCCGATTTAGGACTTCCACATTAGAGATCTTTTCTGTCCAGGGGATACGCCACATTCTACGGTAACACCACATCTCGAAGGCTTGTAGTTTGTCCGTGTAATTCTTCTTGAGAGTCCATGCCTTCACTCCGTACAAAAGCGCGGAAAACACGTAACAACGCAGCATCCTCATCCTAAGTCCAATCTTGATATCTCGACTGGTGAACAACTTTTTCATTTTCGTAAATGTTGACCTGGCTATCTCTATTCTCGTTGTTATTTCTCTTGTTTGGTCACGATTTGAATACAACACCCTATATTCTCTTTTTGCTGCACGATATTTTGTAAATATTTGGACTCTTCTTCGTCACTGTAAACCATTTTAATGATTCATTAAAGAAATGTCACTTGTCAAACACAATAATTGTCATTTTCATAACTTACTTTAATAATGTTAACTTTTGGATAATCCTATTTAAAAAATATGTTGTTTGTATTTCCTAAAATCTGCACGTTAATGTACTTTTGATAGCATTTTAACAAAATTCAGTCATCACCACGTAAATTTTATGCAAAACTAACGATGACAAGGGGCGGATAATTTATTACTTATTACTTTTTATTCTTTGTGACCTTTTTTTTTTTTTTATGAAAATAGTCGCAAAAAGGGTAGACCTATCGTGTGGACCGCGGACGGCCCGCACTGTGACTATTAGAAGGGGAAGGGATTATAGAAAGGAAATGATTGTGGACACGCTTTTTAAAAAGTTGCAGGTCATAGTTCTCTGGAAAAACTGATTTTGGAAGCTTATTCCATTCCGTAGCAGCCCTGTAAAAGAAGGATTCTTGATGAAGATTGGTCCTTGTAGTGTCAATCTTGAGAGTAAATGGGTGAGACTGATCAGCGTGCCGAGTTCTTCGGCCGAATGTGGCCAATGGTGGTACAAGAGTTTTTATTTCTCTGGAGCATCTGCCATGGAAGTATCTGTAGAGCAATGACTGGTCTGCAACTCTTTTTCTATGTTTTAGAGGGTGAAGGGTATCTGTGAGAGTTGAGCTGTTTATCAAACGAATGGCTCTTTTCTGAATGGAATCTAGAAGACGAAGAGAATGCCTTGGTGCTGAACCCCAAATGTGCGAGCAATACTCCAGTAGAGGTCGGATTTGAGCCTTGTACGTCGTCAACAGTTGATCAGGAGTAAAAAACTTTCTGGCTTTCCACAGAAAACCTAGCCTCTGGCTTGCCGACTTTGCGATGTTAGCAACATGGTCATGCCAAGACATATTATTGGACACCGTGACTCCCAAAATCGAGATGGAGGGACTTGGTTCAAGGGTATTTCCGGACATTGTGATGGGATGATTTGAGGAATTCACTTTCTTGGAAAACGTGGCACTTTGTATTTTTTGGGCGTTGAACTGAACAAGATTGTTGGTTCCCCACTCGACGATTGCTTCAAGATCTCTATTGATGGAATCAACCTGTTCCTGCCTAAGTCTATTTGTATCATTCACCGAAAGTGATCGATAGGATGTGAAAGTTGAGACAAGTGTGCTATCGTCTGCGAAACTGTAAATGGGGTTCGTGGTGGTTTTCAAGAGGTCGTTGATGTGTAAAATAAATAAGGTGGGGGACAGGATGGAACCCTGGGGGACCCTGGAATTGGTTTTAAACGCATCAGAAGAAATACCGTCAACTGCCACATGTAAGGAGCGATCTTGCATGAAGCTCAAGAGTTATTGGCGCAGTTTGGTTGGGAACCTATTTTTACCATTTACACTTTTTGGACTCTATTAATAAAAATCAATTTTAAACATTTTCAGGCAGTTGCATAGACCTCGTCAACGATTTTAAATGTGTATGCGAGCTACCCTTCACAGGCAGAGAATGCCAAGACAGATTAGACCCTTGCCAACCGAATCTATGTCAACACAATTCCAAGTGCAACCCCAGCTCCAATTTCATGGACTTCGCGTGTTCCTGTGGCGTTGGCTACACGGGTCGCTTCTGTGAACAGGACGTCGATGAGTGTGTGGTTTCGAAGCCGTGCAGAAACGGCGCCACCTGCAGAAATACCAACGGCAGCTACATGTGTATCTGTATGAGGGGTTACGAAGGGAAAGATTGCTCTATAAACACCGACGATTGCGCTTCATGTAAGCAAACTTGCCGACCGCCTTGCAAGGAGACGATAATAACTTATTTTTTTATTTGCAGCTCCTTGTCAGAACGGAGGAACTTGCCTGGATGAGCTCGGAGACTTTATGTGTCTTTGCATTAACGGTTTCGAAGGAAAACAATGTGAAATTGATGTAGATGAATGCGCTTCAGAGCCATGTCAGAACGGCGCCACATGCAATCAGTATGTGGATTCGTATACGTGTACGTGTCCATTAGGATTTTCCGGTATAAATTGTCAAACTAACGACGAAGATTGTACTGATAGCAGTTGTATGTACGGCGGCACTTGCATCGATGGAATTAACAGTTATATTTGTACCTGCAAACCTGGGTGAGTGCTTTTTACTTTTTTAAAATGTCATTTTTGATCATTCGGTTTCGTTTTTATAACTCTTTTTGCGTGGAAAATTTATTAAATGACCGTTTCTCCATAAGAAAACTTAAATTCTCGGAGAATTACCTCGAAATAAAATAACAGTGAAGGTGCATACAAACATATTTGTTTTACAGGTACACTGGTTCAAATTGTCAAAACCGGATAAATTTGTGTGATAGTTCACCTTGTATGAATGGCGCTACCTGTCAGGAGCACACCACCCATTATACGTGTCATTGTCCTTTCGGTTACACTGGTAAAAATTGCGCAGAATACGTCGACTGGTGCGCCACAAATCCTTGTGAGAATCATTCGACATGCAGACAACTGAAGAACCAGTATTCCTGTACTTGTGGACCTGGATGGACGGGCAAAGTGTGCGATGTAGAGATGGTCAGCTGCAAGGACGCGGCTACCAAAAAAGGTATACACTGGAAGTATCTATGTAACAACGGTACTTGTGAAACGATAGGAAACTCGCACAGATGTCATTGCAAAGAAGGTTATACAGGTTCCTATTGCCAAATGGAGATCAACGAATGCGAATCTGCACCATGTCAAAATGGTGCAACCTGCAGGGACCTTATTGGCTCCTACAGCTGCGTTTGCCCCAAAGGATTTCAAGGTCAAAACTGTGAATTAAACGTCGACGATTGCCGGCCGAATCCTTGCCAGAACGGCGGCACCTGTCACGATTTAATCGACAGCTTTTCTTGTTCTTGTCCACCCGGAACGTTAGGCTACATCTGTGAAATCAATATCGACGATTGTAGATTGGACTCATGCCACAACAACGGTACCTGCGTCGATAGAGTCGGTGGATTCGAATGCAAATGCCCCCCGGGCTTCGTGGGACCAAGATGCGAGGGCGACATTAACGAGTGCCTTTCCAACCCATGTTCGAATCCAGGAACTTTGGACTGCGTACAGCTTATCAACGATTATCACTGTAATTGTAAAACCGGTTTCGTGGGCAGACACTGTGAACGTAAAGTAGATGTCTGCGCCGCGGATCCTTGCAGAAACGGAGGCATCTGTACGCCCACCAAGTCTGGATATAACTGTTCTTGTGCCGATGGCTTCTGCGGAAAATACTGCGAACTCCACGGCTACGATTGCGACGCAGAACCGTGTCAGAACGGCGGCATCTGTCACGTATTAGAAAACGGCGGCTACTTCTGCGAGTGTCCATTATCGACGACAGGTGTCAATTGCGAGGTCGATCTGGTGGATGAATGTGAGAGTAACCCCTGTCAACATCCTGATGCCGTTTGCGAGAACAAAATTGGTGATTACGTGTGTTTCTGTCCACCGAAACGCGTTGGAAAGAACTGTGAATTATTCGATGGCGCCGCTCCCGCAGGAATCGGAAAATCCGTTAGACAACTGCAGAATTTCGATGTGTATGCCATGGATTTGGAAAAGCAACGTCAAGGATGTGCTCGTAACAAATGTCCCGCGAAACGTGGAAACAAGCGATGCGATGAAGAATGCAACACGTACGCATGTGATTTCGACGGTAACGACTGCTCTTTGGGAATAAATCCATGGGCGAATTGTACCGCCCCTACCAAGTGCTGGGAAGTATTCATGGACGGCGAGTGTAATGAGGACTGTAATAATCCGCAGTGTCTCTTTGATGGTAGGGATTGCGAAAAGAAACTGCAAGCTTGCAACCCTATTTACGACGCCTATTGTCAAAAACATTATGCTAACGGTTACTGCGACTATGGGTGTAACAACGCAGAATGCAACTGGGACGGTTTGGATTGCGAAAACGAGCCTCCCGAGCTAGCAGACGGCGTTATCTCTATGGTCATCCTCATGGACATGGAAGGCTTTAAAAATAATCTTGTTGCTTTCTTGAGAGACACTAGTCACCAGCTGAGAACTACCGTTCGCGTCAAGAAAGATCAACTTGGCAACGACATGATTTATCCGTGGATGGGATCCGCTTCGAACGTCGACAACCTCCAGGATGATTATTTTAAGAAAAAACACCACGTCGCATTCTCCGAACAAACCCAGATCGGCGTTAAAGTGTTTTTGGAAATCGATAACCGAAAATGCGCTTCTTTAACTGACAGTTCGGATTTGTGTTTTCAAACTGCCAGTGCTGCTGCGGATTTTTTAGCGGCAAAGGCATCCAAACATACTCTCACCTCGTCATTTCCAATATATCAAGTAAATGGTTTTGGCTCGGACGACGACGGCGACGGCGACGGCGGTGGCGGCCAGAATCCTCCCGCGAATGCTAAGTACGTGCTAATCGGCATTCTTCTGGTGATATGCATCAGCGCGTTGATATTCGTTGTGATCCAGACCCAGAGAAAACGCGCTGCTGGTATCACCTGGTTTCCTGAAGGATTTTTGCGCACCAACTCTGGCACCAGACGCAGATCTAGACGTAGAGGACCCGAAGGACAAGAATTACGTAACTTGAGTAAAAACCCATCAATACCAGGCTTGGAAGTGGAGCCGGGAGGGCATCACGTGCCTCACTGGTCTGACGACGAGGGAGACATGATGCCACAGCCTAAAAGATTTAGGGGCAATGATATGGGTGGCTACTCCAGCGACCACACGGCTATCACAGAGTACGAGGAAGCAGCGGAGCCAAGGTGGACACAACAACACATGGACGCAGCTGATTTGAGACCATCAGCGATGCTGACTCCTCCGCAAGGAAACGATGTGGGAGATATAAATGCGAGGGGACCCAGCGGAATGACCCCCATTATGTTAGCGGCGGTAAGAGGAGGTGGTATGGATACTGGAGTTGACGAGGATGACGACGACGGTGCTGGACAGATCATCCAAGACTTGGTGGCTCAAGGGGCTGAGCTTAACGCCACCATGGACAAGACGGGAGAGACTTCGTTACATCTTGCTGCAAGGTAAAATTAACTCATACATTATATTTAAATGCGAAAATATATTCTTTTTGAAATAAATTTTATTGTTATGAATAATATAAAGAATACAAACTTTTATTTTAAGCATCGCTTGTTTAATTCCATTACAGATACGCTAGAGCCGATGCAGCTAAACGACTCTTAGATGCCGGCGCCGACGCCAATGCTCAAGATAACACCGGACGAACGCCGTTGCATGCAGCAGTGGCGGCGGACGCACTTGGTGTTTTCCAAATTCTTTTGCGAAACCGGGCGACAAATTTAAATGCCCGCATGCACGAAGGTACAACGCCTCTTATTCTGGCCGCTCGATTAGCAATCGAGGGAATGGTACAGGATTTGATCAGTGCAGAAGCGGACATCAATGCTGCTGATAATTCTGGAAAGACAGCCCTGCATTGGGCCGCTGCCGTCAATAACGTCGAGGCCGTCAATATATTGTTGGCGCATGGAGCTAATAGGGATGCCCAAGACGATAAGGTGAGTGTTACTCGGTGTTTAACCATTTTTTACCTTTCATTTTAAATTTCATAATGATGGAATTTATTCATATTTTCTTTTTTATTTGTTTTCATTGTATTTTATTTTTATTGGCTATTTTATTTAATCGCCTATTAATATTATATTGTTGTATTAAAGGATGAGACCCCACTATTCCTGGCGGCTCGCGAGGGCTCCTACCAAGCGTGCAAAGCTCTTTTAGAGGCGTACGCAAACAGAGAAATCACCGATCACATGGACCGATTGCCGAGAGATGTCGCCAGCGAAAGACTACACCATGATATTGTCCGATTGCTCGACGAGCACGTCCCTAGAAGTCCACAAATGGTCAATGTCATTCCCAACACCAACGTCATGAGTGAGTATCTTTGTCGACAATCCTCCGTATTTTATATTCTCTATCTTGAAAAGACATTATCAATTTTTTAATTGTTTTTATCATAAAATTTGTTAATTACAAATTTGATAAATGTTTACTCGAATTTTCTTGTACATATTATTAAATGGTTATTAATGATTTATTTCTATAAATTTAAAAAAGTATTTTCGTTTACAGCTTCTCCTAGTGGTCATATGTTGCAACAACCTACTGTTATAATCCCCAAACGCCAGAAATCCAAAAGGCCCAGCAAATCGAATGGCCCCACGAGCCCCGACAACGATATCGTCGGTGGCAGCAGCATTCGTCGCAAACCGAGCACCAAGAAAGCTAATAACAAAAAACCAACACAAACGGAGTTGCTGGTTCACAACGTCGACTCTTCGACGTTAAGCCCCGTCGAATCGCCAATGACGAACCTCCCTAGCCCCTACGACGCCACTTCCCTCTACTCCAACATGAACCTACCACAAGGATTAGAGGGTTTGATGAGCGGAAACAAGAGTAAACAGCCACCTAGCTATGATGATGTCGTTAAGAACAATCTAGGTTTCACTTTAGATAACAATTATACGGCGGCTTTCAGTATTTTTCCCCAGGAGGCGATAATGATGCAGCAGAGACAGTTACAAGCCGCAAATACGCTGAGTCCTCCGTATTCGAATCAGTCACCACCACATTCGGTGCAGTCCAACATGTCCTTGTCCCCGCAAGGTTACAACGGCTCCCCTTCACCGGCAAAGACCCGACCGTCGCTGCCAACCAGCCCAAATAATCACCACTTGGCCGTTATGCATATCGCAGCGGCGCAGCAGAAGCACGGCGGCATCCCCCAAGTGCAGAACCTCCCGATGGGCTTCGATTTCAGTCAAACGGGTATCGAGTTGCCGTTGGGGTATTTGACAGGAGGCGCTGCTTCGGTGCCCCAAGTGCAGCAATTCGCTCAAAATTTTTACTTGACGCCTCCGTCGCAACATTCAGATCATTTGTTGCCGGAGAATTTCCCGACGCCGAGCCCTGAGAGTCCAGGGCATTGGTCGTCGAGTTCGCCGAGGTCTTGTAACTCTGATTGGTCGGAGAACGTCGCCAGCCCCAATTATGTCGTCTCTTCCGGTCACCAGACGAATAAGGGTTCAGATGCCATATATATTTGAAAGCGAAAATGATCAAAAACCACGAAATTTGACCATTAATAAACGATATTAACTGGTGACGTTTTTGATGTCAACTGTAAAAAAATATTCACTTACTGTGTGTCCTAAAATTTGAAGGTGTTTAAAAATGCACCATTTCTAATCTTTAATAAACGTTTCTCTCATTAAAAACTAAATTGTGGTCACAGCTCGTGAGTTTTGATGGTGTTTTGTTACGTTTTTACGATGTATATTTCGTCGAAAATCTCGTGTGACCTATTTTAATTGGGCTGCGTTGTGATCTTGTTAATTTTTTTAGGTAGGTTTTTTTATTAAGCACAAATAAAAGGTTGCGTTCTTTTGGAGATGAAAAAAATTCCATTTTCTTTCGATTTTAACTGTCCAGTAAGTACGTACAAATTCGGTGCCAATATTTTATAAGTTTCCTTTCTATGTTGTCTAGCAAAAAAAAATATCAGCGATGGTTAGTTGCTATCTAATTTACATTGTAAACGCACAACGTATTTCTAATTATTCCGATAGTAATACTTTTAAAACAATGAAAAGACGAAGTTGCCAAAACTGATCGAGTAGTTTTTTAATTAGGTTATTTTAATTATTTGTTTGGGTTTTAATACATTTTATTGCCGAAACTGAAGTTATTTTTGAAAAAATAACGATTTATTTTAATAGTATTGTTACGATATTTACTTCTTGGGTTCGATAATTCTAAACTCACAGTACAGTAACTATAAACAGTTTTTATTCGAATATTTTTGCACAATAAATTTTACTTTACAAATCACTTAGATATTTACTTTAAAATTACTTTAAATACTTGACTTCGAACTAATTAAACTTAAACTTTTAAAACTCCACTTCTTCGCGACCGCTGTCCTTTTTATATTTCCAAATCATCGTTCTAGAAGAATCGCCACCATTCGAAACTACTGGACCTTTTTCTAGGAAGTGCTCGAACAATCCTTTTACCATTTCGGAACCTCTAGACGCAGTATTCTAGAATTTGTCGGTCTTTTCTTTTGTTCCAATCGCGGCACCGGCATAATAATGTAGTCCCCTAATTGTGATCGACTCGCTGACACAGGGCAGGGTCGTAACAGTATATAACTTTTGTTTTACAAGGTAAAATACAATATAGACTATTAAAAGGAACACTTCCAGCGGCCCGACTACATTTTTAACAAAAGCACACGTCATCAACTGTCTATAATTGATTACCAATAGCGTAAACCTATATTTTTTACAATACCGAAAATACTTAATCTTACATCATTACTTTCCATTAACATTACTTTATTATTGGGTGTTTTTTGCCAATGAAAACCGAATTCAAATACTATTCTAAAAGTTGACTGCCCATTTACAAAACCTACTTTTGTAACGCGTACTTTTTGTAAAACTGCTTAGGTCGGCCGTTGCTTTTGCATCCTAGAAAAATTATTTACAATTCTTTAATTCCTTGTTCCTGGTCATGTCCTTTTCAAATAAAACCCTTAAAGCGACGCCTTTCTTTAGATGTTTTCAGAGACAAAATACAAAGTTGCTTTCTATTTATGCCTTATCGCGAACACTGCGAAACACCTTTCAGTTGGAATTTGCAAGCCATATTTCGCCTCGTTTTCCACAAATGTATTTACATTAGCAATTACCACTTTCGTTTACGCAGAGTAATTCATCTTACCGTTCGGTCTGTCCACTTTAAATGTACATTCTCAATAAATAAATACAAGAGGAGCAAAAAACACACACAAATTTTAACCTGTATATTAAAGCCTGCTAAAAAGAATGCGCGTACTTCTTTGTAACCGTCAAGAAAGTTCTTCTGTAATCTTCTTCTTCTTCTTCTGGGTAGCTCTACAACCCTTCGTGGGTCTTGACTGCGTTAACGATTTTCCTTCATCGATCTCGGTCCAGCATGGCCTCCTTCCAGTCATATATTCGCATTATTTGAAGGTCTCTTGGGATATTTTCCCTCCATTTGAGTCTCGGTCGGCACAGCGATCTCTCTCCAACCGGATTTTTTTCCCACACTGTCTTGATTAGTCGGTCGTCAGGTGCTCTCTGGACATGTCTAGCCCACCTCAGGCGCATTGATTTCATGGATTTACCTATGTCCGGTTTTTGATATAGTTTCTGGACTTTGCCCTTATTCAATATTGTTCGGCGTTTGGGTCCTTGACGTAGCCAAATATTCTCCTCAGGATCCTCCTTTTAAATCGCTTCAGTAGGAGCTCATTATGCTTCGTAAGTGTCCAAGTTTCGCAGCCATAGTAGATGATCGGTTTGATTACTGCCTGGTACACCTTAAGTTTTGACAGTCTTGACACCATTTTTGATTACAAAAGAGTCCGCATCGCAAAGAAGCACCTACTGCCACTGTGTATTCGTGCTTTAATTTCTTCGTTGCTGTTATTGTCCGAGCGTATTGTGGCTCCCAGATATTTAAACTATCTGACACGTTCAAAGTTATAGATGTCCATCGTTATGTTTTGACCGATTTTGTCCCTGGTTGGGCAGCGAGTGATATGCATGTATTTGGTTTCGTCTTCATTGATGTTGAGGCCCACTTTCTTACATTCCTTTTTAATTTTATCCCAAGCTCGTTGGAAATTATTTTTTACTTTTTAGTTCGGTGGTTTTCTTATAAAGCGTGTTGTCTTAGTTTTTTTAAACTATTATTTATTTGTAATCCCACTCTGTCAAATTTAGTTACGTGTTATGCCTTGTAATAATCATTCTTCTTGCAATTCTATTCTTCGCACCTAGAGTGCTTAAGATAAAAGCTGGCTAGTGCAGGTTAGCAAAAACAATTGCCTTGCAATAATAATAGTGCTTAAAATAAAAGTTGGCTAGTGCAGGGTAGCAATAAACGAATTATCAATAGGGAATAATAAAATTAGTTATACGAGGTGAAATATAATATACCTACTCGATATTTGTATGCCATAAAGAGTCTTTCAAACAAAAAACTGGGCTAAAAAATTTGGAAATTTTTGCTGGTAAAAAGAACGCAACCTATTGGAACTTGTGGTCTCAATATTATTAACCAGAATGTACTCTATATTAAAATACAATATTTATTTTTTTTGTCATCTTAGGCCTTATACTTTCTTCTTATATAGAAAAAATATTTAAAAAAATACGTCGTGCCTTTGACGCGTTGTTACAAGTTAAATCATGTTTTTGTATAATTATATAGAATACAAAAGAAAAATTCTATTTTGTACATAGTTTAAGTAGCTATATATTTCTTGTTAGAGTAGTTTTATAGGCAAACTAGTTTTTTTGAATCCAATTTTTCCTTATTTGAATCGTGCAAGTTTGCGAACAAAATAGTTATTGATGAATTTTCCCATATTTTTTTTAAGTTCAATCCATTACGTGCTAGATATTATTCATATCGGTATATCAGTCGCTTTAAATGTGACATTACGAATTTTTATTTTCTAAGATCTGTAGTTTATTATTTTTTATTAATATTTATTTTGACTTTACTTTTACAGTTTATTTTAAAGTTATCTTAACCATCAAGTCTGACTTTAATTATGCAGTAAAATCTTCTTTAGGAGCAAACCTGATGTCGTACAGAACATTTGGTAAATGTTCAGCTCATTTTTCTGATCCATAGCTGGTCTAAATTAACACAGGGACTAGTCACTGCACTAAACCTCTTCGTGCCTCCTAACACGAGCTTAAAATGTTGTTTATACAGATATGGAAAAATATTTGTGTGACATAGAAATTTCAATGCAAAACAGAAATCTGGACGGTATCCAGTCGACCAGCACAAAATATAAATATTCGCGAAAAATAATCAATTAATTAACTTCTTTTTCTTACAGTGTCTTTTAAGCGTTGACGACTCACAAATTGACTAATTCTTTGTATCTATCTCTATCTTGAGCTGCGTGGAGAAGTTTCCCAGCAGTTAGCCTTGTCCATTGTCGGAGATTTCGCTTTTTGCGGCATATCGATTTTCCCCCTCGATCTTGCCATTCAGAATAAGCCGAAGCAGACTATAACGTGGCCAACGCATCACATGTCCTAAGTATTCTAGTTTGCGGCCTTTGATGGTGGTTAAAGGCCCTCTAGCATGCCCAATCCTGATGAGTACATTCTCATTGGTAGTTCGGCTTGTCCACGGAATTTTGAGCATTCTTCTGTACAGCCACATCTCGAATGCACTGATGCGGTCAATAATTTTTTGGTGAAGCGTCTATTTTTCGCAAGAGTACAGCAGAATAGACCATACATAGGACTTGGTAAACCTTTCCCGCAGAAGAATATTAAGTTGCTTGGCACAGAGTAGCGGCTTGAGTTTCAGAAATGCTCTTCTAGCTATTTCTATTCTAGCCTTGATGTCTTCATCTGAATCCATCAAGTGATTGATATTTTAAGTGTTGAACTCTTTCTATATTCTCAACATCAAGTGTTATTCTTTTCGGGCCAACATCCATTTTGCTAACAACCATAAATTTAGTTTTTTTACATTGATTTTTAAGTCCCCATCTATTACTTTCTCTGTTTATCTTATCTAACGTACATTTTACTTCTTTCAATGATTCAGCCTGGAGCACGGTATCATCTACGTATCGAATGTTACTAATGGTTTCGGCTCCAATCTTTATTCCTTCGGCAGATTGTGTTGCCCCTTTAAATATATTCTCCGTGTAGAGGTTAAAGAGTGTAGGAGACAAAATACAACCCAGTCTCACTCCTCTCTTTATAGGTATCTGAGTGGTCTCCTCCCATCTAGTGTTACCGTGGCAGATTGATTCCAGTAGAGAGAAAATAACAAACGTATATCATTACTATCGAGGGGTATATTCTGCAGAGTTTGGAAGAGTTTGTTATACTGTATGCGATCAAAAGCCTTTTCGTAGTCGATAAAACATAGGTACATCGGCTTTCTTTACTCCCAACATCTTTGAAGTCAAATTAGAGTCGTGTAGTTGACTACATGATTATTTATCACGAATATTTATTAAATTTTGTGCTAGTCCACTGGATACCGTCCAGCTCTCTGTTTTGCATTGAAATTTCTGTTACAAAAATACTTTTCCATACCTGTATATTATATTCCATTCGAACTAAGATAAGTAATGATTAGTTTTATTTTGAATAAAGCACTTTTAAACTGTCTTGCCTGTTCAATTGTCATCTGTAACAATATTTCATACCGAGTAATAAGATTAATGTCTGTAATTAGAAATGATTTTATAGTGCTTTAAAAATTCTGATCTCTCGAATTTTTCGAATAATCACAAGGATTTTTAAAAAAATATCAGCTTGCATTTCATTTTTTTTATTTGTTCAATTTTGTGGTTAATTTCTTCAAGATTTCCATTAGTCTGTTACATAAATGCTCCAATTTGTAGATTATCCTCTGGATATCATTATCATTTGTCTGGGTTTGTACTTCTTGAGAGATAATCTGGTTGACAACATTTTCATTTAGTAAATATGTGAGATCAAAATACTTTGCATTATTATCTTGGTATTTTGCAGAGATTGCAGCTTCCAATTTAATTTTCATACCAGGGGTGTTCCATCAGGACTTAAAATGTTAAAGTAGTTTCACCATTCTCGTGTGAAAGTGAACTTTTCTCAGTCGCTATCACCAATTGTAGTTAGATGTTAGCATAGTTGGTTATTGTAGGAATCGGAGATTTATAATTTCCTGGAACTGTATGACAGCCGCTCGCTACGACTGTCGGAACAATACTACTGTTAAACGACCGTCGTCCTCGATGGTCGGAGGAATACTACTGTGCGTCGAATCGAGACGGCGCATTAGAGGAAATTTACTACTGCACCGACTCGAGACTGCACATTGCAAACAAAAGAGGAAAAGCCTGCTGTGGCAAAACGGTTTTAAGACATTGGAGTCGTAAGGAATTGAAATTAGAATAAATAAAATTTAAAACGAAGTATTGCGACATCAGTTATTATATTAAATCAATTAATCAACCATCAAGTCTTACTTTAAGTTTACAGGTAGACACTACAGATCTAGAAAAATGTCAAATCCAATTTGTCAATTTTATTAAGAATAATTTCAGATAAAAGAATAATAAATCCGCGTATTTAAAAAGGTATGATTTGTTTTCTCACACTTTTTGGATTTAATTAATTTTTACTAGAATCATCAAGATCATTAGTTCAATGTTGCCAATTTTAGCTATTTTAATAAAAGTTAAATTACGAAAAATATTCCAATAGGTAAAATTTGGCAATTTTGTTAAACGAACTTTTAAAACGCTAAGAGAAAAGTGATGAGACACCTCGTAAATATTTTTTATGATTTTACTTATTTGAAGAAATATCTAGCATTAAACAGCCGTTGTTAAAATTACGCAAACGCACGATATTTTTGTAATAAAAAGGAATTTCTCACACTGCCCTCCGAAAAATTGCCTTTATTATATAAAATTTTCTATTTAAAATATTTTTGTGTGTGTGTGTGTCTTAAAGAACATCTCTAAAAGTCTGTGATTCAATTTTTGTAATTAACATCAATTTTTCGACAATAATTTTTTTTTTGTAAAAGTATCAGGTGATATTAACGATTTAAAATTTTTTTGGTAGGACAAAAAGTTTGTTGCGCACAATATTAAAAAAAATCGTCTTTCTTATAAAAAAATTTAATGTTATACAAAGTGCCTTGTAATCGTGGCAAAATTTTTGTAACTGAGAATTTTTTACACCTGAAAAACAGCTCAGTTATTGTAAATAATTCTCGTTTTAATTTTCTTTTACTATTATATTTCTCAACTATGGTCCTTGTTAAAAATTATACCTAAAGTTGACGAAACATGGCAATTTTCATTAAACTATAATGTTTCTTGATACCCTCAAATTTTATACACATTGGCAGAGAAACTATTTTTGAATTTTAAAAACTTATTAATTTTCGGAATGATCTAATTTTTGTGATGTTTAGAATTTCCATTATAATCCATAATCGGTCTTTATGATTAATAAACAGATTTACATCCATCAGTGATGTCAATTTTTACTATTTTTAAATTAAAATTTATTTTAGAACATAAATCTGTTAAAAAATTATGTCATTCGGTAACGTTGCATCGATTTTTCAACAAAAATTATGTTAAGCGTTACCAATTTTCGCTATAATTCTAAAACTAAAATCACATCTATTTAGTATTCAAATTATAAAAAGCGAGCCTTACAGAGGTCGCATATGATGTGTAACATTTGACATCTCACTTTAGTAATAAGCAATTTTAAAATTATATTCTGAAAAAAATGGGTCAGGTATTATTTAAAATGATTTTTCATAACAAACAATAATTCTTTTTAATGAAAATTGTATTTTATTTAATTGACCCTAGGAGTGACAGAAATCAACCTCAAAATTTGAAAAAGCTAAATACTGAAATATTTTATTCGAATAATTATTTATTATTACTTACTTGAATTTTTTATCAATGATCTGCACTTTATTAAGTATTATTACCAACTGTAAATATTTATTTACATAGTTTACACATATAACAGCAAACTTTATACACAACACTGTAACTTCAGTGCACAGCTGATGGCTGACTGTACCGACCTCTCGGAAAATTGGTTGACGGCTATCTGACTAAATCTAAATATTGCGGGCTTCCGCGACTGTTACACTGTTACACACTACCGTCCCATTTCACGAAATCACTCCCACAAATTGCAAGAAAGCGAGAGCAAAGATGTTACACCAAAAAAAAACACGAAAATGTTAGCTATGCATTTGTTTACGCTTTAATTAATTTTTCAATTATCTCCAGATCTTATAATTTAAATAACATGACAAAAATTATCGTAAGTGTGTATTTTTAAAAAAAAAGTTTCAGTGATTTTTTTTTAATCTTCAAAAATATTTTGATTACTATTGACAAACCGCTGGACGACGGTGCGAACTTGTTTTTTTAACAAAATGTATGTATTAAAGGTTTTTGTTTTAAAATACTTTGTAAATATAAAGAGGGAACGTTCAGGGTGTGTATCTCTGTCACATCAAAGATAAATGTTAATGAATAATAGAATTTGCCATCGTCTCGGGATATCTAACAATTTTTTGGAAAACTTTAAATTATAGTGTATGTATTTTTGTTTAATATTTATTTGCCATGTCAACATTTTATGTTTTTAAACATAATTTGCATATAAAAAAAATATCGTGACAAATAAAGTGCAGGTTTAAGTTTCTGCATTCATTTTGTGACATGACAACTGACGTTTTTACATTTTCAAATATTCACACTTATACATTCCAAACGTTGTTTTATTACATTCCAAAAATCGCATTGTTATGCATTTAATCTAACATTACGAATTTAAAAACGTTTCGGACATGAGTAACAATTTTAGTTGTGAATGATTTCATTGTGTCTACTTTATGTAACAAATTACAGTTTCATTGACAACTGTAATTTATACAAATATCAAATTTCTCATCCTCCAATACCAATTAGACATTCCTATTATATATTGTAAAAGGCTTTCGCGGCCATCGTTTATTGGTGAATGGTTTTTCGGGTTTATAGGCCGTCGTAGGTCTGAGTTAATACTCGACGTTTCGCCATCTCGAGTGGATGGCATCTTCGGGAGATGTAATGTCTGCTTTTTAAGGCTGACGGTTTATGACATTTGTATGTCACGATCGCAGCTTATATACGTTTTGGTGGGCAGGGCATATTTGAGGGCTGTTCAGGAATTGGTCATGTTCCTTACAAACATAAGAAGAATGGATCTCCGGAACGTGACCAATTCCTGAACAGCCCTCAAATATTCCCCGCCCACTAAAACGTATATAACCTGCGATCGTGACATACAAATGTCACAAACCGTCAGTTTTAAAAAGCAGACAATACATCTTCCGAAGATGCCATCCACTCGAGATGGCGAAACATCGACGGTCTATAAACCCGAAAAACCATTCACCAATTCCTATCATATGTTTATTGCTAAAAATTATAAACTTCCGATGAAATTGTAATCCAAATTTCCCCCTTCTATAAAAAATGTTTAAATTTTATTTAACACATTATTATTTTTACATTTAATAATTGTTTCCAAATTTATAGCAACACTTGTCAGTCACAATTTTTTTTAAAATGTATCAAATTAAATATTTCGTCAAATCCAAAATAAAAGGAAAATATCCCGACATTTTGTTAGATATCTTGTACAGAGTATCCCAATGTGTTCATTTTCATGTAAACAATACAAATAAATGAAGTAAAATATTGAATTTAAATATTTAGGTAATGTTTTGGGTAAATTTAACATATATCAATGACTAATTCGAAATTTTGTGAACAACAAATGTTGTAAAAATATATTTTCATTTGTAAGTATTCTGCAAACAAATGATCATTTTGGGACCCGCCGTATATCTGTGTATAGTTAAAAAATCAATTGACGCAATATTTATATTTTTTTATTTGCAAATGATCAAAATAAGCAAGTCAATTGATTTTTTTTTGTAAAAAGTACTGATTAGATATATTTTTAGGTAAAATATAGTTTTGACTATTGTTTGGCGCAATTATCGCCGTAATTTTAAGATCACATGCTTTGTACTATACGATTTTAAATAAATAAATAGATTTTTATAATAATACCCAAGCATTTTTTTATCAAAAAAACATAAAAATTAATCGAAACAGAAATAAAAACAATTTAATGTCAAAAGGAAATTTCTAAGGCCTGTTTAAGTCAGTAAATAAATTCGGAAGAACAAAAGTGCAAAAACCTGTTCATCCCCAGAGAATGACCACTTTTTATTTGAGGGTGTTGATGCTGAGAAGTACTAGAGCTCTAATGCGATTTTATTCATTTTTAATGTTGGGATTCTGAATTCTCGCTAAAGTACCTTTCAAGTTTTATTTTAACGAGGTATTAAAGCAGTTAAGTAGGAGGTGAAAAATGAAGTGATTTAGCCATTGAGGCTTGGTTAATAGCATTTGGGATATGAAGCATTCGAAGTAGATGGAATATAGATTGTATGGGGGGTCGTAAAGGCTACGCTGCCTCTCAAGCACTTCGACCTATCAGATCTTTTGTGCATAACCCTTAATATATCCGAGGCCCGGGATTCCGAGACTTTGTACAAAGTTTATCGGCTTCCTGGGAGCCTTAGTTCCTGACATCGGAGGGCTTTAAGAAGGCCCCTTCCAAAAACTTAGCCTCTTGCAGAAAAGCGCTGGGCATTCGCAAAGCAAATGTTCTGCATTTTCAGCGAAGCATTCAAAGTAGATCAAGATAGACATCTACGTTGGCATGGAAGGTAATCCAGTTTTGAATTAAAGGAAATACATATACATATAGTCACGCCACTTGTTGTTGTTGATGGTACTCTTGACCTGGCCTTTCTTCAAAACAATGTTGATTTGATCGAGATATGTTCGCCGAGGTCGACCTCTACCGACTTGTCCATTCACACTCGCCTTATAAACTTGTTTCGTCAATCTTCCTTCATTCATCCTTTCTACGTGTTTTTTTATATGAAAGTATGACAGAAATTATTGGCACATTATCAAAACATAGGCGTTGCGTTTTATTTTAAAAAGATGTTGCACTTTAAATTAACATACATATAGTCACTCCTTTTTCACGTAGGGGTAGAAAGAGACCACTTCCTTTCACCTGCTACGGTTCTTACACACATCTTTTGCTTCCTCTACTTTCATCAGTGCTCTCATACATGCTCGTCGGTTGTTGATACTCTTGACCTGGCCTTCCTTCAAAACAATGTTGATTTGATCGAGATATGTTCGCCGAGGTCGACCTCTACCGACTTGTCCATTCACACTCGCCTTACAAATTTGTTTCATCAATTTTCCTTCATCCATCCTTTCTAAGTGTCCAAACCATCTAAGCATTCCTTTATCTATTTTTGTAACCACATCTTCTTTTACACCACAGCATTCTCTTATCTCACTATTTTTTACTTTATTTAATCGAGTCACTCCGGCTATACTTCTCAGACTACTCATCTCCGCAGCATTAATCCTATTTTCATGCTTCTTCTGTCAAACCCAACATTCACTACCATATATGTGTAAGTGTAAGAACAAACACCTCTATGCACAGCCAGACGTGCCTTTTTTGACACTTTCTGGGTGTTCATAAAGCTATGCAGTGCCCCATTCATTTGTTTTCCTGCCAACACCCTTCGCTCAATGTCACTGTCATACTTTCCATCTCTCGTAAACTTTGAACCCAAGTACACAAATTCATTTACTTGTTTCACTCTTTCTTCACTATTGCAACCTGAAACCAACTAGACATCTCCGTACTCAATCAAACTACAGACAGTTTGATGATGTCAAAACAATTGGATGTTGCGTAGATAATGTTTCTATGCATAGTATATCAGATGTTTTAATGTGGGTAGGATATCACAGTAAGATTTTCATTGACGATTCACCACTCCAAAAAGGTTATCTTACACCAACAAACGATTTTCCCACCAATAATTCGACTGTTTTAAAAACTCTAGAATTTAGTCAAGCTGTTGTAAGTGAATGTCAAACTCACTGCAGATCACGTATGATCTAGCTATCGCTCGAATAAGTATCATATTCAAGCTCATGAATCCCCGAAATTCGACCAAATTTTTATTTACTTTGGGGCCTTTCAGATCGTGATGGCTTTTTTCAGTTGACATGATATTTTCCGTGCAATTAATTTGGCATATTTAGTGATTTAAAAATGTTTTTTTTCAATACGTCAGAATAAGAAAATCCCTCTACACAATCGTCAGATTAGGGATCAGAGATACTAGGATATCAAACTGAGTCGCCAGTATAATAATCTGACGCGCTCGAGTATTTCAAAATGGCAATTTTTTTTTGCATTTTAAAAAAGCCGCCACGGGCTTGCGTCATGCCAGAATCGTCAGTCTTTTGAATTGGATCTTCTTTCGGGTTCATCCCCTCTGAATATCTGACGCGCTTGAATAAATTCTTTTGTTTCCCGTTTTCAACCCTTCCGTACAGCCGCCACCCCCACTATGCAAACTGGCACATTAACATACCTCCAATATCAGAGACATGTGGGACATATACACTATCAATATTTGACGCGCTCGAATATTTTCATGTGACTATTTTTTTTACATTTTTGAAAATCTGTAGACGCTTCTCGCACCGGTGAAAGGGTGTATATAATATAACCTTTTTTTCTTTCTATCATCTAATCTTCAAAATTTAATAGGTCCCTACGACGCTAGAGTAAATCCCCATGTAACATCGTGAGCTCCCCTGCTATAATTATTTTCTTTGTTTTTAAAATTGGTACTCTTCCGCTCTATTTTTTTAATGCAAGGGTTATGTTTTTAAAACAAAAGCTGGTAAGTACTTGGTAAATTAGTTGTTTTCAAGATAAACTTTTAACGACTTTTTTTCCATGTTCGATACGCTTGCAAAGGACGTGCCTATTATACCGTAGGAGCATTGCAAGTAGGAGATGATAAATATTTGTTTACCCGAAGAGTTGTAAGTAGAAAATTGTTCTGGAAAGATTTCGCTGAGCAGCGAATTCCAGAGGTTGGGTAAAAGAAAGAAGTAAAGATTGATCATCAATTAATCGTCTTGGAACCGAGTCCAGCAAAGCCAACGTATGTTTTGGCGCTGAGCTCCAGATATGAGAACAGTACTCCAGCGCTGGTCTAATCTAAAAAGTTGGTGGCAAGTAAATTACTTTTTGGAACGGGAAGCCTAGTTTTTGAATTTCAGACACATACCGATTGTCTTAACTGCTCGATTCCATACTTTTTGCTTTTGTAATGCCATTAGGGTACTTACCTTTGAACATATGTAACTTAGTTTGTGTAAGTTTAACCGACCGTTGGTATAATTAATATTATTTATTTATTTCGTTACGTGCAACGGGAATTTTGCCGTTCCATGTATTTTTACTTTTCCAAACCGAAAGGTAAAAAAGCAAAAGTATTGGTTCACCCCCAAAAATCAAAATCACCAACACGTTTCATGGCCCCACGCGTCGAATGGAACCATTTTCAGCGTGACGGTTGTTTCAAATTTTGTCGTGTGTGTGTTGGAAAATCTTGTGGGCACGATATCTTGAGAAAGAGAGGCGGTAGGTCACTAAAACTTACAGGGTAGAAGTTTTGCCCGAAGGACAAGACCGAGTTCGAAGATGAGCCATAACGGTACATTCCTTCAGGTAGCTACCGTACAAGGTGATTCTCAAATTTACCGCATTTTGTACTTTTCGCACGATAACTTCAGAAGGAGAGCTAGGGCGATAAAACTTTCAGGTATATATGTTTTGAGAACTCGGCTTGGAAAAGTTAATATTGCTACGGCAATATTGTTCATTTAATTTGTTCAGTTGTCGAGTAGCACTGCTAAAGCTAACCATGGCGTTTTGGTGTTGTTTTTTTTGCCTAACTAAAAGTCAATTTAGTTCCATTTCTTTCTGTCTTGTATCATTTGAATTTAATCTTAGTTTAGATTAATGATGAATATATCTTTTAACAGGTACCTACGGAAAATTAGATACCTAAGGAATATCAGGTAAAACATATCAGATAATCAGATACGGACTATAAGAAAGGGATAAGGTTTTATACTTGGGTTCCATAAAGTTTACGAGTGACGGAAAGTATGACTGTGACATTGAGCGAAGGGTGTTGGCAGAGAAACAAATAAATGGACCCTGGATAACTTTATGATCAGCTAGCCAGAACGTGTCACAACTAGATGTGCATACAGGAGTGCTAGTCCCTACACTTATGTATGGTAGTGAATGTTGGGTTTGGCATAAGAAGCATGAAAATAGGATAAATGCTGCGGAGATGAGTAGTTTAGCCGGAGTGACTCGGTTGGATAAAGTAAAAAATAGTGAGATAAGAGAACGCTGTGGAGTAAAAGATGTGGTTACAAAAATGGATAAACAGAATGCGCATGCGCTTTGTAATCGTCATTTTGACAAATACTTGGACTACACAATGAGACGTCACGTTGCTAAGTATTTCTATGCTACGCGTCTCCTCTCCCGCGCAACAGAACACGCATACGCGTTATTTTTGCAACTGCTGTTTCGTGTTTTGTGACGCAAACATCTTACACTTTCTTTCGCCTAGCCCTTACCGTGCGATGACGAACTTCGTTCTAAAAAGTAAATATTTCGCTACACGTGCTTAACCTCGACATGCCAGCGAATAGCTAGTGTTATTACATATCTAATACTTTGTTAGCGTACCAGTTAGTGGCCCAAACTCATGTATTAATATTGACCAAGGAGGTAAGAAACATCTCTTTTTTCGTTTCAGTAAATATAATTTAGTCAGTAAATATGCGTTTCAATGAAGTACCGAACTATCCCACAAGAAGTACCCAGAAACAACAGATTGCGTTCCTATTAAAAAGTATCGAACAATATGCATTACACTTAAATCCAAATCGTTAAGTTGAAAATTTATCGCTGCAAACACGATTACTCTTAACCACTACATAACTTTACAACGAGATCGATTTAATGCAGCCACACTTTGAAAAAGTTGGATAATTTTTATAACGGTGTAAAATGTTTTCCATTTTAATGTTACAACTTAATCACGTAATTCATTTTATTGGCTAATTAAGTGACGAAATGACATACTATTTTCAAACAAAAATTATTTTTTGTGGGTTACATTAAGGAAATTAAAGCCGATCTTAAATAAAAATAAATTTATTTAATGAGTTAAAATGTACGCAATAAATTAAAAAATTGTTTTAAATGGTGGGAAATGGATGTGTGGAAAAACGGGTTTTTAAATAAGAAGCAAAACCACTGAATTGTAATTTAAAATGGAAATTAGATCTTTATTTCCAAATTATGGTGTCCACAGTTTTTGACGACGCCTGCAAAAAGGAAAAAACAATTTCAAAAAAATCTCCTTAAAGCGTAACAACTATTAAAATATTTACAGCTAATACAGTTATTTAAACAAATTATCCTTAGATTACTTTAATTGCAAGTAGAGCGCAATGTATCGTCAAATGAATACTTGAAATGAATGAATGAATATTTTTAATTACCAGGGTTTTAAATGTATCTTTGGATGAAATATATCTTGTTTACGTACCCAAACACACTTTTTACCTTTTTAATTTACTCAACAGGGTTTTGGTTCTTGGAGAGGTCTGTGTTAAATTTCAACATTTAAACTGTATCTAAAGATTCACATAAATGAATAAGGATTCAATATTTTCGCATCGTTCATAAATTCACAACATAACTCGTTCAATCTAAAATTGTTGCGCAATAATCGTGATATTAGTTTTTCTGTTTAAAAATTTTAAAGTAGAAACGTACAACAAAATTTAAAAAATCGAATCATTAAAGATAATTGATAAAATTAATCACTTTATAAAGCGACCGGCACAAAATGAAATGCTGTAGACAAAGAAACGAACAAATTGTACTCACCTTATTAAAAAACAAAAAGCCAACAAATCTTTAGACACAGCTTATTTTAAAAAAAGTAAAAGCCCAAAACATTTTTATCACCACTTTTATTAAATCTTAATATACAAAAAAACCTAGGTAATAATCCAGAATTTTCTTCTACATCGTTTATGATTATAATAACCTTTCCAGATACCAACTAAACCCTTCCGGAGACGAATAAACTGCGTGGAGAAAATCACAAAAACATGCCCGCCGTCGGAACCCCTCGGAAGGAGGGGCCCTCGGGCCTCCATACAGCCACACGTCTCCTGAATTATAAACACTAACTATATTTATATTCAAAAAAAAAAAAACACTAAGGATTAACCGAAACAACAATTAATATATTTAAAAATTGACACTCAAAGAGTTCGTGGGGTGATTAGAGAGGCAGCGTGCCTTGAACGGCGTTGTCCTAAAGAGACGTGATGGCGCAGGCGCACAATATTCGCATATATATGTCGCAGATTTAGCATAGAAAGCTAATACTCACACCAAAGAACCTTCAGGAGAGACGTCGTAGTTAACACACCAACACTCTGTTATAACCTTTTATATAAGATCCGCAACGTTCATAGGCATTTCATCAATTTTTGTATTGTAAAACTGTTCAATATCCTTTAACGTACGCTTGTCATCTTCAGTAACGAAGTTAATGGCTACTCCTTTACGACCGAAACGACCACCTCGGCCAATCCTAAAAAATAAAAACCATGTTAATTTATTTAATTTAATGTATCAATACAAAGAATAACAACTTTAAACTTCAGACTCGGATATATGCTAACATCAGCACTCTCAGCGATCTTGGTGGAAAAGTGTCATCATGAAATTTTTTGGTTATCATTGTTAACAAATATTCTGTCAAAAAATTAATATAAAAAAAAATATGAGTGTATAGAAAATTAAAATTCAGGATGAGTTTCTATTTCATGCGACTCGATCCTGATTACCGAACATAACCTAAAAATTGGCAAAGTTGCAAAAAGCGGTTTTTTGTTAATAACTAAAAAACTACACCTCCGATCAAGTTAAATTAGGAAATTGTAGGGATTCTATCTATTAAATAAATTATAATTTTTTCGGTATCATTGATACTTTTCGAGTTATATCGGAAAAATCGGGTTTTCTATAACTCGATAACTGTAACGTATTCAAACTTGTTACTTACTGTTGAGTGTAGCCTATTGCAAGCCAAAAAAGTGTTTTTTTGAAAAATTGATAAATATTGATTATTTTTCAAGATATATGCAGTTTTCTCCAAAAAGATGCTCTCTTAATTTAGCTAGTTCTGCTCGGGGATGATGCTACAGTAACGATTTAGGGCTTATTTTTTTCTGTAAGAGTTGTACTTTCGTATTATTGAAAAAGTGTATTGATTTTTTAATTATAAAGGTCAAAAAATTACTTTAAAATAATTGCACTATTTTTTTTACATGTTTTTTTTAAAATAAATTTCTTAATTTTGTTTTTATAGAAATGACTTTCATGAATAAAGATTACTGGCATCATTTCAAGCATTTAAAAAAAATTGAATTCCTTCGATCATTAAGGAGCAGAGATAATTTTTTTATTTCAAACAAAACTCGGTGCCTTTAAAGCAGCCTGGCTTGTGTAGTACTTGCAATAGATTTTCGTTAAAAGTAAGCTCATAAATTGTTCCTTTTTTGAAAGTAATACGTTTTTTGTGGTAGACTGTTTAATTTTTGAACCCGAAAAATTAGAAAAATAAATCAAGTAAGGAATTTAACTGAACAAAAGGTAGTAAGGGTCTGTTTTATTGGATAAGGAATATTATCAAAGTTTTGCTGCCAATTTGTTAGAAAAAAATCGTTCCACAATAAGTCATATGGTAAGACCCTTGAATGAAGTAGAAAATTATTCTAGATCAGGGCAGTGGGAAAACAATGCCCTAACGACTGAGATGAAAGCTTTGTTAGACAATATGCTTTAAGAAACATGACTGTTACTAGTTCCTGAGATCAAAAACGAACTCGAAGCTGTCCGCAATGTCACAATTTCTTCTAAAACAGTTAAATGAAGCTGGATTAAACAGTAGGATATTAGCCACTGCAGCTTTGCTTACTAGAGAAAACAGAGTTGCCAGGTTACGTTTTGCTCGTTTTGGTCTGTGTATAATTGGAAAGTTTTATTCACAGATAAAACTAGGGTTAGCATAACACATCCAGATGGTTGTGCACAACTCCGGCGAAGACCAAGAGGGTTTGCTCCTTGCAATATTTCTGCAAGGATTCCATTCGGCGGTGGCTGTTATGTTCTAGGAAGGTATATGCTTTGAAGCTTGCACAGAATTTAAGAATACTAATTACTATCTTAAGAATAATAAAGCAGAACATGTGATGCCTTTTGGTCATTTTTTGGAACCCAATTTCCTGTTCATGCAAGACAACGCTCGACCTCACAGAGCTGGGGAGGTACTCAATACATATACAACCTGCGATCGCGACATACAAATGTCATAGACCGTCAACCTTAAAAAAGCAGACAATTATATATCCAGAAGATGCCATCCACCAGAGATGGCAAAACGTGGAGTAGAAATTCAGACCTAAGATGGCCAAATAACCGAAAAACCATACACCAACATATCTTAATCAAGTTGATATACCAGTTATGTAGTGGCCACCAAAAAGCCCGGATCTGAATCCTATCAAGCATATATGGGATCACCACAAGAAAAATGTTAAACGTCAAATACCTACACTTAGAAACCCGAGGGAATTTGAAAATGTAGTTATCACATTATGGGAACAAATACCTCAAGATTTCATACAAAATTTAATTAAAAGCATAAAGTCAGAAATGCTGTGATCAGAAGTAAAGGGGGACAACAACACCACTACACTATATTCAACATTGAGATTCCACTGAGGTAAACAATGATCAGCGCGTGCTATTCACGTGCTTACCGGCTGGCCACTCAAATAGTCGAGATACTTCCCACTAAAACTTACATAGTGGTGTACAGGGCCCAATGTTTAAATCAATTAATTATTCATGTCTAGCGCTGAAGTGTTATTGTTTAAAGTAATTTATATTTCGTGTTTGCTTTTGTTTGTTTTTTTTTTTAATTTTTTGTTCGCATTTTTCTGTGTTATATCAATAATTATAGACAACAAATTTTAGTTGAGGAAAATTTTGATTTTTACGTTATATTTGAAGGTAGGTTTGTTTTAGTATTTTTATATTGGTATTGAAACGTAAATTTTCAGTTGTAGAAGTATTTGCTGTAGTGTGTGGTTTAAAAAAATAAGCTTTTAAAATGTCCAGCACCGAGATTCAGCAGATTATTAGAAAGTACTACTCACCTATGAATATAATTTTCTCGATTTGAAGGTAAGTCATAGTTAATAACTAAAGAAACTTGCTGAACGTCTATACCTCTGGCTAGTAAATCTGTAGTGATTAGAACTCTCGACGATCCAGTCCTAAATTGACGCATGATTACGTCTCTTTCCCGTTGTTCCATATCGCCATGCATGGCGGAAACTGTGAAATCTCTTTTGTGCATATTCTCTGTCAACCAATCCACCTAGGATTTAAAAAAAAATTAACCTTTAATTTGATAATTGTTATATTAATTATGATCACATAATAATTATTACACAAGAAGTTTTTAATTATTTACATTTTTTAAAAAAGCATTCTTTTAGTTGCAATTGAATATTACTTTATAATTACAGCCACATTTTATTGTCAAATAAACCAATGTAATGTTAATGAAAATTTACTAAAATTATTTAGCTTTAGTTTTAAATAACAGAATGGGTAACGTGCATGTGACGTTTCAGCAAAAACGGTAGAAAGAATGACGCGTCACAGTTTGAGATTCTATTTATCTGTCAAAAATTGGCCTCGGCTACAGATAACATAAACCCTACTTTTGTTTGGGAAAGAATGCGCAGCTAGTGCAGCTCTCAGACTCAATGCTGTGTCCCCATGGACCGAAACGCACAATAGTCACTCTAGAATCCTAAAAGAATACGACCTGTGCACAAAAAAACACTGCCTATACTAAACCTACCGCTATGTTTAGTGGCGACCTATCCCTGAAAATCCCATCCAGAAGATTGGGCTGAGAATCTAGTTAAACCTCAGGGCGCAGTATTTTTTACTGACAGTTCTAAACTAGAGAGGAGAGTAGGTTGCGGTGTCTTCTCAGAAGACCCCTCACTTAGCCTGTCGTTTTGTTTTCACGATTACTGTAGTGTGTATCAAGCCGAAATGACAGCCGTTACCGAGGCGGCTGTCTGGACACTCCGCAACTAACAAAAGTTCAGCAAGATAACTATTCTTTGCGACAGCCAGACTGCTATCAAACCACTGAACTCAGCCTACTTGACCTCTAGGGCAGCGGTGCAATGCCGAGCCACCCTGAATGAGCTAGCAGCTAAGTTTAGAGCTAACATTGTTTTGGTACCAGACCACAATGACATACCAGGCAACTGTAAGGCGGACGAGCTAGCAAGAGAGGGCACCCCCCCCCCCCAGCTGTATCCGTCTAATCTCAGCAAGAAGTACCGATTGCAAACTGCTGGCTCCTTCACAGCAAAGTAGTTCAAAAAGCCAACTAGAGGTGGCAAAATGAACCCACATCAGATTTTGCCTAAACTAGATCTACGTCGAACTAATGATGTTTTTAACTCTATCCAGGGAGTCCATTGTAAATGCGATCGCGGTAACAGGACACTGGGCTGGTGGATCCCTTGCACGGCACATGGGAATCGCAGAGCTACAACACGACTTCTGCGGAAGCTGTCAACCAAACTGTGATGACTTATATGATCTCAGCTCAGTTAGCATTAAAGACCTCATACTTTTTTTAAAAGTTATAACTGGTTCTCATGGGGAATTTTTTTTTATTAGATTTCTAGTAGATTTTTCCTCGGGTAGCCGATTCTGTGGAATTTAAAACTCATACCAATATTCTTTTAAAATTACCGAATATTGTATCAGAAGCTATATTCAGTCCATTAACAATGAATACAAGGAGGTGAAACTAGATACTGATGTAGGAATAATACCACTGTATCAGACAATGCAGAGGAATTTTGGGATAAAGTAAGCAAGTTACATGAACATGCTAAAAATTTGAAATATGAAAATATTACTAATTTTGCAAAACAAATGATTAGCCTCCCTGTATTAAACGCAAAATGTGAACGGGCTCTCTCCCAATTTAATTTAATAAAAACTACTGATCGAAACAAATTTCTTAATGTCTCTTTAATTTTGCACGCAAAAGAAGGCTTCAGGACTATGGTGATTGTACCAATTTTCGTCCCAATTTGGATATGATGAAACCTTGTACAAAAATATTATGTATGATGATAACCAAATAAATACTTGACTTACAGCGTTATTTTTTTTAAAGTTACATCCAACATAATAGTTGGTAGATTTTTAATAATTTAAAAAAATGAGTTTTAGTAGATTCCACTAACAGTAGATTGTCTAAAAAAACAAAAGATAAATGTGTTTACTGACAGTCATCAAAAGTTAATGAAAATTTTTGCTGTATCCTTACATTTTGGATGTCAAATTGTTCCTAACAGTAAGAAAGAATTCATACTTTGGTAGACTAGGGAATGTCACAAAGAGAGGTTGCACGAATTGTGAGTTATTTTAAAAACATACTTGAGATTTGCGATACTTATAGGCCAAGTAGTCGCGGTGAACTTTCTTCTAAGACACTTTACTTTTACCAATATCTGTTTATTATCAAATATATTAATTGATATAGCGCACCCCACGCCTTTGATTGTAAAATTATTTTTTAGTTCGGTTTTTAATAAAGTGTGTTGTCTTAGTTTTTTTAAACTATTATTTTAAAATTTTTTTTATGAAATTATTGTAGTCATTGGTCCTTTAGAAGTATACAAAGTTTCAAGTCAATCCGATATTTTTAAGTGGGTGAAAATCGTGTCCAAAGATTCCGTAACATAGATAGATACAAGTCAAACTAATATAAAGCGTATAATAAGCGTCATTCATAGCCTGGCACAGTATAAAGGATTTTTAAAGGACTTCAGGTATATTTCGTTTTTACGGTATATACTTGAGCTAACAAGATTGACATAAACTAATATTGGTTTTAGAACTATTAAATGTGTTTTTTAATAACAATAAAGTAAAAGTGTTGTAAATCTAGGATATATCAGACTGCCAAGATGATAATTCATCTATATCATATAAATTTGCGAAACCTTGACAATATCATCATGTACCTAGATTAATACGTTATAAGTATTCAAAGAAAAAAAATGCAACATTATATATTCATTAAATGTTTAACAAAAAGTAGAATTTTATTCTTATTTTAATTCCTTTTTATTATATACTAACCTTACGACGGGTGTTGCAAAAGATTACTGCCTGCGTAATCGAAAGTGTATCGTAGAGGTCACATAGCGTTTCTAGTTTCCAATCTTCCCGTTCAACATAAACGAAGAACTGCTTAATACCTTCAAGTGTAAGTTCTTCTTTTTTAACAAGTATCCTAACTGGACTCCTCATAAATGATTTAGTAACGTCTAATACATCATTGGGCATAGTGGCGGAAAGTAAAATGACCTGTTGACAGAACAAAATTTAAGAAAATCATAATGCATTTAGTTTTTGCATTATCAGTTCTCTCGCAATTTTTAAACCAACACTACACTAAAGCCCACTGTCCATGTAACGTCGCGTCTGCTTAGCGGACGAGGTGAAAATACGACGGGAGTACGTTTGCATGCTGCAGACGACTCATATATATTGGGACCTGTCGACAAAGTGGATTCAGCACATATTCGTAGAGAGGCGTTCTCGCCTCATCTCACTAAGCGTACGCTGTGTGGTGTACAATATGTCTTAATGTTATTAAGATCCTTTCTTCAGGACTAAGACACAATTGTATCATAGTGTGATGTTGAATTTGTGGTCCAATAATTTCTACCAAGTTTTAATATGTATTTTTACTCATTCTGAAATGAATGATCATCTTTAGCCAATTCTCTGGCAGCAATGAACAATCTACAGTTCAAATTTCTCTCAATATAAGGGTGTAATCAATATTGTTTTCTTCTTTATCTGTGTCTAATGTAGTTGTATAAAGCAAACACGTCCTCTTCATCGCCAGACATATTGAATACTAACTGCTTTCGTTTGACAAAATTTAAGCATAAGCATATCTTCACTTTTAATACGATATGCTTACATGGATTCATGGACAGCAGGCCTAAAACCAAATCCATGTGGCCGCCGTCAAAACAATGATACTTGCTTAATCAGCACAAGGTTGGACGTTCTTAGTTTCATATTCATCAATTAATAACGATAGAGAGAATTTGTTACAGGATCGTAATGCATGTAGTTTTAGACTGCCAGAAAAAGAAAAACTATTTTTTTTAATAAATGTGTCCAAAAAGTTGCTATAACATAGGCAAAAAGTTCCCAATTTTTGGCGCTTGGCAATATTCCATAAAAAACAATAATGGGAAACACAAAGTAATACCGGAGTTGCTGATGACACAAAATATTCAGTTTTACAAATAGAACAGAGGAGATAACCAACAAAGCTTTGTATTTACAGAAAATGAGAAAATATAGAAGATGTATGATAAATAAAAATATTTAAAATAGTTAAATAAGATCTAATAATAACACAATTGTAATTAAGATTTTAACTTACTAGTGAACTCAAAATTTATTTTAACCTTATGTAATAAGTAGTATTAATATCACATTAGACCTTATTACCAATTGGATCTTTTTCTTAATATTCAATATAGCCACAATAGACCTACTAAATGTCGCAGTGGAGGGGCGACCACGCCCCACTCACATGATACCTAATATCCAATATTGTAATACAGTAATAATAATTTTCATTAACATTTAAAATGTGTACATACCTGTACATCTGAATTTAACATTTTAAATACGTCATGAATTTGATCTTTAAAACCTCTGGATAACATTTCATCAGCCTCATCCAAAACGAACATCTTAATATGGGTAGGTCTAAGGGCTCTTCTTGTAATCATGTCAAACACCCTACCGGGTGTACCAACTACTACATGCACCCCAGTCTCAAGTTTTCTGATGTCTTCCCTCACATTTGTGCCACCAATGCAAGCGTGGCACTGAGCAGACATAAAATCTCCCAAGGCAATCACTACTTTTTGAATTTGTTGTGCCAATTCACGGGTGGGTGCCAGAATTAGTGCCTGGCATTCCCTAACTGCTGTATCGATTTGTTGTAAAATGGATATTGAAAAAGTAGCAGTCTTTCCAGTACCTATAAAAAACATTTAAAAAATTAAAATAGGTTAAATGGCCACAAAGCCTACGACAGCGACTATACATACAATGTTGATCTGATCGAGATATGTTCACCAAGGTCAACCTTTCCAACTTGTCCATTCACACTCGCCTTATAAATTTGTTTCGTCAATCTTCCTTCATCCATCTTTCTACGTGTCCAAACCATCTAAGCATTCCTTTATCTATCTTTGTTACATCTTCTTTTACACCAGATAGTTCTCTTATCTCACTATTTGTTACTTTTAAGAGAATATCTCACTAATCTTCACTTTATACAACCGAGTCACTCCGTCTATACTTCTCAGACTACTCACCTCCGCAGCATTATTTATATTTTCATGCTATTCATCTCTCGTAAACTTTGAACCAAAGTATACAAACTCATTTACTTGTTCCACTCTTTCTCCCTTAATCAGAACCTCACAGTTTGTAATGCTTTATTATCTTTCAAAAACCATTACTTTCGTTTTGCTTACATTTATTTCCATCCCTTTGATTTTTAGGGAATTATGCATAACATTAACCATCACCTGCAACTCCTCTTTAGTTGACGCTAATATGACTCGTTCATTGGCGTAAAGAAGGCATTTGACGATCAAATAATTCAGTTTTAATCCATTCACACTCTCTTTCAAATCTTTTAAACAACCGTCTATAAGTTAAACAGCCATGGCAAAGCAACAGATCCCTGCTTCACACCTTTTTTGATGTTAAACCAGTCCGTGTAAGCTCCGTTTATCCTGACACAAGCAGTGGAATCCTCGTAAAGTGATTTCAGTGCTTATATTAAACTACCGCTAACCCCATACATAGACAATGTCCACCACAATTCACCCCCCCCCCCCACTCTGTCATAGGCCTTTTCCAAGTCCAAGCATAGTAGACCTGACTTCTAGCCAAGAATTTTTCGACTATACCTCGTATATACCTACACCTGAAGTAATTGCATGTTATTTAAATCAGAAATACTAAAATGTATTTTATTAGGTACAAAATATTATTAAAAAAAAATTTAAAAGTGTCTCCAGTATATTTTGTAGTAAAATTATCAAATTGCTTAAAAGGCAAGTTTTTCTCTTTAGATATTGATACAAATTGTTAAGACAAATTCTTTGTAGACCCCCTTAACCCGACGCTGTTACTATATAAATAATAAAAATTTTGAATAAAAATAATAACTTGCCACGATTTTTTTTAATATGCATTAAAATATACGAAGCTTTTTGTAATTGTCACATCAAAAATGAATTTAGAACACAAACTGTGTTTAATAATCGCTAAAATTTAAATTACCTGATTGGGCTTGAGCAATAACGTCATGCCCTTTAACACAAGGAATAATTGCTCTTTGTTGAATAGCGGAGGGTTTTTCAAAACCATAGGCGTAAATGCCTCTAAGAAGTTCTTCTTTTAGGTTCATGTCATCGAAATTATCGACAACTTCTTCCCAATTAGATTCGATGATACCATCAGGGTCCATCCCTGGTGGTCCATCATAGCCTTGAGGCTGACTTTCCTCACTGGCTGGACCATTTTTGTCCCACTCGTCATTACTGAAAAATTTAAATATTTTTTATCTTTTTAATTGCAAATTTTTTTTGAGGATTTTACTAACATTTATCAATGTTAAAATTAACATGTATGTAATAATAGTTAGAATTAATTGTTAATGTAAAATCTGGTTGCTAAAAGGGCTATTTTGACTAATTTTATGCCTTAATCTCAACATTGTGTTTAAAATAACTATCAGTACTGATAATGTAATCTAGTACTTAAACAATCCTAACTGTAGTAGGGACATCCATAAACCACATGTTTGTTAGGGGTGAGGGGTGCTCTTATGTTATGTCAAATTAAATGAGGAGAGGATAGATGCAACTCTGTGTCACAGATACAATAGTTTTTGTATTTAAATCATCATAATGTGCAATTTAGGATACAAAGTTAATTTACTCATTATTTTTATTAATTTCATATTTTATTTATAAATTTAATAAATTAAAAACTGCTCTTATTTATCTTTTATAATTCTAATTATAACAATATGGAACACACGTTACATGGTTAATGGATAGCCCCCATGATGAATCAACTATATTTTCGAAAAATTTATTGATTTACAAGAAACTACATTCTACAATTAAATATAGATGCGGAAAATAATCCAAAAACACAAAAATGTACCTTCTACCTGTAAGGGTACACTAAACAGGTGTGGCAAGTTTCTGGCACAATAATGAAAAATATTAGTTTTTAATTTTTAGATAGTGAAATAAAATTGACTATTAATACAATTAATAAAAATAAACAAGCTTGAGATGCAATATAAAAGATAAAAGGGTCTTACTTCAAAACAATTTTAAATACTGTTTTAACAGGAGTTTAGTTACACACTTGAAAATAAATTACCATTAAAAGGGCCAGGAAATGGCTAAATAATAATAATATACTTTATTCTCTTGCAGACATTGCATTAAATAAAAAAATTTGTTTTGTTCTTCACCAATACAATCGAAAGGACAGAGTTCAGCATTACAACTATGCGTTGTGTTGCTGTTCTTCCACTCAACCACAGATTAACTAAACACAGATGCAAAACCCGGAGAAAGATCTCAAAGGATTTTCTGATTTATATAAGGACATTTAAATGGGTTTGATTGCATTGTTGCCACTATCTTCAGTGTCTTCAGAATTGTATTTAATAACGTTTCTGTGTGATCGCATACAAAAGCTTTTTAAATACACATGAGGATATTTAAATTGGTTTGAATGTTTATCTCTTTCGCCGTAAGACTTTCTCCCTCAACTTTCGCATTTGTCCGATACCTAATCTGTGACTCAACCCAGAAATGCCTTAGAGCTGGATGAAACGTCAACAAAACACGATGGTTGCCGAATAACATTGCTTGACGATAAAATTAGAAGTTCGCGGGAATATTTTTAAGCGGGAAAATGTAATCATGTAGAAGAAGTAATGCTGCGGTTGTGTGGTAACCATCTTGGTTTAAACTGGCACTCGATATCAGCTTCTTTGGATATAAGTGGGGACCTTTGATATTTCCCTTTCTTTAGTAATTTATCTCTTAAAAAGTTACCAGAACAGTTTAAAGAATTAAGACGTTCGATCCATTCACTGAAAGGAATGCTAGAGCAATTTTATGGACCCTTTCACATTACATGGTGAATGGGATATTTATGGTGAGTTGCTGTGTAATGTGAAAGGGTCCATGCAATTGCTCGAACCACTTAATCTCTACTTTCGGTGAGACAACAGTATGTCAAAACGATCCAACGTCCAAAATCTTGATAATGTGAAAGGAGTGTTAAACGCTTGTTTAACTGTTTAACCACAATTTTCGCTACTACAAAACCGTGTTTAGCGCGCGTCTTGCAGACGCTGGACAAGCTTTTTCGGGCGTTTAAATGCTTAAACTTTATCTTAAAACAATCGCACGACCCTCTTTTGTGGTAACATGTGCTCAAACGATATTTAACTTTTTTGTAATAAGACTAAAAATGTCTCCAACATGAAAAATAGGAATCACATTCTTAACTTGCCATGTGAACAAGTAATAAATAATCTTGAAATAAAAAGACTACAAATTAAAACATTTCCAAATTTCCACAAAACAACAAAAACAAATAACATAATCGTCAATGTTTATATTTTATTAAAATATCAATGTTACTTTTATTTACTTTATAACTAATTCAAAAACGCATGACAAAAATAACTTACTATTTTTAAATGTAAAACTTTAAACTTCCTAAACACTATTAAATGTAGTTTTATAAACATATAAATTAAATTAAAAAGAAAAACAGAATCAACCAACTATGTTTGAACATTTCATTTTTTTAAAAGTTTGTTACAACCATTAATCTAAAATGGTTTTTTTGCAATAAAAACTAATTTGTAGTATTCACTTTAAATTATATTTTGATACAAAATCCAGTTTTTAAGTAACACAATTGTTTGTGAAAAAAAATCCAACAATGAATTACTGTAAATAAGGTTACAAATTTTTCACAATTTTGTTATTGGAAGTCTGCAAAATAATATTACTAATTATATAACAGTGTACCACATTATTTCAATAGGTTTCTCTATTCAAACAAGTAACTTGAAAAACAACAAAACAAGTTTATGAATAATGCCTTATTTATCATACAAAATATTATATTGAAAATAAATTAAAATATATAAAACATTGTGACATTATAGCATTATTAATTGATTAAATATACAGTTTTTTGTTTACTTTTGTAATCTCTGAAACTTCTGACAATTTCAACTTAAAAATCAATAGTAAAATTGTATTTACTATGACTTTAAAGCATGATTAGCACACAAATACAGTTTGTTTATTTTTAGTAATCTTTGGTACTTCTATATTTTCGACTTAAAAATCAATAAGAAACATTAATTTTTAATGACAGTAAAATATTATTAATTCATTAAATACATAGTTTTGGTTTGTCTTTATAGTAATCAATAGGACTTTCAAAAATTCCAGCTCTAAAATCATTAGGAAAATTAATCAGTTGTTCTAATTTAAATAATTTTAAGAAAACTTCAATTTTTTAATAATCTAAAACTACACTCTCTTCCTTTCAATACTTTTTACAATTGGTGACAATTTCATCAAAATACAGAAAATGCTTTATAGATTGAATTTTTTATGAAAAACAAAGATAAAAAATCATTACTTTGTGTAAACTCTATTCAAAAAAAATTTCTTTTAGAAAAAAAGAAAATAAACAGAACAACTTCTCTGTGTGTGCCATTGATAAACGCTGAATAGCACAACATTTAGATATTATGTATAATATGCCTGATCTACAAATTACAACAGTTTTTTTGATTTTTAAGAAGTTTGTACCAACTATTAAATACTGATTTCTGCTGTCATTGGGTTTTGTCAGTAATATTTATGGTACATTGTCATTCTCAATTACTAATGCAAAATAAAGAATTATAATCTGCCCTACTTCATATACCAAGTTTGAGTTCATTTGATATTCAATATGCAGAAAAACCTAAAGGTAGTTGTTTTAAATTTACATTTAAAATTAAAAGGTATTGTTTTTCTCAGGTGCTGGTCCTCTGGGGGCCTTTGTTTACTTAGGATTTTTAATTGTGCATTTGAGGAGCTAAAATTTAATGCTCTCTTTGTTGTCATAAGAAAGGTTATTTTTATATAATTACAATCCCTAATTTACAATATTAATTTATAAAAAGAAATTTACCTAATTAACATAAAAAAGCCAGATTTGGACATTTATTAGTCAATACATTATTAGTGCTAAAATTTACTAGACCTTATAGAAGCCTATTTTAGTAACTAAATAAAACCATTTACATTCAAGGTAAATATTTATTAAACTTAAATCCTAATAATGAAATTAAGTTTAAGATAAATAACACTTTCCAAAAATTTTAAGTCAAACTTGAGCAGTTAAACTAGTCAATTAAAAACTTAATAGTATTTTAAAATAAAATAATTTGAATACATTTATTGCACATGGAACATCTCTCTCTATACTACAATAACCTTCAAAAAAAAATGAGTCACGTTCAACGCATATGTCTCTTGTAAATTGTCAATTACAAGAAAGTATTAAATAAAAAAATATATTTAAAATGTAAAGTACAATTAATTTAAAATAGTTACTCACAATTATATAATGTACGGAAAAATTCACGTGTACATTTAACATTTATAGAATATGGAAACTAACAAAAAACTTCTCCACCAAAATGTTATTAAAACTATTTTAAAAACAATGATTACTCTTGTCTATATTTAAATAAATATAAACCATACAGTGAGGTACCAATTTATATAAAAATATCTTTCAAATTCCTATGCGCCATGTTGGCAGAGATCAGGAATATTCACGCCGAAATTTTTTAATTAAAATAGCATAAGTACGTTACGCTTAGTTGTTAATAAAGTTAAATAATGTACATAGAAAATAATCAAACATTTTAACTTACGATTTAATAATAAACATTGTCTAATTTTAAGCAAAAAAACAAAACTTACCGTCTATCTTGCAAAGACATGTCTACACTCCGCGTTTAGCTAAACGGAAAAGACTGCTGAATTGAAGTTTGATGTGGGATGTAATGTTTCTACGCCCAGAAAATTCAACGCACTTTATCACTCCAAAGAAGTCTCTTAATTATTGATAAAAGAAAGCCTTTAAGTAAGTTAGGACTGTCGGACCTGAAAATGTATACTGATTAAAACCACTCTAGCAAATACTATTTTATAAGAGATGGAATTATTTTCTGGGGCGGAAGATCATGGCCGCTCTTCTTCCGTACTTCCGATCTTCTTGGCTGTCAGGACAGCCGCCAAAATTTAAAGTTCATATTCGGACTGAAATATGCCACTTGTTAATTTTGACAAAAATAATTAATTTTATCAATAAATTTGACTGAATATGATTTGTTATTACTTGATTTGGACATTTCATAATATATAAAAACTGGAAATGAAGTTTAAAGTGATTACTTACTTTGTATTGACAGGTATTTTTGATAATCTTGAAAACTAGATTGTTCTTTATATAAATTTTTCATTATGAATAAAATGACTTTTGATCTTTTCTATCTGTCTTTTGGTAGTAATTCGTTGTATTTTGATGTATGTATAAGTAGCAAAAATCATTTAATAAGAAGAATAATAAAAGGTATAATTAATAACAAAATATTAAAATATTCACACAACCAAAAATAAACAACTTTGCGGTGCAAGTTTATCAAAAGTAGTATAAAAATACTAAAAAATCAAAAAACCTTTTAAAAATTATGTATAACGATATTAAACAAAAAGGGATAAAGGCTTTAATAAATTACTGTAGCTGACAACACCTTACTTATTTATTATTGTAAAAGAAGAACACGTTTTTGTTGACATAATAAGGTTATAAACTAAACATGTCTTCATGAAAGTAGAAAGTATGAATTAGGAAGTATGAGGGAACAGTAAAGTGCTTATAATTGAATAACAAGGAAATATTTTGGTTATTAACTTTTAATTTTTTTATTAATACATTTTAAATGGAAAACTTTGAAGAATTTTATTGCCACTTTACAAAAGTAAATTTAGAGAATAAAAAAATAATCTTTGATTATGCTGATGGATCAGTATATGCAATAGAAAATAATCGACTAGTTATATATCGAGAAAACAAAGCTGTTGACACTAGCTCTATTCATGAAATACCTGTCAATGGCTGTATATGTTATGTTAAATATTTGTCAATATTTAACATTGTATTCTTAGCAAGTGATACTGAGCTAATATTATATGATCAAGAAGAAAAGAAGATTATATTTTTACTAAATATACAGGACCCTATAGTCGAGCTATGCTGGAACCCATTTGAAACTTTATTTGTTGTTGTACACAATAATTTAAGTTTAACATCATACATCTGTACAAAAGAGTATATTGAAATCAAAGATAAATCTCATTTAAATGCTGAAGTACCTGTTCCAGTTTTGTCAGGATGGGGTTCTACACAAACCCAGTTTCAAGGCCCAAAAAGTAATAAGAAAGTTCAAAATAGTACAGAGGAAGGTATGAAATCTTTACGTTTATTGTTATAGGATATTATAATTATTTAGTTTTTGTAATGATTTTCAATTATTATGTAGTGTTGAAATATGGTAGTGTTTCAACTAAAAAACTTTTAAAAAATAATTAAATTATTAGTTACTTTTAACCTAAGATTTCTTTTAAACTTCAAAAATTCTCTTAAACATCAAAATAAAATCCCTATTTAGGGTTAATTAAAAATGATATTCAGCAGGGTGAATCAACTACATACTTTCAACACACTCCCTGGATTTCTGATTCACAGTTAATGCAAATGCTACTCCAAAATAAAAGCAGAAATACATTTTGTTAATTGGTCAGCCAAACTCTCAAAGCAAGTAATCAAAAAAGAATTAAATCAATATTTAGTTATATTTAATATCAAAATTGACTACTTCGTTTTAACTTCAAAAATTCTCTTAAACGTCAAAATAAAATCCTATATAGGGTTAATAAAAAATGACATTCAATAGGGTGAATCAACTACTTTCAACATGTAGTTACTGCAGAAGTATATTTTTATGTAGAAATTTAATTTACCTAAGAAATTATTAACTTTTTTCAGTAGTTCAGACAGCTTCCAATGGTCCACCAAAAATATCTTGGAGGGGAAATGGTGAACTTTTTGTAGTTAATTACCATGTAGATGGCCAACGATTTCTTAAAGTATTTAATGCTGATTTAGAAGCATTGAATCAATCAATATCAAATCCCATCTTACAGGAATCAGTTGCATTTATGAGCCAAGGACAGTGTATAGCATGTTGCACTGCTAAAAATAATGCTGAGACACAGTTAATTCTTTACGAAAAGAATTGTAAAATAAAATCAGAATTCAGACTGGGAGAGATTACTGTAAGATTTTCCTATTTTTATTTTATTTAAGTAACATCATTTTGTAAAAACATACAATTTTTATTTTCTTAGACATAACTTTTTTTAAAAAACCAAGCATATTTACAATATTTCATAAATTTTTTTTTTAAGTACCTATACATAAAAATTACAGTTTAAATGGGCTGCGCTTCTGTTTTTAATAATGAGAATCTTTAAGTTGATTTTATTACAGATAAAATTTATTCATTTTCAACTAATATAACAATTATAATTCAGGCAAGCAACATATCCATAGAAACACTATTAAAATTTTACTAGTTTCAGAAGTCGTAGTGTAATTTTTTTATATTTATAATAAAATAAACTATAAATGATCACAGATACCATGCACACTTTTATACTTACAAATAGTGCAAAAACTAGTAGTATAAGTGAATTACTATTAAAAGACATTGGTAAATTCGACAGAGTGGGATTGGACGTCTTCAAAACATGACATTTGCTGAATAACCCTGCTTGACGATTACAAAGTAAGCTTGAAAATTTTTAGCAGGCTATAATGTACAGGTTAACTTATTGTGGTTGTGGTTGTTTTTTGCTACTCTTGTATTTTTTATTCAAAATACAACTTTTAATTGAGCAGATCAAACTGTAGATTAGATTAGATGGGAGGCTTTTTGTAAGTATGCAATTCAACCTGAGAGGTCTATTGTGCCCTCCCTGTGGTTAGAGCTCCCCCTTCAGCCCCGGTTGTTTTACCAACTTCCAGAAGCTGAAGGGGTTTCTGATTTAGCTCTCTGGCTCAGTTTTTTTTTCCTAAGCACAGGAACCAGGACCTTGCCAGTTGCTCTCAGTAGCATAGGACGTTTTTCATTGTCTCTTCTTCAAGACAGAAACAGCATTCACTATTCTCAGCACCTCCAAACCTGCACAGGTGATTGCGGAGTCGACACTGTCCTGTCAGTAGGAGCACTGTTACTCTCAGTCTAGTACAGCTAAGGTTGAGCAGGTTTGCCATGGTCGCATGCGTTCTTTTATGAACTTATTTGCGTGTCTGTGTTGAAAACCTTTTTTTTAGTTTAATAGGAAGTGTTGGATTTCTTAATGTTGTTCCCAATTTTCCTACAGCAGCCCATGTTAGTCGAATACGCCTTGTTATTTCGGCTGTTTGATTTTCTTTACCCAGTGTTATGGTGTGTCCTAAATATATGTATTCGTTGACTTTCTCTATTTGTTGTCCTTCTAAGTGTGTGTCGCCGGAATCTGGAGTCAACAGTTTGGTTGGATATAGTGAGCTGAAAATAAAGAAAGATAGTTAATTGAAAATAGTTATTTAGTGGAAAATAGATAGTTAGTTGGAATTAATTAGTCCTGTGAATTGTATTTTGTGAGTAATAAATAAAATCTGTTATTTTTGAGCGTGTACCACGTTTTAAACAACCCTTAAGAAATTATCAGGGAATTGTGTGATTTGAGTAAAAATATATTCAATGCGTAAAATAATAATTACTTGGTAAAAAAAGGGGTAAAAACAATTTCAGAGAATAGTAGTAGTGTAGTAGAATGAGAAGCAAATATGTTTTATCGATATAAATCGTATCTCTTCCTTCCCTACGGTAGGTACTGTTTCATTCTATTCAAAACTACATCAATTTACTATTGAATCTAAATAAAAAATAAATAAATTTTATTATAAACAATGGAAAAATACTACTAACACTAATTTGAAGTCCATATCGAGATGACAAATTTATAAAAGTTTATACGAACCTACATGTGGTGCATTTACCACCTACACTGCTGCCGTTTTTCAAAAAAATATTGTTATATTTGGTTACAATATTCCTTTGAAATATTACAGTTATGCGTTGCATTTTCGCAACGCTAGTCGTTAATGGGTTAAGTAAAACGTTATACTATTTTAACTTGACATAATTAGTAAGCGTCATAAGTTCCGTGCTTACTTCATTGTATTTATCCAGCAGGGCTAGTTCAGCTATTGTGGTGTTGTTATGGTTCCTATCCTACTCCGAACAATTTTGCCTACTGATGTGCCTTTCAATAGTAAATCTATTCTACAACTTGGTAACCTGTATTTTCATGGAATTTTACAGCAAACATTAGATAATCTTTTTTTTGTTTTAGGGCTCAGTGATAAAAATATCATACCACCCTCATATGAATATTTTAGCAATTTTTTACAATAATAATAATAACAGCTTTATAAATATTTACTTATTCTCGAATAGCAGGTGTTTTTTAAAACAACAATTGTTCTACCCTCCGGAATGCAAAGTACATGATTTCCAATGGTTAAATTTAAATGAGAATTTATTCACAACTTGCAAAATAGTGGTTTTTACTTCCAAGAGTATAGACTACCGCTATTTTAGATTTATAATTAACAGATGCCCTAATACTGCTACTGTTGGCGTAATTAATGGAAACAAGATTGATTTTAGTTTATTTGATAAGAAAATAGTGCCTCCGCCATTTTCGTATTACAGTTTTAAGCATGAAAATCCAATAAATAGAATTTTATTCCACCCAACCAAATACGTTTGTATTTTAATTGATTCTTATTTTCAAATTAGAGTGTTATTACTTAAAGATGAAACAGTAGAAAAGAATCTTATTTTTAAAGACCACAACTTAACTGGAAAAGTTAACTTCGTTTCGGTAAATTGGAAATCAGATGGTCTCGAGTTAATTCTCGAAAATGAAAAAAATGAATACTCTTTAAGTGAACAAAGTAATGAAATACATTTTACTTTAAAAATCGTTAGTCATACTAAAAACATAATTTTACCGTATAACGACACATGTGTATTGTTGCCAGGTAAAATTATAGATAAATTTAGCAACTATATTTATTTAACGAAACAAATCGTAAATGAAAATGATAAACAGCTCGAATTCGAGTTTGCCCTTTCGGGTAACAGAGAATTCTACGTAAACGACATTTTTGTCTGTCCAGGAGTGACATCATTTTATATTTTTAGAGGTTATCTAATTTTTACACATTCAAATTCAAAATTATATTGTATACGCTTACGTGATCATGTTGTGTATACCAATGGCATAAATTTAAATAAAGTTTTCAATAGAGAGATCGAACAAGGTGGAGTGATAGTAGCCTGCACAAATTTAATTTCACCACAAATTATATTGCAAATGCCTCGGGGAAATATTGAAACCATTGGATGTAAGCTGATTACGATAGATGTAATAGAAGAAAAGCTGAAAGAAAATAAATGGGACGAAGTTTTAAATATTTTAAGAATAGAGAAAGTGAATTGGAACGTTCTTATAGATTTGAATCCTGATCGGTTTCGAATTCACATAGAAGATTTTGTTAAAGCTGCTAAAAACAATACTATTTTAAGTAATATTGTAACTGAATTCTGTCTAGATGAGAATTGTTTTCAGACTTTTTACAAAAATTATTCACCTTTTAGCACACCTAAATTCGATTATGACAAAAAATCTATTGTAAAAGATCTTTTACGTTATTTAGTGTCCACAGATTGCATAAACAACTTACCTTGTATAGCAGCAATTCAACAAAAACATATTTCTTTAAAGGCTGCATTAAAATCAATAAACGATATTTTTAACTGTGACCAAAGTCAAAACGAATCAGTTTGCAGTAGAGTTTTACGACAAATATTAGCTCAGGAACATTTTAAAGACGTAGAAAATGCAGCTTATAATTTATACGACCTAGATTTTTTAACTCTAATTTACCGCAATAGTCTGGAAGATCCAAAAATTTACGAACCCGAGATCAAATCATTTCGCAGCATGAGTGTTATGGAAAGAAAATTTAGAATGAGCGTTCGAGGTAAAAATCTAGTTGCAGCCGTTAAATACTTGTTAAGATGGGAAACGGCCGATGAGGATTTTATCATTAATTTTATAGTTAAAAGTCATTTGGAGGATATTGCTTACTCCAGTATAGAAGACTATCATAGACATTTTCGACTAGTTACTGTTTTGTACGCTAAAACTTTGTCAACTTTAAAAAAGTATGCCGAAGCAGGAATTATCTTAAAAAAAGCTAAATTGTATAATGAAGCCTTGCTGGAATACAAGAAAGGGTTGGATTGGAGGGAGGTAACCAGCCTTTGCTCAATATTAGATTATGAAATAGATGAACAAAAAAAATTATTCAAAGAATTAGTTGATGATTTGGTAAAAGCAAATAAAATCGATGACTCTGTAATATTATTGGAAACATATATGAATGATTATAAAACTGCGATAGATATTCTTGTGCAAAAGAATATTTATAGGAGAGCAATTTGTTTAGCAGAAACATACAAGGAATATAATTTAATTGGTAAATATACTGTTTTTTTAATCATTTTAATTTAGTGATTTTATTAATACATGTAATAATCTAATAATTTAAACATTATCTGACCATTGGTAAATTGCAAATTGAGAATGTCAAAAGTTACAACTAATACGAGGTCTGAAAATAAAATACTGGGAATGGTGCAATAAAACTATTTTATATTCAAAATAGTGCAATCTAACTATGTTCCTCTTCAATATACTAACAATGCACCGTTGCAAGTGTTTCTCTCTTTGTTCATAACAGTGGGAGAAGTCTTTAGATGTTAGGCTATTTAGTAATCGCATGGTTTTTCGCTTAACTTCTGGAGACTAAAAATAGTACTCTTTCAAAGATTCCTTTATTTTTGAGAAGTCACAGGGGGCTAAATCGGGTGATTATGGGGGATGCTCAAGGATAGAGATTTGTATTTTGGTTAAAAACTACTTCACGGAGAAAGCATTGTAGAAATTTTCCTGATGATGGAGATGATGGTTGTCTCTTGGTTTCTGAATCATACTGGAATATTCAAGTTTCAAATTCGTTTTAAATTACTTTTGATGTGACAGAAAAATTGACACATTATCAAAACATAAACGTTGCGTTTAATTTTTAAATTAAGTAAGACTTTTTTTGCAAAGACTGAGAATAAAAGTTTAATAAAAGCTAAATTTGTTCGTCAAACAAATATCATGCAAAATTTTAATGTTACTATTGATGTAGGTATTATGAAGTTATTGTAATTGTTCTTACTTATATAGCTGATAATGGAAATAATGAGTAATGAGCCGAATAAGAGGTCTCTTTAAGCGGTGGCAGCATCGTATACAGAAATCAAGTATGGTACTAGAGCGTTTAAAAGTAGAGAATTTGCAAGAAGTTGTAAAAGAGGAGTTCGTAAGTAAATTGATCAAGAAATTTGACAGATTAGATGAAGCGTGTGAGGTTTAAGAATTGTGGGGGCCATTTAAGAAATGAAACGTGGATGTTGCTATTGAAGTGTGTGGTGTAAGTAAAAGAAGGAAAGGATGCAAGTTACAAGAGATGTGCTTAGAGGTTCAAAAAGCAGTGTTAGAAAAAAAGAAAGCCTGGCTGAATTGGCTGGCTACAAAAGCCAATCAAAGAACGCAAAAGGCAACGATTAAGGATGTAAACAAGGCAAGGAATGAGTATAAAAGGTTAAAAGGTGTGGCAAAAGAGGTTGTGGCAAGAAAGAAGGAAAGTGATAAAGATGAATTTGATAGAAGGTTATCTGACGATTTCCAGAATAATATTAAACTCTTCTGGAAGTTCATAAGAACAGCCAGAGGTAAAAATACTACCACGCAACTGGAAAAAATCAGAAACCAAGATGGTAGTATGCTAAAAGGAGAGGAATGCGTTTTAAAGAGATGAAAAAAATACTCCAAAAGTTTATTTGAGGAAGAGGATATACAAGCACAGGACCCATTCGGAGACACGAGTGAAAGTTGCAATGAAAGTGAAATTAGTTTGACAGATATTGTGAAAGCGTTGAACAGTATGAAATTGGGTAAGGCTGCAGGGTACAACAGGATTACGTCTTTTTAACCCTTGTTGGAGGAGCGGTAGCGTACCGGACGACTTGTGCAAGGCCGTTATCGTGCCGCTTTACAAGGAAAAAGCAGGACTGTAAAAACTACCGAGCAAACCGTATGCAAAGATATTGATTAAAAGAGTGACAAATGAAACTGAGGAGATAATATGGGATGTGCAAGCAGGATTTAGAAGAGAAAATGATGTATGGATCAGGTCTTTTCATTGCGAGATATAGTCGAAACATTCTTGGCTAAAAGTCAAAAGATCTACTGCTCTTTTGTAGACTTGGAAAAGGCCTATGACAGAGTGGTGAGGAATGAATTGTGGTCGACATTGTCTGTGTATGGGGTGAGAGTTGGTTTAATACGAGCACTGAAATCACTTAACGAGAATTCCACTGCTTGTTTCAAAATAAACGGAGCTTATACGGACTGGTTTAACTTAAAAAAAGGTGTGAGACAGGGATGTGTGGCTTCGACATGGCTGTTTAACTAATACTTATAGACAATTGTTTAAAATATTTATAAGAGAGTGTGTATAGATTAAAAATTAATGGTTTGAATGATTTATGCCGATGATCAGGTCATATTAGCGTCATCTGGAGAGGAGTTGCTGGAAATGGTTAATATTATGCATGATGTCCTGAAAATCAAAGGAATAAAAGTAAATGTAAGCAAGACGAAAGTAATGGTTTTTGAAAGAGAAGAAAGCATGACAAACTCGGGATCAAAGTTTACGAGTGACGGAAAGTATGACTATGACATTAAGCGAAGATTGTTGGCAGGAAAACAAATGAATGGGGCCCTGCATAACTTTATGAGCATCCAGAACGTATCAAAAAGGCACGTCTGACTGTGCATAGAAGAGTCTCTATACTTTGGCAGAAGAAGCATGAAAATAAGAATAATGCTGCGGAGATAAGTAGTCTGAGAAGTATAGCTGAGTGACTTGGTTAGATAAAGTGAAGAGTAGTGAGATAAAGGAACGCTGTGGTGTGAAAGGAGATGTGGTTACAAAGATAGATAAAGGAATTCTGAGATGTTTGGACACGTAGAGAGGATGAATAAAGGAAGATTGACGAAACAGATTTATAAGGCGAGTGAGAATGGGCATCAGATCAACATTGTTTTGAAGAAAGGCCAGGTTAAGAGTACCAACAACCGACGAGCATGTATGAGAGCACTGATGAAAGTAGAAGAAGCGAAACATGTGTATAAGAACCGTAGCGGAAGTGGAAGGAAGTGGTCTCTGCCTAACCCTCCGAAAAAAAGGCGTGATTATATTTATGTATGTAATTAAAATATAATAATAAAGTTACACATTGCTGCTGTCATAAACGTTGTCAGTGGAATATTTCTTCAGTATCAAAGGTTTTGAAGAATATTTTAAAGAACATAAAGTTTACAACCATCTGGATGTTTTAAGCTAACCCTGGTTTCATCTGTGAATAAAAGTTTTTGTCCAATTATCCACAGACCGATTTTGATAATTTCGAGCAAAACGTAACTTTGCAACTATGTTCTCTCTAGTAAGCAAGGGTGCAGTGGCCGGTCTCCTACTATTTTATCCAGCTTCATTTAATCGTCTTCTACTTGTTTTAGAAGAAATTGTGACATAGCGGACAGCTTCGAGGTCGTTTCCGCCCAAAAAATTAGTGACAGTCCCGTTTCTTAAAGCGTATAATAAAACGTTCATCTCTGTCGTTAGTGCATTGTTTTCGCCCTTGCCCTGACCTAAAACAATTTCCTTCTTTATTCAAGCGAGTTGACCGTACTTATTGTGGAACGATTTTTGCCTAACAAATTGGCAACATAACTTGACAATACCCCTTATCCAATAAAACTGAGGCCCACAATACCTTTTGTTCGGTTAAAATCCTGTTCCATTCATTTTTATAATTTTTCGTGGTCAAAAATTGGAGAAATGTTACCTACTAAAAAACTCTCGTGTGTGATTTGGTGTATTATGTTCCTTGGTGGGGGACGATCTTACCCCTTAATATTCTGAAATCGAAAATAAGTGATAAACATTTTATTTTTCATAATATTGCATGTTGCTGTTAATTTATCTATTCATTACATCTCTTTAGAAGGCGATCGTTTTCATGTTTCTTTGTAGTTAACATTTATTTATTTTTCTGCAGAAACCGAAATAGTACCGAAGTTAAATGCTTATATGCTAAACTTGGCAGAGAAAATTGAAAATTTCGCAGAGCAATTTGTAATGTATGCCGACCGCTTAAATGTTGTTAGGGATGAGAGGATCTCAAAGATGCACATGGTAACTTTGGGTACTTACGATGATCAAGATGATTTATACTCCGAAGCGTCCAGTCAAGTATCTATTACTTCTAAATCGACGTCCAGATCAAGGGGGTTAGTTTTTTACTTTTATATATATTATTAAGGTTATTTGCTTAAACCAAAATGATCTTAAGTCTTTAAAACTTTCATTCCATTTTCATCATTTTAAATTTGGGCAAAACTTATTTTACTGTGTTTGTGTTAATCAATTTTAAAAATCTTATTTTTAATGTGAAGAAGATGGGAACAGCATATTTATTAAACATTTAGATTTTCCGCTGATAAAATGATCTTAAGTATATAAATACTTATAGATTGTATAAGACAGTGGTGCTAATACTTTTTTCTATGAATATCTAGCGCGAGATATCCATTCTTTGCGACAGCCAGGCTGCTATCAAATCACTGAACTCACTCTACTTGACCTCTAGGGCAGCGGTGCAATGCCGAGCCTGCTTAAATGAGCTAGCAGCTAAGTTTAGAGTTCACATTGTCTGGGTACCCGGACACAGGAACATACCAGGCAACTGTAAGGCGGACGAGCTAGCAAGTGAGGGCACCACCCTCCCAGCAGTATCTGTCTTATCTCAGCAAGGAGTACCGATTGCAAACTGCCGGCTCCTCCTGCCCAGCAAAGTAGTTTAACAAGCCAACTTGAGATGGCAAAATGAACCCACATGCACATCATCGAAACAGATTTGGCATAAACTAGATCTACGTTGAACTAATGATGTTTTAACTCTATCCAGGGAGTCCATTGGAAATGTGATCGCGGCCATAACAGGACACTGGGCAGTGGATCCCATGCAAGGCGCATGGGAATCGCAGAACTACGACACGACTTCTGAAGAAGCTGTCACGAAGAGGAGGAAATAATGGTACATCTTCTCTACCACTGCCCTGTCCTAGACAGAAAACGGCTTTCTATACTAGGGCAACTGAACTTTGGTGACTTATCCGATCTCAGCTCAGTTAGCATTTAAGACCTCATACTTTTTATTAAAAGTTCCAACTGGTTCTCACGGTGGAGGGGGAAGGCATCGCCGTCCATCACGGTATCACAACGGGCCAAAAGGCCTGAGTGGATGCCCTCCGAACCGCCGTTTTAACCTAACCTAACCTAATACCTACCTAGCAAAAATGTATGACACTTGTACCTATCAGAACATTTATACCTACCAAAAGTTATTAGGAAAACAATTTTTTAAATAAGACATTGGAGGACAAGCCTATTTGTATTTTATAATCATCCAATACACTTGGCCTTAAGGTAGTTGCATCGGTATTAACAAAATTCAAGACTTGCTTAAAAATTAGACTCTAATTAATTAAAGCACGATATATTTAAAGTTAAATATGGAGACAACTGTTCACAGCAAGTTAGGTTAAAAATGACTGTACATACAGCATGAGACAATCGTCGATAAGTAATAAATTTTTTTTGTTTAACATTAAAGGAAATTTACCACCTTCCTGAAAAACTAAAACCTGATATAACTATGTATTTAAAGTTATCTATACATATAAAATGCTTTGTCCTGAATGACTGACTGACGGATCAACGCACAGCCTAAACTGCTGATCGTAGAGACCTGCAACTTGGAGGGTGTGTTCTTTGTATGACGTAGGCATCCGATAAAAAAGGATTTTACGAAATTTTTCCCCAAAGAGGGTAAAAAACGGGAGCAAAGTTTGTATGGGACAACGTGATTCCTTGAACCAATCTACTTCAAATTTTGCATAAACATTTTTTAACAAAATTGATGGAAGTCGTGTTTCATATTTTATTGAGACTCATCGCCTAACGGGGTTAAAAAGGAGTAGAAAGTTATATTTTGTTGATATTTAGTTGATATCAATACTCCTTAGTGCTTTTGAATTAAATTACATTTTATTTTGACACATGTTTGAAAACTCAATCCGATTTTATTCAAAAAACGTTGAACTCACATAAAAGCTTGGTGCAATGCAATACTCTTTAAAATTGAAATGTCAAATATAAAAGAATATTTAAATCGGATCAGAATTCCAAATTTCAATTTTATTTGTTCTTGGATATTTGAATGAAAAACTTACCTTATACCTTGACTGCACACTCCACGTTTAAACTTCCTCTCGATTTGATACAAACCGAAACACCACTAATATACCCAAACAAAGTAATATGGCTGAAGTACTCCGCAAAAAGGAAATTACTTGTTTGAGATGAGAGTACTTTGGCTTATAAAGGGGGTTTCGAAGCCCTAAATAGATCTTTACAAGATGTTAGGAATAATAATTGTCAAATGGGAGGAGTTACTGTATTGTTAGCAGGCGATTTCCGGCAGACTTTACCAGTAGTGCCCAGAGGAACGCGAGCAGACGAAGTTAAAGCGTGCGTGAAGCGGTCTCATTTATGGCCTTCAGTGACAAAACTGAGCCTTACTAAAAATATGAGAGTCCATCTTAGGGGAGATGTTACTGTCGGACAGTTCTCAGACCTGTTGCTTGAAATGGGAAATGGTGATTTGCCGGAACTGGATAATAATATAATTCTCCCTACAGAGTTAGATACAATTGTTTCTACTGTAGAAGAGCTTATAGCTAAAATTTATTCAAACAAATAATAATATTCACGATAAACCTGCACAATGGTTATGCGAGCGTGCCATCCTAGCACCAAAAAACGAAAAAGCCTCGGTCATAAATAAAATACTTTTGAGATCATTCGAAGGAGTCGAATATTAACATAAATCCGTCGACTCAGTGATAAACACCAATAATGCCATTTATTATCTGGTCGAGTTCCTGAATACACTGAAGGCTCCAGGTCTCCCAACTCACATATTAAAATTGAGAATTGGCGTGCCAATTATGTTGCTGCGCAAAATAAATCCACCAAAATTATGCAATGGTACCAGATTGAAAGTGAAAAGGCAACTATACTGACAGGTTGTTATCGAGGAGAGTCTGTATTTATTCCTGGGATTCCCCTAACAAAATCAAATTTCCCATTCGAATTCAAGAGAGTGCAGTTTCCCATCAAAGTCTGCTTCGCCATAACCAAAGCTCAAAGTCAAAATATATTGGAAATTTTGAGCCACTTCAACTGCAGGATATATCTATCGAGAAATTTGATCATATTTGCTTAGTTTAAATATGAATCTATAACCAGTATGTTGCATATTTTAAAGTCGATATTGAGTGCATTTGTCAAGACATGGATAGTAGAAAATGTTACATATACAGGGTGTTTCTAAATTCATGCGAAACAATTCAGGAGGTGATTGCCCGTATGAAATTATGATCTTTCCTATAACAAATTTTCCTCAGCCCACCCTCTTCCGAGATATTACCCTCATAAGGTGATAAGTAAAATTAAGTTTAAATTTTTTCTCTAAAAATTAAGTTAAGATAAAAACTTGAAATGTTGTAATTTCGTGCACTCGCAATGGACTAACCACCGGTATTTTTTCAACATTCCTGTTACATTATTAGGGGGTGAAATTAGCATCCCGCCTTTTTTAATACCAAATACAGGAAGAGACAGTGACCAATTTTCAAAAGTCTTGAAAATTTACTGACTCAATGTTTAATATCTGCTCGACAATAGAAGCCACTTCTGGCAGCCCCCAATGGCCGGGGTAAATTACCCTAAAATTTTAAAGAGGGTAAACATATTAGGGTAAAACATATTATTGAATGCCAGAAATAAATTTCATCACTTACTATCTGCCAGAGGGAAAAACGTGCATACTCGTCGGTTGTTGGTACTCATGACCTGGCCTTTCTTCAAAACAATGTTGATCTGATCGAGATATGTTCGCCAAGGTCGACCTCTACCGACTTGTCCATTCACACTCGCCTTATAAATTTGTTTCGTCAATCATCCTTCATCCATCCTTTCTACGTGTCCAAACCATCTGAGCATTACTTTATCTATCTTTGTAACCACATCTTCTTTTACACCACAGCGTTATCTTATCTCACTATTTTTTACTTTATCCAACGGAGTCACTCCGGCCATACTTCTCAGACTACTCATCTCCGTAGCATTAATCCTATCTTCATGCTTCTTCTGCCAAACCCAACATTCACTACCATACATAAGTGTAGGAATCAACACACCTCTATGCACAGCCAGACGTGGCTTTTTTGACACTTTCTGGCTGTTCATAAAGTTATGCATGAATTTCATGACTGATACTTTAACTAAAATAATTCTTTTTTCCTTCCTTCTTTAAAATTTTAGGGTAATTTACCCCGGCCATTGGTGGCTGCCTGAAGTGGCTTCTATTGTCTAGCAGATATTAAACATAAGTCAGTAAATTTTCAAGACTTTTGAAATGATTTAAAATTGGTCACTGGCTCTTGGTCTGAAATCTTTTTTTTGTGATTTAGTATGTAAAATAAAAATATTACTTAAAATTACTGTTTATTTAAAAACATTTCTTAATCTTAAAGTTTTTTCCTAGAACCTATAGATTCGGTGAAAAAAAAATAAAATACAATATCATGATTTTTATTCTTATTAAGAATGGAAACAGTAAAGATGGAAAATGCAAGAATAAAATACGATTCATAATAAATGTTGGAAATGACCGCCCTCAGACAAAATTAAAATTTAATTTTACTCACCACCTTTTAGGGGTGATATCTCGGAAGGGGACGGGCTAAAAAAATTTTGTTATAGGAAAGATTCATTATAATTTCATACGGGCAATCACCTCCTGAATTTTTTTGCTTGAATTTAGAAACATCCAGAGGAATTTATGCTAATCAAAAGGATTAGCCAATTGTAGTGTCAGCTTTAAAGAAGCCAACAGCTAATTATACTATTATAATAACGAAGCAATTGGTACAGTTCGTGCTATTTTCAGGTAGCCACTAACAATTAGTATCAAGTAGATTTAGATTAGAACAGTTTCAAAATGAAAATTTTTTTGCCTAACAACGCTAGGGCAAAACACGCGGTACCTTCCGGATAAAACGGGCTTCGTAAGGTCAAGAACTATCTTCACGGGCCTTCAAGTTATCAAAAGATTCAGTTGGAAGTCTCTAAAATGATAATTGGCTTAAACGCGACAAAAAAAACTCGAATGAAAATAGGAAAACAATAAAAAAACTTATAAACTAGCTGAGTGGAAACGGAGGAAAAAATAATAGCTCAAATGATCAAACTAAAAACGGATTAACGGAGAAATATTCCGAAATTTAAATAGAATTTCGAACAGTTAAATCTAAACGGACAAGGTCGCCTAATAGCAGCGATAACGGAACTAAGAACCATAACAACTAAGAAAACGGTAAATAGCCCTCCCACTGTGTACAAAGATTTCAGAACACAAAGACCTGCATCCGAATGCTAGGATAACCCCGAATACAATTACAATAAAGGTGAACTGTAAATCAATCTCTTAAGCACTTCGTGAACAAAGAATATCCTACTCAAAAGCTAAAATGCACGTAGATGTTAGATGGTATTAGGATAATGCCATCGACAAAAATCATCATAAATGAAATTCTATGAGGAAGAAATAAACTGGTCGTCAACAGCCAAATGGGTTTCACCATCGCGAAACCAAAAAAAGCGACACTTAATATAAATAATAAGCAATGTCGGTCTTCGAAACAAACTGCTTCTCATTCAAGCAGTAATGAAGCCGATAATAACGTATGCCCCTATAGAGCATGGGGACACACGTGCAATACAACTAGGAAAAAAATTCAAATCCAACGCCTGCTTAAACATATACAGGGTGTCCCGAAAATATTGGTCAAGTATGTGGAATCACACCACTTGATTATCTCCGAGTACGTGATTCTATAGGCTATAAAATCGTTTTATAATGAAAAGTACGTGTTTTTATTGGCCGAGATTTGTTTCGAAATGAAAATTCGTGTTAAAATGGACAATATTTATAAATCGGTAGTAGATATTTAATTCGCGTATTATAATACTGTTACAAATTTTAGTTCTATTTTGGGTTCGGCAAATAAAACTCGATCCAGTAACAAAAAAATGTTTATTTCAATACAATAAATTCTACTTTTATGAACCACTTAGATATTCACTTAGCTATACAACTTTTACAACTTTATATAACTATTTACATTTATTAATTCATAAACACATAAGCTGATACTGCTCTTGTTATGATCGTTTCCCCTTTTATATCTCCATATCACAATTCTAGATCATTCCACCTGTTTCACCATAGTTCGACGTGGTTCCAGAGGTTGGTCGACTTGCCGGACCCCTTCGGCGGCCGTCAAAGCAAAGCGGTCGAATACGGACCCTAGACGCGGCCGATTTCTCGGTTGCCGACAGGACCGGATTTGTAACAATACGAAAAATAATATTGAAACAGTTCAAACAGCTTTGAAATCGGGTGAAGTTAGTTAATTGTATGTTTGACAGTTCACCTTTATGGTGTTAATTAATATTCAATTTAAAGCTGTATTGCAAAAATCAAATGAAAATCAAAGGGATGAAAATAAATGTGAGCAAAACGAAAGTAATGGTTTTTGAAAGAGAAGAAAGCATAACAAACTGTGGAGTTTCGATTGAGGGAGAAAGAGTGGAACAAGTAAATGAATTTGTGTACTTGGGTTCAAAATTTACTAGAGATGGAAAGTATGGCAGTGACATTGAGTGAAGAATGTTGACAGGAAAACAAATGAATGGGGCACTGCATAGCTTTATGAATAGTCAGAAAGTGTCAAAAAAAGCACGTCTGGCGGTGCTTAGAGGTGTGTTGGTTCCTACACTTATGTATGATAGTGAATGTTGGGTTTGACAGAAGAAGCATGAAAATAGGATTAATGCTGCGGAGATAAGTAGTCTAAGAAGTATAGCCGGAGTGACTCGGTTGGATAAAGTGAAGAATAGTAAGATAAGAGAACGCTGTGGTGTAAAAGAAGATGTGGTTACAAAGATAGATTAAGAAATGCTTAGATGGTTTGGACACGTAGAAAGGATGGATGAAGGAAGATTGACGAAACAAATTTATATGGCGAGTGTGAATGGACAAGTCGGTAGAGGTAGACCTCGGAGAACATATCTCGATCAGATCAACATTGTTTTGAAGAAAGGACAGGTCAAGAGTACCAACAACCGACGAGCATGTATGAGAGCACTGATGAAAGTAGAGGAAGCAAAAGATTTGTGTAAGAATCGTAGCAAGTGGAAGGAAGTGGTCTCTGCCTACCCCTATGGGAAAAAGGCGTGACTTTATGTATGTATGTGTGCAAAAACCAAAATTTTAATAATGCTCTTACAAATCAAGAAAATAAGATATGATCCTAATTTTGCTTTACACGTTTAGAATAAAATTTTATCCACAATAACGAATAGAAAAGAGAGTTTCTAACAGACGACTTAATTTTCATTAGTAATGATTGACATTGATAATTGTTCGACAAAATTTTATAACAGATTTCGAAAGATTGTTGCTTATAAGCAACAAGCTTGAGGAAGTTATAAAATTTTTGAGCATTTATCAATGTTCGAGGGTTATTCGGATAGAAATTTTTTTGCTGATTGTGGAAAAAATAAAGAGCAGAAACTATTTACTTAAATGTGCAATTAACAAAAGAACAATTAGAAAAATTATACGAAGATCCGGACGTGATAGTTTCTATAACTGATGAAGATGTGTTAATAATTTTATTATGATCGCCTCGGCAGACGTTTTTGTCCAATTTTGAATCATACTTTTTCCAATGGGCATATTATCATACCAATGATCATTTTCTGCTTTCCAATAACGATTTGTTCTTAGGAATAATCTATTCGTTTTAATACTTGCGCTTTTTGATAACAATTTTTTAAATAATCTGATAGGACATATACGATGCTGTCGTGGTTTTCTACTAAAAATTTGCTATGCAGTGCTTACTTGTTAGGTTTCAAATGGTAGTGTAGCTTCTTTAAACTCTGTACAATCTTTTCTTCTCATGTTCACAGCCCAATCATTTAAAATCGACGTCAAGTCTTCCACCGTCCGATTTCCATCTAATTCATACTTTCTAACATTGCATACATACATACATAGTCACGCCTTTTCCCGTAGGAGTAGGCAGAGACCACTTCCTTCCACTTGCTACGGTTCTTACACACATCTTTTGCTTCCTCTACTTTCATCAGTGCTCTCATACATGCTCGTCGGTTGTAGTACTCTTGACCTGGCTTTTCTCCAAAGCAATGTTGATCTGATCGAGATATGTTCGCCGAGATCGACCTCTACCGACTTGTCCATTCACACTCGCCTTATAAATTTGTTTCGTCAATCTTCCTTCATCCATTCTTTCTACGTGTTTCAACCATCTAAGCATTCCTTTGTCTATCTTTGTAACCACATCTTTTTTTACACTACAGCGTTTTTTTATCTCACTATTCTTTACTTTATCCAACTGAGTCAATCCGGCTATACTTCTCAGACTACTCATCTCCGCAGAATTAATCCTAATTTCATGTTCTTCTGCCAAACCCAACATTCAATACCATACATAAGTGTAGAAACCAACACACCTCTATGCACAGCCAGACGTGCCTTTTTTGACACTTTTTAGCTATTTAGCTATGCAGTGCCCCATTCATTTGTTTTCCTGCCAACACCCTTCGCTCAATGTCACTGTCATACTTTCCATCTCCCGTAAACTTTGAACTTAAATACACAAATTCATTTATTTGTTCCACTCTTTCTCCCTCAATCGAAACTTCACAGTTTGTTATGCTTTCTTCTCTTTGAAAAACCATAACTTTTGTTTTGCTTACATTGCAAAAGTCCATAAACGCTTTCCATACAAATTTTTTCCTGCAAACAGTATTCTTTGGTATATTTAATTCGATAATTTCATTAATATTCTCATGAGTATTACAGCTAAATCGTGACATTTTGAAATATTGAATATTTGAAATGTCAAAATCGAATTGAAATAAAACGAAGGTATCCATAGCAACATGTTTTAGTGAAATTAGCTCATGGGATCTGTTTTCAGTATAATGTTGGTTTGATTGGTTGTGTTTAATTAGATGACCACAAATTAACTGATTTCATTGGATTTCTACTTGAGCAAAAAATTTTAATGCCTAATTAACGGCTGCACTTAAAGATGGTATTATTAATTCAATTTTATGGTCAGATGAGAACTGACTAACAAAAGAATAGTGAATCGGCGTAACTTCCATTACTTCCATAACCTGCGCTGGATACAGGAGACTTTTAAAGAATTTGGGAAATTAATGTATGGTGTGGTATGATTGACGGATTTATAATTGGACCTAAATGAAGTTACCTTTAACTGGGATTAATTATTTACAATTTCCTCAAGATGATTTGCCTGTACTTTACTGTAATATGCACCTTTTGGATTATTTTTTAATGGGGATATTTGAAGAAAAGAGTGTAGAAAACGCCTCTTGTAGATTTAAAAAATCTCAAAAATAGAATCAAAAATGAAATTGAAACACTTAATGCTGCTGCTCAGGTATTAAGAAATGTAACGTTTTAGTGTTTGGTATTAATTGATTTATTTATCTTATGACGTTAAACAAAGTATTTTGATATTTTTTTAAATTTGAGTTATTTATTGTTAATAAACTCCAATACAAATTTTCTTAAACTGAACTCTTACTATTACGAGTATTCTTAAATTTTTAACTAAAATTCTTATACATTCCCCAAGTATCTATAACTAAGTACACTAGGTAAGACGTTAAGTAAAGATACCTTCTGTGTAATAATAAAATAAATATTTTACAAAAAGCCCTGGAATTTAGTATCTAAGACCTTTTCTTAACTTTTACTGTGGAGTCCACAGTGTGGACAATACAACTCTGGTTGTAAAATCACTTGTATGCTAATAAAAGAATAAATAAAAGAAATAAAAGCCTTATATAAGGAATCCTTTTAAAGTTTAAAATCTAAATATTTCAAATTATTCTCTGTGAATAATATATTATTTTTTCTAATATAGATGTTAGTAGGAGAGCTAGTGAACCCTCCGAGTAACAGTATGTCTGTAAGGATAGAAATTCTTATAGTGATGGGTCATAGCATGATAAGTACGGTAACCATTACCTGACACGCCTCAGCCCTGCACGTCATTAACCCCTATATTTTTGACAGTGTAGATAAAATTTGAAAAAAAAACTTGTTGCTGTAAGTTTGAAATTTTAATACGATTATGTTCATTCATTGTAAAGTTTAAAAAAAAATTGACAGGCGTTTTCAATGAGCACAAGTACCTAACAGGTGAGGGGATAGATGCTATGGGAGTATAAGTAAAAGGCGTAACATGAAAACTCATATCATTGATGCAAATTACATTATGTAAAAATAGAAATTATGGGTAAAATATTTTATTAGTTATGATAAGAAGTTTACCTTCATCATCACCTGATATGTTATCGTTACTTTCTTCATCATAATATGATTCTTCATTGCTGATTTCATCATCTAAAAAAACAAGGTTTTAATACATTAATAATAACATTACATATCGGATCTTGCGGTCAATTATATAAAATATTTAAGAATATATTTTTATAAAATAAAAGTTGTGTATTACCTTTAATGTGTTCTTCAGCTTCACTTGACTCATTCTCAGCAGTATCAGTGGGCTGTTGTAATAATATTTCGTAGATAGAAGAAGGAACTGCATTCCCCACAAACCAATTAAAAACATGTTTCCATCGATTGAGTACCAACCATTATCTTCAGGTTTAAGAACCGTTGGCACTTTTAAGTGACTATTTTGCCAGATGTTTGTATTATATAAAGATCGCAATAATTGTTGTTGGAGTTTCCGCTGGCATAATGGTAAATTTGGGGAATCATAACTAAAAAACTCTTATTTTCTCTCTATTATTTCAGCATTTTCTAATGCTGCAAATGAAATCGAATATTTTTTGTAATAATCGATAAGATTTCTTTTTTCTTCTTTTTAGAAAACATGGATTAAAATCACATCTGGTTAATGCGTGAAAGCCAGGTAAACTTTGGCATAAAAGGGGCCCTAATTAATTCAATTTTTTTAAATTCATCTTGCCATATTTCATATAGATTTTTAAATTATTATTGCAGAGGTGGTCCATGTTTCCAAGCATTATTATTAAAATGTCTGTGTCGGACACTTTTATTAAAACATTGGATACATCGTTATCCATTTGGCATATGTGATATACTACTTTCGTATCAGCTTCCTCATGATGCTGGCACGGTAAATTATCATTGATATTGGAGATCACACAGTTGTTATGAACACTATAAATATATTTTTTTTTTATATATTCTGGTTCCCACGAAAAGGGATATCCTGTAATGTTCAGAGAACATCGTGGGAACCAAGGGAAAGAAGGTAGGAGTTGGTGTTCTTCTTAAATTTCTGGAGGCTGTATGCCTCGGGGAACACCTCCCTAGGCAATGAGTTCCAAAGCCTTGCAATTCGTTGGATGAATGAGTCTTTGGAAAGTGATGTTCTGCAGGTCTCCAAAGTGACCACGAAGGGGTGTGAAGACTGAACTTGACGGGTTAATCTCGAAGAGACTGCCAATGGAGGAACGATTGTTGATATTTCAGAAGAGCATCGCCCATGAAAATATCTATAAAATAGAGACAAATCGCCAACTTTTCTACGGTGTTCCAGACAAGTGAGCGAGTTTGTAAGCGAGGCATCACCGACGAGACGAATTGCCCTTTTTTGGACAGAATCCAGTAGCTTCAGGATATGTTTAGGTGCTGCACTCCAAATATGGGAACAGTAGTACTCCAGTACAGGTCGGATCTGTGCCTTATAGATCATAAGCAGCTGACTGGAGGTGAAATAGCTCTTGGCACGAAACAAAAAACCAAGTTTTTGGGATGCACTTTTGGCAATGGACCTCACGTGATTTTCCCAGGAAAGGTTATTGCTGATAGTAATACCAAGCATCGATATGGATGACTTCAGTGGTATGGTTACTCCTGACAAAGTTATGTTAGGCACAGTGAGATCGGCTTTTCTAGAGAAAAGACATGCTTGTGTTTTGTTTGCATTGAATTCTACCAAGCTATTGGATCCCCATTCGAGAATTGTTGCTAAGTCCATATTTATATTGTTAACATTTCTTCCTCGTTCATTTCTGGTTTCACGGGCTGATATAGGGGCCCTGGAAGAGAATGCGGTATGGAGGGTACTATCATCGGCAAAGCTGTGTACGGGACATGAAGTTGCTTTCAACAGGTCGTTGATGTGAAGTAAAAATAGTGTTGGTGCTAGAATGGATCCTTGCGGAACACCAGCATTTATGAGTAGAGTGTCAGATGAAACTCCATCGACCCCTACATGGAGAGACCTGTTTGAGAGAAAACTAGCAAGCAGAGAACACAGCTGAGGGGGCAAGCCATAAGATGGAAGCTTGGCGAGGAGTCCCTGGTGCCAAACTCGATCGAACGCCTTGGAGATATCTAATGCCACAGCTAAAGTTTCTCCATACTTTTCAATAGATAGCTGCCATATATGTGAGACGTATGCGAGCAGGTCACCAGTTGATCTCTGATGGCGGAAGCCATATTGCCTATCATTGATAATTCCTGAGTCTTCCAGATATTTCATGAGCTCGATGTTGATGGCTTTTTCCATGACCTTTGAAATAATAGATAGCAGTGCGATAGGTCTGTAGTTGCTAGGTAGGGTCTTTTTGCCTTTTTTAGGGACTGGCTGTACTCTTGCAATTTTCCAATTGGACGGAAATACTCCCAAATTGTAAGAGTGGTTGAACAACTTGCAAAGAACAGGTGTTAGTTCAGGGGCACATTTCTTGAGAACAATCGGCGGGATTCCGTCAGATCCACAGGCTTTGTTGGTGTTGAGACCCAGCAAAATCTTTCTGATAGTACGTTGGCGAAAGGTGATCTCGGGCATGTGACTGTCAATAGGTGTAATGTTCGAGGGTTGTTTTCCCGAAGAATCCAGAGTGGAATTTCCAGCAAATAGGTGCGCAAAGATATTGGCTTTTTCCTGGGCAGTCGTTGCTAGTGTTCCATCTTCATTGGTTAGGGGAGGAAAAGAGCTGGAAGTGAAGTTTCTTCCCACAGCTTTGGCGAAAGACCAAAATGAACGGGATCCGTTAGGACATTCAACAAGTTTTGATCTTATTTTGGCATTATGAGCATCTTTTGAACATTCTATTGTCTCTTTGCATATGCTTCTAGCCTCAACATATGCTGCTCTGGTCTCAGGTCCCGGATTTTTTTGCCATCGATGGTATGCTGCCTGTTTGGAAGCCACAGCTCTAGAGCAGTTTCTGTTAAACCAGGTCTTATCGGATGATGTTCTTCTTTCGGTATTCGGTATGTAAGTTTGCATCCCCAACATGATGATTTCAGAAATTGTCTCAGCACATCGTGTTGGATCTACTGAGAAGAAACAAACTCTCTTCCATGGAAACGCTGAGAAAAACATACGAAGACCCTCCCAGTCGGCCGAATTGTAATGCCACATGAGACGGGGTGGTATTGTGCTGCTCGATGGTAAATGGAAAGATCATGTTGTGGAGATAAGGGTGTGATCAGAGTTTCCAAGTGGGGCACAAACTTCTATTCTATACGGGTCAGGATTGGTGGTGAGGAAAAGATCTAGTGTATTGGCAGCCTGGTTGTTGACATCAGGGATGCGGGTTGGTAGCTCGACCAGTTGTTCTAGACCATGAGTGATGGCGAAGGCCTCAGCTTGACGACCTGCATCATCAGTTTTGTTAGAGAATTTGAGCCAGGCAGCGTTATGTACATTAAAGTCCCCCATGATTATGGTTTCAGCTGTTGGATGGTTCTCCTGAATGTAGTCCAAATTGAGTGATAAAAACTCAAAGAGGTTGTTATATGAAGGTTCGTTAGGTGATAGGTAAAGGCAGCAGAGGAACTTAGTCACTTTGGTATCAGATAGCTTAAACCACATCACATCAAAGTCTTTCGGTTCCAAACTCTCTTCACGCTGGCATGAAAGGTTAGCCTTAGCGTAAAGGCAGACTCCACCTTTGAACCTGAGTCGAGAATGGAGTTCGTAACCAGGACAAAGCATATGGACCTTGTTGGTGGACGAGTTTACTTGTGTTTCTGTTAGAGCCAGAATATCCGGTTTTTTCGTCTGTAGGTGATGGTGGACGTCATTGATGTTCTTGTTGAGTCCACGGATGTTGCAAAAATTAATCTTTAATGTTGAGTCTCCTCGAGTACCTCTCGCCCGGAAATCCGAATGGAGAGGTATTTTGCTTCCGGAGTGTTTTACTCTAGGAGACTTCATCATTATTACATTATTAGGATGCACCTGAAAATAAAGGAAGAATTGGGGAAAAGGAAAGAGGGAGACCGGAAAGTATCGACCGAACACTGAAACATGGAATGATCCATTTCACAGCACACAAAGTCGATATGGTGGTATTTCACCGGGCGATGAGACCATCTTCCACCTACGGTTATCCTTTTAGTCGCCTCTTACGACAGGCAGGATTTACCCTGGGGCTATTCTGAAGCCGACCCCATACAGCCTGAGTCTTCCAGATATTTTATGAGCTCGATGTTGATGGCTTTTTCCATGACCTTTGAAATAATAGATAGCAGTGCGATAGGTCTGTAGTTGCTAGGTAGGGTCTTTTTGCCTTTTTTAGGGACTGGCTGTACTCTTGCAATTTTCCAATTGGACGGAAATACTCCCAAATTGTAAGAGTGGTTGAACAACTTGCAAAGAACAGGTGTTAGTTCGGGGGCACATTTCTTGAGAACAATCGGCGGGATTCCGTCAGATCCACAGGCTTTGTTGGTGTTGAGACCCAGCAAAATCTTTCTGATAGAACGTTGGCGAAAGGTGATATGACAGATATGACATTCTTTGTAATTTAAATTGTTTATGGTATTTCCATCATATCAGTGGTCTGGGAGACGACCCGAGAGGTCTACACGACTAACTTCCCAGTGGAAGGAATGAAAAAATACCATATGTTTTGTTGTTATAATTATTATTATTATTATTATTATTAAAATTATTATAAAAAACGCTTTCAAATTGTTTATAACAAATTATAATTGTCATTAACAATATTCTGTTTATGTTTGTAACAATTGAAATTTTTTTTTATGATAAATAATCATTTGTTAGTAACAATATTAAATTGTTATAAACAATGCTTGATTATTACTAACAATAATTTTTCACTGTTATAGCGTCTTCAATGGTATTCTCTCAATACTGACACAAGTTTAAAATTCTCCAATTCCTATTTTTGTTTTCTAGAACTATCTCTATTTATGAAATATTGTCATCATATTGTTCATACAAATATTCCTAACATGCAATAATCATATTATTCAAAAATTCTTAAAATTATGTATTAAAAATATTATAATTTATAAATTGCAAAATTCAGGTAGTTAACCATTTTTTTCAGTTTTTTCATTCTTCACAAAAAGTAGCTCGACCGATTTTGGTGAAAATCTAATCAGTTCTAAGTTGCGTAATTATGCGTCGAATGCAATTGGTCACACGTCGATATCATTTTTAATTCTCGAGATAATCGAGACGAAAAATAATTCCGAACACACACACACAAGCACACACATGCACACACACGCACGCACGCACACACACGCGCGCGCGCACACACACACACACACAAACGCACACGCCACCCACACACACACACACAAACGCACACACAAACACACACACAAACACACACATCCGGGGTGCCCGTCCTGCCCAGGAGCTTCTGAAGATGCAGAGCCCGTTACTTTGAGTGCTCACGTTTTAAATGTATTCCCTTTGACTATACTAAAAAATTTTTTAAAAAGAAAACACACACACACAGGGCACCTCAGGGGCAGTGTGTGTCACAAGTGTATGACTTTAAAGCTTTTAGTGCTGCTTGGCTATCTGATAAAATATAGATTTCTGCCATTCAGGTGTTTCTTTCAGTGCACTCCTGGGCACATATCTCTATGGCATGTAATTCTGCTTGATTGATGGTTGGGGTGTTACCAAGGGGTTTTGAGAGCCTTAAATTTGGCCCTGTAACACTCACTCCAACCCTTTCCCCTAAACCCTAAAGCATCCGTTCCTAGTTGAGGTCCGTTCTCTGTGCAAACTTGGTGGTTGTTTATGACCACTTCAAACTGCATTTCGAAGTCGTACCTAACTGGCATAATATCTGTCGGCTTAGACATGGGTTCTAGGGAAATATTTTCCAAAATCTTCAAATGTTCTGCAATCCGATTTCCTGCTTTAAGATTTATTGTCTGGCTCAGTCTGAAGTCACTGATTTCTGGTTCTTTCATTACACATAAGTGCAGCATTACCTGTGATTCCCAGACAAGCTAGCCGCTGCACTTTCTGCAGCTTGACTTGTGCCGAAATTTGTTGCATACGGCGTGACTATATGTATGTATGTATGTTTTGTAACTTCCCTTCACGGAATAATTTTTCTTTTAAAAAGTCAACTTTATATTAATGCTAATTTTCAACGTTTAATTGTAATAATAAAACTCTGAATCAGCGTCGCGTCGAAATATGCCGAGTGAAAAAATCAAGCAGTGCATTAATATAAATTTCCTAGTAAGACTGAAGACGGTGAACATAGGGGATGTCCCTCGCCTTAATCAAATTCAGAAATATTTTGCACAACGATTAAAACATGAAAAAGATTTGTGCGAAGATAGTTACAAAAAATCTTTTTCAGGATCAAAAAACGTCCGTTCACAAATTTACTCAGACATTTTTAAAAAGTAAAATTTGATATTCTAGTATGACCAAGAAACCAAGAGGTAATCCACACCACCACCAACATAACCCAGAACAAAAAATACTAAGATGAGCAAACCGAAAAAAGCAATGCTCGTCATTTTATCGACATTTTACTTAAAATGGGTGCTTGTTTGGCAGAATATTAATCAAACTTATCACTTGTATGCACCCGCACTTAAAGCCTTCTCTGTGAAGCAGTTTTTGTCAAACAACAAGTCCCCATCCGCGACTATCCCCCATTTCACCTAATTTAGCTTCCTGTTTAGATCTTCTTTTTCCCAAAAATAAAAAATCCATTGTTAGTCTTTTAAAGAAGTTAAAGATACAATTACGCATTAACTAAACAACCGAATGTCTCTTCACTGTTATGAATAGGAGAAATGCATGCAGCAGTGTGTAGACAAGCAAGGCTCCTACTCATATTGATATCTATTTTCCCCTTTTTCCTCTAATGTTTAGTTTAGGAACCTTTTATACGTTTTTTTTCTCTTTTGTTACTTTTCTTTTACTGTTGTTCCATTTATTTTGTTTCCAAAATTGTTCTATCAGTTTTTTTACATTTAAAATTATATACTGCTGCCAAATTGACAAACTAGTCTTAAAAAATACTGTTTTGTATTTTCTATTCATTCGTTTTGATCATGTTTGTTTTATTAAAAAAATTGATGTTAAATTCTTACATTTTGAACTTTTGCCAAGTTTTTAGAAGCATAATTTGTCTTTAAGCACATAATAAAAATTTTCTACACCGTTGTTACTAATTGATTATTTTTAGATCGACTCTATCGTCTAGAAATCGGCGAAAAGAAGAAAAGAAAAAAATAGATCTAAAACAAGGTGGTTTTTATGAAGATATAGCTTTAATAAGAGCACTACACATTTTATATAATGAAGTATTTAATTTTGGAGATGAAATTAAAGACATTTGTTTGGCAGGATACCAATATAATTTACCTTTAGTTAGCAAGTTGCATAAAAACTTGTGTGAGTTGCAGAATAACATGAAAGAATGTATTCCTAAAATTTGGTCAGATGTTTTTGTTAAAGAAGATGAATCAGATGATTATGCGATTATGGCTATCATTCAAAATAAACAAGATTTAGGTAAGTAAATTAATAAAATATTTTCGTTATTAGAAATGTATATGTAAAACATTTTTTGGCTATATACAAATCACTCAACGTACTATTGTCAAATCCATCAGTGACATTCTAAACAAATGCTTAAGGTAGTTCTGTAGTTTTGTTCAAATATTGGGAATCGCCTGAAATTTTACTATGGTGTAAACATAACTTTGAATCGACTCATAAATTTTTAAATCGATCCACCGTTCATTTTATCAGATATTTGCAATTAAAAATGGGTTTTTTGTACGCCATTCCTATACCAACACGTGAACGGATAGGACTTTCTTTACATTTTTTGTTATAAACGCTGAACGGTTAGAAAGATTTTAAAAAACACTCAATATGCAGTACTATTGTGAGATTAATTGAAAAAATGGTAATTTTTTACTGAGCGTTTACTTTTGGAGATAATGACTAATGAAAAATATCAATTTTTAATCAGAACGGAAACAAGACCAGCTGTGACAAAATAGTAATAATGTACGATGCGGCGACCTGATGGGCGCGTGGTTTAGTTTTTTTTTTTTTTTTGAGAAACATCTAGAGATGTTTATGGCTGTCTACACGTTTAGAATATCACAGAAATGAAAACAGTTGTATTCCGTGTAAAAATTTTTAATTTTTTTAAGCATAACGCGTTTTTAATCCTATCTACAGGATCATCATCAGTGCATTAATCTACAAGTAATATTAAGCTAGTTAAAGTGTGCCACGTCTTTTTCGTTCTCTATAGAGTACTCTGCCAGTGGTCTCTCTACTGGCAAATTATGCCCGAGCTCAGCCGTAGAGGGTAGAAGAAAAAAAAATATAATAGTGAGCCGCGCCACCGACTTAGACGGTTCAAGCCGGAAACCCCTAGGTCTTATAGGCACTAGCAGAGCCACACGATAAACAACTGAAATTATGGTGAACTAAATAAATGAAATTATAGCTAAAATATATTGGATACTTTACTCCTACAATAAATCAAAGTACACAGTTCAATAATAAAACTATAACAAATATAGTCAAAATTAACAGCTATGGTAAATTTTCTTGCTAAAACAAACCAAAAATTTAAAATTTACAACTTTATAAAATAACCAAAACAAAAGTAAGAGTAACAGACTTTACCAAGTTACCAAAAAAAACGTATATAAGTCAACTCTCTAATAATAATAAATCAAACGTTTACATAAGGCTGCTAATTTACTCATGTTTTTACCAAATACATAAAAATTTACACTGCCAAAACAATCGAGTTTATTTAAAAATATTTTTACAATGGTGTCCTTTAAAATATCAAAATTGTAGGATATTTACAAATAAGTATGAAGAAAATATATTTTTACCTGGACATAAAGAATTATTGAGTAGATTATTTTAATCCAAGTTCAGCCTTGGAATATTATCCAATGCAATAAATAGTTTTCAACAGTGTACCATATTAATAAATTAAAAACAAAACTTATTTGTGGTGTCAAAAATAAGTCACGTCGTTAAATATTCAAAAATAATTCACTTGTAACCTTTGGGTAAACGTATATTGTAGATCAAATATAAAAAAAAAGAATAACTTTAATCTTGAACACCTTAATACCTGCTAAAAACACCAAGCAAGTCTTTATAACACTGCAATTTATCGTCGATATGGATGATAAGTATGCACTACTCCTGTGGCCGGTATGGTTATGGAACGGCACCTGCTAATTAACAATGGCTTCCCTCAAATAAATCCCGCATGCGGTTATTTTAACTCGACACCAAAATCCAAAATATCAACAACGGAGGTAAGATAGAACGGTCAAGTTAAAAATTAAATGGTTTTTCTTCAAAATCCAATTAAGATGGCCCAAATACAGCCAGATATGAAAGAAAAACCGTAGAGGTTCTGCACACTTGCCAATATCACACCGTCCCAAAAATCCTCACCACACCACTCCCAAGACTGCCACCAAACGACTAGCACTCCTTCCCCAAGCCGGATATCAAGAAATGACACGGAACCGACGTCAACCAACAATATTCGTAAGTCCATGCTCCATACCAAGAATCGCGCTCGTCCGTGTTGATAGCCAGCCCCATCCACACAGAAATGCAAACCAAACAATAATATAACCGACAACACACAACAATCGAGGCCAAAAACCAAAGCAAAATCTAATAACGAAAACCCCCACTCAATCTCCAGCGATTAACAAAAATGCCACAGCCATTAACAATCGAATCCTATCACAACAAGGTATGCAACACTATTTACAACGAATGATATATTTAAGTTACAACAAAATACGGTACGCGACACTATTTACGAGTACCGGAGGAATACAAAACTATCAGAGACCCAATTATAATGGAACTGTAGAAGGGAAAAAAAAGGCACGTTACAAGTGGGTCGATTATATACAGGTGCTTTTTAAGTAAGAGAAAGGGCTATTGAATTTATTTGCTCAAAGAAACCACCTGTGGACCGGTTTCGGAGTGAATTGCTCCTCATCAGTACAGGGCAGGTTTTCTCGAACAACTACATTCACTCCCAGACTCCTATTAAGTACACATGAAAGACCACGCAAAAGCGTTAGTAGCGACATCTGTACTTTTTAACAAGCACCACCCGGTAAATAACTTCCAAAAACGGAGAATACTATAATGTGCAAAAATTATATGTTCGTTCAGAACCGAACGAATTGCTAGTGCATTTAGGCATAAGGTTTCCTCAATCTGGTGGTAAGTCACTCGCCTGTCTTCGGCAAGCACTTTCCTGGCAGCAGTAACGTTTTACTCCGTAACGTACGTTGGTGGCCTCCCCGTCCTCTTAGAGTCCTCCAGACTAAAATTTCCTCATTGGAATTCTCTATACCACCTGAATATAGTCTTACGATGTGGACAATCATTACCTAGTGCAAGAGTCATTTCTTCTAAGCACTAGTCTATGTTTAAACTACAAGCGAAGTTATACCGCAAAACCACCTGAATATCATTTCGTGACCAAGATGCCATATCACGCACTTTTAAACTATCACTGCTGACAAACAACTAAGTCCACTGGCCACATGTCTCAATATGCACCAACACTCAGACTCCTGCGCCACGTGGTTGCGTCATATTGCAAAACTTTCCTAGTTCCCTTTTTAAATTTGAGCTTGAATAGTGAGATATTAAAATATATTATTTACCTGTATTAAACTTGTGATCGTAGCTTGACTGGTAAATCAATAATAGACATAATGAAAGTACACAGTGAATGAATGTATTTGGTTAATCTAGTTTTTCATATTTGACAATGGAAAGCTTGCCAATGCTGTAGTGCTTTAAATATTATTTTTGTTTTAGATCCAGAGTATCGTTATCCACCTTCTGTATCCAACAAGTCGTGGAGATTAGAACTATTTTCATAGGATGAAACATTGTTTTTGATAGTTTTATATCAAATGTAAAAAATATTTTTTAGTACTATTACATAATTTTGATTTTTTTTACGAAAATACTTTAAACAAACACCTTTTAAAACACATAATTTACCCTTCAACAGCGGAAAAGAAATAAAATATTAATACCGCTATTTCAAATGGTTTATTCAATACAAATATAAAAAAGAAATGCCTAAAAATGTTCAATCATTCGTAAAAAAACCGTTATATATACATATGTAAGCTAATTACGTGATCTAAAATGGTGATAATAAAAATATAAGTTATTTAGTGTGAAAGATGACGTTATAAAGTCTAAATAAAGTCCATCATCGCACTTTTGACACATTGTTCGAACACTTGATAAACATCCTTCGCCAGTACACCGACGTCCTTTATTATTTTGGATGAAAATTCATTTTGTCGGAAGAAATATTGGGATCCATTTGATTGCAAAAGAGTGCATATTTTCTGGATTCAGTCACAATAAGTTCTATCATCTATCAATAAAAGCTTCAAATATTTCTAAATAGCTTTTTTCATTATACAGGGTGATTGCTTAGTGTGATCAAGCTCAGTACCTCTGTTATCATAAGAGATACCAAAAAAAAATTGTGTGTCAAAATTGTAGGCAGCTTTAAGAATCACATTTCAAATTTAGTTACAATGTTACAGGGTGTTCTATAACGCGGTGCCACATTAAAGTTATGTTTTTTTAAATAAATTACCCTATATTTTACCTTAAAATTAAAATCCGCTTTACTTCTCCTTTACAACAATATAAGGTTATAGTATGTTATACATACATACATATAGTCACGCCTTTTTCCCATAGGGGTAGGCAGAGACCACTTCCTTCCACTTGCTACGATTCTTACACACATCTTTTGCTTCCTCTACTTTCATCAGTGCTCTCATACATGCCCGTCGGTTGTTGGTACTCTTGACCTGTCCTTTCTTCAAAACAATGTTGATCTGATCGAGATATGTTCTCCGAGGTCGACCTCTACCGACTTGTCCATTCACACTCGCCTTATAAATTTGTTTCGTCAATCTTCCTTCATCCATCCTTTCTACGTGGCCAAACCATCTAAGCATTCCTTTATTTATCTTTGTAACCACATCTCTAAGAAGCCCTCAACACAGTATACAGATGGTGCGAGAGGAACAGATGTCTGTCAACCCCCGGAAAACTGTAATTATTCCTTTTACAAAAAGGAAAAAGCTAAATAAGCTTCGGCAGCCTGTCCTATACGGAGAGAGCATTCTATTTGCGGCGGAAGTGAAATACCTGGGTGTAGTTAGACTCACCTGGAACGCCCACTTGGAAAAAACAATAAACAGAGCCAGGTTTTCTCTCTAAAATCTCAGAAGAGTATGTGGCAAATCTTGGGGAATGAACCCCAAATAGATTTACTGGATTTATCAAACAATGATAATATCTATGGTCACGTATGGTTCTGTAGTCTGATGGACCAAAGGGTTACAACAGACAGCTAGAGCAAAGCTTGCTGGCTTTCAGTGGCTGGCATACCTGGCAATAACTGGAGCCATGTCTAGCACACCAACGGCAGCGATGGAACACCTCCTACATCTTTCTCCCCTAGATATTGTCTTACATGGGAAGCCCACGATAGTCTTCTACAGATTCCTGTCTTTGGAAAGGCAAATTAATGGTGAGCAACTCGGGGATCACTCCGGGATACTGAGTAAAACAAAAAAACACCAAATTCTCGAGATGGTTCCTGACTTGCTAGCCACAAAAATACACGTAGAAAAGTCGTTCAAAGTCCTCTTTCCGAAGAGAGACGAATGGGTGAGGGGAGAAATCCTCTTCCCAGAGACTGAATATGTAATGTACACAGATGGCTCAAAAACCCCAGATGGAGTTGGGGCCGGTGTTTTCAGCAGGAAACCAAAGATTTAAATATCTACCAGTCTTGGCAGGTATGCTACAATCTTTCAGGCTGAAGTCTTCGCTATCGAATTGTGTGCAAGAGAGCTGACAAACAGACCTCTAGCAAACAAAAACATTAGCCAGACTGCTTTAAAAGCACTGAGCTTCAACAAGATAAATTCTAAACTTGTATGGAACTGCATCAAATCCTTAGAGTACCTTGGTGCGAAGAACAGGGTGACCCTACTGTGGGTACCTGGGCACCAGGGGGTGGAGAGAAACGAAAAAGCCGACACGCTTGCAAAACAGGGGGCCGAATCTGCGTTCACTGGACCAGAACCGGTTTTTGGAGTCACCACAAGTACCGCCAAAACAATTATTTCGGATTGGGCGGAGAGGAAAATACTCATGTACTGGTCCGATATACCATGGTTGACTCACTCGAAGGTGTTCTTACATAAACCCTCGAGAAACACAACTAAGCAGATCCTGGAATGGAGCAGAAACGACCTGCGAATTCTAATGGGACTGCTTACAGGACATTGTCGCCCAAGATAGCACCTCAGAAAGATAGGTCTGAATCAAAAAACGGACTGTCGATTTGCTGCGTGAAAGACCGAACTGCTGAACATATACTATGTTCATGCCCCGGCCTGGGAAGAATAAGGTTCAACTTATTTGGTTACACCAACCTAAAACCTACCGATTTCAAGAAACTCTCACCTTATACAACCATGAACTGAGAAGGGCTGGATTGTGCGGTGAACTGTAACCTCTAGCGGTGAGCCACAATAGACCTACTAAGGGTCGCGGTGGAGGGGCACCACGCCCCACTCACATGATACCTAACCTAACCTTTTTTAATCCATTGCATTTTCGGATTTTGTGGTTTTTTAAAATCAATTCTTCACATAATATCGTTTAAATATAACACTTTCAATGCTTAAATTGCTCAAAATAATATATAAAGTTGACTTTTCACCCATATAAACAAATGGATGTTGGTTTGTTGTTCACACCTCGAGAAGTTCTTACGATCAATAATAGATGTCACCCACTCCGTGATTTTTCCCTATACTCCTCTCAATTTATCGTTATTCTTAACTGAATCTCTGTCCTTTCGAAAGATGTCATAATCAGTTAAACTGAGTTTAGAATTGGGGAAATATTTGTGAGCCGTTTTTCTACCTAATCAATAATAATATCATAAGAGCAATCTGCAACAGATTGTTGAAATTCAATTAACTTACACCGCATGCCTCCTCCATTTTGATAATAAATGAAGAGATCAATAATTGTAGATGGGTGACTTTTAATTTTTTTCAAGTTTTTTGGTTTTGAAACTATTTGAGGAACACCACCTATATACTTAATGATCAAATCGTTGTGTTGTCTCTTTTGAATGATCAAGTCAGATAAAATCTTCAATAGGGGAATAATCAGAGGGGCTATTTTGTCTTTAAGTCCGATTTGGTATACAACCACAATGCTGTTTTTAACTCAAATATTTTCCTAAAAAACAAGCTCAATGTCCAGCAACGTGTGGGTTGGTTGCAATTTATAAGCATGTATGAAAGCGCTGATGAAAGTAGAACAAGCAAAAGACGTGTGTAAGAGCCGTAACAAGTTGAAGGAAGTGGTTTCTGCCTATCACTACGTGAAAAAGGCGTGAATATATGTATTTATGTAGATATGTAAAGGGGCTTTTAGTAAGTGTTTATTATGGCTGGCGCCATCTAGTACCATTGCTTAAAAATTAGATAGTTGGTCAATGGCAATATAATCGCTATTGGAGCCTTACGTAACTGCCATCTAGCGTTATAACTTGTCAAACATGGAAATTTTGATCTCGTACTGATGCGCCCTCGTTAAAGAATGTGGAAATTGAGAGGAACTACATGAAACTGCAACAGGTTTCTTTTTTACACAAAACACGTCATAAAGTTTTCTTTTCTGCTATTTTAACTCTATTCCCAGACAACAACGCAAACGATGGTTCAATGTAAGAGCAGGGTTGGAGTTGCCCAATATATTTGTTGTCAACTTTTTATTCTGAATTTTCAGTCGAACAAAATTTGTCACTGTCAATTATTACCTGGGTCTGAATGCGGAATAGTTCGTTGCATATGAATTTTAACTCTACACGGAACCTAAGAGAACATACTGGTAAAATATTTTAAAAATTATATAATTTCTCATCCCCTTCTAAGGTGGACAAAAATGGTAACCTTTTTTATTTATTTTTCTTGAGTATAATTCATACAGACTCTGCTTTTCGAAATCAGTTTGCCAAAATTTTAATAATTTTACATATATACGGAGAGATTCGAAAATATACATTGAAATATGTGTGAAGGCTGCTTATAATTGATTATTTATTTATTTTATTAATATACGGGATCACTCCCATTACAACAAATTGTGTATACATTTAATTAAAAATTAATCAATCAACTTATATGCTAAATTAAGATAAAATTAAACAAATAAATCACTAACATTAAAATAAAAATTTCACAACTTAAACTCTCTTTAACCGATTCTTGAACATAGCTAACGAACCACTAAATATGTATGCTTTTATAATTAATTATTTTTAAAGTACGTTCAATAGGCAAATGCATACCATAATTTGTATGGTGAAAAGAAATATAGAATAAATTTGATTGTCTTAAATTTCTGACGGGAACATTCAAACTAATACCTTGGAGAAGTTCGGGGCAAAATTAAACCATTTATTAGCTTCTATTGAAGTTCGTCGGTCGAAGAGTCCTCTGGATCTCTGGATCCCTAAGTCCATCAATAAATAGATGGACGGCCAGTTGCTCCCTGAAGTCTTCCGGTGCCTGTGGGTACGCTAACTGGATTAGCCTTCTCACATCTGCCTCGAACTCTTGCAGACTTTTGCCAGATTTCTGCACCAGTGTTTTCATCTGCGCCCGGTATAGCTGTTCACGATGTTGATCGCCATACCTTAACTCCAGTGCAGCTACTAGGTCTCCATATTTGCCTTATTGGTCGGCAGGGATTGTCTGCAGCATTCTCAAAGCTTGTCCTCTCAAGGCCACTATGAGTGCAGTAGCCTTCTCTTCATCGTTTCACCCATTGGACGAGGCTGCAGCTTCGAACTGTCTGCGATACATAGACCAGGATGATTGTTCATCAAAAGTTGGTGTTTTCACTGAAATACCTGATGTGGCAACCCTGTCAGGACGATCTTGAATTTGAAGTGAGGCAATCTGGTTTTGTACGTTCTTTTTTATTGTGTCCACTTCTCTTTTGAGAACAGCGTCGATTTCATTCTTGATGTCCTTTACTTCATTTTGTACCGTGACTACTTCCTTCTGGAGAACAAGTTCGATCTGTTGCTTGATATCTTTCACTTCATCTCGTACTGTGTTTACTTCCTTTCTTAACTCTCCGCCGATCTTCTTGACATCTTCTTTTAATTTAACAATTTGTTCTTCTGTTTTCTGCACTACTTGTTCGAAGAACTTTTCTTGCTGTTCTAGAAGTTTTTGGGTATCTACTTTCCTTTGCTCTTCCTGCTGTTCTAGGAGTTTCTTTTGTTCTTCTCTTTCCTTCTTTTGGTCTTCCATAAATTTTTCTTCCAATTTTACTTCTTGACGTCGTTTTTAGTCTTCCAAACGGCGCTTTCCAACTCCTCAAATTGATTTTTCATAAATTTTATAACGTCCTCCATGTCGTCGTGAGGCGTATTTCTTGTATTCACTATAAAAAAATTTCACTACTGGCACCACTGTTACAACTTTTTAGTTCCTCTGTGGGTTCGGCGATTAAAAACTCTCGATCCAGTAACAAAACAATGTTTATTTCAATACAATAAATTTTATTTTCATTAGCCACTTAGATATTCACTTAGCTATACAACTTTTACAACTCTATATAACTATTTACATTTATTAATTCATAAACACATAAGCCGATACTGTCCTTTTCCGCTCGCTGTCCCTCTTTTTTATACCTGGACGAATAACCACGAGGAGGGTCCAGTAATTTCTCGAATTATCTATTGTCTTCTATGCTCGACTTTGCTAGACCGTCCGGCGGCCAAAATCCTCGGTTGCCGACAGGACCAGATTTGTAACACTAGGAATACAAATTAACGTTTAGTAGGATTTAATGAAAGAGTTGTTCACGGTAGGGGTAATCAAATATTTTAAAATAAATTAATGTAAAAAAATGAATTGGTTTACTTGGTACCTGATGACATTTTTTCAAAATTGAAATTTGTATGCAGAAGGAAGAAAATAATAAACAAAATATTAAATATATTTAAAAGTTAATAAAACAAAACAATTTAAAAAAACTTGAATATATCAAAAGTATGTAATTTAAAATTGCACTTTTGAGATCCTTAAGGGTTGCTCTTTTTGCCAGTGACAAAATAAAAAAAAATTAATGTTACCAAATATGTGTGAGTGGAGTAAACATATATTTTTTATGTAAAATAATAATTACTTATTGTTAGTTAAAAAGTAGTATGAAACAATTTCAGAGTAGAAACATTTATTGTCTCTCAACCCTTACTTTCTTGATTATTAATATTTTATATCGTCACTGCCCAGCGAAGACCACGAGGAGGTAAGAGCTTATCCTTCGCCAAGGAATTGGGATAAGGAATGTTAAAATCAGGAATGTTAGTTAGAAATGTTGATAAGAAATGTTAGTTACAAACGTTGTAGCTAAGTAAATAATTCTAAACCTAAAAAAAAGATTAATTAAAATATCTGTAAGAGAGAGAGAGAGAAAAAAAAAAAACCCAAAAATGTTTTTTTTGTAAACAAACCTGTTCAATTTTATTTGTTGTATAAAAAATATAACTGACTCTCTACTTTTCTTCTTTTACATGTATTGGTATCATTTTTATTTTTATGTTTCCTTACCATATCCTTAAATTCTTCAAAGATTTTATCTTGCAAGTTGGTGAGATAATTTATAGATTAAAATTAACGAAATGGATACTTAACAGTCTAGTACTTAAATAATTGGATAAAAATATATAAAATCTGAATAACATACCTCGAGCTTTCTTTTTAAATTAATATAATTTTTTTACTTTGATGGGCTTCTTCTAAAAACAGTTTTAAATTCTGCTGGTATTTATTCTGGCTGGTGGAAGTTTCATCAGCTAATAAAACATCTTCTTCATCCTCTTCAGAACTTGTTGTAGTTCCATTTAAAAGAACTGAAACAGATTCGCTTCTCTGCTCAAATAAGGCAACAGCGTGTATGTGTTTGCACATAAACATTTTCACTTTAAATTCTGCACACTCACATTTAAAGGAAGACACTCTTCAGATTTAAAAGTATACTCTCATACATTAAATAATTAACATACATACTTTAAATACGAAAAGTCCTACTACTAAATTATTTATAGCTTTTAAGCCCCTCGGAATACAAAGGCACTACATAGAGGCCCGAGGTCAGTAGCTTTCTTTAACAGAAACTTACAGTGATCTTTATTAGCTTTTCGCCCCCAGTGTCGATAAAGCGTCGAATGTCACTATGTACCGATCGCAAACAGCCATTAACTAGACGTGCCAGTTTTAACGGTCTGTTTCAACACATCTGGGGTGATTACTGTAAGAGATACTTTTTATATTTTAAAGTATACATCGTTAAAATTATACTCTAACCCGTTTCTCAGGTACTTAATCAAATTTAAAAAATAACATATTTTGAATACGAAAAGTGCTGCTACCAAATTATTGATAGCTTTTCACCCTCTTAAAATACAAAGGCACTACACAGAGGCCCGAGATAAGTAGCGGGGAGCTAAAAAAATCATCAAGCTATTTAAACCTGCAGAAGACACTCTGCAGATTACTATACATACTTTGAATACGAAGAGTCCTGCTACCAAATTATTTATAGCTGTTTAGTCCATCGGGATATAAAGACGATTCTGGTGATAATTTTGGTAACGATTTTATAACGACGCCGTTCCTGTGAAATGTTTTTATATTTTTAAATATACATCATTTCAACAGTCTAGTTACAAATACTGTAGGTGCCTTCAATATTATCGCTGAAAAAAAAACATACACATTAGTATCTACATAATCAATTAACAAAAAAACAGGTTAACAATTTAAAGGATAAAAAAGGAAATTGTAGATGGGGTCTTTAGTTTCAATACGCTCATCAGTTTTGTGTAATTTTAAATAAAAAAATTTAAAACATATTTTAAAACTTCATTCAGCGCCTTGCTTACTCAAATAATTTGACAAATATTGCCAAACATAGTAGAGATAGTGATTCAAATTCTTCTTCTTCTTCGGCTGGCACTACAACCCGGGGTGGGTTTTGGCCTGCTCTGCTTCCGTAACAATTTTTGTTTTATGGGGTGGGGTTGTTGACCCCACGCCCAACCCCCTATTCGGAGGGCCATTTCTCCCGCTCTCGTCAGCCCTGACTCACTTTCCACCTGGGTTGGTTACCAGATCTCCGGTGAGGTTGCTCAGGTTGCCGGGGCTCACCACATTTATATTCATATAAAGGCTACTAGGAGGTGAGAGTCGGAATTGGGTAGGAGAGGCTAAGCGATGCTTACAGTAAGCAGCATCGTACGGTGCGCATGCACTACCCCATTTGAACCCCAGTGATTCAGATTGCAACTGATAAAATTTTAGCATGGTTTTAAGTAAAGCATGAGAAAAAATAGTTTAAGATAAAATTTATTCAGCCAGCAACTGGACATAGGAAACAGAAATATGAGAAAAAAGTAGCAGAAAATAGTTACTTAGATTTTAACTGATTAAAGTTTAACATGATTTTAGGTAAAATATAGAAAAGAAATTTTTTATAACAAATTTATTCGGTTTTGGAGAATATCCAAAACATAACTTCGTCCATTTGGTTGATAACTTGAATAAACACAGAAATATGAGCAAAAAATAGTAGGAGATAATAGTTACTCAGATTGCAAGTAATAAAAGTTTAACATGATTTTGGGTAAAGCATAGGAAAAAAATAGTTCAACAAAAAATTTATTTAGTCAGCAACTGGACAGGGAATGTGGTTTTGGAGACTATCCAAAATACGATATGGTACAATATTGGATCTCTTTGTTGGTTTAGCGGTTCCGCAACTATAACACTATCAATTTCGTCTGGCTGGATTTTTCTTTTCAGTCAAAACAGCAAATGACAGTGTGGTAAAACTTTGCTACTGCCACTTCACACTTGGCATGTAACATTTCACTTTGCTAAATATTTCGTCTTTGTTAAATAATTTTATGAATTTTTTTATCTTTATATGAAATACCTTAAAATTATCTCATGCCGATCAAAAGACCTCTGAACAGATATTAGTTCCGCATTAATTTAAGGCCATTTATGGTTACACGTAAAAGTGACAAATAAGTCTGGTCTCACATAGTTTCGGACATAAGTAAGGAAGTAAGAAATTTTTTAGGTCAATTTATTACACCTCGGGCTATATTATTAAAGTTTTAGTAAAAATCCCTAATTTTTTTGAAAATATAATATAGCCTATGTCACCTGGGGATAGTTTAGCTTCCCAACGGTAAAAATTTTTTTTAAATCGATCCAGTAGTTTCGAAGCCTATTCAATGAAAACAAACAAACAATCAAATATTTCCTCTTTTTTATAATAACAATAATATTTTTATTATATTATTATTATTATAATTATAAGTATAAATATGGAAAAATGTAATTGAAAAATTAAAGAACTACTAACTCACTAAACTGTTTGGATAAATAAAATTACATATATTAATATATATATATATATATATATATATATATATATATATATATATATATATATATATATATATATATATTTATTATCAGGTATTAATTGCTGAAAAAATATAATTAACTACTACATAAATTCAAAATATTTTCAATTGAAAATTCCACAACTAACACATGCTGACGCGACAGTTTTTGTGGGTAATGATTTGTTCTGCGAAGTTGTAGAATATTATTATTAATATTATTATTATTACTAAGTTGCTGAACTGTTTGGATATATAAATTTACAATAAATATATATATATATATATATATATATATATATATATATATTATCAGGTGAAAAAATATAATTACCTACAGAACGAATTCAAAATATTTTCAAGCAAAAATTCCACACTCGTCCACTACGTAGGAAGCCAACCGCGTGAATGAACCGCGTGGCACTTTATTTCTTTATATAGACTCCCCTCCCTTACCCAATACAACTGACACATGCTAACGCGACAGTTTTTGTGAGTAACGATTTGTTCTGCGAAGTTGTAGAATATTAATATTATTATTACTAAATTACTAAATAAATAAATTTACAATATATCTTTACATATATATATATATATATATATATATATATATATATATATATATATATATATATATATATATATATATATATATTTATTATCAGGTAGTAATTGCTAAAAAAATATAATTACCTACTAAACGTATTTAAAATATTTTTAAGTGAAAATTCCACACTCGACCGCTAGGTAGGAAGCCAACCGTACGAATGAACCGCGTGGCACTTTATTTCTTGATATAGACATCCCCTCCCTTACCCAATACAACTGACACGTGCTGACGCGACAGTTAGGAAGCCAACCGTGCGAATGATACACATAGCACTTTATTTCTTTATATAGACTCCCCTTCCTTACCCAATACAACTGACACATGCTGACGCAACAGTTTTTGTGGGTACTGATGTGTTTTGCGAAGTTGTAGAATATTATTATTATTATTATTATTATAATTATTATAATTATTATTGTAGATTGTAGGGTGGGTCGTGAAGGCCATGTTGCCTCTCAAGCACTTCGACCTATCAGATCTTTTGTGCATGACCCTTAATCTATTCAAGGCCCAGGATTCCGAGACTTCGAGTAAAGTTTATCAGTTTCATGGGGGCTAAGTTTCTGATATCGAATGGCTTTAGGAAGACCTACGAAGGCATTTCCGCGTATGTCCTTTCAATGCTTTCAACTAGGCACTGTAGAGCATTTATCGTGGATTTACCTGCTTGATAAGCAAACTTTTTTTTGTGGAGCGGTCCCAATTTAAGGAGTTCGCTTCTGATGTAACAGTCTATTATTTTCTCCATTGCTTTTAGAAGAAAGGAGGTAAGACTGATATGGCGGTAAGACTTTGGTTCGTCAATTTGACGTCTCCCAGTCTTTGGTATAAACGCCACCACAGCTTCTCTCCAAGCTTGCGGTATATAACCGAAGATAAAGCTGGCTTTGAATAACCTTTTCAAAGAAGGCTCTAGTATTTCAAGGCCATTTTGAAGTAAGGCGGGAAATATTCTGTCCTTTCCCGGCGATTTAAATGGTTTAAAGTTTTTGATAGCCCATTTGATTCTTTGTGTAATGAAGATTTTCCTAGCCATGCTTCTGCTGGATCTGTTGGGGTTGTGAACAACCCCTTCCAGATGAGCACATTGCTGTTCGTTCTCCACAACCTGTTTGGAACCTGCTGCAGTTGGCACTTCCACTATGGCGGTTGCCAAATCTCCAGTGATGAACTCTGGAACAGGAAAAAACTTATATTAGGTGCGAGCAATACGGCTGCTCGTGGTTTTTCGTGAGAAGTACAGTAAAGTAACTTACACGATCTAATGTTGAGTCCTTTTACCTGTCCTCTATTTATCCAGGGCTCTTGGAGTAGCCCTACCTGGATGTTGCCTTCAATAAACCTCCTTCTAAGCACACTCGTGGCTGTTTTTGAGTGTTTGAGGTTTACTTGTAGGCAGTTGAGCTTTTGGCTCATTCTGGATGTTTGGGTGCGGCTTTTTGCTTCCCCTTTTCCTTACTCCCGCCGGATCTATCTGGTTTTCTAGGCATCTTCTTACCTTTTTCTTAACTTTTCGGCTGATTGGATATCAACCGAAATTGTAAGAAGTTCTAGAGGGCCTTCAGATGTTCTTCTTAGTACCCTCTAGGTTGTTGCTTTGAGGATTTCGTTCTGAGCCTCTATTAAATATATAATTATTATTATTAATATTATTATTATTATTACCAAGTCACTAAACTGTTGGGATATATAAATTTATAAATTTATTATGAGGTAGTAATTGCTGAAATAATACTAAACGAATAAATATTTTCAAGCGAAAATTGCACACTTATTGTTATTATTATTATTATTATTATTATTGATTTAATTAATTAAATCTCAGTCATGACTCTGCGGTTCCGACACCTCGCAGAGTCGAGCTGGAGAGAAACCAGTGACCACTTCTCACGCCGTGAGGTGAGTGATCACTGGGACCGAATATCGTGTGCCCTGAGCAGACGCAATCATCCCAGGATGACGGCCTTCTGCATTGCTCCAGCTAAAACGTGTGCCTTTTGTTGGAAAGCTGGTATTTTATGGTGTTCCGAGAGCAGTGTGTGGCGTATACCACCGAGGGAGCCTATTGTTAGCTGGTGCCGAAAATCCGATCACGAACATCGTTAGGTGGTCGAGAAGGATTATGTCGGGCTCATTGGATTGTATCTGCCTGAGGGTGGAGAATGGGAAGTTCCAATAAATTCGACACCTCTCATTCTCCACAACGGACTTAATATCCCCCGGAGCATAGGGCAGCACTGGAGTTTCATCAATACCTTACGAGTGCCTCAGATGATAGTATAGCACCTGATATAGGCCGAAACTGCATACACCGTGCATGCTGAAAGCAGGTGCATCAGCGTTTCCGGCGCCCTACGGCAGGCCCTGCATCTCACATCAGTGACCTCTATACCCATGACTTGGCTTCGGTAATGTAAGGTATTGAAAACTCCATCCTGGCATGCCATGATAAACCCCTCTGTTTTCGACCTAAGCCCGCCTGACCTTAGGAATGCAAAGGTCAGTTTTTTGTCTTCGGTGTTGTTGAAGAAGACATAATGTAGAGGCTTATCCATGTGGAGCAGAGTTTTATCAACTTAAACCTTATATCTACCTATACCTTTTATATCTGTTGAATTTATCTTTAGATTTATACTTTTATTTAAGATTTTTAAGCTTTTGTTGCCAAAAAATGTTATACTATACTTCTCTTGTTATTTTATGTTTTTTTGTATGATTTTTTTACGTTTAAGTTTTGTCACTAAATTCTTTTTAAATAAAAAAAATTATGTTCGTGCGCCTGTTACTTTAAGTAAAAGTTATAAGTTTTAAGATTTTAAAACTTTCAAGATTTTTGTTTTGTTCATTTTTAATGCCAAAAATGATGTTCCTCTCTGTTACTTTTTTATGGAGAATGTGTATTATCAGTTTTAGGGCTTTAAACCTTTTAAGTTATTTATTTTGTTTATTATTAAAAAAAAATTAAGTTTTCAGTTTTTTATTTGTTTATTTGTTTACTCGTTTTATTGGGTTTTGTATCAATGAATTTTTTTTAATTAAAATTCTTATATTACTTCATCAAATTAAATAAAAATAAAGATTAAAATTAAAACAGATGTCTGGCCCTCGGTACAATGAGTCGACAACTTATCTAGTCTTATATTCTACCCTAAGCGACTCTCAATCTACTCTGATCTCGGCTACGAATGCTTAACTTTCGTCTCGCTGGTCGCAGTGTGACGCAAAGCATCCAAGTGTTTTGGTGAATTTAATTGTCGTTGCGCACAGGTTTTCTAGCGAGTCGATTTTTCATCAGATTATTTTTCATTCGAATGTTTGAATAAAATAATCGGATGTTGCCGATTATTTGTATAATCGGATTGTCGATTATTTTTCATTCCGATGCGCGAAACACTATTGTAGTTAATGTTCAAAGAATTGCAACAAGGGAGCCTTTGGAATAACCGAACGAAACTTAAGACATCAAATTCCGGGTTTTGCTCTCACTCCAACCGATACCGCTGATCGTATTTTCGCTTTCTGTTCCTGACACATGTTATTGACGATTTTTCAATCTATATATTAAGTGTTTTTTCTTGAATGAAGTGCATTTAATCTTTTTTTCAAACCACAAACATGTTGATTTCCAACCCTTCTACTTAAAAACATTTGAACTCCTGCTTCGGATTCTCGCGTTTTAGTGAATGTTTCACAACTGACTTCTTGATGCAAACAACATAATGTCAAAGAGTCTGATTAGTATAACCCCTTCTCTTTGATAATGTTACATTTTCACATATCTCTCTCTGAATTTTATTTGTGCTCTACGTTACCAACATAGAAATATGATGGATCAATGTGAAAATACCAAAAAATACTAAAATTAACGAAAATATTACAATTACATCAAACCCATGTGTGGCAGAGCCCAAAATATACCAATTTAGTACCGAAAATACCAGAAACGGTCACACTGGTTGCCAATCACAAATTAACAAAGTACCCGTAATTTGACGCAGAATTTTACCTACATGGAAATTCAAAATACCCGCATGGTACCCACTTAAAAGTTTGTGTTTCACTCACAGGCGTTTTTGGATAAAATGTTTCCTGGAAGTTGGATTGGAAGAAGGGGCTCTAAAGAGTGGTCAGCCAGATTTCCAGATTTAACCTCACTTGACTTTTTCCTGTGGGGTCACTTGAAAAACAAATTCTATGCAACCGAACCAGAAATTCTGGAAGATTTACGACGAAGAATTATTGAAGAATTCCGTCGAATAACGCCGAAAATGCTACAAAATGTACGTGAGGTCTCATTTTGATCAGAACTTGTACTATTGTATGGAAATGGGTGTTAGACAGTTTGAACATTTAGTTTATTGACAATCATATTTATTGATTGAGTGAATAAAAAGTGATTTCTCAACGTCAAGTTTCATATCTCGAAAAAGTATCTATAGAATTAATTTATTTTGTTGGTTGATATTATGAAGGAAAATTTCTTTCATATGTTGCCATTTAAAAATTTAGGGGTGGCAGTCACAGCTACCCAGGGTTGAAATATATTTCGGGTGAATTTCATCGCGAACAATGTCCCCCTGGAAAATGTAGTTGACATGTCCGAGCGTTTTTATATAATTCGGTTCCGCCGACCTACAAAGCCGCTGTTTCGTTTTCAATGGCCCACTCTGTATAGAAACTATATGAAAACATAAATCAATACACAAAAGTCAAAACATAAGAAGCATTCCTTAATAAAACGTACAAAAATAATCTCCAGGAACCTATTACTGACAACTCAGTTTTTTCTCCAAATGTACTTATTTTTATTTTATTCCTATGATCTGTTTCAGTTAAATTCAATGAATCTTTCTACTGGGGCATTTGCAAAGGAAACTAAGGTTAATTCAGTCCACAGAGTCACAGTATTTAAAATAAGAAAATAAGATGTCTGTAGCCGTAACTTATTTAATTAGTGGTATTGGCCTTATTTCAACAAAACATCACAATAGTAAATAATTGAAATGAGATAAAGATGGAAGGAAATACCCGAATTTTACCCGCAAAATTGAAATACACACACAGTGGGAAAATACCCGAAATTCGGGTAATTACCCGGAGATACGCAACACTGGAACATAACCACACTGACAAAGTCAAGATGGGCGTTAAAATAACAAACCCAATAAACTGAAGAGTCTTGAATCTCATATAAAGTAATAATTTGTGTAGAAAACAATCCTGTTTTTTGCACTGGTCCAAGGTCAAAATTCCGAATAAATATTTTCTTTCCAATGTCATCTATCGACGGTATCGACTCTTAAAATTTTATCACCACCTATTAGCTGGTAGTTTTATTACAATGAGTTACGACTAACGGATTTTATTCCGAAAATTAATGATCTACGACGTGATTGGGGGACCAGAGTACTAACGACATCTACATGTCGTCTCCCATCGGATCCAATCGAAATCCCATAAGGTTGTCCTTATACAATGTACTTAGTACCCAGACATAACAGGTGGTACTCAGTGCGGGCCACAACCTCCCTAGGTTACGCCAATACCACAATTAAATGCTTTTTAAATGTAAAATATTTATTTACAACAACATTAACATTTTACGTTTTAACTTAATATTTTAATCACAGACAAGTAATAATTATTATAATGCCTAAATAAATAACCTAGAAACATTATACAATTAAAAAATATATAAAAATATTTAAATTATGGAAATTTGGCAGTTCTAAATAGTATTAAAAATAAATTTTAAAATATAAATTTGAATATGACAAGTGCAAATATTTAATGATTTGACAGTTTTAAGATGAAAAACATAAAAACAATTGTTTCTTCATATATAATTCTCTCATAAATGTTGACAAACTAAAAATTTTTAAATGATACAATAATGGTAGCATAACTTTTTTTATGAATTTGATGTTTAATTGTTACATTATTTTTGGATAATTATATTTATTAAAAGTATCAAATAATTAAAAACAATTACCTATTAAACAAGGTTTGTGTCAAAACAGCACATTAGTTCAATGGTCACCCATTTTGTTTTTATTCTTACTTAACGTAATTAAAAACAATGTCCGATTAAACTTTAATATAAAGTTTTGGCTTTTCTAGACACTTTATTTTTACATGCATGAAATTTTAATTAAATAAAAGATCTTTCATGTGGTAACTTGGAAAACTGTACCACTAATTGACATAAATAATGTGATGTTTGTAAAATTATAATAACAGTAGTAAAATAAAACAACATCTTAAAAAATTATTAAATTTGAGACTGCGTAGTTCTTTTCAGCGTATTTGGCGCGTAACTGAAATTCTATTAGACATTTTCATTACTCCATCTCTTTGAGGTACAAGCTTATGTTCGGTTTGCATTAGAAAGCATTTGGTATTAGATAGTAAGTTCTGCATTTTGTACCAAAATGCCATCTCACCAGTCAGAGCAAGATTATTGTAAGGTATTTAAAATAATCAGTGATGTATTTCCTCGCAATATACTGGCTTTAATTGATTTAGATAAAGTAGGAAATGCATTTATCAATGTCAAGGAAGAATTTATTCAACTAAAAAACGGCCATTTTAAGAGACAAAATCAATGGGTCGTCATGTGGGTATGGGAAGAGACCCCAGCGGCCACTGGAAAGAGAAATGATACGGTGGAGAGATAATATCGCTAAGGATCGACTTTAAATATCAAACAAGTAGAAGAACTGATGACGAACCGCAGCAAGTGGAGGCAGATTGTAAAGTCAGCGAAGTCCCACCTTGGGTTATAATGCTATAAAACGAATTGCTTAGGTCTAAAAATCAACCTTCGGAGTCTGCTAGCCTTATCTGTGACGACAAAATAAATAAAGTAATAAGAGAAAGTGGTTTAGTGTATCAATTAATTTGTTTCACTTCAGTGAAAAAAGTGAGTAATATCCTAATGTTTTTCAACTGTTAAATATATTCTAAAAATAAAATATATACCTACCTAAAAATGTATACATTTATCTAGCTCTGTCTATGACGTAATTAATATTCATAATCTCCTTATTTATCACTAAAGCAATACATTACGACAAAGACATAATGTTGACTTTCCCTCGTGGGAAACAGTAGCACATACTCGTAAAATATCATATATAATCATATTAATGTACGGCATAGCAATTTTTTTAACACTGTGCAACTCCACTGATACTGCTTTGCTGTCTATTATCAACGAAGATAGACTCGCTCAGAAGATTATTGCTGTGTTAAAAATTGGTTGCAAAATTTCTCGAGTCCACTCTGTAGTTATAAATGCAGCCATGAAGTGACGCTTACATAACTAAACGCCGATTAATTGAGAGCCTAGTGCCTAGTTTAAATTTCAGCAGTAACGTACTAAATTTGATCAATGTGATCGGTACGTTCAAAGAGTATAAGATAGATGGGAAGGTCGCGTATAATCGACACACATGCCATCCTGTTAGTTGTGTCCAAGTACTGAACTACTATCATGGCGATTTGTAATATATTTATGTGTAATACGGCGTAAAACGAAAAGATAACAAACAAAAAGCCATTCCGCCATGCATTACAGGAATGATGTTAACCATTAACAGCGTTTTAAAATTATCCAAAATTAATTTATTCACATTAAATTGAACGGATTCTAGGATTCTACCGCGTTTTTCGTTTTCAAGACTGGACACAATCACTAGAGGCGCTATAACTAGTATACTCTTTTTTAACATTACTCGTAATGGGAGCCTTCCCCTCTATCTTATACTCTTTGGGTACGTTCAATACATTTAAAATTGTGTTAAATCCAAAACAGTAGTAATTAGATAACAAATAGAACATGGATAGTCCGATGCTTGCATCTAACTTTTAAAATTGGGTTAGCAATGACAGTCTTGTTAAGTAAGCTGCTCTCAATTGTAATTTAATTACTCGTTTCGTAACAATTACAATTATATTTTCACAATTACATTTTACAAAAGTATCTTTAATAATTTCAATAAGTGAAAAGTATAAATCCAAATTCGTAGACAGTTGGTTTAAAGTAATCGGTTTTTAATCTATATATTTAAAATAATTAATAAGTAATATAAATTAGATAATTAGTTAGAGTTGTATAAAATAATTAGAATACATAGCATGAAGTCATAACTCGATTAAGAAGTAAGTATTTAAGTTGTTTGTGATAAAATTCAAAAATTACGAAATCAAGAATTGTAATTAATTACATATTGTAAAGTAATTCACTGTCATTGTTTATATTTGCCTTTTGTCGCCACCTTGCCTAAGCTAAGTACGCTTCTATCTTTATTGCTAATCCTTATTTCATATTATTAAGATGACATAAAGGCCAAAAACGCTGAAGATAATCAATCAGTCTTAAAGTTACATTGTCTCAAATATATGGATTACTAAATACATAACGGCTACAATCATTATCGTCTTTGTTTATCAGGTTAGCAACGGTTTTAAGAATAATTTAGAGATTTTCTATTAACCATACTGGTAGTACTGTCAGATCTCTATACACAACATATTTAACCGTTATTTTCTCACCGCTATTCATTTCACAAAAATGCAGCAACCATTACTAAAATTAATACCGATATAGGAAAAATGGCATACACTTCCATTCTTGGCTTACAGATACGTGTGAGTGAAGTGATATCATCGTCTTCGTGTTCGATTCCATCTCGTGTAGGTACTTCAACTATCACAATCTCATTAGACCAAAAATGTATTGGGAATTCACAAAAGGTTTTATTAATGCATTCTTTCCCGCTGCTAGTATTCTTAAAACCATAGGTTGTTTTGTAAATGTCAAAAACAGCTCGTATGTCGTTCTTAACAAAGTCGTTATCGGAGTAAAATATGTAATAGTAGTAACCGTTCGAAGCAACCGTGTGTTCAGTGACCATATGGTTGATCTGATCCAAGTATTCTATGCTGTTACAAAGGCGACTGGGTTGGAAGTTACGGTTGAGTAAAATTTTGCCGTCGTAACAAGTTAACAGTTCTGTTTCGAAACTAGAAACACTGTTTTCGCTTGGTTGATTTATTTCTGAAACGTTAATAGCATTACCACCATGTTTGATGTGAGAATCTAGAGCAGATAAGCTTCGTTTTGGACGATCTACTTTATTTTCTGTAATAAAACAAACGTATTAGTATTTTTCCAAATGTGCAATATATAAATGTATTTTAAATTAAGATTCTAAAATATTTTTAATGTTATTAAGTTCTTGGCCCGGATCTAGGAGGGTGAAAAACGGGGTACCTGCCACGGGGGGCAATTTATGGGGATGCCAAATTCATATATTATCATATATTAATTGTCTTTTGATTTTGGAATACATACCAAGTTAATTTTCTCGTTCGGTGGCATTAACGCAGGGTCTTATCAAGATCCTGTAAGAAATGAGAGACAAACAAATAGAATATTGGAACGATAAAGGTGCACTTGTATCAAAAAGGTTGAGAATCATACCAGTACTCAAAAGTAAATGAATTTTCAGAAGAAAAAGGCCAACACAATGAAATCAAGAATAGTAGATCCGATGTAACTGTTTTCCAAAGATAATATAAAAGTAGTATTTAACAAAATTTTAGCAGAAATATGAACAATGATAGTAAGTGCAAAGAACCTGTAGGAAATTTTTGCCTTCTTCAGTGACCACGCGTTTGTAAATATGTTCACTAAAGATCTGCAAAAAAATTGATACGATCTTGTACGAAAATATTTCAAAGAGTTAAACGCAATTGGTTTCTGCAAGGAAGTCGCCGTATTTAAAAAGTAAGCATTACGTGTAATCGGAATTAACAAAAAGTTATCTGTTACAACACATGTGCAAATATAAATTGTAAACAGCTTTTCCCAATGTTTCTACAACTTTATATTATACTGCACAATACCTTCGGCATCTGCTAGCAGTAAACGAAGTTTCAGTTAACTAAAAATAATTAAATCCTACTTGCGTTTAACAATGAATGAACGTCTGTCTGGCCTTGAGATCCCAGTCATCGAAAATAAAACTGCGTATGAGACAAACTTTGATACATACATATAGTCAGGGGTATAGTAGTGGTAGGCAGAGGATTCCACTGCTTGTGTCAGGACAAACGGAGCTTATACGAACTGGTTAAACATCTAAAAAGGTGTTAGACAGGGATGTGTGGTTTCGCCTTGGCTGTTTAACTTATACGTAAGCAATTGTTTAAAAGATTTAAGAGAGAGTGCACATGGATTAAGAATGAATGATTTGATCGTCAGATGCCTCCTTTATGCCGATGATCAGGTCATATTAGCGTCATCTGAAGAGGAGTTGCAGGCGATGGTTAATATTATGCATGATGTCCTAAAAATCAAAGGATTGAAAGTAAATGTCAGCAAGACAAAAGTAATGGTTCTTGAAAAAGAAGAAAGCATGGCAAACTGCGAGGAGCTAATTGAAGGAGAAATATTAAACCAAGTAAATGAGTTTGTACGAGTATACTTGGGTTCAAAGTTTACTGGAGACGGAAAGTATGACTGTGACATTAAGCAAAGGGTGTAGACAGGGCCCTGCATAACTTTATGAGCAGTAAGAACGTGTCAAAAATAGGCACGTCTTGCTGTGCATAGAGAAGTGCTGGTCCCTACACTTATGTATGTTAGTAAATGTTTTCATATTTGTATACGTCCCAGTATATTTGTTTTGGGAGTTTTTTTAAAATCAATTCTATGTCAAGTTTTTTCCACGGCTTGGAAAAATCGTAGATCCGGGCTGATAAATCCGTACATAAAAATTGTGTACTCGTAGAAATATTTAAAATAAGTATTCATAAACAAACCTAGCGTTCTCCTAAGATTTTCAATTTTGTCTTTCTCATGCATTTTGGAGTGTCTTAACTTCGCCACTAATTTCTTCTCTAGGTAAGTGTCATTTTCTTTTCTGTCTAACCCGAAATTATCATTATTATCTGTAAAAACTTCCTCTCCTTTGTTATCGTCGTAATCAATATCATTATTTTGGATGTCAATCATACCTAAAAAAATATTACTTAACGAGGTTGTCGTGGTACAATATTGTCATAAAATTTTAGATTATACGCGCGGTAAAAGTATTCAAGCTTGTAGCGAAGTAAGTCATAATTTTTATGCAAGACTGTATCCATACAGTTTTCATATGTACGCATACACTAATATTCCACATACTTTTAAAAATTCTAACCCGGCAACGTAACTAATGCCCCACTAGAATCGATGTACAGTATAGATCGATACGTGAATTCACAGTGGAAATTTCCGTTTTATTACATGTTTTGTTTAATTTATATTTAATATAAAGATATTATTATTTTTTGTGTTACCATATTCTATCTTTAATGGCTGCATATTTAGTTTTACGTAAAATTTTATTACATATTTATTCTTTTTTGTTTATAAAAGTTACTAGAATTAACGTATCGATGCGCATACCTACACTTCTTAAAATACGAAAATAAATGTGATTGAATGAAACATTTATAAGTCATGTAACATTTATATTGTTTACTATTAATATTTATAGGTTATGAGCTTAAATTTCGGATAATTCTGTAAAACTTTATGCTGTATTTACTTTATATTTAATAAAAAAGATTGTAATAATATTATTTTTTGTATTACTCAGAATTTGAAATTTTTTACCCGTAATAAATATATATTTTCTACTAAATTTAATTTTAAATATTGATTTCTTCATCACTCCGTTTGAATTTACCGCACAAGTAATATCTTTACTCGCGTACAATGTTGCCAAGTTGTTGTCCAACTCGCTAGTATACTTTTTTATAAATTGTTGAACTTTACATGGTTATTTATTATTACATAACTAGCTGGTCAGTATTTTTTATTTTTTTTTAACTTAAAACAAAGACATGAAAAGCCTGTTAGTTTTTTGAAAGTTTCTGACAGTTGGTTTTTTTCTAGAACTAATCAACTGGTACAGAACTACAGCGAGCATATACTCTCCATGTTAATTATCCAATTTTTAATTGAGTCTTTTTCAGGTTAGTTGTCAAATTACTTTAAATTTTAAGGGTAATTATATTATCATGTCTTTAATAAGTATACAAAAATTTAGAATTTTCTGACGCTATGCCTACACCACGACAACTATCTTAATGAGATACCGAACCAGTTTTAATTTATAATTTTTTAATGCTTACCTAAATTTTCAGCTGGCTTTTCATTCTCATATACTTTAACTTTGTTGTACTCAGAATCCATTCTGGCACCATATTGTGCGTAATTTTCTCGCATAAGGTTGCAGGTATTCAAATTTTTATCTCCTCGTACTACCAAAAGTCGAGCACCGACAAATCGGGAACACACCTAAATAATAGATATACAGATAAATAAAAAAAAATAAGTGAATAAAATGCATAAAATAAATAAACTTAATTGATACGAGGGCGGTTTGATAAGTCAGTGACTTTTTGAATAAAACGTTTGTTTCGGTAATGACTTCTTCATTCGACTCAAATCTCTTACCGCCCAGCCATTTCTTTAGGTTTGGAAACAGAAAATAGTCGCAGGGGGCTAAATCTGGTGAATATGCTGGATGGGGTAGCACTTTCTTCTTCGCCAAATGCGGCCGTTTTTGCTTCAAATCAACGTCGAATCTGTTCAAAAGCTTTGAATAATATTCGCCGGTGATCGTTTTACCTTCCTTGAGGTAATCGATGTGGATGACACCGCGTACATCCCAAAAAACTGACCATGACCTTGTTGTCTGACAGACTCTGTTTCGCCTTCTTTGGTCCACGTTCACCCCAGCAACCCACTGTTTCGATTGTTTCTTGGTCTCTGGCGTGTTGTGATGGATCTATGTTTCATCCACAGTAACAAAACGGCGCAAAAATTCGTCCGGATTACGGCTGAACATCGCTAAACACTCTTTTGAAGTGGTCACACGATTGCGCTTATGGTCGAGTGTGAGCAATCGCGGCACCATATCGCAGAGAGTTTTTTCATGTCCAAATATTCGTGTAAAATATTATGTACCCGTTCAGTTGAGATACACCTACAGCATGAGCCAACTCACGCACTTTCATTCTCCGATCATCCAATATCATTTCATGGATTTTATCGACGATTTCCGGCGTGATCACTTCTTTTGGGCGACCTGGACGTTCGGCGTCACTAGTGCTGGTACGACCACAACGGAACTCTGTAAACCACTTCTTAACCATTGAAATTGATGGTGCCGAGTCCCCGTAGTATTTATCAAGTCTTTCCTTAGTTTCAGTGATGGATTTTTTACGTAAAAAGTAATGCTTAATCAGCACACGAAATTCACTTTTTTTCATTTTCGTAAAAATTCACGAGGTTGTCTGCTTTGAACGGCTATCAAACACCAACTGCACGACGTGGCTTGCTCAAAATTAGAAAGTTGCCCACTGATAGATTATAGTTGACGGCAGCACTGTTGCATTTGGAGTAACTGCGCGGGAAATTCAAAAAGTCACTGACTTATCAAACTGCCCTCGTACTAAAAATTTTTAAAAGTTATCTGACCAGATTTATAACGAATATACATACACTGAACTTAAGACACAAGAATACCCTAACCCCCATAACTCATTAGGCAAAAAAGATATGTTGTAATTTACCTAAGTAACAGGGTGTAAGTAACGCGCTGTATGAATAGTGTTAAAATCAGCATAAAATTCAAAATTTTCATGCCAAAAAACATAAAGTTGCCAATTTTCAAGACGATGCTGCTTAAAATCACAAAATTATTAAAAAATTTCAAATTAAAATTCCAACTTTAAATACCCTGTGGATCTCGTATACCTGTAACATTTGTATAGGACATGTTAAGCTCAATCGCCATATTTTGGTGTGTAGTATCTCCAGTTCAGAGATTGCCCATTCTTAATGAATCACCCTGTATAATATAGTATATGTATGTATAAATATATCTAACATTATATTTGCTATTAAAATATTTTATGTAACCAGAACTACATTGGTCTTTCAAGATTTGGCAACGTGGCATGACAGAAAATGTTATCGCATGTCTCCCTAAACTTCGCGCAGCTTGCGGATTCAGATATTCCTGTCGGAAACTTAAGAAATACAAATGAAATAAAATATCGAAACACATTTCTTAAAAGGAAAGAGCTGAGTCTAAAAACACCTTAAAAAAACAATCGAACCTCGCATAACGAGCATATTCGTTCCGGAGTAGTACTTGTTAAATGCTAAAAACTCGTTAAGCGAAACGATCTTAACCATATAAATTAATATAAAATATGATAATGCGTTCCATGCCGAAAAAATATTTAAAATAAACATTATGTGTAACTTTTATTTAAAGAAAAATACATGTGAATTATTAAGGATCGTTAAAAAACTTCATTTTTCTTCTATAGCGGAAAGAACCAATCTAGAATGAGAATTAGATTTGAAGAAAACAAAAGAATCGAAATAATTAGTAACATACCCAATTCTTTTTTACTAAAAAAGTGTCTAGAGACATTTATTTTTGCCGACGCTTTAAAATTTAGTAAAAATGCGACACCGCATTATCATGATTATCCTTATTGGGGTAATACTTCTCAATGTACGATGCATCCTCATCCACTGACAAACATCCTCTTGCTGTGAAACGCAAAGCAATTCCATAAGCTTTTCAGTGGTCAGCTCTTGGCTGTGCTCTTCCACAAACAAGCTCATCGATATCATATTTTTCCACATCCAGCCCAAAGATGTTAAGTTAGGTTAGGTTAAAACGGCGGTTCGGAGGGAACCCACTTAGGCCTTTTGGCCCGTTATGATACTGTGATGAACGGCGGTGCCTTCTCCCTCTACCGTGAGAACCAGTTGAAACTTTTAATAAAAAGTGTAATGTCTTTAATGCTAACTGAGTTGAGATCAGATAAGTCATCAATGTTTGGTTGCCCTAGTATATAAAGTTGTTTTCTGCCTAGAGCAGGGCAGTGACAGAGAATAAGTTTCTCTTCTTCCTCATCGTGACAGCTTCTACAGAAGTGGACATCATTAAAACATCATTAGTTCGACGTAGATCTAGTTTAAGCCAAATGTTTCGATGATGTGCATGTGGGTTCATTTTGCCACCTCAAGTTGGCTTTTTGAACTACTTTGCTGTGCAAGAGGAGCCGGCAGTTTGCAATCGGTACTCCTTGCTGAGATGAGATAGATACAGCTGGGAGGGTGGTGCCCTCTCTTGCTAGCTCGTCCTCCTTACAGTTACCTGGTATGTCCCTGTGTCCGGGTACCCAGACAATGTAAACTCTAAACTTAGTTGATAGCTCATTCAGTGATTTGATAGCAGCCTGGCTGTCGCAAAGAATGGATATCTCGCTGAACTTTTGTTTGTTGCGGAGTATTCAGACAGCTGCCTCGGTAATGGCTGTCATTTCGGCTTAATACACACTACAGTAATCAGGCAAACGAAACGACAAGTTAAGTGAGGGGTCTTTTGAGAAGACACGGCAACCTTCTCTTCCCTCTAGTTTAGAGCAGCCCCAAGATGTTGGCAAATTTCATTGACTACTGGGTCCTTAGATACTATCTCAAACCCCGCAACATCACATTCGACAATGCTCTCTGGCCAAAGCTTCTTCCAAGCAGAAGTGAGAGTTCTTTTCGATCATCTTGGGGCAGTGGAAGTGATATTTTTAAAATTCTGTGAGAGTGAGATTGGTCCCTTCAGTCACCTCCAAACAACGCTCAAAAAGTGCTTTCTTGCAGAGTTTTATTAGAAATAATCTGCTGATCCATAGGCTGAAGTAACGGAGTGGTATTGGGAGGCAGAAACCGGATCTTTACAAAATTGTATTCTTCAAGGAGGTCCTTTTGTAGGCTAGAAGGATGGGCAGGTGCGTTATCCATAACAAGTAAGACATGAAGTGGCAGATTCATCTCAAGTAAATATTTTTTCACAGAAGGACCAAACACTTTATTGATCCAATCAGTAAAAATGACGCGTGTAACCCAAGCCTTGTTGTTGGATCTCCACATCACATTTAGCTTACTCTTTTGATCTTTACACTTCTTAAACGCTCGTTAAATCGCTCGTTATGCGAAACGTCGCTCGTTAAGCGAGCTATTATTTTTGTTCGTTATGCGAGATTCCACTGTATATTGCATTTAATATCATTTTAAATATATTTGTTAACATTTATTTGGAAGATAATTAAAATTAACTGTGAATTATTAATTCGTTATATTACTAGCCAATATCCTTAAAAATGGTTTAGATACATGATTTAGTGTTAATAGTAATATCAAATATTAAAACATTCAAATTAGTAAATCATTACACAATATTTGTTTTGAATTATCATTCGCATCGACTATAAATTATTATTATTAAGAAATATAAAATATTTATTGAAAATAATTTTACCTTAAGTTTTACTACTGATCCCTTCAGCAAATAAAATCCCCAATATTCCAAAGTATCATCGGGCAATGACATCGATTTCTTCAACCTAACAAATAAGTGGTAAATTAAAACAAGTTAAACACGTTATCAAAAAAATATTACAAATATTACCCTCTACCAATTTTTAGATTTGTTAACACATCTGAATAAAAAGGAAACCATAGACCAATAATTGGTCTATGGTTTCCTCTGTTAATTATAAACAGAATGTACGCGGTTGGATCAAATATAAATCAGACTTTTTTTAATGGTTGCTGAGTAAAGTGATTGTATGTGTTGGGAGGAGACGACATTAAGGGCCGGTTTTTTATTGCTCGGTTAAGGCGATGTAGCTGTCAGCTAAACGATAACCTCTGGCTAAACTGTTTCTTCACCACTAGTTAGCGTTAACCGACAGCTATTCTTTTGGTTAAAGTAACCACCATCCAGAAGTGCCAGTTAGATGCTTAACTGCCAGCTATCCAAGCCTAGACATGCGCCATGCACTCCTGGCTCCACTGATTGATGGTTTTATTATTATAACCCAACGAGGTTGAATAGGACCTTGGTGTTATAACCACACTTGTGATTCGAATTTTAATTTGGCGAGATATAACAAGCAGAGACAATGAAAGACTTTGACTTTCTCAGTGATGATGACGAAGAATTATTTTATATTTATTTTAATTTGATCCACAATAAAAATTATTTTACTGCCCAGCTACGTATTGTACTGCATTCAAAATTTTATGACTAAACTGCTTATTGCTTATTTATTATTGTGTGTTATTTGCATAATTATAAACTAAATTGGCTGTAAAATAAAGGATATTAATGATGTTTAAGCTTGGATATCCAAAGGGTTCCTTATAGATCTCCCGACTTATTTACTGGGAAGACTGGAGTTTAATATTTATAGGCCGAAATAGAGTTTTATATATTTATTGGAAAAATAACACAAGACACAATATAACTTAATCAATCGGTGAAAAAAGGCCTTATCGATGAGATTGATATTATTTTTGACAGTCGCACGACCATTGGGGCACTCGTAAGTTGCACCACAACATCACCGATGGTGTGGGATTGCATGCATGCCCTCACTGAGTTAGCGACTGCAAATAAGGTCACTCTTACATGGGTTCTTGTGCATACAGGGATAAATGGCAACGAGGTAGCCGATGAACTGGCAAAAAAGGAGACCCTGGTGGAACCAAGAAGCCAATTAGTCGGAAAGTCGAAGCAAAACATGAATTGAAATTATATCTTGAGCAAGAACATATCGCTCAGTGGAATGCAAATACTGGCTGCAGATCATTAAGACAGCTGATGAAAAAACCTCTCCAGAAGTGGGCAGACGCACTCTGGACGATGAACCGGAGTAGGCTAAGCAGGATGCTTGGCCTGCTCACTGGCCACGTCGCACTAAGGGCGCACCTCTTCAAACTTAAGTTGGCGGCTGAGAAAAACTGCCGACTATGCGGCGAAGAGGAAGAGAGCAGCATACACATTCTTTGTTGCTGCCCGATGCTAGCGGTGTACAGGTATCAAACCTGGGGCCGCATGATAATGGATCCACCAAGTGATCTAAATGAGATAAGGCCAACAGAAATCCTGCGGTTTGTCAAAACCAGCGGACTGGAATTCTGATGTTCTGAAGACACAGCGGTAGTCACAGAGGATCAAAAGATCTAGGTGACATAGGTGTATATACCAATGGCCCAACCGCAAGAATGTAATGTAATGTAACCAGTAAGTTATGAGATAATTCCTGTATTGGTTTAGTGAAGTCCTTCGAATGACTAACTAAAACAATTTTTGTTGTTTCCAAACTTTTAAGTAGACTTAAAGCTAACCAAAGAGGTCGGATTTAGGTCGTCAACAGTTGATCAGGAGTAAAAACTTTCTAGCCTTCCCCAGAAAACCTAGTTTTTGGCTTGCTGACTTTGCGATGTTAGCAACATGGTCATGCCAAGACATATTATTAGACACCGTGACTCCCAAAATCGAGATGAAGGGACTTGATTCCGGACTTGTGATGGAATGATTTGAGGAAAACGTGGCGCTTTCTAAATAAATGTCAAAACTCAAAAAAAAAAACCAAAAAACGTTTAAAAACCAAAATAGCTACTACCAAACATACAGAACCTTATGAAAGATATGTCATTTGTTTTACCGCGTGCACGTCACCCATACCACTAATGTCAACACGTGCTGTACTTTACAGTCGTCCGTGTGAACGAAATCGCGAGCAAAAGCTATTGTTTTATAATATAATCGAGATGTTAATTAATTACCTGATATGTTTAACTTTTCCGCTTTTTTTCGGTTGATTCGGTAATTGGAAAGCATTGAACGTCGAGTTCATTTTCAATACCACAGATTCGCAGAATATCGATGACACTCCTTCGGAAATTGCCAATACGTCGGATTCAGCAACGGGATAAACGACGTCAGCAAAAACATTATGCCTAAGATAAAGGGGTATAATGATTAGGATGGATGGAAGAATCGCCGTCAATAAAAAAAGTAGCAAGACACGTTTGGCACCACGCATCCTTGTTTTATCTGCAATGAAAACAAATCACATTATTTTTCTTGTTAACCAACATCGAGTATGTTTTTACAAAAATTTACTTGTACTTTTTCATTTTGTTAGAAATACCAAGACAGTTTTCAATTAACAAAACCATCTAAAAATAATTGTTTACCCAATACCCAATAGAAATACTTATTTAAAATGGTATTTGCTAATAGCCTAAAATACAGTAATAGATGAAATTATAATAATAATAAATGAAAAGGAGCTCATTCTTCCTCACCAGTTTGGCTTTAGGAAAGGTCACTTATAAAATAACAGAAATAAAAGCAGGAGTGCCACAAGGTAGCGTATTAGGACCAGTTCTATATTTGCTATATACTAGTGACATTTCGAAACTCTAACACGAAACAATAGCAATATTTGCTGATGATACCGCAGTTATTGCAGATGGAAAAGATCATAAAGAGGCTGCTGATAAACGTCAAACCTCCATCAATAGAAATAATTCCTGGACTAAAACATGCCGCATAAAGTTGAATGCAAGTAAGTCTATACATGTGGATTTTACTAATAAACGAAAACATTAAACCCATTAAACGTGGCTTACGACGTGATGCCGAAAAGGTAAAACCGGGCCCCCTGGAAGAGCTGGGGAAATGATACTAGTGGGTATAGGGTTTGCCATGGCTCTCACACTATCAATGTCTCGTCAGGAACGCTGCTGCGTTAATGGGGAGAGATTGGTGTCCATAAAGGATTTTTCAAACCACCAAGAAAAAAAAAGGTATCATGTGATGTGATGTATACTACAATCTTTCAGGCTAAAGCCTTCGCTATCGAATTGTGTGCAAGAGAGTTGACCAACAGACCTCTAGCAAACAAAAACATAAATATAATATCAGACAGCTAGGCTGCTTTAAAAGCACTGAGCTCCAACAAGATAAATTCTAAACTTGTATGGAATTGCATCGAATCCTTAGAGTACCTTGGTGCGAACAACAGGGTGACCCTACTGTGGGTACCTGAGCACCAGGGGGTGGAGGGAAACGAAAAAGCCGACATCCTCGCAAAACAGGGTGCCGAATCTGCGTTCACTGGACCAGAACCGGTCTTTGGAGTCACTACAAGTGCCGCCATAAACAATTATTTCGGACTAGGCGGAGAGAAAAAGACTCATGTACTGATCCGATATACCAGAGTTGACTCACTCGAACGCTTTCTTACCTAAACACTCGAGAAACACAACTAAGCAGATCCTAGAATGGAGCAGGAACGACCTGCGAATTCTAACGGGACTGCTTACAGGACACTGTCGTCTAAGATACCACCTTGGACTGAATCAACAAACGGACTGTCGGTTTTGCTGCGTGGAAGACAAAACTGCCGAACACATACTATGTATATGCCCCAGCTTAGAAAGAATAAGGTTCAACAAATTTGGTTATACCAACCTAGAACCTACCGATTTCAAGAAAACCTCACCCCATACAACCATGAACTTCGTGAGAAGGACTGGATTGTGCGGTGAACTGTAATCTCTAGGGGTGAGCCACAATAGACCTACTAAGGGTCGCAGTGGAAAGGCGACCTACGCCCCACTCACATGATACCTAAACTAACCCAACCAAGCAAGAGCATAAAAACAGTATATGTTCAGCTGTTTCGTCTTTCACGCAGCAAAACCGAAAGTCCGTTTGTTGGTTCAGACCTATCCTTCCGAGGTAGTATCTTGGACGACAATGTCCAGTAAGCAGTCCCGACAAAATTTGCAGGTCATTCATACCACATTCCAGGATCTGCTTGGTTGTGTTTTCTGAGGGTTTAGGTAAAAACGTCTTCGAATGTGTCAACCCTAGTAGATCAGATCGGTGCGTGTCTTTTTGTCTGCTCAGTACGAAATAATGGATTTGACAGCACTTGTGGTGACTTCAAGGAATGGTTCTGTTCCCATAAACGCAGATACAGCTGACAAAAAGCCAGATATAATTTGGGATTTTTAACTGACTTTAATTTTCAGATTTTTGTTTCGTCTTACATTACGTCTACATTATTTATGCATTATTATTACATTATTTTGGTATTATTTTCACATTATTATTCTTGTGAAACTAATGGTAGCCTGTCGGGTTATCACTCAATAAGATAGCCCATAACTAAAGTAATTCCAAGTGCGGAATTAGCCCATAAGTGCGGTTGTGTGTATTTTTAGGCCCTCCTTAAAGATTTGTAGCTGTTGTGCCCCTGATTATTTGTATCTTTAAATAAAAAACAAACGCATTGAAACAGAATTAGAGTTTTATCATTGAGTTTTAGATTTATTACTGCATATATACTGGACTATTTTGATAAAAAAATGGAAAATTTGGAAAGTGGGATCAATATCCGATCAATACATTTTTTTATTTGAAGAAATTTATTACAGTGTCCCACAACCTTCTATGTAAGTTTCTAGGCGCACATGGCCTATTTCGACTGAGAAAATTAAAAATTCAAAAAAGAGGATGTGTTATTAAATTTTTTAAAAATACAATAAGAGAAAACGCGACATTTACAGTATTTTTATAGGTTTAAATTTATTAGAGTAGCCCACAACCATCTATCACATGCTTCTAGGTGCGCATGGACTATTTCGACTATAAAAAATACGTATAGAAGCAAAAGATGTGTGTAAGAACCGTAGCAAGTGGAAGAAAGTGGTCTCTGCCTACCGCTATGGGGAAAAAGGCGTGACTTTATGTATGTATGTATGTATGTATAGAGTAGCATGTGTAAATAAATTTTTAAAATTTAATACGACAAAAAAATGCAACATATTAAGTTTTTTTGTGAGTTTTAAATTTATTACAGTAGCCCACAACCTTCTACCACATGATTCTAGGTGCGCATGGACTATTTCGACCATAAAAATTGAAAATACGTATAGAGTAGCATGTGTAAATAAATTTTTAAAATTTATTTCGATGAAAAATGCAACATTTACAGTTCTTTGTGAGTTTTGAATGTATTACAATAGCCCACAACCTTGTATCACATGATTCTAGGTGCGCATAGACTATTTCGACCATAAAAATTGAAAATACGTAGAGTAGCATGTGTAAATAAATTTTTGAAAATTATTACGACAGAAAAATGCAACATTTACAGTTCTTTGTGAGTTTTGAATGTATTACAGTAGCCCACAATCTTCTAGGTGCACAGGTACTGTGTTGGTACAACAAAATATTTATTCTGATGAGGCTACTTTCACATTAAATGGAGAGGTTAACCGTCAGAATACTGTGCAAAAGAAAACCACAACTGGATGCGTCAACACCATACACAATACCCGCAAAAGGTAAATTTATGGGCTGGTATTGTAAAAAATAAAATCATCAGACCCTACTTTTTCGAAGGTAATTCAAACGGGCCAACAGGATGTTGCTCCTCCGCATTATGCGGTAGATGTTCGAAGGTACCTAGACGAAATTTTTCCGAACAGGTGGATTGGTAGACGCGGACATATTGAATGGCCAGCGAGGTCGCCAGACTTATAATTATTTTATGAGGGGCCATTTGAAGAATGTTGTTTATAAAACGAAACCAGCAAATATTGAAGAATTAAAAGAGATAGTTCGAACATAAATAAACAATATTTCTTAAGAAACCATAAACAAAGTTTAATAAGAATTTGTACACCGTTTGGATTACTGTCAAATACAGCAAAAGGGGTACAGTTTGAACATTTAAGATAAAGTCATGTATCAATTTTTGGATTACTTTCAAATTCTTAGATTAATCAATAAAAATCAATAAAATTTATTTTTTAAGCGCATAAATAACAGGATAACAGTTGAAATGCTGAAGGCTGGACAAAGCGTGGTAACTAGTCTGCTGTACCGCCTTTTTAACCTTTGTTGGAGGAGTGGTAGCGTACCAGACAACTGGTGCAAGGCCGATATCGTGCCGCTTTACAAGGAAAAAGGTTCGCAGCAGGTCTGTAAGAACTACCGAGGTATTAGTTTACTCAGCATAGTCAGCAAACTGTATGCAAAGATATTGATTAAAAGAGTGACGAATGAAACTGAGAAGATGATATGAGATGTACAAGCAGGATTTAGAGGAGGAAGGAGATGTATGGATCAGGTCATTTCATTACGAGGTATAGTCGAAAAACTCGTGACTAGAAGTCAGAAGGTCTATTGCGCTTTTATAGACCTGGAAAAGGCCTATGACAGAGTGGTGAGAGTTGTGGTCGACATTGTCTATTTATGGGGTGAACGGTAGTTTAATACGAGCACTTAAATTACTTTACGAGGATTCCACTGCTTGTGTCAGGATAAACGGAGCTTGCACGGAATGGTTTAACATCAAAAAGGGTGAGAGACAGGGATGTGTGGCTTTGCCATGGCTGTTTAATTTATATATAGACGATTGTTTAAAATATTTAAAAGAGAGTGCGTATGGATTGAAAATGAATGATTTAAATGCCTTCTTTACGCTGATGACCAAGTCATATTAGCGTCATCTGAAGAGGAGTTGCAGGTGATGGGTAATGTTATTCATGATACCCTGAAAATCAAAGGGATGCAAATAAATGGAAGCAAAACGAAGGCAATGGTTTTGAAAGAGAAAAAACATGAAAAACTGTGAAGTTTTGATCAAGGGAGAAAGAGTGGAACAAGTAAATGAATGTGTGTGCTTCGATTCAAAGTTTATGAGAGATGAAAAGTATGACAGTGACATTGAGCGAAGGGTGTTGGCAGGAAAAAAAATTAATGGGGCACTGCATAGCTTTATGAGCAGCCAGAAAGTGTCAAAAAAGGCACGTCTGGCTGTGCATAGAGGTGTGTACACTTATGTATGGTAGTAAATGTTGGGTTTGGCAGAAGAAGCATGAAAATAGGATTAATGCTGTGGAGATGAGTAATCTGAGAAGTATAGCCGGAGTGACTCGGTTGGATAAAGTAAAGAATAGTGAGATAAGAGAACGCTGTGGTGTAAAAGAAGATGTGGGTACAAATATAGATAAAGGAATGCTTAGATAGTTTGGACACGTAGAAAGGATGGATGAAGGAAGATTGACGAAACAAATTTATAAGGCGAGTGTGAATGGACGGAAGTCGGTGGAGGTCGACCTAGGAAAACATATCTCGATCAGATCAACATTGTTTTGAAGAAAGGCCAGGTAAAAAGTACCAACAACAGACGAGCATGTATGAGAGCACTGATGAAAGTAGAATAGGCGTGTGTAAGAACCGTAGCAAGTGGAGGGAAGTGGTCTCTGCCTACCCCTACGGGAAAAAGGTGTGACTATATGTATGAATGTATATCTTTCAAATTGTATCCGCTAGATCCCAAGAATCATACCTTTTTGGAATCAGCTCATCACCTTAATGTGTATCACCCTGTACAATAAAATTGTGTTATAAAGTGTGGAACATTAAAATTAAAAATCGACGTGTTTCAGATTTTTTTAAATGGATAATTATTTAGGAAATAATGAATTAATTCCATACTTTACGGACACATTGTATACAAAATAACGGTTAGCCCAGAGGTTCCCAATCTTTTCCGGTTTGCTGCTCCCTAAATAATCGGATATTTTTCGCGGCGCCATTATTACATCAGATTTTTTTCTACATTTTTAAATTGAAAAATTAGAAAACTTTCCAAAAGCGATTACCGACTAAAGCCCAATGCTGCAATTAATGTGTAATGTTTAACAATTTTGCACGTATGGGTTCGTTATTTAAACTATTTTTTTTAATGAATATGACAAACTGCCAAAAGGCTACAGTACACAAATCTTTGAAATCAAATCTCAAACGTTTTCGGCAACATTGCCATTATCAGGAGAGAATTTTGTCCAAAATCTTAACAAAACGTCGGCATTAGAAATGAATATTTCATCAACATCTAATGTGTAAGGAAAAAATTAAGAGGATTAACATAATAATTAAAATTAAAATGGCAACCTAGTAATCCTAGGTGCCTCCGCTATAAAACGGGAAATAAGGACAAATTAATTTTCAAATTAGATGTTGATGAAATATTCATTCCCTATGTTGACCTTTTGTAAAGATTTTTGACAAAATTCTCCCCTGATGATGGCAATGTTACCGAAAACGTTTGAGATTTGATTTTAAAGATTTGTGTACTATAGCCTTTAGGCAGTTTGTCACGTGCCTATTTTTTTTCCCTTCTACAGTTCCATTATAATTGTGTCTCTGACAGTCTTGTATTCCTCAGGTGCTCGTAAATAGTGTCGCGTACCGTATTTTGTTGTAACTTAAATATATCATTCGTTGTAAATAGTGTTGCATACCTTGTAGTGATAGGATTCAATTATTAATGGCTGTGACATTTTTGTTAATCGATGGAGATGGAGTGGAGGTTTTTGTTATTAGATTTTTGATTTGATTTTTGGCCTCGATTGTCGTGTGTTGTCAGCTATATTATTGTTTGGTTTGCATTTCTGTGTGTATGGGCTGGCTATCAACACGGACGAGTGCGATTATGAGTCTTCGAAGTCGGGTGGTGGTGAGAGTTTTTGGAACGATTTGATAAAAAAACGTGAGTAAATTAGCAGCCGTACGTGAACGTTTGATTAAGTATTATTAAAAAGTTGACTTGTAAAAAAAAAAAATTAGATGGTTTTTCTTCAAAATCCAATTAAGATGGCCCAAATACAGCCAGATATGAAAGAAAAAACCGTAGAGTTTCTGCTCACGTGTTAATATTAAATCGTTCCAAAAACTCTCACCACCACCCGACTTCGAAGACTGACACCAAAACGACTCCCCAAACTACTGACTCCCAGGCCGGATATCAAGAAATGACACGGGACACGCGTCAGCCAACAATCTTCGCAAATCTATGTTCAAAACTCATAATCGTACTCGTCCGTGTTGATAGCCAGCCCATCCACACAGAAATGCAAACCAAACAATAATATAGCTGACAACACACGACAATCGAGGCCAAAAATCAAAGCAAAAATCTAATAACAAAAACCCCCACTCCATCTCCATCGATTAACAAAAATGTCACAGCCATTAATAATTGAATCCTATCACTACAAGGTATGCAACACTATTTACAACGAGTGATAAATTTAAATTACAACAAAATACGGTAAGCGAAACTATTTACGAGCACCTGAGGAATACAAAACTATCAGAGACCCAATTAATAATGGAACTGTAGAAGGGAAAAAAATAGGCACGTGACAAGTTTGTCACATTCATTAAATGTTACAAAGTACATACAACCTTTTTTCTGGATTTAAACTTTTGTTAGTTGAGGTAGGTGGTCATAATATTATTTTAGTTCTTCCTTCCTGTTTTAAAAACGAATAATTTTTTCAGAAGTATTAAAGTATAACTCGTATATTCTCACTACCGCTCTAAACACGAATCCCACATTTTTATACGGAGGTTTCTTTTTCAAGGGATTATTTTATTTATTTCAATATCATTGCTCGTCTTGGTATCATAACTAGTTTGTTGTAAAAGTCGATCAAAATTATCCGGTACCGCTTTGGATAATCGGGTACCCAAATTATTATTGACAATTTACTACATTGATAACTAATGATATATAAAAAAATACCAGTTACCTCTACAAGACATTATTATGCACTATATTAAAAAATTAATTATTAATTTCGACAGCTGATAAACGACGCCAAAAATGGACAGATAACTTTGGTACGCACAAAAAATTTCGACATCCAAAATAGCCAATATGTACAGTAAAAATAGTTATAAATTCTACAATTACCAATAAAAATACACCGAGCGTTTTAGTCGTTAAATACCTATTTTTTCATACTTACACATCTTCACTTTTGTATCCGCGCGTTCACTTATTTTGATTTTCTTTTAAATACTCCTCGTAAATTTGTATTTTATAGTTTTATTCCAATGACATGTAAACTAGTTAATGCACACACAAAATAAAAACTGTACTCTTTAATGTTAGTAATAACACTGGTGCATCGGTCTAGAGTGGGAGAACTTCTTCGGAATGGTTTGCCTATTCCCGTACAGACGTCACGATGTACCAAAGTCTTTTAAAAAGAAGGACTTGAATTTTTAAATAGACATGTCAACGGCCCCCACCATATTCCCAAAGTCAGCAGATTCATACCGAATTAAGTACCAGTGGCGTATCGTTAATATTTTTTAACTGTTACCAAATATTTATGTAGTAGAAAATGTATTAAAAAATTTAAAGTAAACAAAAAAATATATATAAAATGATAGTTAAATAGATCATTAGGGGTTGCTCTTTACGCCGGTGACAGAATAAAAAATTACTCTCTTATTCCAAACGCTTTAATCTTACATCATAACTTTTCATTAATACATCTTTATTATCGGGTGTTTTTTGCTACCGAAAACCCAATTTAAAAAGTACTTTTATTATTGTTCACTGCCCACCATCAAAACCTACTTTTTGTTAAACTGCGTCGTTTTAAAATGAAATTTCTTGAGCACTGCCTGATGTTTTTGAAGATAAAATACATACATCTGATCGAGATATGTTCGCCGAGGTGCCTTTTTTGACACTTTCTGGCTGTTCATAAAGCTACGCAGTGCCCCATTTATTTGTTTTTCTGCCAACACCCTTCGCTCACTGTCACTATCATACTTTGCATCTCTCGTAAACTTTGAACCAAAGCACACAATTACATTTACTTCTTCCACTCTTTCCTCCTCAAACAAAACTTTACAGTTTGTCATGCTTTCTACTCTTTCAAAAACCATTACTTGCGTTTTGCTTAATTTATTTTCATCCCTTTAATTTTTAGGGCATCATGCATAAATTAACCATCGCCTGCAACTCCTCTTCAGATGACGCCAACATGACTTGATCATCGGCGGAAAGAAAGCATTTGACGATCAAATCATATATTTTCAATACATATGCACTCTCTTTCAAATCTTTTAAACAATCGTCTATTTATAAGTTAAACAGCCGTATCTCAAATCTTTTTCGATATTAAACCAGTCCGTGTAAGCTCCGTTTATCCCAACACAAACAGTGGAATCCTCGTTGAATGATTTTAGTGCTCGTATTAAACTACCGCTTACCCCATACATAGACAATGTCGACCACAATTCACTCCTTACCACTTTGTCATAGGCCTTCTTCAAGTCTATAAAAGCGCAGTCAGCCAAGAATTTTTCGACTATACCTCGTAATGAAAAGACCTGATCCATACATCTCTTTTCTCTTCTCATTTTTATCCATCACTCTTTTAATCAATATCTTTGCATACAGTTTGCTGACGATGCTGAGTAAACTAATACCTCGGTAGTTCTTACAGTCCTGCTGCGAACCTTTTTCCTTGTAAAGCGGCACGATTACGGCCTTGCACCAGTCGTCTGGTACGCTACCATTCCTCCAATAAAGGTTAAAAAGGCGGTACAGCAGACTAGTTACTACGCTTTGTCCAGCCTTCAGCATTTCAACCGTTATCCTGTCGTACCCAGCAGGTTTACCCCATTTTATACTGTTCAACGCTTCCACAATTTCTGTCGTACTAATTTCACTTTCATTGCAACTTTAATTACATAGCAATTAATTTTTTTTTTCCAGTAATTCTTCTCATTTTTCGGTCTGCCTATTTTAAATAGAAAAATATAACAGCAACAAAAAACACCTGCACTCCCACGCACTCATACAACTAATAAAACTAAACTACACAAACCCCCTTCTACATGATTACATAATCCCGTTTAAAAATTTCGCGCGTACTTCTTTGTTTACCTTTAAGCAGGGTTATTCGGCAACCGTGGTGTTTTTAACTTTTTATCGATTCAAATTCTCTGACTGATTTAACCGGAAGTGGTACCTAACAGTAATAATTAAAGTCTATAGAATGTTGCATTGGTGAGGATTTTTAAAAGGGTTTATGAACTTTTTGAAAAAGAAACATTTCTTGGAACCTTCTTAAAGTAATTTAATACAGTAGGTCGAGATAAGTAATATTTACAACGTAAATCTATAATTTACATTCTAAAGAAGGTGCCGCTTGTAAATCTATTATAAACTTTGCTTGCCTGTTGGTAATAAATGTACCCCATCTACCTAAAGTTGTCGGTCATACAAATGAGAACCTTTCTATTGATTTATTTAGTCTGCAGAAATGGTGGCTTCTATTCTTTGTAAAAATTAAAAAAGACAAATCAAAAGTTAAGTATGTATTTTTTATAGCTTTTTTCTGGTACAAAATTTTGATTTATAAAATATTTTCAACCAATTTACTTAAAATGTTGAATATATTTATACATTGTCTATGGAAGTAAGCAGGTTTTTTGTATGTTACATTGTTCATTTGTTATTTTTTAGGCCAATATTTTACTTTCCACTTTAGAACTGCACTATTTGATAAAAAAATCAATATATCGAAAAAATCCTACGTACCTACTTCTCCAGTGTGTCTACATAAGTTGGAACCCTATGGAAAATTTTTTTATTATTGGTTATTTATTTTTAATAAAAAGTTTTGCATAGTTTAAAACTTAAAATGCCACCATCAGATATCAATTTTTTTAAGGCATATACGAGGTTTGTCAAAAAATAGAAATTTTACTCAAGAGTTAAGTACCTTTATTTTTTACAATACAGAAGAATATTATAAAGTAAAGTTATTTTAAATGAAAAGTTTTATTTAAATATGCAACTTTAGCATAAAAATTAAGGTTTGGTGATTATTTACGTTTTACATTATAAATTATTTGTAGTTATAAATTTCAATACTGAATTTATAATCTCTTACCTGTTAAAAATATCATTACCTTTTCATTTGTTAATATTTTTAAACAACTTTGCAATTTAAATAATGAATTCATAATATTATTTTTATTTTAGAAATAGGAAAATCCATAAAAACAATATTTAGTAAACAAACATCTAATTAAATTTTATTTCAATTTACTAAATCTTCGACATATCCACCTTCTCTTTGTAAACATTTAGTTGTTCTTTTCTCAAACTCTTTTATTACAGTGCAACAGAAGTAGCTTGGCGGGCGACTAGCTTCTAAAATAACAAATATTCGGCTGAATATACTTCACGATTACTGAAAATTTCGTCGTCGCCGATCGGATCGTTATTCGAATGTTTTCGTTGTGCGCAGATTTTGTGATCTCTCGCCCGCCAAGCTACTTCTGTTGCACAGTACTGTCCGTATCATATTTGGAGTAATTTTATGATATTTTTCAGAAATAATCCTCGCCAAATTGTCTTCATCATCAAATGGTCCTCGCCGATAAACCTGCTGTTTTAAATAACCCCATAAAAAAAGTCAAGGGGAGTTAAATTACCAGACCTGGGAAAAATGTCTGAATACCTGTGGATCAACTTGCCATTAAACATATTTTCAAGGAGTACTCTAATGTTTACTGTTCTATGGATGGAGGCACCGTCTTGTTGGAACCAAATTTTCATACGTTCTTGTAGCGAAAGTTCGTGCAAAAAATCACTTACTTGATTTTTTAATAATTGTAAGTAATGTGCGGCATTTATGGAATGTTCATATAACTCTTTTTTGACACTTGAATCAATCCTGAGCAATACCAAATTTAATTCTAGAGTAAAAATTTGCATAATAGAGCTGAAACATCGAGTTTAACTAACCCTGTACATTCCAATAGAAAGTTATCGTCACCGTGTAGATTTCATTTCAGACAAAGGGACAGGCAAAAAGAATTAAAAATAATGTTTTCATAATACAAACACAACGGCCGATTTCAAAAGCAGTTTTACAAAAAGTACACGATGTAAAAAAAGTTTTGAGGGTGGGCAGACAAATTTTATAAAAATACTTTTCGAATTAGGTTTACAGTGGCAAAAAATATCCGATAAAAGAGATATGATAATGGAAAGTTTTGATGTAGATTGTAGAGAGGGTCGTGAAGGCCATGCAGCCTCTCAAGCAACTCGACCTATCAGATCTTTTGTGCATAAACCTTAATCTATTGGAGGCCCGGAATTCCGAGACTTTATCAGTTTCCTGACATCAGAGGGCTTTCGGAAGGCCCCTTCCAGAAACTAGAGCCTCTTGCAGAAAAGCGTTCGAATTCCCAAAGCATATGTTCTGCAGTTTCAGCGAAGTTCTCGCAGTAGCGACAGCTATCACTCTCTGTTTTGCCCATCTTTTTCAGGTGATACCTCAGAGGGCAGTGTCCAGTGAGGAGTCCTGTCACCAGCTTTAAGTCTTTCTTTTCCAACTCGAGAACCTTGGCGAAAGGCTTACTAGCCTTTTCGCAAGTCTTTAGCCTGGCACTTAGGTTAGGTTAGGTATCATGTAAGTGGGGCGTAGGTCGCCCCTCTACTGCGACCTTTAGTAGGTCTATTGTGGCTTACCGCTAGCGGTTACAATTCATCGCACAATCCAGCCCTTCTCACGAAGTTCATGGTTGTATGGGGTGAGATTTTCTTAAAATCAGTAGTTTCTAGATTGGTAAAACCAAATACGTTGAACCTTATTCTTTCCAGGCCGGGGCATGAACATAGTATATGTTCAGCAGTTTCCTCTTCCACGCAGCAAAACCGATCCTGGCACTTTATTCCAGCGAAATCTCATTTCATCTGTTTCACAGCGTCTAACCTCTTCTTTCAAGTAGGCCTTGGAGAGTCCACAGAAGGGTTCTGGGCCGGAAAATTGTGTATTTGCCCTTTCCCTGGCAAGGAAGTCTGCTTCCTCGTTGACCCTGGCAAAAGTTATAAAGCAGTTCTCATTCCACGATGAATGGATGTGTAAACAGACACCCCATACAAACCGATAGTTTTTGAATTATTAAATAAAACAAGAATTTGTGAAATTAGTATACATGGTGGACAACCGAAAACGAAACAGAGCAATTTGCAGGAACCTCGTCAACATTTTAAAAAAACGTTCAGACCCGTCGATTTTTGATTAAAAGGGGACAGACACTCTTTGCCGTTATTTTTGACTCCACTACTTTCAACCCCAAGCAAGGGTAAGAATCACCCCAAAAATTTTAAATAGCATTGAGGTTCGAATAAGATGTCTTTTGAAAGCTCTGACAATTCTCTTTACAATAGTCTTAAAATTTTACATTTCCTCCCAATACTTCGAAAAAAATTACATGTTAAAATTCCAATTATTTTGGTGGCTTACTTACTATTTAATTGATTAAATGTTTAAACTTATGACCACCTGCTTCCATACAATAATAAAGATCTTGTTCAAAACGTTCACGCACATTCCGAAGAATTTCCGGAGTAATTCGACGGCACTCGTCAACGATTCTTTGACGTAAATCTTTCAATAACGCTGGTTGTGTTTTATAGATTTTACTTTTCAGATGTCCCCACACAAAAAATCAAAGGGCGATAAATCTGGTAATCGTGTAGGCCATTTACTGCTGCCTTCTCTTCCAATCCAATGCCGTGGAAAACGTTGGTCTAAATACTGACGAACAATCACCGCATAATGCGGAGGAGCACCGTCCTGTTGAAAATAAAAATGATCTTCATCATACTGTGGATTATTTTCAAATAAATATCAGTCAATAGCGTCTTCCAGTAATTGCAAATACATTTCGCCAGTCAAATTGCGTGGTAGAAAAAAAGGACCCACCCCAAGGTCACCGCAAATGCCAGCCCATACATTTAATTTCTCCGGTTGCTGTGTCTGCATCTCGTGAAAAACTCTTGGGTTTGAATCGGACCAATAGCGGCAATTGTGGCGATTTACCGTCGCGTGCAAAAAAAACTAGGTACTAGGTACTAAATTTATACCATTGGCGTACTTAACTCGAATAAATGACATTTTTATCGTTCGTGATTGTTTGCAGATAAGTTTCACATTTAAAATCTAATTTCTCAATAAGTAATGGGTGGATTTTTAAAATTTAAAGACTATTATAAGAGCTTTTAAAAAACATCTTATTCGACCCCCAATGCCACCATTTAAAATTTTTGAGGTAATTCTTACCCTCGCTCGGGGTTGAAAGTAGTGGAGTTAAAAATACCGGAAAAGAGTGTCTGAGCGTTTTTCTAAAATGTTGACGAGGTTCCTGCAAATGGCTCTGTTTCGTTTTCGTTGGCCAGCCTGAATTTGGTACCCATATTTTTATTTTATTTCGTGGCGGAAAAACCCCTAATAATGTGAAAGGTATCCATTTATATTTTTTATTTACTTTCAATTTCAATACATTTTCTGATAGATAAATATTCGGTAACCTAACAAAATAAACGATTCGGTTCAATTGGACAGTTGATGTGTCCATCTGTTAAAAGTTGAGTGGAAACGCTACAAGGGTTCTGATTAATAGTGAAATTATTTTACCATTATTGGAAACAATACTATTTTCTATTCTAAATATAAATTTTCAGCATGCTTACCTTTATTTGTAGATATAAGTAAAGGACCTTAATCATTTGAATATTCACTGCTATAAGTTGCTATTTTTAAATTGTCGATTATTTTTATAATACATCGGCATTGCCAATTTGAAAAATAATATTTTTGTAAACTTGCCAAACAAAGTTCCGATGGGTAGACCCTCACATTTTACCAAAATAAGTTTAACCTCAAGACGCAACATTGATGTATACAAGAAACGACTTTATTATTCTTTCACAATAAAATAACCTTAAAAATAGGGAGTTTAAGCAGGAAATTACAGTTACCAATTATAAGCAATGCAATGATTTAATATTAAACTATTACGTTAACGATAAATTTCAACAAAATCATAGTTCAAGTCCAATCTTTTCACTAGGGGACAAGTTGTGAGACATGTGCTAGAACATGTATGGTGCTTGTTCTTGGAACATGTTAACTTTTTTTTTATGAAAATAGTCGCAAAAAGGGTAGACCTATCGTGTGGGCCGCGGACGGCCCGCACTGCGACTATTAGAAGGGAAAGGGATTAAAGAAAGAAAATGATTGTGGATTTAAAAAGCTGCAGGTCATAGTTCTCTGGAAAAACTGATTTTGGAAGCTTATTCCATTCCGTAGCAGCCCTGTAAAAGAAGGATTCTTGATGAAGATTGGTCCTTGTAGTGTCAAGCTTGAGAGTAAATGTGTGAGATTGATCAGCGTGCCGAGTTCTTCGGCCGAATGTGGCCAATGGTGGTACAAGAGTTTTTATTTCTCTGGAGCATCTGCCATGGAAATATCTGTAGAGCAATGACTGGTCTGCAACTTTTCTTCTATGTTCTAGAGGGTGAAGGGTATCTGTGAGAGTTGAGCTGTTTATCAAGCGAATGGCTCTTTTCTGAATGGAATCTAGAAGACGAAGAGAATGCCTTGGTGCTGAACCCCAAAAATGCGAGCAATACTCCAGTAGAGGTCGGATTTGAGCCTTGTACGTCGTCAACAGTTGATCAGGAGTAAAAAACTTTCTGGCTTTCCACAGAAAACCTAGCCTCTGGCTTGCCGACTTTGCGATGTTAGCAACATGGTCATGCCAAGACATATTATTGGACACCGTGACTCCCAAAATCGAGATGGAGGGACTTGGTTCAAGGGTATTTCCGGACATTGTGATGGGATGATTTGAGGATTTGAGATGTTGCCCGAGAAAGTCGTGGCAGTTAGTCACCATGTAAATAAAACGATTATTCTTTGAGGACAGCTACCAAGAAAATTAAAACACCAATCGCATCTATTTCTCCTATCTGAAAATGCAGAGAACCGTGGGCCAGAGACTAGCAGAAAGCTGACTTATTTGCTGACGACCTTAAAAACATTTTTTCACCTAACGAAATAGAAGAAGAAATTATATAATCTACAATTAACGATCACATATCAGAAAGTATCACCCCAGTCACTTCAAAAAAGGTAGCCAAGGAAAATAAAATTAACGAACTAACGAAAAAAGCATCTAAAATAAAAGATCTAATTACAGGTGAAATACTAAAAAATTGCCTAGCAAAGGTATCACGATGTTCACACACGAGGATAGTTCCACGAATTGTTGTCCCTAACATAGTTGGCGTTGAATGACAAATGCAAATAAAGTGTCAGGCAAAAGCTTATTGTAAGACATTAGTGTGTGCCAATTAGCATCAGCACATCAGTTCGTGTATGTTAAATATTAATTTTTTTTCATTGAGGTGTGCGTGATTATATAAAAATTGACAAAATTGAGATAAGTGGTACGATAAAGTACCTCTGTAAAAAAAGGATTATCACCACAAGAAATTTATAAGGACATGGTTGAAGTATTGGGTGACTATGGCTCTTCGTACCAGATAATCAGGAGCTGGTCACGAGATTTCAAACTGGGAAAAGAGTATTATCAACATGCACAAGGTGGAGGAGCCCCCAAAACTGTGTGACCAAAAAAAATTGAATTTAGTCCATGACATGGTATTAAATGACAAAGCTATAGCAAAGACATGTAGGTTTTCTGTTGGAAGCGTTGAAAAAGTTTTAAATCAGGAATAAGGTCTTAAAAAACTATGTGCACGTTGGGTTCTACGAATGCTGACGGTAGACCAGAAGCTTGTTCGCCAGGTTGCGGTGAAGACAAATTTGGAGATTATTAACAGGAATCCCGATGAATTTAAGTGAAAATTTCTTACGGTCGACGAAACATGGGTTCATTACTTTGATTACTTGGTAGGAAATCGCACCTCTATCCAAAATAAACTCCTGTTATATATACAGGTATTAAAACCCGTATGGACCTATGGCATACAGTTGTGGGGATGCGCTATACCTAGCAATATAGCTATAATACATAGATTTCAAAACAAGGTGCTAAGAGGAATAGTAAATGCACCATGGTATGTTAGAAATTGCGATCTAAACAGAGATCTAGGAATTCCAACAGTTGCTGAGGAAATCAAAAGATATGCCAGGAAGTACGAGACTAGGCTTCACAATCACCACAACATTGAAGTGTTGCAGATTTTGGACAACCGGGATCAACAGAGACGATTAAAAAGAGTGAAGCCGTTTGAATTAGTGATGTAAAGTGATTAGTGTATAAGAAGAAGTTATCACAACAAACAGGTGATTGGAGAGATAAAAGCTAAGAAGCACCAGTGGGTGATGTCTTAGATTTAGGTTATTAGTTTTTAGTACTTTAAAGCAAAATTGCTGGTTAATAATACTTGACCAGTTGCAGTTTCAATGCAGAGAAAAAAAAACTACCCGACTAAATTTTTTGGGTTGTGATTACCCTGATGGTGTTAAATTTATGAACAATTGTTTTTATATGATGTCATTCTTACTTTTAAATTGAACTCAATTAGCACTGAAAAACGTAATTTTGTAGTACAAAACCGTACACAAAAGATGGTGGCAATCTATTAGCACGTTTTTTAGTAATAAAAAAAATATTAATTTTCGTCAATCTTCCAAACCCTCTGATGGCATTTTCGGATATAACTAACTTGGACTAAATCGACCTATTTTTCGTCCAGGTGTCTGCCATTACCTGTTGTCCACGTATTTTCCGGACACCTTGTATAATTTAAATGAGGTAAAAGTGTGCCATCAGGGCTACATAACAGTTGCTAAAAATTTTGAACACTTTGCGTATAGGACCTTTTGCGTTTGATACTGGCGAGTAGTGAGTGTATCAAGCTGGAGTTGGAAATCCAAAAGGAGCCGGAAGCGTCCTCACCACTTTCCGATACCGCACCGATCCGATTCTTCCGAATCGGAAGGGTACACGATAGGTTTGTCCCAGCCATTAGGCTGATCATCTATTAGAAGCGTAGTCGCGCGACTCACGTAGAGATTATCCAAAAGGTACATGTCTGGCAAATCTATATTACAAACACCTTGATCAGACTACAGTAGCAAACTGAAATAGCTTAGAGTCACAAGCAGTCGCACGATCGCTCGTATACGGACATATTCGCGCTACCAACCAGTCGCACGACTACGCCTTGTAGTGCTATTTTGAGCCACTTGCAATTTGAAGCCTGAACTGTTTCCAAGAAACAACGGATAAGGTATCTTGAATTTATACGTAAGTACAGCTTAGCCACTGCGATTTCCATTGGTAAAGACCAAATATTTCAATTTTTTGTCGCATAATATGATGATAGCTACAAAGCAGTTTATTTAATGCTTCAGCCGTTTTCGAGAAACAGAACTTTTCTTTTGAGCCTCGCACACTCACACCTAGCATATCACCAACCCAATAAATATTGCTTCATCATTTTTTTTAATGAAAACATAATATAAGGTAGCCTAGCACTATAACACACAGCCTAGCACCAATCCAAGATATGCTTGCTTTTCCATTTCTTTTAAAGCGTTTAGGAGATCGATGCTCCAATGAGGCCACATCTGGTGCGATGTTATGGTCGTTGCTTACGGGTTTTAAGACTGATTAATTTTGAACTATAGTCCACCTTGTGGATATCTAACGAGTGGAAAACTTTACTTATTTTGTTCATATTATATATACATAAAGAAAAACTCACCACCGCTACTTTTTTTATAAAACTATAGTTTAATCTAAAGCACCATACAGTAGTCACAAGTTATACTAAATTTTTAATCATAAGGAAAAACTCGTTATGTGATTTTCTGTTTAAAATATATATTTAAACTTATGTTCAAACTGATTTGGTAAACGAAGTAAACAAATTTATACGAAGTATTAATAGATTAAGCAAATTTAATCTTCAATTATAGTATAGTGAGTTATTAAATAAAGTTTTTTTCAATTGTGTTTATAACTGTTATTAAATTAATAATAAAAAAATCTAAAGGGGCAGGAAAAATATAGAATTACTTAGTCATAAATATTTTACTTTTTTAGATAAATAAATTCATTTATAACTCAATTTTAGTTGTATATTAAATTGCTGTAATTCCAATTTAATACAATCTATCCTAGTATCGAAATTCTTTCATTTACATAAAAATATTGGTTGATATGAGAGGCACATTTTTTAACCATGCTGGAATTTTTGAAGTTGTTTTATAGCACTTATACATACATACATATAGTGACGCCTTTTTCCCGTAGTGGATGGCAGAGACGACTTCCTTCCACTTGCTACGGTTTTTACACACATCTTTTGCTTCCTCTACTTTCATCAGTATTCTCATACATGCTTGTCGGTTGTTGGTACTCGTAAGGCTACGTGTCACCAGTATTGCTGTCTTTAAAGCCGCTCGTCTTCAAAGAACGTTGCTAAAATTTTTAAAGTACTACATTAACATCGCTTTTCTCGCTGGCAGAGACATTCTGATAGCAGAAATTTTGTCTCGAAGCTACAATAAAGAACCAGTTAAAGATAACTCCGAAATGGAACATGTGATTTATGTCTTATCCAACAACATACCCATGTCGGAGGAGAAAAAACTAATATTTATGAATGCCATAGACAATGACCCCAGTTTATTAAAAATAAAATAATTTTGTTGAAATGTATGGCCACCTAATGATAAAAATTTAAGCCATGATCTTAAAATGTATTTTAAATTAAAAGACAACATTTATTTGTCAAATAATCTATTATTATCAGTTAAGAATACAAATGCTTCCTTCAGTGCACGAGTCTTACTTTGGGATTAAGAAGTCTAAACTTAGAGCTAGGCAAATACTTTACTGGTTCAGTTTATAAACAGATGTAGAAAATGTTGTGTCACATTGCGATATTTTTCCAAACCAAAGTTCCAACCGAGAGGAAACCTTACACTATCATCCAGCGCCTAACAGACCTTGAATTCAAAGGTAGAACATATCTACTGATCGTCGATTCATATTCCAATTGGATTGAGGTCGTTCAAACTAATACAAAGAACTCGAAGGATGTTAATATTTGTAAACAAGTATTTTCACAGTTTGGTACGCCAGACTACGTCCCATACAATTTACAAAACTTCACAAATTTTGCTAGAGACTGAATTTTTTTTTTGATATCCTTTATTACTGTAATCTGTTTCATACAAAAACACTAAACAATATAATTGTATATATAACAGTATAATTGTAGAAGAATGCAATTGACATAGTTGGTATTACACCCAGTGGTGTATACCTTGGGAACTAAAGGTTTGGTCTATGAGCACTACTTGAAATAGTCTATAGATTTATATAATTATGCACGAACGTTGAGGGCCAGTGGGTTTCGTCTTTTCAGTCTTCTGGTTTGTAGTGGAATTAGAAGGTCGTTTGCTAGTGTATTGGGATGATCTTGTAGTCTACTCTGATATTTGGTATGCAGTGAATTGATGGCATCTTTAATCGTTGTTACTTGTAGGTCTCTGTGTATTATGTTGTTCGGGACGTACCAAGGTGCATTGCAGATTTGTCTTAGTACTTTTGAAGCGCTGTATTATTTGAATGTTTGAGTCACTTGAAGTTCCCCAGATTTGAGCTCCGTATGTCCAGCCAGGCTTTAATACACACTTATAGATTAGCAGTTTGTTTTTTATGCAGAGATGTGAGTTGCGGTTCATAAACCAGTACATCTTTCTGTATATTATGTTAAGTTGTAGTTGTAAAACATAAAGTGCAGTATTGTTGGATATCCTGAAGGCATACAAATTCTTCTTCAGTTATATCAAGAAAAGATCAGAAAGTATTAATCAAAATAGTAAATCTTATGGTTCAACCGAATTGCTGTTCTCATATCAGAGCAGCTAATACAGCTATGAATGCTTGGACAAAGTTACAATCAGCTTATGAAGATAAAGGACTTAACAGGCGGATAACTATTTAGATCACTTTGTTCCATCAAGCTAGAAAATTTCTGTAAAGTAGAAGAGTATGTCAATGAATTTCTGAAGTTTTGACATGGAAATACTTAAGCGAAGACTGTGGAGTCTAATTTTCAGAACCAAGCTAAAGAGTTTTAAAATAATTGAGTAGGTATACAAATAATATTCATATTTATTTCAGGAATATCTTCTTAAACAGGTTTAAGAATTTATACAATAGTGTTATTGCAAATGAGTAGTCTGAGAAGTATAGCCGGAGTGACTCTGTTGGATAAAGTAAATAATAGTGAGATAAGGAAATGCTGTGGTGTGAAGGGAGATGTGGTTACAAAAATAGATAAAGAAATACTTAGATGGTTTACACATAGAGAGAGTGGATAAAGATTGATAAGATTTTTAGAGTGTGAATGGGCAAGTCGGTAGAGGTCAACATTGGTGAACATATCTCAATCAGATCAACATTGTTTTGGTTAAAAGTAAAAGATATGTGTAAGAACTGTAGCACATGGTGGTCTCTGCCTACCCCCCACTGGAAAAAGGCGTGACTAAATGTATGTATGTAATTATAACAGACTGTAATATTTTATATTAGAAAAGACACATTTGGTGTTATTTATTTCATTTATTTCAAGTGTTTAATTTAAGGTTGATTGCATTATTTGTCATGTCATAGGAAATCTCATAAATGGTGACCCTTTAGAATGTATTCCTTTTGGCACCTGATAGGTGAACCTTCAAGATGTCTAAGAAAAGGTTTGTTTAATTTAAAAATATATTAATAAGGCAAACATCTGCTCATAAATTTTAATAAACATATGTGAGCACTTGTTCTTTTTATCCTGGTACTTCCTCTTTAAGGTGCTTATTGGGTTAACACATTTTTTAAAAATCTAAATAAGAAATTTATCCAGCAATAAGAACTTTCTGCTTAAACATACTAGTTTAACAGCTTGTTTATCTCTATACACCTTAATTTTTATACCTATTGGTTTATATACCTTTAATACTAACAAGTTGTTTTTTTATTAATCCAAAGAATAATCCACTAAATTGTCTTAGTATTGCATTAAACCTATATTTAAGTTATTAAAATTCAAAAGTTTTAGTATTTTGTAACTTTTCCAGTTTTGATTTATAATCCTAGTTATTTTGGTAACTTCTGATCTTTTTACAGCTTAAACTGAGAACTTAATAAATAACAACATACCTATATTATGATGAACATCAATAGGTACTAATTCTTATCATAATTTTAAATAGGAAAAATTTAGTTATCGCTTTAAATAAGTCATTTCTTACCTTCTTTTTATTTCTACTATAACTCGAACCATATCTTTTCCATGCACATACCGATTCGAAAGTAAATAAATAAACCCACTGATGATTAACTAATCTTGCAGATTAAAATCTAAGATATTACGATGATAAAATAATTCAATTTTTAAATATAAAAGAGAAGTTAATAAGATTGCTAATCTCATAAATCGAAGTTGTCCACTATGTCGACTATACGTTAAATTCATATCCAAAAAAAATTATAACGTTAAATTCTATTATGGATTTTAAAAGTATGGTACTTTTTTGTTTATATTTTTGTCATTGAAATTTTTGGCCTTTATGTATGTTGGCCAATATCCAATTTTTTCTTCTGGTTTATACATTTGTGTATGGCATATATTCTACCTGCTTGTTGAATTAGTTAGGTTGAAAGAATATCCAATACCGACTGACAGCATTAAAATTCAAACGTGTCCAGCCAATGAGAATTCTTATTGCTCCAACCGACCGAATGATTAATAGTTTAGTATCGTGTCAGTTCGTACGTCAAATTTCGTTAGAGAATTTGGCATTTGAAAGTAATTAATGTAACCTTTTCATCTCATATTTCGTTAGTTAGATGGTATTTTATTATTTACCAGGCGCGGCTTCTCCATAAAGTCATTTAGTCATTGACTCAACTATTTTTTTTTAAAATGTTTAATAATACCTATCTATCTATCTTCACTATCTTCAAAAAAATACGATTAATTTCAATGGAAAAGCTCCTCAATTACTACCAAGGGAGCCAAGATTACTGAAATCTAATATTAATAACTTATTCCTGAGCCCTAAACGGGTCGTATTTTAAATTGACCTCACGGGTTATTAGGACAAACCACCAGAATTGCAAGTGAGACAGAGACAATAGCATCCGCTTCCACTCTGAAGCTGAAAAGAGACAAGTAGATAATGAAATTGTTGACGGCCGACCAGTCAAATGCATGCTTTCGTGCAAGCCACAGGCCAGGCCGCATCAGCTGATGGCCGTGAAAATAAACAAACGGTTAGGCTAAAGTTGATTACGTTTTTTAACATGCTCATATTAGTTTTATCTGTATGTTTGTTTGTATGTTTGTAAATGACTCTTTGGCCTCGACTTTGCCCTACTTTAAACGATCAGATTTAATTTAAACTTTGCACACTTTTCAAAGACCGACGACAATGCAATAATTTGATCAAATATCCGATTATCCTGATTAGTTTCGCCAGGATTCATAAATTTCCTCAGGGATCCTTTTGTTTACCTAGCTGCTACTTCAAGTAGTCGATGCATTAGGGAGGGTGAAGCTGTTCTGGCAGCAAACCACGTTATTGTTCGTGGTGCCAAAGAAAAAAAAAGTGATGAGTGGATTATCAGAAACAATTTGCTCTGCTGATCATTTTCACTTTTAACAAATTATTAGTCACTATTAAACAACTATAATCTTCACACAAATGCACGCTTCCAGGTAAATAAACACAAAACAATCATACTTGTTGGTCACGTGATATTGATGCGAGTTTATTCCGCCAGATAGCGTATTGTTTAGCATTAAAACTTAATATACTGGTGAGAAAAGTGCCGAGGGATGAATGGCAAGAGGGCAAAATTACTAACGAGAAAATGAATGTCACTCTTCTAAAAGCGTGGGGTGCCTTGTATGACATTTTTAAACTAACTCTGTATTAAGAATTATTTTTTCCTTTTTAGTTTTATTAACTCTAAAAGCGTGTTTTTTAGTTTTTTTTTTAACTATAATTTATTAATTGTTTCGGTGATGTTTACATAATGTAAACTTTGGTTTCGGTGTATGAATTTTAGTTTTTCAAAATTTTATTTTTTTTGAGAAGTCGTGTAGCGTAGTTATAATCACAAATTGGGCAATTGGAATTTATTTTTAACTGTTGGCGATGTTAGGGTTGTCAGGAAATCAAGTCCGAGTGGGTTTGAACTTAAACTCGTATATTTTACAAAAATTAGTTTTAACATTATTGATTAGTATGTACAGATAGATAGTATTATACATAAGGGTAGATCGCAAAGATCAGCCGACCTTTCTCGCAAGGTCTCTGAACTAAAACTGGCCTGGAGAGATGCTCCTAAAACGACATTCACCCACCTGCTATGGTATGGTCTAATCATAAAAAACATCCGGTGTCATCCCTGGCTCGTTCGCACATCTGCTGAGTTTTCCCACGTTTATTGCCGGGTCCATTCAGGTGGATTTATACTACTACTTATCGGTTATGGCCACGTGCCATTATTGGTTAATTGCACACCCTAAACTCACGGATCCTTACTTAAATGTAAGCAAAATCATAGTAATGGTATTTGAAAGAAAAGAAAGCATGAGAAACTGTGAGGTGCTGATTAAGGGAGAGAGTGAAACAAGTAAATGAGTTTGTATACTTGGGTTCAAAGTTTACGAGAGATGGAAAGTATGACAGTGACATTAAGCGAAGGGTGTTGGCAGGACCCCCAGTCTGGGCCCTGAGCTCCAACCTCAGATCAGGACTAGTATAAAATCTTCTCATGTTAATGAATGACCTGATCCATACACCTCCTTCCTCTTCTAAATCCTGCTTGCACATCTCATATCATCTTTTTTTTTTTTACTGAAAATAGTCGCAAAAAGGGTAGACCTATCGTGTGGGCCGCGGACGGCCCGCACTACAACTATTAGAAGGGGAAGGGATTATAAAAAGGAGATGATTGTAAACCCGCTTTTTAAAAAGTTGCAGGTCATAGTTCTCTAGAAAAACTGATTTTGGAAGCTTGTTCCACTTTGTCGCAGCCCTGTAAAAGGATTCTTGATGGAGATTGGTCGTTGTAGTGTCAATCTTGAGAGTAAATGGGTGAGACTGATCAACGTGCCGAGTTCTTCGGCCGATTGTGGCCAGTGGTGGTACAAGAGTTTTTATTTCTCTAGAGCATCTGCCATGAAAATATCTGTAGAGTAATGACTGGTCGGCAACTCTTCTTCATGTTCTAGAGGGTGAAGGGTATCTGTGAGAGTTGAGCTGTTTATCAACCGAATGGCCCTTTTCTGAATGGAATCTAGAAGACGAAGAGAATGCCTTGGTGCTGAACCCCAAATGTGCGAGCAATAATCCAGTAGAGGTCGGATTTGAGCCTTGTACGTCGTCAACAGTTGATCAGGAGTAAAAAAACTTTCTAGCTTTCCACAGAAAACCTAGCCTCTGGCTTGCTGACTTAGCGATGTTAGCAACATGGTCATGCCAAGACATATTATTGAAAACCGTGACTTTCAAAATCCAGATGGAGGGACTTGATTCAAGGGTATTTCAGGACATTGTGATGAAATAATTTTAGTGATTCACTTTCTTGGAAAACGTGGCGCTTTGTGTTTTCTTGGCATTGAACTGAACAAGATTGTTGGTTCCCCACTCGACGATTACTTCAAGATCTCTATTCATGGAATCAACCTGTTCCTGCCTGAGTCTATTTGTATCATTCACCGAAAGTGATCGATAGGATGTGAAAGTTGAGACAAGTGTGCTATCGTCTGCGAAACTGTAAATGGGGTTCGTAGTGGTTTTCAAGAGATCGTTAATGTGTAAAAGAAATAAAGTGGGGGACAGGATGGAACCCTGGGGAACGCCGGCATTGGTTTTAAACGCATCAGAAGAAATACCGTCAACTGCCACATGTAAGGAGCGATCTTGCATGAAGCTCAAGAGCCATTGGCGCAGTTTGGTTGGGAGACCAGTTGGGAGACTCAATTTCATTCGTTACTCTTTTATCAATATCTTTGCATACAGTTTGCCGACTATGCTGAGTAAACTAATACCTTGGTAGTTCTTACAGTCCTGCTGCGAACCTTTTCCCTTGTAAAGCGGCACGATAACGGCCTTGCACCAGTAGTCTGGTACGCTACCACTCCTCCAACAAAGGTTAAAAAGGCGGTACAGCAGACTAGTTACCACGCTTTGTCCAGCCTTCAGCATTTCAACTGTTATCCTGTCGTACTCAGCAGCTTTACCCAAAGTCATACTGTTTAACGCTTCCACATTTTCTGTCGTACTAATTTCACTTTCATTGCAACTTTCACTCATGTCTCCGAATGGGACTTGTACTTGTGTATCCTCTTTCTCAAATAAACTTTCGAAGAATTCCTTGTATCTCTTTAATACGCATTTCTCTCCTTTTACTATACTACTATCTTGGTTTTTGATTTTTTTCAGTTGCGAGGTAGTATTTTTACCTCTGGCTGTTCTTATGGACTTCCAGAAGAGTAATATTGTTTTGGAAATCAGCAAATAACCTTCTATCAAATTCATCTATTCTTAATTTTATTTCTTTAATTTATAAATTTCTTAAAAATATATAGATCAATCATAGCAAATAAAATTTGCAATTGAAAATATACCTACTGTGTTTTGTAAATATTAGTTTTAAATATAATTGCCAAAACTAACAAAGCGATATTTAATTACTTTCACTACATCATTGAACCTTTGTGTTATCAGTATTGTTTGTTTATAATAATCTGTTATTAAAATGGATCACTTTGTTATAAACATACGAGTATAAACATAAAAAAGAGGTACAATGTTAAAAATATAACGATGTAGCCCCGTATCTAGGGGGACAAACCAGGGCACCTGCTCCAGATGGCAGTTTCAGGGGGCGCTAAAATCATAATATAATATTTGAACAAAAAAAATTGTATTACAAAGCGTCTAGCATACAGCTTACGTAATTCTATCGATTATTTATTTGATTTTAAAACGCCCAGTTGATTTTTCAACACACATCTCAAGTGGATTTATGAACGTATCCCAAGTCGATTTTACACGAGCTAAGCCAAATAAACCCGAACGGCAAAACGTCAAGCATTTTTCCAAATATATAAAAATAGTGTTTAATAAAATTTCAATAGAAATTGAAACAAGGGTAGAGAGCGCAAAGAGTTTACATGAAATTTTTGCCTTCCTCAGTGGTCGCGTTTTTAAATACACAAAACGTCGAAAGTCTTGGACCCCTACTCAGTCTTTATAAATAAATATTTTGTTAGTAAAACAAAATATATTTATAAAAGTAGATTGTTTCCCGATTATGTTCCCTGTGAAAGGAGTATTTTCCATAAACTGGAATATTTAGAAAATTAAAAGCTAACAAATGTGTGACTTTGTTAAAAAAACTTATTAAATTAAAAAAAGTAATGAAACATGTTGAACACTGACTAATATTCGGTATGACTTCCACCACGTTGGAATAACATATTGACACGTCTGTGCATTGAAATAATCAAGCGGTTGATAGTGTCTTGTGGAATATTGTTCCATTCCTCTGCATCCTCCACGACTAACTCATCTGCAGTCTGATTCGATTGTGAATGGCTCTATCAATGTAATACCACATGTTTTCAATGGGATTCATATCAGGCGAGTTCGCTGGCTAATTAAATCTACTGATATGTCCTATGTTACGTATGGGGTAGATAATGGGAATAATAAATTGTTCGACGTAAATTTGGCTGGTTATATTTTGTGGAATGCGAATAAATGGGGTACGGCGGTTAAACATTATTCCCCCCCAAAAAATTACTGTACCTCCTTGATAGGGAGCAACTTAGCGGGGAAAATTAAGTCGCTGTTGACAACCTGGTTCTCTCCAGACTCTTTGCCGATTGTCATTACTCATCAGTCCAATTCTGGTTTCGTCTGCAAATAACACCCACCTCCACTGCTGCAAAAGCCAACCACTGTGTTCTCGCGCCCACTGGTGACGGGCTACACGATGTCTTGGAAGTAGTGTGGGGCCCCGTAATGGTCTTCTAGCACGTACATTTGCATAATAGAGTCGTCTTCGAACTGTAGGTGTCGATATAAAACGGCGAAACGTACCCTGAAAGTGGCTCTTAAGAGCTGAAGCTGAATCTGTGCGGTGTCTGCGGGTATATTGCACCAAATAACGATCCTCCTGAAATTCTTGATATCTGTGTACTATTCCCACAACATATGATCTAGGAATGCCCAAGATTTCCGATATCTGATGATTAAAGTTTCCTGCATCGTGTAAAGCAGTTATTCTTGTTATTCAGTTTAAACCTCTCATTATAATCACAAAAATGAAATGAAAGAATACACTAGTCACTTGGCTGAATATGCTATCACTGCCAATATTTTGTAAAAACATTGATAATAAAGCAAGGACACGCTATCGACATCTTCTTATTGTCTTTTTTGTTCCGTAAATACATGTAATTGTTTACCACAATAAGAAAAATAACTAGGTTTAATCGAATCATTTGATATATAGGGGGTCCAAGACTTTTGACGCTGTGTGTATTTCGACTGAGTATCTGCAAATCAATATAACCGATTTAGTTCTAAAATATTAAAAAAACTTGCATGCAGTTAATTTTTGACAAAGAGCTAGTAACCGAAATTAAGGAAAAATCAAATGCATTCCTAATGTTAGTATTGTTACGATATTTACTCGGTGACTGCTTGCCCGAACTCCGCTGGGCGTCGTTCGGATCAGCGGCAGTCGCGTGCGGGAAAGTATCACTTTCCGAACTTGTAAGGAAAATAACTATTTTTACTTAGTCAGTACAATTTTTGAAAAAGTTATTTTTTTGCCACAATAAAGGTCATCATTGAATTCTCACTTTCAACAATTCGGAAGATTTACAAATACACCAGTATATTACTCCAGGTGTACGCAATTTCTAAAAAAATCAAATATTTTACAAAATTTATAATGCTTAAGAAAGTTATTTAGGCCCATATATTTGATTTGGCTTTGGAAGTCATGAGTCTTCAATATTAATTTTCGATAACCAGTAGTGCTTGGTGATTTGCAGATTAAGTATATTTAAGTGATAAAGATTGGCATTTCTGTGTCATTTTTTAAAAGAATCCAAAAACGTTTTAAAAAAATTATTGAGATTGAGTTAAAAGAGCTGTGTGACTAATCCCCGGCCCATTTTTACTTTACAAAATGACAAATGTCAACTAGTAAACAAACCTACCTAAAATTGTGGTTATATTTCACAGCCTACTTTCAAAATATTTAAATATCCTGTTACATTGTCTAGCTGTCCGAACATTTAGAGTTCAATAAATTATGACAGTTTAACACTGTTGTTTGACATAATTCTCAATAAAAATAAAAAATGCCAAAACACTCACACTAAACATACATTTATTTATTTATTTACCTAGTTTATAGAAAAATTATGTTTGGGAGAATAAAATAAATTATTAATCATCAAAAAATTTGTCCGTCCGAACATGTATAGTGGTTAGGGCACGTAGTTTTTAAAAATATTGATTTTAAAATACGTCAGTGATCCCGGAACAAAAGGTTAAATGTTTCTTAACATAATAAAAAAATTAGAGTTGCTTTGTATTAAATACGTGAACACACTTATTTTTATATTATAATAGGTACTTTTTGTTTTTAATTTAAATTTAAGAACAAAATTCATTTAGGTAAAAGTTGCGTTACTAAGAATTAAAAAACAAACTTACCGTTTAATTTCAATGTAGAATTATATTTCTGTCCCTTATAATAGGAAATTGTATTTGCTTTCGAAACCATTTTTTGAGTTTTAATAACAAATTAGTACAATTATAGTTAAGATCACATTCACCTTAAATAAATGGGTTTTCGGTGTTAGTTTATCAGTTTATTGAAATTTATCACCGTGAATACTCGACAAACCATTTTAAATACTGAAGAATATAAGAAAAGGAAGATAAAGTTGTTTTTATTTTCTTATCAAATAACTATACAATATTTACTTAGGAATTTAACGTTTTAATGAAGCATCATTAACTGAACATTCTTAATATTTTTAGTCCGATAAAATCTCCAAATTTGCAACAAAAATGGATAATTGTTTTGTATAAATTTAACGTTTGTTTTTTGATTACTAAATGATCAATTGTTGTTAAAAATCCATGCAATTAATATAAAACTAAAAATAGATAAAAATAATCCAGCGTGATAATTATTGTTTTATCTCTGCATTTAATTGTATGTGATAGGTATATTAAATATTGAGTTACCACATTACTTTGCTTATTCTTAAAAAAGTATATACAGTATGTAACGAAATATCTCACACTTGTGAATTTCGTTCCTTTTTGTTATATTTTTCATTTCCCTCGTATATGTTGTCTTCATAAATTAAATTAATGCTCTTTGATTGGTTGATTAGTTGATCGTTGACAGTTAAGTATGTTCGATCGATATTCTACAAGTACATTGTTGTCGCTTTTTCAGTAATTATAATTTCGGTTATTTTCTGTTCAACTTATTTAACTATTTCATACGTTCTTTGTACAAATAAAGTATTTTAGAATTATATTTTACTAAATGATTAGTAGTGAAATTAATAAAATAAATTTTCTATAAGACAAATCACAAAGTAGTAATAATTAGACGAATTTAAATAAATATGACAACAGTCGTTAACCATTGCCATGTTTCCCGAAAAACAAGTGCTTGTTTCCCTTTGGCGTGTGCCCCTTATGGTTTTCTGGAAAAAAATTTTTGTTTCCGCTCATAGATACGGAATAGGTACCAAAACTGTTGAATAATAAGCTAATTTAATTTAAAATAATTAATAAAAAGATCCGTGATTCTTTTGCAGTGAGGTGCCATTGAATTTAAATCAACAAATGATTTAATAATGTTTTGACATTATTACTTGCAAAATATATTTTTACCATTACCATGGAAGACTGTGGGTCTGACCACAAGCTACTTCGGGCCAAATACATAACTAAACTAAAGAAACAAACATTGATGCAGATCTTTTTAAATGGGTCTTAAAAAATCACGAGGCTCCAGTTGTCGTCAATAATGTAGAAGAGGCTTGGCGAAGCCCTAAATAGTGGACAACTAAAGCTGTGGAATCATTAAAAGAAAAATCCCAAATTAAGAAAAAACATTGGATTAGTGATAACACCTTACACCTCATCGATCAACGGAAGCAATGAAATCTAGCGCCAAATGAAGAGAACCAGGATAAAACGAAGAGATCAAGGCAGGCAGCAAGTAGGCGAGATAAAAATGACCACATCATAGGGGTCTGTATGGAACTTGAGGAACATTCCAACAAACATGAGTCTCGAGAATTGTTTAACAAAGTAAGATATCTCTCTAAAGAATTCAAACTACGCACCCAAGTAATAAAAAACGAGCAGGGAGAAATTATAAATAATACCAACGGTTTGGAAAGTATATTGTGAAAAACTTTACAAAGGTAATTTAGAACAACTTTCAGAAAAAATAAATACCACTGATATACTAAGGAAGTTAAAAATGCCCTAAAACTTTTCTGAAACAAAAAATCTCCAGGTGCAGATCAAATAACGGCAGAGGTGTATATATATATATATATATATATATATATATATATATATATATGTCACTCATGACATTGTGGATTGTTTTCTGCCATTCTATAGGATCTGTGAGTTATAAATTATGAAAATGAATTCTACATATTAAAAAATATGATATAATAATAATTCACCTTTATATTCCGTAGGTAAGTATATAAACACAATAATAGTGATAAGCTATTTCGAATGCAAGAATCAAACTTTCCGATTCCCAAAATATTCTAATGATTCCGGTTATTTGTAAATATTTAGATTTTTGGTAGGTACATACTATTTTTGTCACTCGTACACAATTTCAAATGCTACGTCCAAGCTAAAATACGAGTCTGAGTATTTAATGTTTTAAATACCGATTATTGTAATACAAGGGTTGCTACTTATATTACTGGAACGGATAACACTTGTAGTGGCAAAATAATTTTTCGGTTTGATGCAGATGCATGGAAAATGACTGGAATTAAACCTTCAAAAACAGTAACAATTGACTGTTAAATTAATTTTATTAAACCATAAAACACACAGACAAAAAATATGTTCAATATAAATAAACTAATATACAATTATACATTTCTTAATAAAGCAAAAAATTTAGTTGGACCAGTTCAGATCAATATGGTTCAAACATTTTTAAAAACTGATCACGATTTACACTACCAATAAAATATTTAAAATGCAATGACTTAAAATATATAAGTGGGTAAAAAATATTTTATTGTTATATTGGTCTTAAAAATATGTCATGCACACAAATATAGCCAGTTAGAATATCAAAAAATTAATAAATAAAAATAAATTTCATCACAAAAATGAAAATTAAAATTCTAATGTACCGTAAAAGGTGGTGACTTAAAATCACGGAGGTCTCTTGAAACATTCTACACAATTTTATTGATACCTCTACTGACATCAGTTGGTGAGTAGTGGAAGCTCCAGTTTTTGGCTATTCTTTGATAAAGAAGAATCTCGGATTGGGCGACATCTATTATTAATCGTATGAACTTCTTGAGGTGTGAACAACAAACTAAACTCCATTTGTTTATATGGGTGAAAAGTGAACTTTATATATTATTTTGAGCAATTTAAACATTGAAAGTGTTATATTTAAACATTATGTAAAGAATTGGTTTTAATAAACCACAAAATCCGAAAATGCAAAGAATTAAAAAAGGTAATATGGAGATAAAATCGCGGAAAATATGCTCTGTTCCACAATGCTCTGCATATGGCATTTCGATTATATATTTCCATAAATTTCCGTCAAATATTAGGGCAGCTGAGAAATTAAAGATAATCTTAAAGATAGAAAAACAAATCTCAAAGTTAATGTTTGTTTGCAGCAAGCACTTTGTGAAAGATGATTTTTTCAGTGGTAAGTTTGATATTGTTGCCCAATGATCTATCATTTTATTTGTTATTATTCATAGTGACTTTAACAACACAGAGAAAGCGTTTTAAAGATGAATCTTTTCCTAGCCAGAACCTTCCAGTGTTGAAGTATGAACATTCCATAATTAAGAAAGATTTAGGAGTTACCGAAGTTAATTGGATTATTATATACAATCCTTAATTGTTCGAACACGCTCACCGACATAATACAATATATCCGAAATTGAAATTTCGACTTTCATAGGCATTGCAACAAGAATTTCAGGGACAACAGTATCAATGTTTGTTTTCGAGATTTTTCTGTAATTTTTATGACTTCTAAAAGTTTATAATCATTTCAAAACACCACCTTTTACAGTAACTAAAATACAAAATTAAAAATTGAAATAACATGTAAGTTGTATATTAAAAGACATTTTTGTTTCAGGTATGCTTAATCGTATTTTAAAAAAGTATTTTAACCATTTTTTTAACAGATCTCATGTATCTTCTTTCATAACAGTAAAAGAAGAAAGAAATTTTCATTAATTAATAAAAATAGTATGTAGGTAGCAACGTAGGTACCACTATTTTGTTTAAATATAAAAATACGAATACACTATTATCATAGTGTGAAAATATACAAAAATTATTTATTTTTAAATACCTGTCCTGAAACTATAAAAAATAAAATACATCCTTGTACAAATTATTTATAAACAGTAAATAAAAATGAATCAAATTGTTCTGAACTCATCCAGGGACGTTTTTACGAATACAAGGGTGTTTGCTAAACTTGTTACACGTAATAAATTAGTAATGCAGAATCTACATCTACCGGATATTCCCTAGAACTTATACCGAAGTAAAAAAATTCAAAAACCAACCTCGGGAAGACAGGGAGACATTCCGTTAATAAAGTGCGTGTTTAAAATTTATTTGGAAATCTCAAGTGTTCAAAGTACATAATTGAAACCGCAAAAGAGTCGTTTTTAAATTATCCATACAATATAATGGAATTTTTTTTTGAAAATAAAATTAAATCCCATGGGGTAATTATGTTATTCCTCAATTTCTTATAATAGGCCAGTAAAAATAAAATTTAACCTCGCACTAAATTTCCGATCCATTTTTTTTTATAAGGTTTAGGGTCACTTACTGAGCATAAAATCACAAGATGCTGACAGATCCAGGTGGAGCTTCGATCGCAATCTTGAAGAAAAGTTTTTGGTCGATATCTCGGAAACTATGCACTTTAGGGCAAAATTTATCGAGATCATTATTGTAGAAAATAAAATTTTGCATCCTTTATTTCGTGTAAACTTTTTTGTAAAACTTACCGTTTAGGATTTATGGCACATTTAATGAACCAGCTTTTCTGTTTCATTGAGGCTTTTATAGTCCTCTTTGTATTCTTCCGAAGAGGGTAAACGAAGATGAAGAGGAAACATCCAATATAATTGGATTTTCGCCGCCTCCAAAACGGTCAAAATTTTTATAAAACTTTGAATTTTTATTTTTGTTTTCTAAAAATTTGTTTTCTAAAAATAAATTTTTAATACATTTTTAAAAAATATTCCCCTTTCGTTTTCTTTTACTTTATTCTAGCATGTGAACATATCATAATTAATAATAATTACTAAATATTTTTTAGTTGTACGAGATGTAATGAAATAAAATATATAATATAATCGTTACTATTGCAGGTAAGGAAATGAACTATAAATTTTTAAGTACATAAACAATAGGGATATTTTTTTTAATTTGTTTGTTGAATTTTTACGATGATATTCTTAGCGTACCTTGAAATTTTCGACTTTAAACGTCCTATAACTCAAAAAGTATGGACATTAAAAAAAAAAAAATTTTCAACAGTTGTAAAGAATAAACTGATCTTTAAAAATAAATAGATGCATTTTATTGATTAATAAAATATTTTAAGGGTTATCGGCCGAAACAAAAAAACCGGTTCATTAAATGGGCCATAAATCGTAAACGGTAAATTTTACAAAAAAGTTTATTAAACATAAAAAAATGCGAAATTTTTGCCCTAAAGTGCATATTTTCCGAGATATCGGCCAAAAACTTGTCTTCAAGATTGCGATCGAAGCTCCACCTGGATCTGTCAACATTTTGTGATTTTATGCTCAGTAAGTGACCCTAAACCTTTTAAAAAAAAATTGGATCGGAAATTTAGTGCGAGATTGACAAAAAAAAACGGCTATTTTTACTGGCCTATAAGAAGTATTCGTTCAGGACTTATTATTAGAAACAAATATTGATTAATTAATCTTGCCATTTTTATGTTTTCTCCTTTTATATTCTTGGTTACTTCAGAAGAGTAATAGTACTTTAAATGAGAATTACAAAATTTAAAACAGTACTTTGACATTTTCTTTACATTATATTAACTAAATTTTTACGAAAAGTTATTTATAAATTATGAAATATATTGTTTAATATTTATCTTATACCATAGATACGTCATGACAAAGTGGTGCCAATTTTTTATAATTATGTAAAATAATTTACAAACGACTGTTAGACGATCAGCAATCTATAATTATAGAAGGTTATAAAAACAAACAGTTATGCATTAAAGAGCATTTGTCTTTTGACATTTTGAAATTGTTAAATAAGAGTTAGGAAAGTACATCTCAACTGCATGAATATTCAGTAACTAACAAGGCATAAAATACAAGAAATATTTAAAATACAAATAAAATAAAAACGTATTCCACTATTAAACATAAAATCAAAATACTTGGTTTCAAAATCTTGGTATCTTATCTACGGTTTATTGTGACTAAATGTGAAGTTTTAAATATTTTTTTAAATAAAAAACTTCATATTAAGATTAATTAAAAATAGGTATTATTTAGGATGCAATTATTTCTTAGTATTTTACCATTTATTACTTTTAAAGCATCAAACATGTTTTAAATTTGCAATCCAGGATGCACTTTTAAGGAGTAAAATTTTGGTTTCCAATCAATAAATTCGTTTTGTTAAACATTAACTACTATTTGTTTAAAAATAGTAAACATTTGTTTAAGATAACGATGAAAAGTATTAATTGTGTTCAAGGAATTTGAAACCTAGGATTTATATTTGCATTTTTAGCTATTTGTCTTGAATTTTCTGTATGCAGTAAAAATGACACTATTTTAAAATCTTAAAACATGAAAAATATTTTGAAAATTTGAATTACAAATTTTATTTTACATAAAATTAAAATTTATTTTCTCTGATTTATTTGGCTAATATAACTCCCAATACTTTAAGTATTTAAAAAAATCTACAAATAATTGATTTGCGAGAAAATTAAATTTGAAATTGTGGCAAATTCTAAGCAATGAGTTATTTTTTAATATTTAAATAAATTAAAAAAAAAAACAATATTAAATTCGTTAACATGTTAAACGTTTTGTTTTGTTTTCTAATATTTTTATAAGCAAAAAAAGATGAATAATACCACCACTATTGAATGCCTAAGAGGGGACCCCTTTCAGGTACAATGGGGACTAAGTGCTGTGGGGCTCTGTGTCACTCTTTCTATCTTTCTATCATTTCAGATTCAGAAGCAATATCAATAAATTATTTAACATATCAAAGAATTATACATAATACAAAAAAAATGTGTAGTATGTAGATAATTGATATAATATGAATTTTAAAATTCATCAAAATGTCAAAATTGTTTCCTTCTCTTATATTTATAAAACCAAATAACATGATTTATTATATTTTGAAATCATTTGGTGGTTTTATTGGAAGCATTTTGAGATAACCATATTTTTAAAACACGTTTCTGTAAGGAGTTCTGAGTGCTTTTTTTTCTGAATATTTAGTAGTAGAGTAATACTAGTGGTTAGAATTGTTGAGTTATTGTTAGGTATATAAAATGTACACAAAAAAATATCCTAAATACGGGGAATTCATTGTTGCTGCTCTAAGGAGTAGTGCCGTGATCGTTTCCAAAAGTTCTTGAAGAACCCTTTCTTCTTTTGAACTTCTTCACCTAAAATGAAATAAAAAAAAATTATATTAATGTAATATTGTTGTTAACATGTAGGAAAAATTTTCGGACTATTTCCAGTTTTTCGCTAAAACTCGAATATTTTGTAAATAACTGTTCTATAGTAAATTAATAAGGATAATATTTTGCGTTGATTAAAAAAAAGCAAAATTGATCCAATAGTTCGATTCTTATGGGGATCCAAAAAACAGCATTAATCCTCGTTAAGTAATTTCAGTGCTCGTATTAAACTACCGCTCACCCCATACATAGACAATGTCAACCGCAATTCATTCCTCACCACTCTGTCATAGGCCTTTTCCAAGTCTACGAAAGCGCAGTAGACATTTTGTCTTCTTGCCAAAAAAATTTCAACTAGGTCTCGTAATGAAAAGATTTGATCTATACATCTCCTTCCTTTTCTAGGTTAGGTTAGGTTTCATGTGAGTGGGGCGTGGACGCCCCTCCACCGCGACCCTTAGTAGGTCTATTGTGGCTCACCCCTAGAGGCTACAGTTCACCGCACAACCCAGCACTTCTTACGAAGTTCATGGTTGTATAGGGTGAGTTTTTTTTAAAATCGGTAGGTTCTAGGTTAGTGTAACCAAATATGTTGAACCTTATTCTTCCCAGGCCGGGGCATGAACATAGTATATGTTCAGCAGTTTCGTCTTCCACACAGCAGAATCGACAGTCCGTTTGTTGGTTCAGATCTATCTTTCTGAGGTGGTATCTTAGACGACAGTGTCCCGTAAGCAGTCCTGTTAGAATACGCAGGTCATTTCTGCTCCATTCTAGGATCTGCTTAGTTGTGTTTCTCGAGGGTTGTAACGGTAAAAACGCCTTCGAGTGGGTTAGCCCTGGTATGTCGGACCAGTACGTGAGTATTTTCCTCTCCGCCCAGTCCGAAATAATTGTTTTGGCGGCACTTGTGGTGACTCCAAAAACCAGTTCTGGTCCAGTGAACGCAGATTCGGCCTCCTGTTTTGCATGGGTGTCGGCTTTTTCGTTTCCTTCCACCCCCTGGTGCCCAGGTACCCACAGTAGGGTCACCCTGTTGTTCGCACCAAGGTACTCTAAGGATTCAATGCAATTCCATACAAGTCCTTCCTTTTATAAATCCAGCTTGTATATCCCATGTCTTCTCATCAGTTTTATTTGTCATTCTTTTAATCAATACCTTTGCAAACAGTTTTCCGTTGATGCTAAGTAAAATAATACCTTGGTAGTTTTTGCAATTCTGCTGCGAACCTTTTCCTTTATAAAGCGGAACGATAACTGCCTTAAACCAGTCTCCTGGTACGCTGGCGCTCCTCCAGCAAAGGTTAAAAAGGCGGTACAGCGGACTAGCTGCCATGCACTGTCCAACCTTCAGCATTTCATCCTGTCATACAGATTTCCCCAATTTCATACTGTTCATATTAATTTCACTTTCATTGCAACTTTTACTTAAGTCCCCGAATTGGGCTTGCGCTTGTGTACTTATCATTTTTCTCAAATAAACTTTTCTTCCACATCTTTAGAACGAATTCCTCTCACCATACTACCATCTTGGTTTGGATTTTTTTCAGTTGCGAGGTCGTATTTTTACCTCTGGCTGTTTTTATGGACTTTCAGAAGAATTTATTGTTGATGCGGAAGTCGTCAGATAACCTATCAAATTCATCTTTATCATTCTCCTTCTTTCTTGCCAAAATCTCTTTTGCCACACCTTTCAACCTTTTATACGCATTTCTTGCCTTGTTTACATCCTTTTGCGTTCTTCGATTGATTGGCTTTTGTAGCCAAATATCGGCGAAAAACCGAAAATGGCGGATTTCGTTTTTCGCCAGTAAATCTGAAACGGTTAATTTGACAGCTTTCAAAATTTGACAATTGGGTATTCTAATCTCATCTTCGGTAAGAGTAGCTCGTAAAGCCGGCACAACCTGGTTTCACAAAAGCTCTAGATACCTCTCTGTCCGTTTAGGTTGTAGTCAAACAAAAATGGCCCAATAAGTCGATTTCCTGAAATGATTAATAATTTATAATAGGTGCCCAATTAAGAAAGGTGAGTTAGATGGAATTACCAATGACCCCACACTAAACGTTACTTCCAAATCTGGTCTGTAGATGTCTCTGTGCAGCTTCGTGAAGATTTTCCACAGCCCAATGATGAGTGTTGTGCTTATTAAAAACTCCACAATTTGTAAACCTACTCTCATCGGGCCACAAGACATGATTTACAAAATCGGGAGTTTCATTACACTTCCTAGTGTACCATTTACAGAAGCGCATTTATATTGGAAAATCAGTTTCCTTAAGTCATTGAACTATTGTGGGTTTTTATGAATAGTACTTAATCTTATTCAACACTCTCTGTACCGTTGATTTTGATACATTAAATTCCCGTTCTACAGTTCTTCTTTTTTCTTCTTCTTGTGCCTTATCTTCCGTGGACGTTGGTGATTACTAAGGCCCATCTGATTTTATTTGCTGCAGCCCGAAATAAGTCCATAGATGTCATTCCTGTCGATTGTCTTAGATTTCGCAGCCACGATATTCGTCGTCTTCCAGGACCTCTTTTGCAGTTAAGCTTGCCCTGCATAATAAGCTGAAGTAGGCTTTATTTCTGGTTTCGCATAACATGTCCGAAGTATGAAAGTTTGCGTTCTTTGATTACGTTTAAAACCTCTTTTTGTTTTCTCATACGCTGTAGGACGGCTTCGTTGGTTACGTGGTAGATCCATGATATTCTAAGCATGCGTCTGTAGCACCACACATCCAATGCTTCCAGACGTTTACATGCAGCGTCGGTCAGAGTCCAAGCTTCCACCCCATATGTTAGTATTGAGAAAACGTAGCATCTAAAAACTCTGGCTCTGAAGTTTAAGACAAAGTTTGTCTTAAATGTCTTGACAGTTTGACAGACCACATGGCCTTTAATTTTTAAACATGTTTTTCGTTTGAATTCAGCCTTTTACATTTAAATGTTATGTCTTCAATTGTAACACTTCCTGTTATCTGACTAAGTAAGCACTGAAGATGACGAAAGTCGAAAGCTCTTTGCAATAATTTTTTAAAATATACACTTTATATACAAAAGTACTTCTTCATTCATTCTACAAAAGTGTATTCAGCTTCATACGTTCAATTCTGTTACTCTGTCTATTAGCCTTTGAAGATCCTCAACTGTGTCTGCAATTAGGACTGTGTCGTCTGCGTACCTTAGATTATTAATAAGTACGCCGTTTAGTAAAATGCCGTCATCTGTATTCTCCAAAGCCTCTCTAAACAGTCTCTCCGAATAAACATTAAAGAGCAGAGGAGAGAGCACACATCCCTGTCGAACTCCTTGGCGTACTTCAAACTCTTTAGAGAGCGCATTCTCCACCCAAACACGAGCCTTTTGTTTCCAGTAAAGGTTAGATATAATGCGGATATCCTTGTCATCCAGGCCTGACTGTCTGAGCGATTTTCATTCTCAATATTATATCCGCTTCTAAGTTGTTCGAAGGCCCCATGGTTGATTAAAATAACTACGATTTTTCTGAATTGGGTTTTATGAATATGCCTTCGTTCGGGATACATCTCCACATCTCCAAATACCTCGCTAAGGTAATGTCGGCGTTTCTGCGTGTACAGCAAGTACAGCGCTAACATGTCAAACTTTTCTTCATTTAAATAGGGAATACCGGCCATTTTCAACAGGTTTAGTACAATTTGTTTGTAAGATTTGTGATTTTAATGAGAGAAAACGAACTACTTATTGAAACACAACATTGATACTTTTGAATTATTTAACGTCAAAGTCAGAGCTTCCTTAGATGGAAAAAATGTGTAACTTATAAAAACCCAATCTTCTGACAAATAAATCATGACCTCCTTAGAAAACATTGAGACCTAACTTTACAAAGTGTGATATTTCGCTGATACTTCAATCTTTTATGCACTTGTGAGACATCACTAGACTGGAAATTTTACTCTTTTTAAAAAATTGAAAAATCCAATATGGCGGTCATAAGAAAAATGAAAGTTGAGCTGGATTGCGGAATAACAAAAGACGATTGAGAAATGTCATACGCTATCGTATTCGTCTTGAAAAAGTGTTCCAATAATGTCACATTTTAAGAGCTGTCAAATTAACGGTTTCGGATTTACTGGTGAAAAACGTTATCAGCCATTTTCGGTTTTTCGCCGCTATTTCCAAAATAATAGGTATAATAGGAGCCGAGATCCCTGTACAGAAAAGCAAATCTGGAAGACACTGTATATATAAAAATCAAATTATGTTTATTTGTTTGCAATTTATGCGTTCCTTAACCGATTTAAATAAAATTTTGTAAATGTGTATTGATTGCTACCTATAAGTCCCTACGAAAGAGGGGGCTAAAATATAAAAGCTATCAAAAATGGTCGATATTAGTGACGAATTCATTCATTCATTCATGGGGTCGCTGAGTTTAACAATGACATTTCCAATTTTAATGGCACTCCTACGAAAGGGGTGAGAAGGGGATGGAATATAAAAACTATCAAAAACAGCTGATATAAGTGTCGAATTTATAGTCAGCGGGGACGCTGAGTTTAATAGTGACAGTCACAATTATGTTAGCACCCATAAAAAGGGGAATGAAACATAAAAACTATGAAACGTAAAAACTATTAAAACCGCAGATATTAGTGTCGAATTCATAGTTTTTAGGTTCGCTAAGTTTAATAGTATATATATATATATATATATATATATATATATATATATATATATATATATATATATATATATATATATATATATATATATCGCGTTAAAACGTGCGTCGGCGTCTTGCGATTCCTAATCTCCATTCCTCTCTATTCGTCCACATGTCCACTCTCAGATCTCTCTCTTCCATCTCTTTTTGTATGCCTTCTCTCCAGCTCTTTCGTGGTCTTCCTCTTCTTCTTCTTCCTCTGGGGTTCCACTGTAATATTTTCTTTGGGATTCTGTCTGGTGGCATTCTTTGAACATGCCCGTACCATATCAACTGTTTAGTTCTTATTTCGTCTGTGATGTCGTGCTGTACTCCCATTATTTGTTTTATCCTCTCATTTGTAACTCTTTCTAGTCTTGATTTCCCCGCTGCTCGTCTCCAGTAATCCATTTCTGTGGCTCTAATTTTTCTTTCGATCTTTTCTTTCAAAGGCCATACTTCGCAACCGTACATTATTATGCTCTTCACTATCGTGTCGTAAATTCTTTTTTTGTTGTTGTTGCTTATTGTTCTATCCCACAGTACTCCGTTTAACATTGATATTGCTCTTCTTCCTTTCATATTTCTGTCCAATATTGCTTCTTCGAGTGTCCCATCCTTTGATATTCTCATTCCTAAGTAATTGTAAGCTGACGTGTGTTTGATTTTTTGTCCATTTGATAATTGTAAGTCCTGTTGCACTCCCCCAATACACATATATTCCGTTTTTTCTACATTAACCTCTAGTCCCCAAATTTTATATTCTTCTATAAGTTTTCGTGTCATATACTCTGTGTCGTCTATGTCTTGGCCGACTATAATTTGATCGTCTGCGAATGAGAGTGTGTATAATGTTGTGTCCTCATCTAAAGGTATGCCCATGTTTTGGCATTTCCGTTTCCAATTCGCTAGTGCCCGTTCCAAATATATTTTAAATAATGTTGGTGACAAGCAACACCCTTGTTTCAGCCCTTTTGTGATATTAAACCCTGTTGTTAGGTTTTGTCCAACTTTAATTCTTGATTTGGTTTTATTGTATAATGACTTTACTCCTTTTATCAGTTCAATATTAATGTTGGAAGTTTCCAGAGTTTCCCAAAGTTTAATTAAGGGTACGCTGTCGTATGCTTTCTTTAGGTCAACGTACAGTATATGGATCTCTTGATTGAATGCTAGTTTTTTTTTCTATAATTTGTGTTAGTGAGAACAGATGGTCAATCGTTGATCTTCCCGCTCTAAATCCGGCTTGCTCTTCTGCTTCCATTTCCGTGTATTCCCTTTCGATTATGTTTTTTAAGATCTTGCCATATATTCTACTGATTGTGTTTGTTACGGCAATTCCTCGATAATTGTCGCATTTGCTTTTGTCCCCCTTTTTGTGTATTGTTGACATATGTGATATTTTCCATTCTTCTGGGACTTCGGACTGATTAATACACCTTTGAAATAGATCTTGCAGCATTTTATATAATTTATCTGTTCCGTATTTAAATAATTCTCCTACAATATTTCCTGGACCCGGGGCTTTGTTATTTTTTAAAGATTTACATACTTCCTTCACTTCTTTTGTATTAATTCTAATAGGGGATCCTTGCGTATTAATTCTATCATTCATTTATTCTGTGTTCTTAAATTAAGTTTAAGTTAATAGTTTAAGTTTAATAGTGACATCCCCAAATTTTTTAGTACCTCCATGAAAGGGGTGGGAAGGAAATGAAACAAAAATTATTAAAAACGCCGATATTAGTGTCAAATTAATAGTTATTAGGGTCGCTGAGTTCAATAGTGACATTCCCAAATTTGTTAGTACCGCTAGTTAATAAATAAAACAAAATTTACCGTTAGCGTTTTCGTGTATGGTCGGTGATACGACTTCCTTCTCCTTTCTTGTTTCCTTGCCATTATTTCCTGAAACAAAATGAGAAATTATTAGCTTAACTGTTTATAATAAAACGTGGATATAATTTCTAGTGAAAAATACAGTTTTTTTTTAATAATAAGTTATTCAAACGGTACTTACTTTCATTACTTAAATTATTGTTAGAATCCTGGTGCATGCTTTTAAAATATATTAAAAGCTTCTATCTAATAATTTGTTAAAAAGCCTTTCTATTTTGTACAGTAAGTAATAAATTTATAAATATTATTTTTTGCGATGAGAAACATTTTAATTTAATGTATTGGGGTTTTTTTATTTTTCTCATTCATCTAATGTATAAACTGTACGAAGTACTTAAAATTATATAAAATATCTTAAATGTAGGGGCTTAGGTATCAGTCCTGGTAAATAAATGCAAATTAATTAGGCATTCAAGCACAAAGTTAAAGCATTAAAGAACCGATAAATGTGTGCATGTTAGGCAAGTACTGTTTCTTGTAAAAAGTGCTGTCAAAACCAGACAACTAACCTTTTTTTATTAATAAACTGGTAACCCTCCTGAGCGCATCACGTGGTGATCTCTGGAAGAACTTAGGAGTTAAATTGGGTGGTAACGTCTGAGGTTTTCTATTTGACGTAGTGTCCCAAGGATTGTGACCCATTGCCGTCCTGTCGAGATGTTCGATGGACGCGGGTCGTCGGTGCCTCTGTTTCGGGTACCATCCACGTCCCGGGCCGCCTGCTAAACGAAGTAGTTCCGCCCCTACGATAGCTTGTTCGAGGCCTGTTTGCGAAATGCCGCGGCGGTATCCACCACTGGAGACTGTCGTACCGATCGTGTTTAGGCTACCTGAATATATGAGAAAATGGGATGGTGTTAGTTAAAGTAATGTGTTAGTAAGAAACGGTGAAAGAATGAAAACCAAATAAAAGTGAATACAATTCGGGAGCATACATAAATAGACGCAACATGTTTCGATAATGTTAATTTTTCTTTAAAAATCGTTTACGTTACAAACCAAAATGGGCGTGCTCCGTATTTGTATCTTTATTTATCTCTGCGAAGCTATTAAGGTAAGAAATTAGGCATGATTTTAAATCAATTAGTAACGCTAACTTGTGATATACGAAATGGGGATTATATTTTACTCAACACCTTAGCTCAACAGTGACTGAAATTGAAAAAACTAACAACAAAAAAACTCACCTATCGTATTACTTTGTCTGGGAGCAGTTTGATTACTACCGGGTACATCTGGCGCCCTTCTATGTGGAGTTCTTGGTATATCACAACCCCTGGCAAAAATTGGTGTCTCCGGTAGGCTACAGGACGTTTGAAGATGGTGTTCCTCTTGGGGGCTTTGTTGAGATGCTCTTTTCTGAAAAGGTCGCCGTTTTTCCTGCAATTCATTTGGAAGAGTTCGACGCTCTGACGGAATGTTTCTATTCGACGAGGAGAAGAAATTGGTTCGTCGACCTGCAAATAATTTTTTATAATTCTCAATAAACTTTTTAAAAAAGATTTAACTTCAATAGTTATTGTATATGGTAGAGGTAGAGGTTTCGCATCAGGGACTTGTCCGATAAGCACTGGAAAATACGAAAGAGGGTATTAAGATCAATGAATTATGTAAGATCGAATAGACCATTAAAATCTTTACATCCATGAAAACTCTTCTCACTAGTCGAGACTTAAACCTGCAAATCCGTATGCGCATATTACGCTGCTACATATTCCCAGTCCTCTATGGTTCTGAGAGCTGGACTTTCCACCAATCAATGGATAACCGAATCAACGCCTTTGAGATGTACCTGTACCGTCGTATGCTGCGCGTGTCCTGGGTAGATAGGGTCACTAATGAGAAGATACTCAGACGAATGGATTATATTGGCCATCAAAGAGCGTAAGCTACAATACATAGGACACATAATGAGAGGAGAGCGTTATGTGATCCTTAGATTCATCATTGAGGGAAAAATCAAGTGCAAAAGATCGGTAGGAAGGCGTCAAAATTCATGGCTCAGAGACTTACGTCAATGGTTCGGAAGAACATCAATAGAAATATTTAGAGGTGCAATTTCGCACACCATTAATGCCAGTGGGATCGACAACCTCCGGAGGTAGACGGCTAAATAAGAATAACTTTGCACAACAAACTGAGCACGTAAGTGCCAGGGCGGCTTTGGTACGTACCGCATTATCCCGCCTCATGCCGAATGTGGGGGGCCCAAAACAAAAAAATAACACTCCTGTCATCAACGATCACATCTGTGCTAGATTCAACTTCAGAAAAACTCCGGAAAAAAGAGCGAAAAAAAAGCCTACAACAATGGCAATTACTGTAAAACATATCGGCACAAATTAATCCCAAATCTGGACGGCTAAACGGCTAAACCGCGACCACGGGTTAACTTATACTTGATGCAAATGCTCTCTGGACATGGGTGCTTTAGAGCCTATCTACATAGGTTTAAGCTGGAGAATACTCCAGATTGTTCAAGATGTGGTACAAGCGATGATGCAGAACATGTATTCTTTAGCTGCCCACGGTTCTGCAGTAGCTGAAACAAGCTTAAAGAGATTCTTAAGTGCCAAGTGTCACCAGAAAGCTTAATGGGGGAAATGCTCAAATCATTAGAAAAATGGGTAGCAGTAAATAACTTTACAGTAATGGTAGCAAAAAAACTTCGACAGAAAGAGCGCGAGGGAAACGCGACATACTAAGGTAGAGCTGAAAGCTAGGACTGATCCGCACGGTCATACAACGTCTACAGAGAAAGGGGTGGGTTTTAGTGGGTATTCTCAACATGTTTTAAGTGAGTCCTACACTCTGTGCGTAAATGCATTTCCTACCACAAGGAAAAAAACACACACACAATACTAGTGTCCTATTAACAGCATAATTTATTTTTTTAACATTCCAATTTTGTTAAGTCTTAAGAATAATTTTAATTTCAATCTTACAAGAAATATTAAAGCTACATAATTCACTCTTAAAGTATCCAAATACGTTTTTTCTAACTTTTAATGTAACCAATGTCCATAAAAAATTAATAAAATTAATTCATTGCAGCAATTTTTATGATTTAATGTGCTGCTGCGGTAATTTTGACCAAAAGTTTATTATTTTATGGAAATGATACAAAAATAAAAAAATTTACATTATAAAACTTTGTTGAATTGTTACAAATACACATTATAGTGTAAAAAAGTAAAAATAAACTACCTCTGCTATAATTAACATCCATAGATCTTGTTTTGAGGCTATTGGAGCCCGGTTCACGATGGGCAGGCACTGTGGGCGGTTCGTTATTATTGGGCAACGTATCGGCTCTGCTTTTAGGTACAGGGTGTAAAATTTCGGTATATTCGTCTTCGTCCTCTTCCACCGGTGAAGGTGGTAGTGGAGGAAATTCATGTTGGAGAACCTCCACTCGAACAGGGAAATCTGCTGAGGTGGAAGTCGGAAGAGGCCTAGGTTCTCGATGAGCTATCAGCATCTCTTTGGCGCTTTCTGATTTTTGAATGCCATTTCTTTTCAAAAATGGAATGCCACCTAAAAAGAAAGCAGTATTTCCAATTTACAAAATATGCATACAATGAAAAATTTGAAAATGTTTAACTAATCTTAAAAATGGTATGCTAATAAATGGCTTTATTGAGAAAAAACATATAAATCATTTTAAAATTATTTCTAAGGAAAAATATTATCTCAAGGATTATTTAAAAAATGTTTTTTGTTCATTACGAATTATGACCTTAAGTGAAGTTTAACTTTTGAAAATAATAATCACTAACAACTTTTAATCTTTTCTGTTACCTATGATTTTTTATTTATAAATCTTTTATTCTGCACAAAAACAAAATACAAACGGCAAAATTTATTTTACAAGTTCATAGCAACTTTTAGTCTTAAAATTAAATGACTAATCTTTCACAATAATATTTCAGATTACTTTGAAAACACCCTATTGAAAACAAGAATTTTTCAAAAATGTAGGAAAATCTACAGCTTATAGAGAAATATTACACATACACTTATAATGAATGAAATCACTTTGTAGAAAACATTAAGTAAATGAACATTAAACAATTTGTCTAGCATTAAATTACATGAAATTTGCAAGTTAATACTGTTGCCAAAAATTTTTCAATTCCGATAATCGGCTACGCAAATATTTTATGTAAACAACTATTATTCCTACATAACAGTTTGTTTAAGATTTAAATGGTTGTGAATGCAAAACTAATTTAATGAAGTTCAGATTTGTTTTAAATTAATGAAGGCAAACGAGGTATGATATGGTTATGTGTTGATGAAATTATGTACAGAAATAAATGTCTGGAGTGTCGTATTGATGTTAGCGAAACATAAAACATAGATTAAATGAAAATATGTAACTCTAGACAATGCCTATTTTATTCTTTTGTACTCACCGACTCTTTTTTCGTGGTAATTTTCTAGAAAAACAAAATTTTCTTAAAAAACAATTTTAAAAATGTTTAAAGATAGATAATGTTAAATTATATTAACAACATTATTGCAAACCAATTATTTTACATATTTAGAACTCTAAATTTGTTCCAAAATGTATTACTTTGACACCTCTACATAAAAGGGTTGTTTTGTTTTTTTTTTACTTTTTAAACTTAACTAATTCCTAAAAAAGGAAAGGTGGTATATTTAATAAAAAATTTAATAAAAATATGATATAGCTGGACTGTCGCTCCAACTGCAAATAGGTAAAATATAATATAGTTGTTAAAATTTAAATATTTTTTTTTGTAAATTAAATAATATTGGATAAAGGTTTTCTTTTCCTTACCTTCAATCAAAAGTTGCCTGTAATACTCTTCAGTTTTCTGGATTTCATTGTGACTGCTTGACTTCTGCAAGTCAATTTTCTGTTTAAATTCTCTGTTAGGTTTGGACGGAGCCTTCCTTTTTTCCTTATTTAGGCCTTCCACCCCATTTAAAACAAATTGATCGTTCTGGACAACTTCTATATCTCTTCTTTCTAACAATTCACTAATATTCTGCTCTATTTTTCTTAAAGGTGATATTTCAGCGCTAGGTTGTGAACTCTCTACTTCTTCTTCTTCTTCAACAGTTACATCTAATTCTCTTTTTGGAGTAAAATCTTCAGCATTCAAGCTAGGTAAGGATACTACCCGGACTATTGGGGATGTAGCTGGACTAAATTCTTTAGCTGTTTCAGTTTTTGGAGAAACTAGATCTTGAACGACACCTTCTCTTACTAACGATTTTATATTATCAAAAGTGGTACTGTGTTTCTTTATTTCTATGTCGTGTTTGCTTGGTGTACTAGATCTACTGCTGGACAATTCCATACTGTGCCTTGAGGGGGAAGAACTTAGCTCTTGGCTAAGTAATCTGGAGTTGTTTAAATCTAAACTCAATCTAGATTTTGGTGAATTAAAGTCTTGACTCAATCTTGAGTGAGATGTACCAAGATCTACGCTGTATCTCGAGTTGGGGGAGTGAAGATCTCGACTCAAACGATGGCTAAGTTCACCGCTGAATCTACTTGCTGGTATACTTAATTCGGAACTCAAGCGAGAGTTTAGAGAAGAATTTGAAGTTAGGGAGCTGCCTAGAGCCTGAAGGGATTTTCTATCTTTATTACCTGCAAAACAATAAATTTTAAACAACTTTTAAAAATGTATAAATACGATTTTTAAAAACCAGCTTATTATGCAAGATTATCCATATTGCTATATATATATATATATATACAAAATGAACAAAATTACCGTAACGACATAGTAAATCAAACAAATTGCTATAATGAATTAATTTTAATGACCGAGCAACAGCCGAATAAAGGCCTTGCAGAGATATTGCAAGGAGCAAACCCCACTCCTGGTCTTGGCCACACTCGTTCACGACCATCTGGATGTGTTCGGCTAACCCTAGTTTCATCTGTAAATAATGGACCAAACAATGGAAGATTAAGCTTAATGAGCTTAAAGCTATTCAAGTAAACTTTACCAACAAAAGAGTACCAGAACCGTATCCTCTAAATATTAACGAAATAATTGTACCATATTCGATGAATGCCAAATACGTCGGCATGACTCTTGATGCCAAACTCAGGTGGAAAGAACATGTTAAAAAGAAAACAACCGAATTAGGCTTAAAATACAGACAACACTACTGGCTGATTAGAAGAAACTCTAAGCTTTTAATCTACAACAAGTTATTAATAGCGATTCCAATATTAAGTGCATCCAAACATTCCAGAACAAAGTGTTACGAAACATAGTGAATGCCCCCTGGTATGTTCGTAACTCTTAATATTCACAGAGATCTTCGAATACCAACCGTCAAGGAAGAGATTAAAATGTTACTCGGCAAGCATGAAGCAAGGCTCCATCTACATGTGAATGCAGAAGCTCTTAAGCTGCTGGACGACCAACATCATGTCCGAAGATTGAAAAGAACTATAAGCCAATCGATCTTGTGTAGTGTGTTTTGTGTAAATCAGAGTAAAGTGCTTAAGTGTAGTGTATATTATAGATTAGAAAAATCTGGAAGACATCATTGAATTGACTCTAGATGATAAGTACCTAGTTTAAAGAATGGTTAGATGCAAATTAATGGTTAGTCTTCTGAGACTAGTTTTAATTACAGAAAGATACTCCAAGGCGTATTTTTTAATAGAAAAAAAGAATCTGTGCATAAAACTTTTTCCAATTATCAACAAACCAATTTTGATGATTTCAAACAAAACGTGATATACAATCACTGATTCACACCGCGCGTGACAGAGAAGAAATGAAACATGCGATCGCAAACATCCATTAGTGGATATGCATCCGAAGAAGAAGAAAACAAAACGTATCCTTCTAGAATAATTTCCTACCTCATTAAAGCATCCCATACGACTTGTGGTACGATTTTTATCTAACAAATTGGCAACATAACTTTGACAATATCCCCCAATCAATAAAACTGAGTTCCTTTTCAGTTAAATTCCTTGCTCGATTTATTTTTAAATTTTTCGGGGTCAAAAATAAAACAAAAAACGTATAACTTTTAAAAAAGAAATAATTATACTCAATAAATTTTAAAAACTGACATAAGAAAAAGATAAAAATAATTTTTTGATTAATATCATATTGTCGTGTTAATTTTGTTGAGTTTAACTGTACGTTTAATACAAATTTGGTTTACCTCTTCTGATAATGTACGTGTTATTTCCAGACATATTGGAACTACTTAGTTCAGGCGGTAATATCACGTGATCATCTGAATCTGAAAATGGAGATGTTACTTCATCTTCTGTAGTGCAAGGCGGAGGATCTGGCCAATCTTCGAGTTCTTTTAGTCTATTCGGTATTGAGCTGGTGCTAGAGTAAGAACCTGATTTTCTTCTTCTTCTACCTATTACTTTTGTGCTACCTAAAAAGAAAAAAATGTATACAAAGGCTATTAAATACAAACAATGATGTGATACGATAAACGATAATATTCACCTTTTGACGTTGACTGTTTACCTGGGGTCAGTAGGGCTTCATCATCTAAAGGTACTTCCCACGCGATGCTTGCTCTTTTATTAGAAGCCGGTGGCGGTGGTGGAGGTAACATATCCTCTAACGAGTCATCGGAAAAATGTTCGTCATCAGCTAATTCACTTAGAGGACGTAAGGCTGGGGTTTCATCTAAATCGCTGGACAGATTGTCTTCACTACCATGTCTAAACAATAAAAGTATACAAATTATTTTTGCGTAATATTCAAAAACAAAATGATGCACAAGTCAAGCTGCAGAAAGTGCAGCTTGTCTGGGAATCACAGCGGCAACATCCACGTGCCCTACTGCAGCCGTAGAGGTAATGCTGAACCTTCCACCATTGCACTTATGTGTAATGAAAGAAGCAGCAATCAGTGCCTTCAGACTGAGCCAGACAATAAATCTTAGAGCAAGAAATCGGAATAGACACTTGAAGATTTTGGAAAATATTTCCCTAGAATCCATGTTCAAGCCGACAAATCTTATGCCAGATAGGTACGACTTCGAAATGCAGTTTGAAGTGGTTATAAACAACCACCAAGTTTGCACAGAGAACGGACCTCAACTAGGAAGGGATGCTGTAGTGTGGTACACTGATGGATCCAAGATGAATGAAAGGGTTGGAGTGAGCGTTGTAGGGCCGAATTTTAGGCTCTCAAAACCGCTTGGTAACATCCCAACCATCTTTCAAGTAGAATTACATGCCATAGAGATATGTGCCCAGGAGTGCAACGAAAGAAACACCCGAAGGGCAGAAATCTATATTTTATCAGATAACCAAGCAGCACTAAAAGCTCTAAAGTCATACACTTGTGAGGCTAAGCTGATTTGGGACTGTAAACAGTCCCTGAGACAACTGACAGCGAACAATCAGTTTACTCTGATTTGGGTTCTAGGTCTCAAGGGAGTTAAAGGCAACGATGAAGTAGATTGCCTTGCCAAAGAAGGGGCAAATACACAATTTTCCGGCCCAGAAACCTTCTGTGGACTTTCCAAAGCTCACTTGAAAGAAGTTCGACGCTGGGAAACAGATGAAATGAAATCTCACTAGCATAAAGTACCAAGACAAAGACAAGCGAAATTGCTAGTAAGCCTTTCGCCAAGGAAAGCTAAACAGCTTTTCGTGTTGGATAAGAAATACTTCAAACTGGTGCGGGGCTGGGGTTCCTCACTGGACACTGTTCTTTGAGGTATCACCTTAAAAAGATGGGCAAAACATAGAGTGATAGTTGCTGCTACTGCGAGAACTGCGCTGAAACTGCAGAACATTTGCTTTGCGAATGCCCAGCGCTTTTCTGCAAAGGGCTTAAGTTTCTGGAAGGGGCCTTCATAAAGCCCTTCGATGTCAGAAACTTAGCCCCCAGGAAACTGATAAACTTTGCTCGAAGTCTCGGAATCCCGGGCCTCGAATATATTAAGGGTTATGCACAAAACACATGAGAGGTCGAGGTGCTTGAGAGGTTGCATAGCCTTCACGACCCCACCTATAATCTACAATATACAAAACAAAATGGTATTAATTTGAAACAAGTATGCAAATGTCAAGTTGTTACAAGTTATCATGGTAAATGTCTAAAACTATACTTAATGGTGTGCTACTATTATTTTTAAAAGCGTTACTGGCTGTACATGCTTTGCATTATTTCACACTTTTAAATATTTCAATTAAAATTAATATTAATGATTGAATTTTTTGTTATATGTTAATATTAGACGTCGTAGCATCACTGCATGTTTGTTTACCTTTTGACTTCTCTATGTCGTTCTATAGCGGTAGGCACAGTTCTGGGAGGCATCTTAGTGGGTGAGGTGATTGGGTAGACACAATGTTGGTATGGCAAACTGCCGTAACGATATCCAGGCGGAGGTGGAGGTGGATTTAATGTAAAATCGTTGCTCTCCCAACCATATGGACGTTGGTGTTTTGTTTTAGGCTAAAAATGGTACATTAAAATAATAATTAAAAGGTCTGAATATTATAAAATCAACTTAAAAATGACAAATTCGAAGAAATGGGAGGGTAAACGAGAAAACAAAAGTTTATTACACAACTAATTTATAATTAACATGTATATTAAACATTATTTAAGACTAAGGCGAAAAGGGTTATGTAGGACAGATTACTTGTATAATGTTTGTAATATGTTGTAATACTAAACCTGGTAACAAAAGTTATTTAAAAAATTTTTTGTTTTAAAAAAAATGCATTTAGAAATATTTCCTGCACAAAATAAAATATCAAAAAATTATTTGCATATAAACCTACTTACATAATTATCTACATACATAAAGTCACGCGATTTTTCCGTAGTAGTAGGCAGAGACCACTCTCTTCTACTTGCTACGGTTCTTACACACGTCTTTCTCTTTTTCTACTTTCGCCGAGGTCGACCTCTACCGACTTGCTTATTCACACTCACCTCATAAATCTTTTTCGTCAATCTTCTTTCATCATTTCTCTTTACGTGTTCAAATCATTAAATCATTCTTTTATCTTTTTTTGTTACCATATCTTCTTTCACACCATTAGTGTTTATTGAACGTATTCTAGGTACTAATGTGATGTATTGTCCATATGGTAAATAAATAACACCACAGCGTTCCCTTATTACACTATTCCTCATTTTTTTATCAGATTTACTTCAGCTATACTACTCAAACTACTCATCTCCACAGAATTGATTGCTTTCATGCTACTTCTGCCAAACCCAACATCCTTCGTTTAATATCTCAGACATAGTTTCCGCGTCTCGTAGACTTTGACATTCTTTCTTTTATTTTAAAAACCATTACTTTCGTCTTGCTTACATTTACTTTCATCCCTTTGATTTTTAGGGCATCTTGTATAATATTAACCACGGCCTGCTTTTAATGCTAATCATCAGGGTAAGGGAGGCATTTGACGATAAAATAGTTTATTTTAAATTCATACGCACTCTATCTCTATCAAATTTTTTAAACAACCGTCTCTGTATAAGTTAAACAGCCATGGCGAAGCTACACATCCCTGTCTAAAATATTTTTCAATGTTAAACCAGTCCGTGTAAGCCCCGTTAATCCTGACACAAGCATCTTAAAGAATTTCATCGCTCGTATCAAACCACAGCTTACCTCATACATACCACAATTCATTCCTTACTACTCTGTCATAGATTTCTTCCGAGTCTACGAAAGTGCAGTGGAGCCAAAAAAATTTCGACTATGCAAGGAAAGACCTGATTCATGCATCCCCTTTCTCTCTTAAATTCCGCTTGTACATCCCATATCTTTTCAAAAGTTTAATTCGTCACTCTTTTAATCAATATCTTAACACACAGTTTGCCGACGATGCTGAGAGTAAACTAATGCCTCGGTAGTTCTTGCAGTCCTGCTGAGAACCTTTTTCTTTGTAATGCTGAACAATAACATCCTTGCTTCTGGTACACAAACACTATTTTTACTTCACATCAACGACCTATTGAAAGCAACTTCATGTCCCGTACACAGCTTTGCCGATGATAGTACCCTCCATACCGCTTTCTCTTCCAGGGCCCCTATATCAGCCCGTGAAACCAGAAATGGACGAGGAAGAGATGTTAACAATATAAATATGGACTTAGCAACAATTCTTGAATGGGGATCCAATAACTTGGTAGAATTCAATGCAAACAAAACACAAGCATGTCTTTTCTCTAGAAAAGCCGATCTCACTGTGCCTAACATAACTTTGTCAGGAGTAACCATACCACTGAAGTCATCCATATCGATGCTTGGTATTACTATCAGCAATAACCTTTCCTGAGAAAATCACGTGAGGTCCATTGCCAAAAGTGCATCCCAAAAACTTGGTTTTTTGTTTCGTGCCAAGAGCTATTTCACCTCCAGTCAGCTGCTTATGATCTATAAGGCACAGATCCGACCTGTACTGGAGTAATGTTCCCATATTTGGAGTGCAGCACCTAAACATATCCTGAAGCTACTGGATTCTGTCCAAAAAAGGGCAATTCGTCTCGTCGGTGATGCCTCGCTTACAAACTCGCTCACTTGTCCGGAACACCGTAGAAAAGTTGGCGATTTGTCTCTATTTTATAGATATTTTCATGGGCGATGCTCTTCTGAAATATCAACAATCGTTCCTCCTTTGGCAGTCTCTTCGAGATTAACCCGTCAAGTTCAGTCTTCACACCCCTTCGTGGTAACTTTGGAGACCTGCAGAACATCACTTTCCAAAGACTCATTCATCCAACGAATTGCGAGGCTTTGGAACTCATTGCCTAGGGAGGTGTTCCCCGAGGCATACAACCTCCAGAAATTTAAGAAGAACACCAACTCCTACCTTCTTTCCCTTGGTTCCCACGATGTTCTCTGAACATTACAGGATATCCCTTTTCGTGCGAACCAGAACATATAAAAAAAAAAAACACTGCTGCTTCTTCAGCCTTACCCAATTTAATACTGTTCAAAGCGTCCACAATCTCTGTCATACTATTTTCACTTTCATTGCAACTTTTATTCATGTCCCGAATGAGGCCTGCGCTTGTGTATTCTCTTTCTCAAATAAACTTTTGAATTATTCCTTCCATCTCTTTAAAACGCATTCCCCTTGTTAATTTTTTGTCAAGCTTTTTTATGTTCATCAAACAGTTTTTAGATTAGCTATGTATTTGTACGAAGACAAAGTTCTGTTTTCATCAACGCTTTGAGTTATTTATTAGAATGAAATTCACTTTATCTAATTAATTAAATTTAATCAAAGAGGCAATATTGATATTACGAGAGCATCATTTCGTATTGTACGTTAGGAATTTGAAAATGATTCAATTTATATTTTTAGTTTTCTTACCAGTTTGTATACAAATTTAAAAACTTACCAATGTTGTTTGAGTGGCAGTGTGAATAGGATCCGGTGGTAGACCGTTAATAATTGGAGTGGTATTATTATCATTTTGGAACCGTTGTGGTGGCGGTATGGTATCCATTCGCGGGGGCAGTTGTGTCAAAGGAAAAGAACGATGATTTCTACCTCCGCTGCTTACCATTGAAGAAATAGTGCTTCCACTGCGAGATTTTGAAATTCGGTGATTCGGAGATACTCTGAAAATATTAATGAATAATTAGATTTATATCAAAATTGTTTAAAATTTAAACATTTTCAACTTGTACAGGCGAAGCTAGCCTTGTTTGGCCTGTACAGCCACTTGATTGTTTCAGCGTCTTAAGGTAGGTAGCTTATTATTTATTTCTATTCTTTTTCCAAATTAAAGAAAATAGATAAGATTAAGATATGTATCTTATATATTTTGGAATATTGGTCGTAAGAAAAGACCCTTAAAAGAGAAAGAAGCTGTCTGCAAAGCTGGACACATCATTATATTTGTGGTAGGTGTTCAACAAATACATGTTGTGAAGAGCTTGTGTTAGAGAGCTACGTCTTTTAATAACCTTGAAATATATTTACATACATACATACATATAGTCACGCCTTTTTTCCCGTAGTGGTAGGCAGACAGCGCTTCCTTCCACTTGCTAAGGTTCATACATACATCTTTTGCTTCATCTAATTTTATCAGTGCTCTCATACACGCTCGTCGGTTGTTGGTACTCTTGACCTGGCCTTTCTTCAAAACATTGTTGATCTGATCAAGATAAGGTTGACCTCTACGACTTGTCCATTCACACTCGCCTTATAAATCTGTTTCGTCAATCTTCCTTCATACATCCTTTCTACGTGTCCAAACCAACTAAGCATTCCTTCATCTATCTTTGTAACCACATCTTCTTTTACACTACAGCGTTTCCTTTTCTCACTATTCTTCACTTTATCTAACCGAGTCACTCCGGCTGTACTTCTCAGACCACTCATCTTCGCAGCATTAATCTTATTTTCATGCTTTTTCTGCCAAACCCAGCATTTACTAACATACATAAGTGTAGGAACCAGCACTATTATGAGCATTATTATAAACGTAAAAATAACATTTATAGGGGAAAGATACACCTAATATATACTTAATCAACCATTGTTCATAATACACGTGTAAAAAATAATATCATTTTGATTTCTTGATGTTAAGATCGTATATCTTTGCTATAGCTTTTCTATAGATAGAAACAAAAGAACACAAGGGACTAATATCGTAAAAAATCCTGAATTTATTACCAAAAGCAGTAGCGTTTTATCATTTTGTTGGGAATTGCTTTGATCGATCATCCTTCGTTTCTGTGCTTAGAGAACCCTGCACATTCCATGAAATTCTAACGATACTAATGCCTGTATTTAGTATGGCTTTTCAATTACTTTCAAATGTTTGTAGGTAGTCAGTTTAGTTAATGCCAGCGGACCATTGTTTTGGTTTACTAGGTGATAATGTATTTGTTTGGCATGTATTCTGAAAATGATTATAGCAAATAAAACTTCATTCATACTTTCATTATAAATATTATAGAAAACTATAACATAATTTTTGACAGCGAATAAAAATAAAAATGTATAAAACGATTTTTAAAGAACCTGCTAATTTTGCCGCATGTTAACCTATACTATAGGTATAAGTGGGTCGATTATAAATCGAAAAACAACCACACTCCTGGCTATAAGCCTACGACAAGCATTAAATTACATCTGATGGATTATCGTGCATATGCAGATGCTTGTTAAGTAAAAGAAAGAATTATTAAATTTATCCATTCGAAGTGACCACCCATGGACCGGTTTTGGGGTTGTTCCCCTCATCAGCATAGGGTAGGTCTTGACAAACCCAAGTTTGTTCTTCGAAGAGACAACTCAATAATCCTCCCCTTTACCTGGTACATATGATGAACTGAACGAAGAGCGTTAGTCACGACATCAATAACCTTTTACCTTTTACTAAACATGTATCTGTATATCACCCAAAATGGATTATGCACGATTATCTATCGAATGTAATTCAATGCTCGTCATAGGCACATAGCCAGGAGTGTAGTTGTTTTCTGATATATAATATGTTTTTTAAATATGTATAAAGTTATATTATTGTAATTTTTCTGATCTGTACAAAGGTATATTAATATAATTTGTTAAATAATATTTTTCTAAACTGGGAGGTTCAATCTGGACTGCACAGAAATTTTGTTTTCTTTTGGAAAAACGCCTGTTAGTACTAATGTAGTCAAGGGGTTTATGTTTTCAGTGCTGTGCATTTGTGGATTTTTCCGTGTTGTAAATATAGAATTAGTGTTGAGGCATAGCACTAATATCCTCTTATAAGGGATTTGAAAAATACTGAAAAATTTTTATCAACAATTATTGAATTTACCTACCGGGAACACCGAAATAGCCCCAGCACAACGTCTGTAAAAAGTACTCTCAAAAAAACAATCCAACGGCATCGGTCTAATGAAAAAACCGAACGGGGGATACACTGATAACCCTAAGGAAAGCTTAAGTGTTCTCCTGCAGACACACTTTCTTGGTTCCGAACAGGTTGTGGAGAACGAACAGCAAAGTACTCACCTGAAAGGGGATGTCCACAAACCCAACAGATCCAGTAGAAGGCTAACTGGGAAAAATTTTACAACTCAAAGAATCAAATGGGCTATTAAAAATATCAAACTATTTAAGTCGCCAGGAGAGGACAGAATATTTCTCGCCTTACTGGAACATAGCCTTAAAATAATAGAGCCTTCTTTAAAAAGGTTATTTAAGGCCAGCTTTATCTTCGATTATATACCGCAAACTTGGAGAGAAGCTGTGGTGGCGTTTATAACAAAGACTGGGAGACGTCCAATGGACGAACCACAGTATTACTGCCCCATCAGTCTCACCTCCTTTCTTCTAAAAGCAATGGAGAAAAAAAATAGTTACATCAGAAGCGAACTTCTTGAGTTAAGACCGCTCCACAAGAAACAGTTTGTTTATCAAGCAAGTAAATCCACGATAAATGCTTTACAGTGCCTAGTTAAGAGCATTGAAAAGACATACGTAAAAAATAAATGGTTTTTTGTACCTTCATCGACATAGAGGGTGCTTTTGATAACATAACCTCCATAACCTCCATAACTAGATCACTCGAGGAAAGAAATATAAACGCCTCAATGATAAGATGGATACAATCAATGCTGAAGTAAAATCATTGTGGCGATTCTTGGGGAAGAGACAGTCAAGACGTAGAAAAAGGGAGAGTTCTATCGCCTTTGCTGTGGTCACTGGTTGCAGACAACCTGATAGTTAAGCTACACGCCTCTGGTTTTACGACTCAAGGTTACGCCGATGACCTGGTCATCACCATTAGGGACAGACATGACGAAGTAATCTTTAATCGCATGCAAGTAGCTCCAAACACAATCAGAAGCTGTTGCGCAAAGAAACGACTCAATGTCACTCCTAGCAAAACAGTGCTGATTCCATTCACCAGGAAGCAAAAGTATGAATTAAAAGCCCCAATTCCAAATGGAATCCAGCTGACATTTTCCAAAGAAGTTAAATATTTGGGCGTGATAATCAACCAAAAACTGACATGGAACAGCCAACTGAACCACATTCTTTCCAAAACTACAGCGGCAAGCTTGACATGCTGTAGAGTCTTTTGCAAGACAGGGTCTCAAACCAAAAATGATCTACTGATCATACCAAACGATCATCAAACCCATGGTCACCATTGCCTTATTAATATGGTGGCCAAAGTGCAACAAATTATGGCACAAGTCAAGCTGCAGAAAGTGCAGCGGTTAGCTTGTCTGAGAATCACAGGGGCAATATTCACGTGCCCTACTGCAGTCGTAGAGGTAATGCTAAATTTTCCACCATTACACTTATGTGTAGTAAAAAAAGCAGCAATTAATGCCTTCAGACTGAGCCAGACAATAAATCTTAAAGCAGCAAATCGGATTGGACATTTGAAGATTTTGGAAAATATTGCTCTAAAATCCATGTCTAAGCCAACAGATATTATGCCAGTTAGGTACGACTTCAAAATGCAGTTTGCACAGAAAACGGACCTCAACTATGAAGGGGTGCTTTAGTGTGGTACACTAATGGATCCAAGATGGATAAAAGGGTTGGAGAGGGCGTTACAAGGCCGAATTATAGGCTCTCAAAACCCTTTGGTAACACCTTAACCATCTTTCAAGCAGAATTACATGCCATTGAGATATGTGCTCAGGAGTGTAATTAAAAGGACACGCGAAGGGCAGAAATATATAATTTATCAGATAGCCAAGCAGCACTAAAAGCTCTGAAGTCATACATTTGTGAGGCTAAGCTGACTTGGGACTGTAAACAATCTCTGAGACAACTGGCAGCAAACAACCAGTTTACTCTGATGTGGGTTCTAGGTCTCAAGGGAGTTAAAGGCAACGAAGAAGTAGATTGCCTTGCCAAAGAAGGGGCAAATGCACAATTTTTCGGCCCAGAACCCTTCTGTGGACTCTCCAATGCCCACTTAAAAGAAGAGATTTGATGCTGGGAAACAGATGAAAAAAATTTTTACTGGCATAAAGTGCCAGGACAAAGACAAGCGAAAAGGCGAAAAAGGCCTTTCGCCAAGAAAAGCTAATTAGCTTCTTGAGTTGGACAAAAAAGACTAAAAATTGGTGACGGGACTCCTCACTGGGCACTGCCCTCTGAGGTACCACCTGAAAAACAGAGAGTGATAGTTGCCACTAATGCGAGAACTTCGCGAGAACTGCAGAACATTTGCTTTGCGAACGACTAGCGCTTTACTGCAAGAGGCTCAAGTTTTAGGAACTTAGCCCCCAGGAATTTAAACAACTTTGTACGAAGTCTCGGAATCCCGGGCCTTGAATAGATTAAGGGTTATGCACAAAAGATCTGGTAGGTCAAGGTGCTTGAGAGGCTGCATAGCCTTTACGACCCCCTTTACATTCTTCAATCTACCTATCTTTACGTTAATTAAAATGATGTGTTTTGTCTAACACTTTTGAATTACTGTGTTTTTTTGTCTACACTTCTTACAATTAAGTGTATTTGGGAAGGGGAAAGTATACACTTTATTATGCGTTATAAAAGAACGCAAAAGTGTAAAACAGGGAGCTTGATTTGATATTTTGAAACTTCGTAAATGTAAATAAAAATATGAGTAAATAAGAATTCGAAATTAGCTTATTTTTCCAAATCATTAATCAGCACTACTTTTGCAAAATATTTTTTATTTCTGCTTGCAGTGATTTAAAAGTACCATTAGTGTGTTGTGTCGACAAATTTATGATGAATAGAATTGCACTTGTACAAACCTGTACAAGGTACGAAGGTACTGGATTGGGTGCAGCGTGGTTCTAGTTACCGGGGATTGCCTGTATTTTTCGGTCCGGTGCCTCGCGGTGGCGCAGTGTGTGTTTTGCTGTTACCGGTTCGTTGCCGGCGGTATTCGGGTCGGGTCTCCATTGTACAATGATACAAAAACACATAAGCAATATACAATGGGCCAACCGGCCCAAGTGTCACCGGAGGCAATAGCCAGAAAGACCTAAATAGGGGTGGAGTTTTCAGTGAGTAGACCTGACACAGTCAGTGGAGTCTCACAGTAGACCTTGAGCTCTCAGACTCACAACCTCTCTATAAAGGATTTTCTTTACCCCCGCAACAACAAAAAAATATCTAAAGGTCTTAGATAGTTCGCATTTCGTTGACCTATAGTTTCATTACAATGAGATGTTTACACAGTTTTACCTCTTTTTCTTGTATATGTAATGATTATGATTTGGGGGTAGTAATATGATATTTTCTTTTCTTATATTTCTTAAAATAGGTACTCAATCAGAATAGTTGTCTTATAACAAAACGATCAAAAGAACGCAAAAGAACGATCGATCTTGCCAAAGAATCCTACGACACGAGAATATGCAACAAGCTTGTCAATGCCCCTCCTGGATCAAAGACCTTCTGGTCTTTGGCTAAAGCCATAAATAAAAATTTCACAACTTCTTCTTTACCACCACTCGAGAGGTCCGACGGCACGACAGCCGTATCTTCCAAAGAAAAAGCGGATCTGCTGGCCGAAATGTTCAGCTCTAACTCAACACTCGATACCAATGGAAAACAACCCCCAACGATACCTAGAATAAACGCATCAATGCCTGAGGTCACTATTCGCCATCGCACTATCAGGAAAATCCTACAAAATCTTGACTCTAATAAGGCAGTAGGACCAGATGGAATTCCGACAATTGTCCTTAAGGCCTGTGCGCAAGAGCTCAACCCAGTTCTCTGTAGACTCTTCAAGTTATCATACAGCAAAGGAGTATTTTCGTCCATGTGAAAAAATGCTAAAGTCCAACCGATTCCGAAAAAAGGAAAGAAGACTATTCCTGCAAATTATCGCCCTATTGCATTGCTCTCAGTCATATCCAAAGTTATGGAAAAAGCGATTAACACAGAACTTATCAAATATCTGGAGAAATTTGAGATAATCCATGACAGACAATATGGATTTCGACAACTTCGGTCTACTGGAGATTTGCTGGCTTATGTCACTCAGCTCTGGACAAACACTATTGAAAAGTTTGGTGAATCCCGTGCAATAGCCTTGGATATATCTAAAGCCTTTGACCGCGTTTGGCACCAGGCATTGTTAAGTAAATTATCTGCCTACGGTCTCCCAACCAAACTGCGCCAATGGCTCTTGAGCTTCATGCAAGATCGCTCCTTACATGTGGCAGTTGACGGTATTTCTTCTGATGCGTTTAAAACTAATGCCGGGGTTCCCCAGGGTTCCATCCTGTCCCCCACCTTATTTCTTTTACAAATCAACGACATCTTGAAAACCACCACGAACCCCATTTACAGTTTCGCAGACGATAGCACACTTGTCTCAACTTTCACATCCTATCGATCACTTTCGGTGAATGATACAAATAGACTCAGACAGGAACAGGTTGATTCCATCAATAGAGATCTTAAAGCAATCGTCGAGTGGGGAACCAACAATCTTGTTCAGTTCAACGCCCAAAAAACACAAAGTGCCCTGTTTTCCAAGAAAGTGAATTCCTCAAATAATCCCATCACAATGTCCGGAAATACCCTTGAACCAAGTCCTTTTATCTCGATTTTGGAAGTCACGGTGTCCAATAATATGTCTTGGCATGACCATGTTGCTAACATCGCAAAGTCGGCAAGCCAGAGGCTAGGTTTTCTGTGGAAAGCCAGAAAGTTTTTTACTCCTGATCAACTGTTGACGACGTACAAGGCTCAAATCCGACCTCTACTGGAGTATTGCTCGCACATTTAAGGTTCAGCACCAAGGCATTCTCTTCGTCTTCTAGATTCCATTCAGAAAAGAGCCATTCGCTTGATAAACAGCTCAACTCTCACAGATACCCTTTACCCTCTAGAACATAGAAGAAGAGTTGCAGACCAGTCATTGCTCTACAGATATTTACATGGCAGATGCTCCAGAGAAATAAAAACTCTTGTACCACCATTGACCACATTCGGCCGAAGAACTCGGCACGCTGATCAGTCTCACCCATTTACTCTCAAGATTGACACTACAAGGACCAATCTTCATCAAGAATCCTTTTTTTACAGGGCTGCTACGGAATGGAATAAGCTTCCAAAATCAGTTTTTATAGAGAACTATGACCTGCAACCTTTTAAAAAGCGTGTCCACAATCATTTCCTTTCTATAATCCCTTCCCCTTCTAATAGTCGCAGTGCGGGCCGTCCGCGGCCCACACGATAGGTCTACCCTTTTTGCGACTATTTTCATAAAAAAAAGATGGCAATTGATGACAATTGATGACAATTAAGTAAAATTAATTATGTTGAAATATATAACAAACCTATTATTTATTCAAATTATATTTAATTATAATTAAAAAATAAAAAAATCACTTTGTAAAGTGTAAGTTTTTTGAGGTTAAATTTTGTTTACTTTGAATATAATTCGGGTGTACACTTTTACTCTTGCTCGAGATCAAGTGTAAAAAATTAAAATTAAGCGTACACTTTTCTTCTTAGTATTTATAAAACGAACAGCTTCATTGACATTACTACCGTTAAAAAGTACGATTTTGGTGTACACTTTACACTTTATTGAAAAGTTAACTTTCAATTTTGACGCGAAATGTCAAACATTATAACCTCAATAAAATAATAAGTTAAAATGATTGACAAATTAGTTGTATCGCGTGTTTCGATTAGGGCGAACCGAACAAATATACCGACAAAATGATTTAGCGAGAAAGACGCAATCACGACGTCGTCCCGTTCATTTATTCAACAAAAACATTTTCAATCGAGTCACAAATTTGAAGCTAGCGCTTTTTCCATTTTGAACGCGAAGGGGTATGCGAAACCGTTTTTATTTCGAATCAGTTTTTTCGAAACAGTTTTTTTCTCGAAAATTATTCATGTTTCCATGCAAGCCTGAACTCAAACCCCATACCTGCGTCAAACGTCAAACGCAAAAAGTCAAAACCATGTCGGGCGATTCTCCCAATTCCCATAAAAACGAACTTTTCGTCTTCCTGGATGGCAGAACGGCTCTGCCTTCGATCGACTCCGTAATACCAACTACCACAAAGGACGTAGGCATTCAGAATGGCAGCGGAGGTATTTGTTTGTTGTCAGCCGCTATTCCAGTAGAAGAAAGAGATAAGGATGATGAGAACAGGACTAACAATTCAAATTTAATATCAACTAGTTTGTGTGACGATAATCGCATATCTGATAATGACAAAACAGTGCCGGTTGTGGAGTTGTCGACCTCTTCGAAAAATCACAAAAGTGAGAAAAGCAGGAAGTATAAAATATGCAAGAAAAAAAAAGAAAAGAAAAATGTCGATAAAGGCGAATGGACAGTTGATTGTATGTATTATACTTTGCAGTGTTGTGAGTGCACTATTATGTGATTTTTATTGCATATTGTTCGGTTCGTAGAAATAAGAAGAAAGTTTTATGTTTGCAAATAAAGTTTTCATTGAAAACGTGTAAGTAATTGTATTTTATTTTGTTAATAAAAAGTATACGAAAAAAGTTAGGTTCGTTCAGCATATTCAGTATTTACATCAAATTGTGTATAAAATCTTTACGAATACCCCTATAAGTTAACTAAAAATAATTTTTTTTCATTTTCCTACAACTAATTTTTTATCCTTACGCGAACAGATACATTTTATGGTAATGAGAATAAATGTGATATTTATTATTTTATCATTCGTTGGATTTATTTCTGGTTTTTTTCTAATTACGATGTTATTGTAATGAAACCTAAACTGTTTACCAAAATCGTGAAAATTTGTCTAAAATGTGTATATTTTTAAATAAAACAATAAATAATTTGTAAGTCTTTTATTTGTTTTTAGTGAACAAGATAATGAACGGGACAAAAAGTTAATTGCATTGATATTTTTGTCCAAAAATAGTCTCGTCAGAATGAATAATGAAATTCGTCAAATAAAATTAATTTTAAAGTTGCTTTAAAATACCTAAGAAAAATAATGTTAATGAAAAAATTATATATTATCATATCTATCATATTATCTAATTTCGGTAATTGTCTAGAAACGGCACTTTTCGAAAATTAACTAAAAAACAAATTTTTTTGTACATACATACAAAAGGTCACGCCTTTTTACTTTTCCGAACCGAAGGGTAAAAAAGGAAAGTAGACCAACATTTTTCACGGCATTGGATCGGGAGAAAAGGCAGCATTGAATGGCCTCCACGATCACCAGATTTATTACCCCTCGATTTCATGTGGGGACATCTGAAAAGTCAAATCTATAAAACACAACCAGCGTCGTTGGAAGATTTGCGTCAAAGAATCGTTGACGAGTGCCGTCGAATTACTCCGAATATTCTTCGGAATGTGCGTGAACGTTTTGAACAAAATATTTATTATTGTATGGAAGCGGGCGGTCATCAGTTTAAACATTTAATCCATTAAGTAGTAAGCAAGCAACTAAAGTATTTGGAATTTTAACATGTAATTTTTTTTCAAAGTATTGGAAGAGAATTGTAAGAGCTTTCAAAAGACATCTAATACGACATCCAATGTCATTTAAAAATGTTGGGATAATTCTTACCCTCGCTTGGGGTTGAAAGCAGTGGAGTCAAAAGAGTGTCCCCCTTTAATCAAAAATCGACGGATCTGAGCGTTTTTCTAAAATGTTGACGAGGTTCGTGCAAATGGCTGTTTCGTTTTTGGTTGGCCACCTTGTACAATTAAAATGCCTTGATATCTAATGGTATTTTTTGAATTTTACACTAAGCATACCTTTTTATGAATAATAATTTTTTTTAATAAAATTAATAAAAAAAGGTTTCCCATATACTGCCAACTTAAGAAGACATACTGTATAGTAATAGTCGGTAATAACAAATATTGAACTGTAGACACATTATTTTATGTGAGCTTTGTAATGAAAAATTTAATGTAAAAGAAGTCTGTTTTGCCATCAAAATAATGTTATTAACTCTCCTCGCCATGAGATATCTGGGTAGTTAGAGGTAAAAATGCGAGTACATATCTGCCAAACTTTTAAAACACATTCATTTAATAGACTCATATTATCGATCACAAGTCACTTTACAAATTGCTGTACACAATTTATTTTTGTTGTTCCTTTTTTTTTGTTTTGTTTTGATTTCAGGGTGAAGCTTCAGTATTGGTAAAGTTATGATTACATGTACGATTTTCCTTCTTCAAATAGAATACCACCAGGTAAATACCTTAGCCATGAATATTGCTCACAAATTATAAATCCAGTTTCCATCAAGTCAATTCCTAGATTATCTTTGTATCGTTTCAATCATGCTTTAAAACACGAGACATTGACCTACTGATTTACATTCACACCATACTTTTAACAATCTTCTTTTCTTGTAAAACGCTACCGTTCTTACACACATCTTTTGCTTCCTCTACTTTCATCAGTGCTCTTATACATGGTCGTCGGTTATTGGTACTCTTGACTTGGCCTTTCTTCAAAACAATGTTGATCTGATCGAGATATGTTCGCGAAGGTCGACCTCTACCGACTTATCCATTCACACTCGCCTTATAAATTTGTTTAGTCAATTTTTCTTCATCCATCGTGTCCAAACCAACTATTATTTTTTTTTTATCTTTTTTGTACCCTAATATTTACTAATAATACATTGTGAAAAATATGTTATAAATGCGTGTCTTTTTTATATTTAGAGTTCGGACGTTCCTGCAGACGTGGTCCCCGACACACCCAGTCAGAGTCAGGATGAAACAAACGAAATGGGCCGAGAACGTCCCACTGTCAGGTTGGCCGTATTATCGTAGCGTGATGCAACGCCACTGAGGGCCAAAATTTCAAGTGAACTTAAACATCATTTAATTTTACACCAAAAAGGTACTATATATATATATTGATAGATTTTTAAATATTTACAATTAAAAACAATTACAATATTTGATTGTTTCTTGATAACATTTTAAACTACAAGATGTGCGATAAAACTAAAAAAACATTAGAAAAATCCCATTTAGTGTTTAATGAAAAAGAGTAAATTACTTACTTCGGCAGCAACGTGGCTATAAGCCTCTGCGCTTCCTCCGGAGGTGGTGGAAAATCATCTGGATCACCAGGTCTGACGGGTATCGTAGGCGATCTCAGCTGATGGGGCGAAAGTAGTGGAGGTGGAGGAGTTTCATGGTGTTCTGCTAATGGCTTGAATGATAGATTAAATTTAGCTTTTCGGCCGTTCATACTCATATAACCGTCGTCTTCGGATTGATGACCTCCTAACGAAGGACTTTCGTCGTCGGGAGTGTTTGTTGTACCACTGTTGGGGGCGGTGGAATTATGGTGATGATTGTTCGTGGTGTGATTACGTAGCTGAGGCGTAGAGGTTGATGAAGTAATTTGCTGAATCTGAAAAAATTATCTCGAGCATTAAAAAGAAAATAGGTAATTACTTGAAAGAGGAGGAGAAAAAATATCGGAGAATTAACATTTTTAAATAATTTTATTTTCAAATTGGTTTATTTCACGGCAGATTTACAAAAAAAATTAAATTTTTATAAAAGGTAACTGTTGCGATCACGTTTGATTTCTTTTGTTTCATTAAGTGTTATTTGTTTCCATTTTAAAATCCTTTTTCGATCCGTTCCTGCACGCAAACGTCTTAAAACCGTTTTGCCCCAGGCAGAAATCGCGATGTCTCCGGCTGGCACCCCAGTTGGCTTTTTTCCCCTTTGTTTTTAATTCACAGACTCGAGTCGGCGCAGTAGTGAGTTTTCTCTCTGAATGCGCTGCATCAAGTCGACGCATCAACAGTATGGTTCCGACAGTCTCAGTGAGCGGCTGTCATACAGTTTCTCTTTCCACGGCTATTAAACCTCGCTTGTTACTTGCAATGAAAAAATGGGGTGTAACCTCCGAATTCTTATACAATAAACCGATTTCCATAATTATTTTTTTATGCAGAATCACCATCTGAAGTTTGTCGCACTTATTTACTAACACCCTGTATGTAAAATACCTTTTGGACTGATACTCTGTACTCTAAATAATTATAATTTATGGTCTTTTGGGTTTTTTTTAAACAAATTATTATACATCTATAATTTTTTTTAAGTCAGAATAATAAATATAATAATAATAATAAATCAAACACTCCCATCTTACACATGACTATTTCCTAGCTTATTGACCCCACTGTGACCATTGCAATGCTAGATAGACTATTACCCATATTTTTACCTGTCCAATTTATATTCAGCTGAGAAATAATGTCGGAATTGAAAATGCAATAGAAAAAATTGTTACGGATTGTGATCAACGAATACGCCCCTGTACCCATTATTTGCCTTGAAACGACGGCAATTTGATTATAAAAGATGTATGAATTTTTCACAGTAACATTCAAGAGAATGATTTATAGCCACGGGCGGTAATTGGAGGCCCTCGACGTATCTAGAAATGTCGTTCACGAATCGCGAATATTTCCAGAAATATTGGTTGGATATATTTAAGATCGCGAGGCCGCAAATAGTTAACCAATTAGAAAGTTTTAGAAAAATAGCTTTAAAAAGTTGAATTATAGTAATTATCTAAGTGATTTATTAAATCAAAGTTTATTGTAGTACCAGAAGAAAGATTAGAATAAATAAAATAAAATTATTTTTGTTCCTAAAAAACCTAAATCTATATCATGATTTAATAATATACCAGCAGCTAAATATACATGCTGCTAAATAAAAAATTAATTGCTTCGGCGGTACATGTAACGATACAGGAAGATTATTAGCGCTGCCATTGCGCAAGAATGACACGCAAAGTCGTGATGCGTTCCACATTTTTTGATACAAAAACACCGACATCATAAAAGTGTACAATCTGTAATAATGCTAACATATATATTATCCTTGTTATCCTTCTCTGTAAAAATAAAAATTCAAAATCTAGCATTTTACGTCCTTCATGTGTACCTGGTATAGGTGAGAATTATTGAGTTGTTTCTTCGAAGGGTAAACTTGAGTTTGCCAAGAACTACCCTATGCTGATGAGGTTCAACACCCCGAATCCGGTCCATAGGTGGTCACATCGAATGGATAAATTTAATAATTTTTTCTTTTACTTAACAAGTATCTGCATATCACCCGGAATGGGATTATGCACGATTATGTATCAGATGTAATTCGATGCTTGTCGTAGGCATATAGCCAGAAGTGTAGTTGTTTTCTGATATATAATCGACCCACATATACCTATAGTATATAAATTAAAATGCGGCGAAAGTAGCTGGTTTCTTAAAATTCAGTTTTATATATTTTTATTCTTATTTCGCTGTCAAGAATAATGGTATAGTTTCAACAAACAGACTGTCGGTTTTGCTGCGTGGAATATGAAACTGCTGCCTCAGCTTGGGAAGAATAAGGTTCAACATATTTGGTTATACCAACCTAGAACCTACCAATTTTAAAAAAATTTCACTTCATACAACCATGAACTTTGTGAGAGAAGGGCTAGATTGTGCGGTGAACTATAACCTCCAGGGGTGAGCAACAATAAACCTACTAAGGGGCAGTGAAGGGGCGACCTACGCCCCACTCACATGATACCTAACTTAAGCATATGACGAGACAACTGATTTAACCCACGAAAGTGGGCATAAAAATTACGAAACATGTTTCAATAAAATAAATGTTATACATCCATTCGAAATTTCGCAAAAAAATTAAATTTACCAACCCTTCTCTCAACTTAATCATTTTCTCACCCTTCTGACATATTTTAGAATTTAATTTTTTCAGAGATGGAAAGTGAAGAAGATGTTGACTGCAAAGCGAAGAAAATCGTTACATAATTGAAATATAATTTAGTTTTTAAGTGGAAAATTAAATGCTTAAAATGCGTAACGAACGTGATGCACGCTTCGGGAGATATACACACTATTTTATACAGGACGAGAGTGGTACGCTTATTTTGTGCCTTACAGGGCGATAAAAGTATGAAGATATGCAATTTTTATAACAAAACCCTTTTTTTTGGGTTACGTAAATACAAGGTCTGATAATAAAGTATTATGACTAACGCTACTTTATTTTCAAAATGGTACAATTTAATGCTCTCCTTCATTATACTCTCCCTGTCTATATACACAAAATTGCATGCGTTTATTTTATTGTTCAGAGAAGGAAGTCTTAAGTCATTAGGCTGTTTTTTTCTTAACTATAAATGGGTCCAGTTCAATGTAATGGAGAGAGGGATTTTTTTTGTATTTTCGCTCAACCATAGGGGTTTTCATATCATCATAGGTTTTGCTGGTTTACTGTGTAGAGAGTTTTTGCACTTTATTTATTTTATATTCTGGATCACATTTCCAAAAAAACAACTTCTTTTTAATACTTTTTAAACGCTTTATATTAGCTTCGATCGTATCTATCTATGTAACGGAATCTTTGGACACGATTTTCACCCACATGAAAACATCGTATCGACTTGAAACTTTGTATACTTTTAAAAGGCCGATGACAATACAATAATTTCATACATTCTTTTAAAGATACTGATCAGGATATTTTAAAAATATCAGTGGTCTGGGTGCGACCCGAGAGGTCCACACGACTAATTTTCCAGTGGAAAGAATGAAAAAATACCATTTATTTTGTTGTTATAATTATAATTATTATAAAAAACTATATCAAATTGTTTATAACAATTATAATTGTCATTAACAATATTCTGTTTATGTTCACCGTATTCTTTCAAACTTTTTCTTACCATTTCATAAGCGGGAGCTATTTTCAATTGTCTATAACAATTGAATTTTTTTTAATTATTATGATCAATAAATATTTGTTTGCAACAATATTTAATTGTTATAAACAATGCTTGATTATTACTAACAATAATTTTTTAAAACTATAGCGTCTTCAATGCTATTCGTTCAATACTAACAAAACTTTAAAATTCTCCAATTCCTATTTTTGTTTTCTTCTCCTTTTATAAAATATTGTCATCATATTTTTCATAAAAATATTTCTAACATGCAATAATCATATTATTCAAAAGATCTTAAAATTTTGTATGAAAAATAGTATGATTTATAAATTGCAAAATTCAGGCAGTTTACCATTTTTTCCAGTTTTTTGATTCTCCATAAAAAACAGCTTGACCGATGTTGCTGAAAATTTAATCAGTTCTAAGTTGCGTAATTATTCGTCGACTGCAATTGGTCCTACGTCGATATCATTTTTTGTTCTCGAGATAATCGAGACGAAAAATAAGTCCAAAAGTTTACCATTTTTTTCAGTTTTAATTCTCCATAAAAACAGCTAAAACGATTTTGTTTAAAATCTAATCAGTTCTAAATTGCACAATTATGCGTCGAATGCAATTAGTCCCACGTCGATGTCATTTTTTGTTCTCTATATAATCGAGAAGAAAAATAATTCCGAACATTCGTATGTACATATACGTACATACACAGACGTCCACTTAAAAGTATTGTATTCGACTCTGGGGACCTTGAAATGTGAAGATATTTCAAAATTTGGGATTCGCAAAATCGGACCCATCACCATAACTTCCACTGGGAAGTTAAAAAGTTTTTTATATGGATTAAAAATGGTTAATACCCCCATAAATTCAATTTAAATAGATAACGACGCTTTAGCTACTCTCCAACAGATGTCGCTAATGCATATCAACATTTTAAATCCTAGTAATTTTAATACCTGCCCGCGTTTTTTTATACGCAAATAAATTTTCACGGAATTCCGTTTTACGACAAACTCATATGACAATTAATACCGAAATGAAGATCGTCGATAAGTAGCAATTATTAAAAAAAACACTCGACCTGAAAAATAAATAATAGTTTAAAAAAACTAAGACGACACGTTCTCCTATCTCACTATTCTTTACTTTATCCAACCGAGTCACTCCGGCTATACAATTCTCAGACTACTCATCTCCGCAGCATTAATCCTATTTTCATGCTTCTTCTACCAAACCCAACATTCACTACCATACATAAGTGTAGGAACCAACACTCCTCTATGCACAGCCAGACGTGCCTTTTTTGACACTTTCTGGCTGTTCATAAAGCTATACAGTGCCCCATTCATTTGTCTCCCTGCCAACACCCTTCGCTCAATGTCACTGTCATACTTTCCATCTCTCGTAAACTTTGAACCCAAGTATACAAACTCATTTACTTGTTCCACTCTTTTTCCCTTAATTAGAATTTTACAGTTTGTCATGCTTTCTTTTATTTCAAAAACCATTACTTTCGTTTTGCTTACATTTATTTCTATCCCTTTGATTTTCAGGGCATCATGCATAACATTAACCATCGCCTGTAACTCCTCTTCAGATGACGCTAATATGATTTGATCATTGGCGTTAAGAAGGCATTTGACGGTCAAATCTGTCATTTTCAATCCATTATATTTAAAAAAATTTCGTCTTCATAGTTTATTGGTTCATTAAGCCTATAAAATTCTAGCTGTAACGATAAGAACCACAAAGGCAATTCTACAAATAAAAATCTTTGAAAGAAGAGTACCAGAAATACGAAGGATATCATGGCTTATGAATTTCAGAACCTGGTTCAACAAAACATCACCAGAATTTTTCCGGATTGTTGCAGATAAAATCAGGATCGCTATAATACTATACTATAATACTCAACGTACATCCGAACTCACGAAAAATAAATATTTATTTTATTAAATTTAGTTCCAGATGAAGCTGCTCTTCAAACAAGATAGATAACCTACTCACTTTGCACTTGTAGAAAGGAACCGATTGGATAGTAAAAACGTAAACAAGTGGATTGAAAGGAGTGGACCTATTAAGTGGCTACCTACATCAACAGGCTTACGGCCAGCAGATTTTTAAAGTAATTTTTTTTTTTTTTATATTCTGGTTGCCACGAAAAGGGATATCCTGTAATGTTCAAAGAACATCGTGGGAATCAAGGAAAAGAAGGTAGGAGTTGGTGTTCTTCTTAAATTTCTGGAGGTTGTATGCCTCGGGGAACACCTCCCTAGGCAATGAGTTCCAAAGCCTCGCAATTCGTTGGATGAATGAGTCTTTGGAAAGTGATGTTTTGAAAGTTACCACGAAGGGGTGTGAAGACTGAACTTGACGGGTTAATCTCGAAGAGACTGCCAAAGGAGGAACGATTGTTGATATTTCAGAAGAGCATCGCCCATGAAAATATCTATAAAATAGAGACAAATCGCCAACTTTTCTACGGTGTTCCAGACAAGTGAGCGAGTTTGTAAGCGAGGCATCACCGACGAGACGAATTGCCCTTTTTTGGACAGAATCCAGTAGCTTCAGGATATGTTTAGGTGCTGCACTCCAAATATGGGAACAGTACTCCAGTACTCCAGGCTGATAGTAATACCAAGCATCGATATGGATGACTTCAGTGGTATGGTTTCTCCTGACAAAGTTATGTTAGGCACAGTGAGATCGGCTTTTCTTGAGAAAAGACATGCTTGTGTTTTGTTTGCATTGAATTCTACCAAGTTATTGGATCCCCATTCGAGAATTGTTGCTAAGTCCATATTTATATTGTTAACATTTCTTCCTCGTTCATATCTGGTTTCACGGGCTGATATAGGGGCCCTGGAAGAGAAAGCGGTATGGAGGGTACTATCATCGGCAAAGCTGTGTACGGGACATGAAGTTGCTTTCAATAGGTCGTTGATGTGAAGTAAAAATAGTGTTGGTGCTAGAATGGATCCTTGCTACTTCGAAAATGAACTTAATTGTTTTATATTTGTATGATTAACTGTAATATTTTCGATGTTGATTTTAAATTTCTCTATATTTGAGTGGTGGAGTTTAATAGGGATGAATGTTTTTCCAATTTAATTCCAGTAAAATATGCAAATTGACTATAAATTTTAAATCTACAACAATAACATAAATAGTGTAATGTAATAAATATTTTTTTTTTATTTTTTAATTAGGAACAGCTTAAACTAGATGCAATTATGATTACGATGATGAGAATAAACTTCCTCCTTTCGTGGTTTATTACAAAAGCGTAAGCAATCCTTTTTATCTGTAAATTTGTTCCAATTTTCAAACCACGAAAGTAATTGGTTATAAATAAAAACGTCACGATTTATAAGCCATATTCAATACTTGGTGATTCAATATTTATGAAGCCATAAATTAACTTTTTTGTTTTGTTTAAACTTATTAAAAATTTATTTCAATCATTCACGAAATCATTATAAAAAAACGAAAAGAAATAGCACATAAAAAAACAGGTGTGACGTAAATCTTAGCAGAAGAAACACAAAATGAGGAACCAACTAAAGCTTAAGTCAGTGATTGGATCATCCAATAATAAAAGGAGCCCAACTCACATCAAGCCCTTAAGAAATAAGAAAAGAAAGGACTTGAAAATACCCCCCGCAAAAAATAAAGACAGCAAAAAAAGAGCGCCAACGTCTTTAAAATATCTACACCAAAGCCAAGCTCGATGAAGACGGAGTAAGGATTTACATCAGTTGCCACGAAGGTTACATACATACGTACATATAGTCACGCCTTTTTCCCGTAGTGGTAGGCAGAGACCACTTATTTTCACTTGTTATGGTTCCTATACACGTCTTTCGCTTATTCTGCTTTCATCAGCGCTTTTATACATGCCCGTCGGTTGTTGGCACTCTTGACCTGGTTTTTCTTCAAAACAATGTCGATCTGATCAAAATACGTTCGCCTAGGTCGATCTCCATTGGCTTGCCCATTCACACTAGCATTATAAATCTGTTTCATATACCTTCTTTTAACCTTCCTTTCTACGTATCCGAACCATTTAATCTATTCTTGTCACGAAGAATATCGATACACAATCTGATATCTCGCTGAAAGAGAGGAAGAGTACTATACGCACCTCCTACTCGAAGAAAAAAAACTATCAAGATGGTTTTAAGAGACTTTCCTTAAGAAACCAACAACGAAGATATTTTAAAAACCTTTGAAACAGGGTCTGAATCCAACCAAAGTCCAGAGAATCAAACCCTACAAAACGGTGAAGCCTCTACCTATTTTCTTTATAAATATCCCAAATTGCGTAAAATAACATGCGATTTTCAAAATTACTATTATAGTAATACTCTTAACGCCTATTATTGCCAAGGGTATTACTGTAACCCAAGCAAAATGCAGCACGGAAATCAGGCGTGTAAGATACAAATGCCCGCATACCGCTAGCTATAAGAGTTGCCCAAAACCACTAACAATCACAACTAAAGCTCCTTTAACCCAATCAGACAAGGTCTGACAAAAACACCCCAAAACCCAAGAACCAACAGATAGACTTAAAATACCAAGAACATGGCTGAAATGATGTGTCAATTAACACAATTTCAAAAGACTATGGGGTAGATGTTTCTTTAACCAAGAAGTGCCCACATTTCACAGTGCCAAGTAAATCCCTTCTAACACTATAAAATGTAAATTAAAATAATTTTTTGTATGTCATAGATAAAGAAGGGTGCTTTCCATCTAGACAAAGAGCGTTCCACAAATTGTTAATTTAACTGGACATAACGCATATTAACAATATAAACCAGTTAAAATTTTGCATCAACAGGATTTGCACAAAATTGGAAAGAAATATGGGATGCTCGATCAATTATACTGCAGTTATGTATTGTTCAATTGTGCCGCTGTTTAAGGTTGGTAACTATGCATATAATTTATTAATATTTTAAGATTTAGTTATCATGAAAAAAAAACTTTTGCATATTTATTCGTAACGAACCAATTTCAAATAATAATGAACCTATTTGAAATTTGAAATGTGTTTGATCAGGTCAGAATTCGATGTGTCTCAAGAAAAATTCTTGCTACTAAAAAGTGCCTCAGAAACACTTATTTCTAAAAACTGCTGCAATCGTGGAAACAGGTCAAGGATTTGTTCGCCGTGTGTGAAAGACGAAGAGATGCTTGGGTAAGAAAAAGGGCAACCTGTGTAATTAGAAATGCCACGACAGTTTGCTTTGTAGTTACAAGTAATGTATACTTATTTGTTATCTTTATTTTGTGTTTATTAAATGATTATTTTTGTACGACTTTAATTTAAGTAACTTACTTATAACACCGACAAGGCACTGTGATTTTATTTAAAATGTTCCTATAATCCAATATATGTAATATGTAATATTGTATTAAACAATACAAATGTTTTTAATCCTAATAGACACTTAATTAATTTTAATTGAAATAGTTTTCCCAGATATGTTAATATGGTTAAAATAAGTTTAAAATTAGAACCAGTTTAAACTCAAATTCATTTTTGATTAGCCGTAAATTCAAGTTATTACTAAATAATTCTAGATTGTTGGAATCGCTGATTCTAACATGCATTCATACATACATACATACGCCTTTTTCCCGTAGGGGTAGGCAAAGACCACTTCCTTCCACTTGCTACGGTTCTTACACACATCTTTTACTTCCTCTACTTTCATCAGTGCTCTTATACATGCTCGTCGGTTGTTGGTACTCTTGACATGGCCTTTCTTCAAAACAATGTTGATCTGATCGAGATATGTTCGCCGAGGTCGACCTCTACCGACTTGTCCATTCACACTCGCCTTATAAATTTGTTTCGTCAATTTTTCTTCATCCATCCTTTCTACGCGTCCAAACCATCTAAGCATTCCTCAATTTATCTTTGTAACCACATCTTATTTTACAGCACATCGTTCTCTTATCTCACTATTCTTTACATTATCCAACCGAGTCACTCCGGCTATTCTTTTCAGACTACGCATCTTCGCAGCATTAATCCTATTTTCATGCTTCTTCTGCCAAAACCTTACATAAGTTTAGGAACCAACACTCCTCTATGTACAGCCAAACGTGCCTTTTTTGACACTTAATGGCTGTTCACAAAGCTATTCAGCAGCGCCCAATTCATTAGTTTACCTATGATTTAAACCAGTCCATTGTTATCGAAGTAGAATATAAATTTCCCCGTGTACGGAAAAATTAATTACAACCCTCCTCCATACACTAGATGTAACAAAGATATTCAGTATAAAGTAGTTTCAACTAGTAAAAGCCTCTTCTAACTAAAAACGGGTTTTCACTGTAACATATAAATTACTTATCATGAAATTGTAACAATATTATCGAAAATTCCGCTGTAAATAGATATTACTTACGTAATAAGTTTATAAAAAATACTTTCTCTTATTTTCTCTGTTTTAACTAAATTCCGCTATCATCCATTTATACCCTAAATGGGTAAAGACAAAACAGTTCACTACCATTTTCTCCTCCGTGTGTACCGATTTTCTTTTTGTTTGTTTGTTTAGTAGCTATTAACGAGCTTTAGTGTTATTAATGGGGAAAAAGTTAGTTTTGTTTTCAAAATAATATATGCAATGATTGAACTATAAACTATCTCGAAATAGTATTGTCACCATTAAATTTGGCCATGCTTGCTATCCCGCCCACATCAGTAGAATAAATGTAGTGGATTCGAATGCGACAGTTAAATTGTACATGTGATTTGGATCACATTTTCTTGGCATGTAAAAAATATACCCAGCATAGAGAAGAAATGTATACGAAACTAATAAAAATCCATATTCTTCCTCCCTTCAACTTAATGCACCTCCTAGCATTAAAAAAGATGCCAGTATACTGTATACTGACATTCACATCAAAGCATGCAATCTAAAACTGTAGTATTAGCTAGCTGTAAGTAAACCCTTTGTTACCTAACCAAAAGTAAACATTTCCTAACTGAACCGTGGTCTACCTTCTCTGTGAGTTAGTCACCCTGAATGACCCCTGGGTGTGAAAAGTATAGCCTTATCCCATCCAAGTTAAATAATATTAGTACTATTGTCACGTGCCTATTTTTTCCCATCTACCGTTTCATTATTAATTGTGTCTCTGATAGCCTGGTGCTCGTAAATAGTTTTGCATACCGTATTTTGTTCGTTGTAAATAGTGTTGCATACCTAGTAGTGATAGGATTTAATTATTAATGGCTGTGACATTTTTGTTAATCGGTGGAGATGGAGTGGGGGTCTTTGTTATTAGATTTCGCCTTGATTTTTGGCCTCGATTGTCGTGTGTTGTCAGCTATATTATTGTTTGGTTTGCTTTTCTGTGTGGATGAGCTGGCTATCAACACGGACGAGCGCGATTATGAGTTGGGAACATAGATTTGCAAAAGTTGGCTGACGCGTGTCCCGTGTCATTTTCTGATATCCGGCCTGGGAGTGAGCAGTTGAAAACAGTTGCTTGGTGTGAGTCTTGAGAGTCGGTAGTGTGGATTTTAGTATCGTCGTGTGATATTAACAAGTGTGCAGAACCTTTACGGTTTGGATTTTGAAGAAAAACCCCTTAATTTTTAACTTGACCATTCTATCTTATCTTCGTTGTTGATATTTTTGGTGTCGGGTTAAAATAGCCGCTAGCGGGATTTATTTGAGGGAAGCCATTGTTGGTTAGCACGTGAAGTTCCATAACCATCATCCATATCGACGATAAATTTCAGTGTTATAAAGACTTGCTTGGTGTTTTTAGCAGAAATTATTATGATAATACTACTTGGTGTTTCTGTTTCTTGGATCATCGATGTAACAGTGACGTCTCTATGAAGTTTTCAATTGGTTACATAGTATTGAGTTTAATTTTATCAACTTATCAGTTATTATGTGCTTGATCTAAGTGTTTTCAACAGTTTAAAAGTAACAAATTATTTTCATTAAATTTGTACCTGCTCCAAGTTGAGTCTGAACGTATACATTACTGAATATCCATTATGAAATTATTGTGATGGTTTCAAATTATTATTTTTGTTGCAAGTCCATTTATTTTGTATTTTTTTTTTAATCTTTTGCTATCAAGAATTCTATATAAAACCAATTATTTTTGAAATTTTAAATATTGTGAACATTTTTTTTTGTTAATTCTCTTTTGTACATCATTTGGTTTTTATTATTGTCTAAAAGATTGTTATAATTAATTTAAATATTATTTTAAGAAAAGTGTATTAAATGCGTTTAATCCACTTTACCAAAAATACAGAATTTGTTGTAGAAAAAAAAATCAGAACATCATTTTTACTTAATTAATATATTGCAGGAATTGTAAATATAGTTTTATTTATTTAGTTCACCATAATTGTTTGTTGTTTATCGTGTGGCTCTGCTAGTGCCTACAAGACCTAGGGGTTTCCGGCTTATACCGTCTAAGTCGGTGGCGCGGCTCACTTTTATATATTTTTTTTCTTCTACCCTCTACGGCTGAGCTCGGGCATAATTTGCCAGTAGAGAGACCGCTGGCAGAGTACTCTTTAGAGAACAAAAAAAAAACGTGGCACTATAGTTACTGGATAAATGGACGTTACGTCATCCCTCGGCCATATAAAAAAAATGCAATGATTACATAACCCTTTTATAAAAGAACCTCGATATTAAAATTTAATGAATTACGGTCAAATTTTGACCTCTGGGCGACTACCAGTCATTTTAAACTGTCAACATAGTCAAGACGTCAACATCGATAATTATGGGTATTACGATGTGGTTAGAAAACTAACTGCTATTAAATATTGATACAAGAGTACTCTAGCGCTTGTATAAGCAATTAAATTACGTTCCATTTAGCACTTCGACACCATGTGACACGTTGTCGACTAAATGGAAAGCTTCCAAAATAGAAACTGTTTCCCACCTTTACAAAGACAAATCGAAGTTGCTTGTAACAATGGTCCTGAACCGGCTTATTTTATAGGTATATAGAAGCCGATAAGCTAGGAAACGATATTTCCGGACAAACTATACAACAAGAACCTAATTCCAACGTAGGAAGTTTCAAAGCTCCACAGCGATTGCAATCCTCCTAACATTATAAAGGAGATATGGTTTTCTTTACATAACAAAATTGTTTTACAAAATACCCACTCCACCAATAAAATTTAACTGTAGAAATGGAAAAGTAAAAAAATTTATGCAATAAGTAATACATTTGTTTTTTAAAATTTCGATAACATTTTGGTAATTATTTGGAAAATGGATAAAACATTTTTTTTTGGTCGTAAAGCATCAAAAAATTAACATTTTCAAAAAATTTCTTTTTTTAAAGTGGTCTATTTCATGGCGGATTTATTATTAACGATAAAAAATACAAAAAAGATAATTGGATCAATTGTTTTTTTTTAGTTTAAAAACTTTTGATGTTCACGTTTTTTTAAATGTTATGATATATTTTTTTTTGGAAACTACATAATAAAAAAGGAAAATAAAAAAAAATCAATACTACAACTTTAACGATTTTTGATAAATTTCTTGAATTTGTATTTCTATTTTTAGTTTACGAGAGATAGAAAGTATGACGGTGACATTGAGCAAATGGTTTTGGCAGGAAAACAAATGAATGGGGCACTGTATAGAGGTGTGTTGGTTCCTACACTTATGTATGGTAGTGAATGTTGGGTTTTGCAGAAAAAGCATGAAAATAGGATTAATGCTGTGGACATAAGTAGTCTGAGAAGTATGGTCAGATTGGCTCGGTAAAGTGAAGAATACTGAGATAAGGCAATACTGTGGTGTAAAAGAAGATGTGGTTACAAATATAGATAAAAGAATGCTTAGATGATTTGGACACGTAAAAAGGATGGATAAAGGAAGATTGACGAAACAAATTTATAAGGCGAGTCTGAATGGACAAGTTGGTAGAGGTCGACCTCGGCGAACACATCTCGATCAGATCAACATTGTTTTGAAGAAAAGCCAGGTCAAGAGTACCACCAACCGACGAACATGTATGAGAGCACTAATGAAAGTAGAGGAAGCAAAAGATATGTGTAAGAACCGTAGCAAGTGGAAGGAAGTGGTCTCTTCCTACCTCTATGGAAAAAAGGCGTGACTACATGTATGTAAGTATGTATGTTTTTCTATTGTTATATCTGGACTGTAATTTTTGGTAAGAAATGTTTCAGTAACGGTTTTATTACCTTTGGTAATGGCAAAACAATATGACTTTCACCAAATCTGCCGGCGACTTGATGGGTAGGATTTTGGTTCCATGTGAACGACCTTTCTTGTCTTCTGTTAAAGGCTGTTCTCCCGAATGTGTAATGCATTTATTTCGTATATTTACTCGAATGCAGTAAAATTGTACTAGATGCTCGTCTGACTTATTTATCTTTACAAATAGTAACAATCTAACTATTTTTTTTCAGCAGCCATTAGTCTGTTAAAGAAATGTTTCCTTGTCATTGCGAGTCACGTGCAGAGAGTGTCAGATTTTTAAAATAGTGCAAACAGTAGGTATCTTTTTATGTGACATAAAAAATACATAAAAAATTTATTTGGGAAAGTGACATTTTTTCCAAGATATATATTAAATATTGATATATTTCAATTAAAATGAGTAATAAATATCCTGATATTTGCGAGCATTGAACAAAATATTTCCTTTCTCAGATTCCGTCGAAGTAGTAGTCGAAACAGAAATTCATACAGAAGATCGTCTCCATCTCGTGATAGGGAACGAAGAGTGTCTAGAAATCGTCGTTCGAGGTCCAGAAGACGTTCGCGTGACAAAAGCAGCGCTAGAAGGAGATCTCCGTCTCGTGAACGATCAAGACCAAGAAGGCCAAGTCCCAGTCCTCAAAAAAAGATAATGGGAGATAACCGCATGCAGAGGCAAAAATCAAGAAAGGAAGAAAGACACGTCGAACCGCCTCCGAGGAAAGTCGAAGAAGCAAAAAGACGTATAGATATAAAATTAGTAATTTGTTACAAAGAGTTTGTTTAACCTTAATGTTAGTAAATTAATTTAGGTATTTTTTAAATACTTTCAAATGGTTTATTCAATTGCAGAACGAGTTGAGATTAATTCCATATTTTTTGGGGTAGAAAGAGACCACTTCATTTTTCTTGCTACGGTTCTTACACACATCTTTTGCTTCCGCTACTTTCTTCTGCCAAAACCATACATAAGTGTGGGAACCAACACACCTCTATGCACAGCCAGACGTGCCTTTTTTGACACTTTCTGGCTGTTACTAATGCTATGCAGTGCCCCATTCATTTGTTTTCCTGCCAACACCAATTGCTTAATGTCACTGTCATACTTTCTCTCTTAATCTTTGAACCCAAGTATACAAACTCACTTACTTATTCCACTCTTTCTCCCTTAATCAGAACTATACAGTTTGTCATGTTTTTTTCTTTTTCAAATCATTACTTTTGTTTTGCTTACATTTATTTTCATCCCTTTGATTTTCAGGGCATTATGCATAACATGAACCATCGCCTGGAACTCCTCTTCAGATGACGCTAATATGACTTGATCATCGGCATAAAGAAGGCATTTGAGAGATCAAATTATTCATTTTCAATCCATCCATGTTTTTATCTACATTTATTATTGCATAAAAAAAATGATCTTAAAATATTACGATTAAACTCCTTCATCTAATTGAGTTTTGTTGAAGCTAGTCGATTGTACTTTAACAAATTTCCTATTTTACCAATATACTAGTCATGCTGGTTTCAAATCAAGTTACTTAACATAGTATTCGCATAAATTCTTTTACATATTGTGCAACATGGACGTGTAGGAAATGCAATAATACCTGGAATAAAACAACGGTTCAACGAAGATGTAATAAATGAAAGTGGGCAAGACCTAATAGATTTCTGTGCAATGAATGAGTTGCGAATTAACAATACCTTTTTCGATCATCCCATACAACATAAAATCACATGAAGTAATACCAGAGGATATCACTCAATGATAGACTATGTATTAAGTAACAGGGAAATACAACCCAAACAAATAGTAGATATACGAACGTTATATCATCAGCGAATGTTGGCTCGGACCATGGATTAGTACTGTTTAAACTCAACCTTAAGGTGAAGATAAAAAAACCGATTCTCAATCTAGTAGAAAAAATCAATATAGAAAAGATAACAGACCCGAGTACAAGAAAACTCTATAGCGATAGATTAAACCAGAAACTAGAAACAAATAAGATAGAAAACCTAAACATAGAACAAATGTGGGAAAATATGAAACGAGCCATGCTGGAAGCGGCAAACGAAGCGTTGGGAACGAGAAAGGTAAACAAGAATAGAATTCCAACAAAAACACCTTGGTTCAACGATGAAGTAAAAGAACTTTCTGAACAAAAAAAGAAGGCATTCATAAATTATAAAAACCATAACACGCCTGAAGAATATCAAAGGTACAAAGGAGTAAGAAATGAAGTGAACAGAGAAATAACAAAAATAAAACAGACCTATTGGGAAAGATACACCAAATATTTAGAACACGACTTACACGGAACACAGAAAACAATATGGAGAACATTACAAAACCAAAAGAAATAAATTAACGAAAACGTAAAAATTAACAGCATAACAGAAGAACAATGGGTACGTCATTTCGAAACATTGTATGCAATGGAAGGAGAAAACCTGGAAAGAGAAGAAGAAATAGAACGGGTGGAACTGGAAGAGATAGCACAAGAGGAGATAGAAGAAGCCATAAAAAGATTGAAAAATCGAAAATCACCTGGACCAGATGAAATATATAACGAACTCATAAAATACGCTGGACACACGCTAAACGCAAGGTTATGCGCACTATTTAATAAAATTCTGGTGACAGGGAAAGTACCAAAGGAATGGAAGAGCAGCTATACCATCCCCATTTTCAAGAAAGGAGATAGGAAAATACCAGACAACTATCGAGGAATTACATTACTCAATACAACACTAAAAGTATTAACATCTATTCTAAGAAACCGTATAGAACAACAAATTCCCATACAGGAAGAACAGCAAGGATTTAGAAAAAATAGAAGCACAACGGACGCAATATTTATGATTAGACAATTGAGCGAAAAAGCAATAGAAAATGACAATCCAATGTATCTGTGTATCAATGTATCTCTAACCAAAGCATTTGATAAAATTAGAAAAACGGATATACTAAAAATAATGACAAATAATAAAATCCCCTCACAAATAATAAATGTAATCAACGACATAAACACCAACAATACTACCAGAATAATAACGGACAAAGGAACCACAAAATCAATAAACATCAAAGCCGGTATAAGACAAGGAGACTCACTTAGCCCTCTACTGTTTAATCTGACAATGGATCAGATAATTGTAACCATAAGAAGAAGGGAAGGTTACAAAATGGGAAATAAAAACATTAATATAATCTGCTACGCCGATGATGCAATTCTAATCGCCAACAATGAAGATAATTTACAAAAATTATTACACCACTTTAACATAACTGCAAAGAAATTTAACATGGAAAGCTCCACCAATAAAACGAAAAGCATGGTAATAGCAAGGGAACCAACAAGATGCAAGCTGGAAATAGAAGGAAATATCATTGAACAAATAATGAGCTTCAACTATCTAGGAGTAAACATATCTAGTAACCGGGATCTAAAAATGGAAACACAAACACAGACCACAAAAGCAGTACAGGTGGCGGGAGCATTGAGAACAATGGTTTGAAGAAACAGATTCATGAACATCGAAAATAAAACAAGAATTTATAAGGCAATGATAAGACCGATATTAACCTATGCAAATGAAACGCAAACTGAAACCAAAGCCACCAAACACAAAATGCGAGTAACAGAGATGAGAATATTGCGGTCAATTGCAGGAGTAACACTACGAGACAGAAAGAGAAACGCAGAAATCAGAAAAAAATGTAAGATCGAAGACGTAGTAAAATGGATGAAGAAGAGAAAGAAAGGATGGCATGACCATGTTCAACGAATGGACGAGAATAGGCTAGCCAAAATATGTAAGAATGAAAGACCAGCCGGAAAGCGACCACGAGGGAGACCACCAAAAAGGTGGTTTGAAAGATGGAAATCGTCCTCCATGAAAGATTAGAACAGGCAACAGGACTAAGTCCTAGTCTATAAAAGGAAGAAGAAGAAGAAGAAGAAGAAGAAGAAGATTGTGCAACACATCTTGTACCTATTAAGTACCAAAAATAGATAAAAACATCAACATCGGGAGCTTAGCAGTTACGCTATTTTCAGATACTTCTTCTTCTTCTTCTTAAAGTACCATGCAGTCGTTACTACGTAGGCGTCCTCCATATTCTATATATATAGCTTAGAGTTGCAGCGTCTCTAAGTGATCCTCTTTTCCTTTTATTTTTCCTTTCAATATTAGCCGTGGAAACCCATACCTGTCCCCTCTCATTATGTGTCCAAAATATGCGATTTTCCTCTTAACCCATGATATTTTAAGCATTCGACGAAGGGTTCACATTTCAAATGCTTCAAGCTTGTTAATTGATGAAGCTTTAAGAGTCCACGCTTTCATGTCATATAGAAGAACGGGCCACACATAACAATTGGTCATTTTGAGTCTCAATTTAATTTCTAGTCGGTGGTCAACTTAAAACTTACGTAGACGTAAGAATGAGGCTCTCGCTTGTTCTACAGTGTGGAACAGCCAAATGGAATAAATTCGATAACGAATAAATGAGAGCGTGTTGGGAAAAACGCTTGGACACGTCGATTTGTACTTTTAGATGCGCATTTTTTTCAAAAAAAAATAATTATATAGGGTGTGTCATGTAACAGTGGCCGATACCAACTTTCTTATTTTAAATACAACCTCCTGTATATTATTTATTTTTTGAATTCTTCAGAAAATTCTAGACATTATTCATGTACAATGTCCCATACCTATCTTCAACTGTGTCGGAAATATTAAGTGTTTTCAGATGTATTACAAAAATTAACATATAAAAGAGAAAATTATTTTATTTCACAAATAATGTAAAAAAAAACAAAAAAAACATTAATTTCAATGTTCAAACGATTCAATGTTCAAAATGTTCGCCGCGAACGTCTTGGCTACATGCTAATCTGGTATAGAAATGTCTTCTAACGTTACTCAACATCTCAGGCGTGACTGATCTAATCGCAAGCGTGTTTCGTCTTTTAAAGTCATGTGGGTTGAGTGGTTTAATTTTGTATACAATACTTTTGACATATCCCCACAAAAAAAAGTTAATTGCGTCAGATCAGGAGATCGTGCTGGCTATTCTTTCGATCCGCGCCTCCCTATCCACCGAATTGGAAAATTTTGGTTCAGGTACTACCGGACATTGATTTGGTAATGGGGCGGTGCTCCATCTTGCTGAAACCATAGTATATTGGCATGAACTTGTGGGTTTGCTGGATCAGGATATAAGTTTGTGAAAGTTGGCACGACATTATTTTGGAGCAGTTCTAAATATTTATCTCCATTCAAGTTGCCATCAATGAAAAAGGGACCTACGATATGATTTCCAACAATTCCTGTTCAAACATTAACTTTTTCAGGATATTGCGTATGTTCCTCTCTCATCCAGTGAGGATTCTCATTAGACCAATAGCGGCAATTTTGACGATTAACATGACCGTGAAGTGTAAATGTGCTCTCATCAGAAAACAAAACATCTTCTAATTGGATCACATTGTTATCTAACATTGCCATCATTTGTTCACAAAAATACGTTCTCCTGTCGAAATCGTCTTCCATGAGCTCCTGAGTTGGCATCATTTTATAGGGATGCATTTTACTTTCCTTTAAAATTCGAAAAATTGATGTGTGGCTAATGTTGAACAGCGAGGCTGCTTTTCAACCAGAATTATGTGGGTTTACTTAAAACTCAAGCATAACATCCAATTTCGCATCATCGCTTAGTTCATTGGCAACTACTTTTTTTTACTGTCTTACATGACCAAGCTCGCGAAACTGTTTTTCTATTTTGCTAATTGTTCCTTGGGATATAGGCGGCAAATTTGGAAATTTTTCGTGAAATAAGCGAGAAACTTCCATTTGTGTCCGTGTGTTATCTCCATAGAATGGTTATTTTGTGCATTTCTGTTAAATGAATAATTTTTCTGATATTATTACGTACAGTTAACGAAATTCAAACGACAATGGCACTGACACTGATCACTACTGTCATGCAGACAGACAAGTTGCTAAAGCTATGAGTTTTATACGAAAATAAACAAAACTGTTTTTGTATTTTTTTTATTTCATATCAGTAAAACCGCATTAATGGTTTTTGCTTATTTTCTCAATATTAAGAATGGGAATGGGAAATAAGTATTGAGTATTTGTGAAATAAAATAATTTTCTTTTTTATATGTTAATTTTTGTAATACATCTGAAAACACTTAATATTTCCGACACAGTTGAAGATAGGTATGGGACATTGTACACAATTATGTCTAGAATTTTTTGAAGAATCCAAAAAATAAATAATATACAGGGGTTGTATTTAAAATAAGAAAGTTGGTATCGGCCCTTGTCACATGACACACCCTATATAATTATTTTTTTTTGAAAAAAATGCGCATTTAAAAATACAAATCGACGTGTCCAAGCGTTTTTCCCAACACGCTCTCATTTATTCGTTATCGAATTTATTCCATTTGGCTGTTCTACACTGTATACGGCACCTTATGTCCACCTCCGGGTCCCACTTATCATTCAAGTAGCAGCCTGTCCGTACTTGTTCTATGTGGTTAATACCATTGATGGTTAATCTGAAATTTGGCAGGACGTTTTTTGAAATTGTCATAAACTTGGTCTTAGCGGCATTTATTTTTAGACCCAACGCATTGCTTGCATCATTTACGGCATTTAATAGCGACTGTAAATCATCTGCTGTATCAGCTAAGACCACAGTATCATCAGCGTATCTGGTATTGTTGGTAGGGATGTCGATAACTTTAATACCTTAAAGTGCTTGTTGCGAGTGCTTCCTGAAACGCTTTTTCCACGTACAGATTGAACAGCATTGGTGATAAAATGCATCCTTGTCTTACTCCTTTTTTAATTGGGAATTGTTCTGTTTCACTTCCACACGGGAGACGTACTTCGGCGGTTTGGTTTCAGTAGAGGTTGCGATTTATTCTAACGTCTTTGTCGTCTAGACCTAAATCCTCCAAATATCGCAATAACAAATCGTGCCTGACATTATCAAATGCTTTCTCGTAGTCGATAAAGCATATAAATACGTCTTTGCGTTGATCAGGGCAGTTCTGGATTAACATTTGCAGGCTGAAAATAGCCTCTCTGGTACCAAAGCCACTTTTGAACCCGAATTGACTTTCCCCGCTAACTTCTTCGTATCTTCTGTATAGCCTAGTATGTAAAACGCGTAGGAATAGTTTTAAAAAGTGGCTCATCAGACTTATAAGACCATAGTCCTTACAAAGATGTGCGTTTTGCTTTTTTGGCAGCGGTATAAAAGTTGATCAGATACTACGAGCTGCATAATATCGAAGTGTAACAAAGCAATTGCTCCAAGGAATCATTTCGCAATACCTACTAACGTTTAGATATTGAGTGAAGGGTTTATCATGAGGAAAGAGGCCATACTAATGAAGACGCACATTACACCACAATATATTTACGAAGGCAGTTTGATAAGTCAGTGACTTTTTGAATTTCCCGCGCAGTTACTCCAAATGCAACAGTGCTGCCGTCAACTATAATCTATCAGTGGGCAACTTTCTAATTTTGAGCAAGCTACGTCGTGCAGTTGGTGTTTGATAGCCGTTCAAAGCAGACAACCTCGTGAATTTTTACGAAAATGGAAAAAAGTGAATTTCGTGTGCTGATTAAGCATTACTTTTTACGTAAAAAATCCATCACTGAAACTAAGAAAAGACTTGATAAATACTACGGGGACTCGGCACCATCAATTTCAATGCTTAAGAAGTGGTTTACAGAGTTCCGTTGTGGTCGTACCAGCACTAGTGACGCCGAACGTACAGGTCGCCCAAAAGAAGTGATCACGCCGGAAATCGTCGATAAAATCCATGGAATTATATTGGATGATCGGAGAATGAAAGTGCGTGAGTTGGCTCATGCTGTAGGTATCTCAACTGAACGGGTACATCATATTTTACACGAATATTTGGACATGAAAAAACTGTCTGCGAGATGGGTTCCGCGATTGCTCACATTCGACCATAAGCGCAATCGTGTGACCACTTCAAAAGAGTGTTAAGCGATGTTCAGCCGTAATCCGGACGAATTTTTGCGCCGTTTTGTTACTGTGGATGAAACATGGATCCATCACAACACGCCAGAGACCAAGGAACAATCGAAACAGTGGGTTGCTCGGGGTGAATGTGGACCAAAGAAGGCGAAACAGAGTCTGTCAGCCAACAAGGTTATGGCCACAGTTTTTTGGGATGTAAGCGGTGTCATTCACATCGATTACCTCAAGAAAGGTAAAACGATCACCGGCGAATATTATTCAAAGCTTTTGAACAGATTCGACGTTGATTTGAAGCAAAAACGGCCGCATTTGGCTAAGAAGAAGAAAGTGCTGTTCCATCAAGACAATGCACGTGTGCACCCTTGTCTAGTCACGATGGCCAAAATCCACGAATTGGGATACGAACTGCTACTCCATCCAGCATATTCTTCAGATTGAGCCCCCTGCGACTATTTTCTGTTTCCAAACCTAAAGAAATGGCTGGGCAGTAAGAGATTTGAGTCGAATGAAGAAGTCATTACCGAAACAAACGCGTATTTTGAGAGCTTTGAAAAAACCTATTATTTGGAGGGAATAAAAAAATTAGAAAAACGCTGGACTAAATGTATCGAGCTAAAAGGTGATTATGTGGAAAAATAAAATTTTTATTTGCGGAAACAAATTTGTTTTATTCAAAAAGTCACTGACTTATCAAACCGCCCTCGTAGTTTTGATAAAGTGATTTTGCGGAGCTAACTAAACATCGCAAAAAGAATGTCTCAATAAAAATTTAATATTTCAAGTAAAAATTTTTTTTTAATTACACATAATAGCACATCTTGAGCACATTACAGCACAATTAATTTGTTTGTAATGAAGTGATGTTGTGGAGCTAATTAAACATCATAAAAAGGACCTAGTCATAAAAGTTAGGTTTTTTGAATAATTTTTTTTACGTAGCACATAATAGCACATTTTGAAACATTTTTTTTTCCTTTAAATTCCAAAAATGTCGAGTCAACTTTTTGAACATGTTGTGCTTTCACCTGAAGGGGGTTGCAAGGAGATGCGAATGTTCTACGTTTTCGAATTATTAAAAAATAACCTATTCAAGCGTATTTCTGTGTGTAGAAAATGTAAAAAATATATACTTATAAATGAATATTACTCGTAGAACTGCCGTGTGTAAAATTATGTCTGTATTTCGGGCGTAACTAATATTTATTAATCTTGACGTGTTAATGGTTCTCACTTGATGTTACGAGTTCTTATCGGTGCAAAGCGGTTTAAAAACGTCTATTTTATGCTTTCGGTTCTTAAATATCAAGAGCGTAAAATAGGCGCTAAAAAATACTAATTACGCCCGAGATCCTTACAAAAGATTATGCAGAGTCGTTCTACTAGATGAATTTTATTTTTTAATGTTGTACTACAACGATTAACAGAAGAAAGCCAAACGCTGGGATTAGAGATAAACCTAGAGAACAAAACCAAGATAATGATAGTAGACAGAGGAAACCAGTTACAACAGTTACTAGATGGAAATAACTAAGCAGACATATCGAAAGGACCGACAGCCTAACATATTTAGGAGCCTTGATAAATAACCAGGAAAACTGCGAACCTGAAATGAGACGACGAATACAAATGGGACGAACAGCGATGACCAATCTAAAAATAATATGGGAAGACAGACAAATACCGCGAAACACAAAGATAAATCTTGTACAAACACTAATATTCGCAATAGTCATGAATGGTGTAGAAAGCTGGACAAAAAAAGAAGCAGACAGGAAAAGAATTGACTTATTTGAGCTCTAGTGCTGGAGAAGACTACTGTGTATTCCTTGGACAGCACGGAGGACAAGTGTATCAGTTATTCAAGAAATAGGCACAAAAGATCGACTATCAACAATATGCCGACGACGAATTCTCCAATACTATGGGCATATAAACAGAAGACAAGGAGACAACATGGAAAAATTGATGATACAAGGAAAAATAGAAGGCCAGAGGATCACTTTCCCACCAGATGGGTAGACCAGATAAAGAAAATTACGGGAAGACCCTAACAAACAACCATAGAGACACAGAAGATAAAACACTTTGGAAGCAGATCATTAACAACACAAATTGAAAATCATAAAATCACGCCCTCTCAGATTTAAGAGTAAGACTGACAGAGAGAATTTTGTACATCTTTTGTTGCTGTCACCACTTAGAAATATGCTTTTAAATTTTTTATTATCAAAATATAGGGTGTTCTAAGTCTGCTGAAACCAGTAGGGTTAAAATAAAACTAGGGTAAAAATGGAAATGTAACTTTTTATTTTGCGTACCTTATCTAGAGATAACGCCAGAGATAAATGCAAAAGCAGGCATAATCGTAACCCTCGTAAAGGTTACTAGGTAACAGCTTTAATAAACAAGATTTAAGTCACACTTTGTTATAAATTGTCAAATTATTTAAATTGCGTGCAGTTTATAAATTTACCTTACAACTAAAACAAAAAAAATAATTTTTTTTTTGTTTACTGAAAATAGTCGCAAAAAGGATAGACTTATCGTGTGGGCCGCGGACGGCCCGCACTGCGACTATTAGAAGGGGGAGTGATTATGGAAAGGCTTTTTGAAAAATTGCATAGTTTGCCACGTCTTTTAGTTCTCTAAAGAGTACTCTGCCAGTGGTCTCTCTACTGGCAAATTATGCCCGAGCTCAGCCGTAGAGGGTAGAAGAAAAAAATATAAAAGTGAGCCGCGCCACCGACTTTGACGGTACAAGCCGTAAACCCCTAGGTCTAGTAGGCACTAGCAGAGCCACACGATAAACAACAAACAATTATGGTAAACTAGATAAATAAAACTATATTTACAATTACTGCAATATATTAATTAAGTAAAAATGATGTTCTGATTTTTTACAACAAATTCTGTATTTTTGTAAAGTGGATTAAACGAATTTAATACACTATTCTTAAAATAATATTTAAATTAATTATAACAATCTTTCAGACAATAATAAAAAAACCTAATGATGTACAAAAGAGAATTAAAAACAACAAAAAAAAATGTTCACAATATTTAAAATTTCAAAAATAATTGGTTTTATATAGAATTCCTGATAGCAAAAGATTAACACAAAAAAAAATACAAAGTAAATGGACTTGCAACAAAAATAATAATTTGAAACCCTCACAATAACCACATAAATTATATTCAGTAATGTATAAATTCAGATTCAACTTGGAGCAGGTACAAATTTAATGAAAAATAATTTGTTACTTTTAAACTATTGAAAACACTTAGATCAAGCACATAATAACTGATAAGTTGATAAAATTAAACTCAATACTATGTAACCAATTGAAAACTTCATTAAGACGCCACTGTTACATCGATGATCCAAGAACAGAAACACCAAGTAGTATTTTTAAAGATTTACACTGTTAAAACACTCGAGCTTATTTCAAAAATAATTCTTTTTACGATAGCTGTCCTTCAAAATAGCAATATTGTAGGATATTTACAAATAAGTATGAAGAAAACATTTTTACTTGGACACAAAGAACTATTGAGAATATTACTTTAATCAACGTTCAGACTCGGCATATTATCCAATGCAATAAATATTTTCAACAGTGTACCATATTAATAAATTAAAACAAAACTTAATCGTGGTGTCAAAAATAAGTCACGTCGTTTAAATATACTAAAATAAATTACTTGTAACCTTTGGATACACGAATTCACGAATCCTGTGGCCTACTCCTGGCCGGTTTGAATTATGGAACAGTACCTGCTACTTAACAATGGCTTCACTCCATCAAATCCCTCACGCGGTTATTTTAACTCGACCCCAATAACCAAAATATCCACCACAGAGGCACGACAGAATGGTCAAGTTAAAAATTAAATGGTTTTTCTTCAAAATCCAATTAAGATGGCCCAAATACAGCCAGATATGAAACAAAAAAACCGTAGAAGTTCTGCTCACGTGTTAATATCAAATCGTTCCAAAAACTCTCACCCGACTTCCACGACTGACACCAAGCGACTCTCGTCCACTCCTCACTCCCAGGCCGGAATCTATGTTCCCAGCTCATAATCGCACTCGTCCGTGTTGATAGCCAGCCCATCCACACAGAGAAGCAAACCAAACAATAATATAGCTGACAACACACGACAATCGAGGCCAAAAATCAAGGCGAAATCCAATACAAAGACTCCCACTCCAATTAACAAACACGTCACAGCCATTAATAATTAAATCCTATCCCTACTAGATATGCAACACTATTTACAACGAACAAAATACGGTATGCAAAACTATTTACGAACACCAGACTATCAGAGACACAATTAATAATGAAACGGTAGATGGGAAAAAATAGGCACGTGACAAGTTCTCTGAAAAAACTGATTTCGAAAGCTTGTTCCATTTCGCAGCTGCCCTGTAAAAGAAGGATTCTTGATGGAGATTGGTCCTTGAGTGTCAATATTGAGAGTAAATGGGTGAGACCGATCATCGTGCCAAGTTCTTTGGCCGAATGTGGCCAGTGGTGGTATAAGAGTTTTTATTTTACTGGAGCATCTGCCATGGAAATATCTGTAAAATTATGTCTGGTCTGCAAGTTTTCTTCCATGTTCTAGTAGGTGAAGGGTATCTGTGAGAGTTAAGCTATTTATCAACCGAATGGCCCTTTTCTGAATGGAATCTAGAAGACGAAGAGAATGCTTTGGTGCTGAACCCTAAATGTGCAAGCAATACTCCAGTAGAGGCCGGATTTGAGCCTTGTACGTCATCAACAGTTGATCAGGAGTAAAATTTTTTTTAGCTTCCCACAGAAAGCCCAGCCTCTGGCTTGCTGACTTTGCGATGTTAGCAACATGGTCATGCCAAGACATATTATTAGAGACCGTGAATAAATGCACCAAAGTGACAAAGATTTATAAAATCTGGACATTTTCAACATATAAGGTACGTGTACATTAGCAAAAAACTTGCGACATTTGTTGCGAAGGTAGATATCAACTTCTGTGAAAACATGTCCGAGACCCAAGTCCGAGAGATTGGTACCGCTGACATCTACTTTCGCAATAAATGTTGCAATTTTTTGCTAATATACACGTACCTATAGGCTAACATAACCGATTCGTCGGTATTTTAAGTTTGCTTCTGTTCCATCCATAATAACAGTTTTTCATATTTTTTGTAATATAAATGCCTGGATTTTACAAGAATTAAATTAAACTTGGCCTCAGCAGCTAGGTTTCCAATTTTCGTTGACATTTTTAATACGTACGTACCAACAATGACGTTTAATAATTAAATAAAGGCTGCAGGTTTTTAAATGCTAAAGGCTAGACAGTGCGTGGTAGCTAGTCTGTTGTACCGCCTTTTTAACCTTTGCTGGAGAAGCGGTAGCGTACCAGAAGAATGGTGCAAGACCTTATCGTTCCCCTTTACAAGGAAAAAGGTTTGCAGCACGACTGTAAAAACTACCAAGGACTTAGTTTACTCAGCATCGTCGGCAAACTGTATGCAAAGCAGGATTTAGAACAGGAAGGATATGTATGAATCAGGTCTTTTTATTACGAGGCATAGTCGAAAAGTTCTTGGGTCGAAGTCAAAAGGTCTACTGCATTTTCGTAGACTTGAAAAAGGCCTATACAGAGTGGTGAGGAATGAATTGTGGTCGACATAGTCTATGTATGGGGTGAGCGGTACTTTGATGCGAGCACTGAAATCACTTTACGAGGATTCCACTGCTCGTATCAGAATAAATGGAGCTTACACGGACTGGTTTAATATCGAAAAAGGTGTTAAAAAGGAAGTGCCATGGCTGTTTAACGCATACATGGACAGTTGTTTAAAAGATTTGATCGTCAAATGCCTTTTTTACGCCGATGATCAGGTAATATTGGCATAATCTGAAAAGAAGTTGCAGGCAATAAATAATATTATCCATAATGCCCAAAAAAAGGGATAAAAGTAAATGTAAGCAAGACGAAAGTTATGATTTTTGAAAGAGAACAAAGCATGTCAAACTGCAAAGTTTGTATATTTAGTTTCAAAGTTTACGAGAGAGAGAGAAAGTACGACTGTGACATTAAGCGAAGGATGTAGGTAGGGAAACAAATGAACGAGGCCCCGCATAAATTTATTAGCAGACAAAACATGTCAAAAAAGGCACGACTGGCTGTGCATAGAAACTCCAACCATATTACAAGTACAGCAGAAGAAAGTTTTTTGACCGAAATGCCACAGGACGAAGTTTTGACGATAGGTGTCAAAACAAATAGAGGGGTGCTGGTCCCTACACTTATGTATGGGAGTAAATGTTGGGTTTAGCAAAAGCATACAAGTAAGATCAATGCTGCGGAGATGTAGTAGTCTGAAAAGTATAGCCAGAGTACTCTGATGGAAAAAGTTAACAAGTAATATAAGAAAACGCTATGGCGGTAAAGAATATGTGATTACAAAGGTAGATAAAGGAATGCTTAAGATGGTTTGAACACGTAGAGAGGATAGATGAAATAAGATTAACGAAACAGGTTAATAAGGCGAGTGTAAATGGGCAAGTTGGTAGAGGTCTCGTTTAGGTCGACATTGTTTTGAAGAAAGGGCAGGTCAACAACCTATGAAAGTAGAAGAAGCGAAAGATGTGTGTAAGAACAGTAGAAAGTGAAAGGAAGTGGTCTCGGCCGATCCCTACGGAAAAATGCCGTGACTATATATTGAATCGATAAAAAGCACCAAAATTATTGTAATGAATTTCAAGTTATTATGCATAAAAATTATCGTATGACACCATGTTTAATTACCTTTGCATTAGTGTCATAACTTACAATTACTGATTAAAATAATTATCCAAGTGCTTTTTGCTTTTACCAATTAAGTAAAAAATTTTTTTAGAAATTTAATTAATATAAAACTTGTAACTTCTACATGATCTAAATTAATCGTTACAAAGAGGGACGAATCGAGTTTTGTTTTTTTATCAAAAAAATAAATGGTTAAAAAAAGTGTTTTTTGAAAATATCTACGTTTAAGTGATTTAGTTAAAAAAAATTAAAATGTTTTAGAAGTAGAGGTTTGTCGACACTCACGTTTTGAACTTGATTCGCATTTTCCACATCATCGAATTCGGAGAGGACTTGATCTAACAATTGTATGGAACGTTGGACGTCGTCACCACTACTGCTACTGAAACAATAATAAAAAATGTTAAAATTCTTTCTCTCGAAGACATCTAAAAACTAAAAAAGTAACAATACCAAAGTAATGGGTAAATCAAATTTAAATAAAATACTACTATTTTTAAATAACAGGTTCAATTTCTCTTTATACTTTATATTTATATCAAAATAAATAAAAAATAATAAAATAAAATGAAAAATAGCTGGCAAAACAGATGACCTTATTTATTTTTAATTTATTTCCTTTTTTTTATTCATGTCTATGAAAATGATCATATTTCAACCGACTACTAGTAAGTTTTTTTTCTAGAGATGAAAATGAAACAAATGAATATTATCATGCGACCCGATGGGAATATACTAAAAACAAATTGATGGATTTTCGACACTAATGACAAGTTAATCTCACTACTTGGCACTTAAATCAGCAAACGAACGTCACTTCATTTGACAGTTTATAACATTTTCACGATTATCAAATCAAATCAAATCAAATTTATTGCTTTCGATAAAGTACATTACAGGTGTTATAAATTGTATCTAAAATAAGATCCCAGTTAGAGCATAATGAGCCTAGGCAAATTTTGCTTGTCTTGCTCTATGCTCGATCTGAGGACTTTATAAGTTCAACGTACATTTTGTATTTATCATGTTAAGTCTGTGAGTAGATTATAGATTTAAAATATATTTGTTGAAGTTTTCATAATTCGAAAAATACTTTTTGTAGAGGTTTTACAGTGTCAAGCAGATGGTGCAGGAAGGTGGCAGGTTTAATTTTTTTTTTTTTTTTTTTTTTTTTTTTTTTTTTTTTTTTTGTCAAGTAGATGTTGATTTCTTTGTGTTAAGGTTTTTTTGCACAATTGTGTGTTGAGATTCATATTTGCATTTGATCTGGTTATTCTATTTTTTATTTGGTGGAAATTTTTATGATTTGTGTACATTTTTTTTTTAAAATTGGTGGACGAAAAGTAGATTGATATTCATTATTTTTGTTTCCTGGTAGATGATATCAGTAGAGTAACGTTTGTTTTTTTTCAAGATAATTTTTAGGATTGTGTTTTGTGTTGTTTGTAAGATATTAAGAGTGGTATTGAAAGCCCCACCCCATATTGTGATGCAGTAGGATAAGATCGATTCGGCTAAAGAGGTGTATAACATCAGGAGGTTTTTAGTTGTCAAAATGTCTCTCAGGGTATTGAAATTATGAATCAGGGCTCTTAGGCGTTTGTTGACATGCATTATGTGGTCTGTCCATCTTATATGTTGGTCTATGATTACTCCGAGGTATTTTATTGATGTTACTTTCTCTATCATAGGGCATATGCATGGGTTATTGTTTTTGCAGTGCATAGAGTGTAATTTCAAAGAAAAGTTTTCTGGTTGTTTTACAATATTTGGCGTAAACGCCACGAATTTTGTCTTCTCAATATTCAATGTAAGCTTATTCAAGTTCAACCATATATGAATCTTTTGTAGATCTGTTTCAGCACTACGTTTAACGTCTTCCCATTTTTTTCCTGTGAAAATGAGGGCTGTGTCATGTTTGAACTTCTTTTTAAAACTAAAAAATATGGACTCTGATAGCGAAATTGGTAAATCATGTACACCACCTAATATAGTTGAAGCGGCAAAATCAGTTTCCAACAATATTTTGCAAGATAAATCCCGAATTTGTGTACAGAAAGTTCATGACTTAGAGAAATGGTAACAAGATAAACTCGTTCTTGAAAAATGTTCTTATGGCTTACAATGGACGAATATCTGTAGATTCGAAACTACCGACAGTTTGGAGTATGTATTTTATGTTACGTAATACCATTAACATCAAACAGCGAAATTCGACAGGATTCAGAAGCAAAAATGCTACAGTTTTTACGTCACAACAAATTTACACATTTATTAACGATGCACCTGACGACAAATTCCTGTTTACAACGGTCAATTTTACGATATTTCATGTTGCTCATATAATAGGCAATGAATTGTATTATTTATGGGTAGTACTGATTTTTGGTAACGCTGGATCTTGTCGTTCACAAGAGTTACGAAATTTAGAAGTGAATAATATTGAAGATCTGAAAAAAGCGTTACTTGTAACCATACCTAATACAAAAACTTACACGCCTCGTTTTTTTACAATTACAGGCACATACTATAACATTTGTCAGAAGTATATGAAACTTCGTCCATCAAGCGTGAATAATACAACTTCCCGATTCTCCCTGAATTACCAAGATGACAAATGTACAAAGCAGGTAATTGGAATCAATAAGTTTGGAAATGTTCCAAGGCAAGTAGCGGTATTTCTTAATTTGTCGGATGCCCAATTGTACACACGCTATTCATTCATTCACGATGCATCGACTACTCGGAGTAGCTGCAAGATAAACAAAAATCGAGGACAATGGTAGAAAAATATCCGAATTCCTTCTAATACAAAATATTGAATTTAATTACGTTCAAATATTTTCACTAAATTGTATACTTCCTTTAGTAAACACATAGGTTATACATACATACATACATACATAGAGTCACGCCTTTTTCCCATAGGGGTAGGCAGAAACCACTTCCTTCCACTTGCTACGGTTCGTACACACATCTTTTGCTTCCTCTACTTTCATCAGAGCTCTCATACATGCTCTTCGGTTGTTGGTACTCTTGACCTGGCCTTTCTTCAAAACAATGTTGATCTGATCGAGATATGTTCTCCGAGGTCGACCTCTACCGATTTGCCCATTCACACTCGCCTTATAAATTTGTTTCGTCAATCTTCCTTCATCCATCCTTTCTACGTGTCCAAACCATCTAAGCATTCCTTAATCTATCGTTGCAACCACATCTTTTTTTACACCACAGCGTTTCATTATCTCACTATTCTTCACTTTATCCAACCGAGTCACTCCGGCTATACTTCTCAGACTACTCTTCTCCGCAGCATTAATCCTATTTTTATGCTTTTTCTGCCAAACCCAACATTCACCACCATATATAAGTGTAGTAACCAACACTCCTCTTGCACAGCCAGACGTGCCTTTTTTGACACATTCTGGCTGTTCATAAATCTAAGCAGTGCCTCACACTCATTTCATTGTTCCATTTTTTCTTCCTTAATAAGAACTTCACAGTTTGTCATGTTTTCTTCTTTTTTTAAAACCATTACGTTCGTTTTGCTTACATTTATTTTTATCCCTTTGATTTTCAGGGCATCATGCATAACATTAACCATCACCTGCAACTCCTCTTTGGATGACGCTAATATGACTTTTGATCATCGGCGTAAAGAAGGAATTTTTAATTCATATGCACTCTCGTGCGGGCGCACGGAAAAAGCCCACTTTCGGTGCGCTAAATAGGCATGTAAATATAGTGTTTTCAGGTAGGTATAATGAAAATATAATGTTTTCAGGTAGGCATAATGAAAACGTGTCTTTTTAAATGTTACTTAACCTTTTTTTTGTGCTAAAGCAAAACCATCAGAACTACAGTGACATTTAATTCAATACAAAATACTTAATATAACAACCTTATATTCTTAGATCATTTCAGTGTGTGTATTTTTAAAACCTCCAAAGACTTTCAAAGGCTTCTGGGCATAGTTGGAATGCACGGCCAAATTATGGGAGTTAACATTAACATAAAAAAGACAAAATTCCTAGTAACCACCTACAAATTGGATGAGTTCCAAAATGCGAAACTCTCATACGATAGTGAAGACATAGAACGAGTAAACAAATTTAACTATCGGGGGACTTGGTTATGTGAAGACTGGTCTAAAGACGTAGAAATCAAATGCCGGATAGAAAAAGCGAGGAGCTCATTCCTAAGATTCAAAAACGTCTTCACGAACTCTGAATTTGACCTCAATCTCAGAATAAGATTCACAAAATGTAACGTATGGTCCGTACTGTTGTATGGTATGAAAGGCTGGACATTGAAGGTTAGGACAATGAATAGGCCGGAAGCCTTTGAAATGTGGATCTATCGAAGAATGTTGAAAGTACCATGGACAGCAAGGAAAACCAACGAGAAAATTTTAAGGACGATAGGAAGAGAACGCGAATTGCTGAGCACGATAAAACGCAGGAAAACAGCGTACCTGGGACATGTGTTACGCAACGAAATATACCATTTGCTCCAACTATTAATAGAAGGAAAAATAGAGAGAAGAAGGGGTGTAGGCAGAAAGCGGATGTCGTGGCTCCGAAATATCTAACATTGGACAGGAATAGCAACCACAGGAGAATTAATTCACACTACCAGAGATAGGGAAAAATGAGCAGAAGTGTTAGCAAACATTTATTAATAGATAGCAGCGGAAGAAGAAAAATTTTTAAAATGTCTTTAATTGTATTATAGTAGGAAATTCGCAGGATTTTTTCCTTAATTGATTGCTCTCATATGAAACCAATATACGAGTATACTTTTTAAAAAGTCTATCGTATGTTTAAAAGAGCCCAATTAAGTTGAGTTCCAAATAAACCAAAACAATGCATAGAAATAAAAAAAAACCTCAAACTAGACCTCATTTAGAGGTCATTAACTTTTCAGACACACGCTCGTGCACCAACATCTGATAAATTTTATTAGGAAACTTGGAAATAAGTTTGAGATGGAAAAATAACAAAATTTTAAAATAAAAATCAGTACAAATTAGCATTTTTCACGACAACTAAATTGATTTGACTTTTTGACAGTGTTTTAATAATATGTATACAATGGCGTTACTTCATATCGTCAGCCCTAAGGGAAAACCACGAATGTGAAAAATAAACCTCTGTGGTTCATTCGAGTAATTAAAAAACCGCAAATGTGATTTCTTTTTGAATGTTACAATACCAAATCACATTCTGTATTCGTGTTTTTCAACGAGGTTAGGTAGGAGTATACAAGGAATCAAACAATGCAAAAAAAATAGCACCAGTAGGTGTGGCCTAAATCATAACAATATGGCGATTCTGACAGTCCCGGACTTTTAAAAAATTTCGTACCAATTTTGAATTTGATAAATAACTTTACGAGGATTCCACTGCTTGTGTCAGGATAAACGGAGCTTGCACGGACTGGTTTAACATCAAAAAAGGTGTGAGACAGGGATGTGTGGCTTCGCCATGGCTGTTTAACTTCATAGACGATTGTTTAAAAGATTTGAAAAAGAGTGCGTGTGGATTGAAAATGAATGATTTGATCATCAAATGCCTTTTTCACGCCGATGATCAAGTCATATTAGCGTCATATGAAGAGCTGCAGGCGATGGTTAATGTTATGCATAATGCCCTGAAAATCAAAGGAATAAAAATAAATGTAAGCAAAACGAAAGTAATGGTTTTTGAAGGAGAAGAAAGCATGACAAACTGTGAAGTTTCGATTAAGGAAGAAAGAGTGGAACAAGTAAATGAATTTGTGTACTTGGGTTCAAAGTTTACGAGAGATGAAAAGTATGAAAGTGACATTGAGCGAAGGATGTTGGCAAGAAAATAAATGAATGGGGCACTGTATAGAGGTGTGTTGGTTTCTACACTTATGTATGGTAGTGAATGTTGGCTGGCAAAAAAAGCATAAAAATAGGATTAATGCTGCGGAGATAAGTAGTTTAAGAAGTATAGCCGGAGTGACTTGGTTAGATAAGGTAAAAAATAGTGAGATAAGAGAACGCTGTGATGTAAAAGAAGATGTGGTTACAAAGATAGATAAAGGAATGCTTAGATAGTTTGGACACGTAGAAAGGATGGATGAAGGAAGATTGACGAAACAAATTTATAAGGCGAGTGTGAATAGAGGTCGACCTCGGCGAACATATCTCGATCAGATCAACATTGTTTTGAAGAAAAGCCAGGTCAAGAGTACTAACAACCGACGAGCATGCATAAGAGCACTGATGAGAGTAGAGGAAGCGAAGGATGTGTATAAGAACCGTAGCAAGTGGAAGGAAGTGGTCTCTGCCTACCCCTACGGAAAAAAGGCGTGACTATATGTATGTATGTAAATAGAATTGCCTGTGTGGGAACGTTTCATCTTATTCATAATGAGATTTATTGTTTGATTAGGGCTATTTTATTTAATAAAGTTAATACAATTAAATTTTTTGTTTTCTTGTAATTTTTAAACTGTTAGTGTACAGTATTTCAAATAAACATGAATTTCTAACAAAAACTTACCATTCATTATTATGATTGGAGACAGCTGTTCAAAAAATGAATGATGAATTAATTAGTCTTTAAAACTATTTGAAAAGGAATAAGTTGAAACTAAATGTACAAATAACAAAGGCTATAATCATTTCTAATTATAATATAAGATACAAAATATAGATAAAAATAATATAATTATGAAGAATGAGAAAATAGAAATTTTAAAACAATTCAAGTAGTATCTGGGAGTTGGGAGCCATCCATAAATTACGTCACATAAATTTTATGGTTTTTTGACCCCTCCGTCGTTCTTGTCACTTCGTTCAGCGGGTAAACTCAGGCGCGCCATGAAAAGTCTCACTTTTCCTCCGCTTGAAATAATCTACTATTTCCCATGTAAATAAAAAAAAAAATAACGACTTCATTTTTTGATAACACTCGATTTTGCTCTTCATTTAATTTGTGCTCCGCGGGTTATACATGAAAATCTATTCTAAAGGAGTAAACTTAAAAGCTTTTTTTAATTATAAACTTAAAACTCTTAAAAACTAATGATTTTTAAATATTGATTTCTAACTTAGATATTCTTAATTTTATAAGATATCCATATTTGTCCGCCTTATTCTGAAACCGCTGGCATAAATAGGTATTTAGGTATAAAAAAATTACTAAAAAACGAGATAACATTTAATACTTTTAAAAGCTTCTAAAATTTTCAATTATGTGATAAACACTAAAAAGTGAATTCTTCGATAATTGTTTTATTCTTGGTTAAGTCCTTTATAATGAAATTTTAATAAGAGGATCACCAAAATTAATTTTCAGTAATGTTTTAATATCTTTTCATTTAGAAGGATTCTGAATATTGATGACAACGGTAGCACATTCTTTTAATTAAATTTTTTTATAAAATTCTTAGTGGTATTTTGGATCAATACAAAAAATAAATGTCACATCAATTATGTCTTTGAGGAAATCCGCGGAAATCCAATAAAATCTCATTTAACTTTGATAACTATTTTTACCAACAACAAATACTGTTGACATATATCCGTAAGCATTTGATTAAACAAACTAATTGCGTCAATTTTCTTTTAACGGAATAAAATTTAACTAATCTGACCAGTTACGCCCTCCTGTTAAAATTAATTTACGTGTAGAACTTGGTGGTCTAGTCGCAGATGTGCAGAATGGAGTAAAAAGGCTTTTAGTGATCCCTAAATGGCTGGTACTTATACTGGCGGAGTGTTCAATCCATTAAGAGGAAAAGTGACCGTGTTAAGGACGTTTCAAAATAAAAAATTTTTTTACGATCATCTTTAAAATTTATTCGTAAATACCTGACAGTATTCTGAACGCATACGAAAAATTTCCACCCATTTTGTGGTACTAAAATTGAAAAAATTAGCATTTTAAATTTCTATTTGAACGCATGTTAATTTATACATTTCATACTAATTCACGTAGGTTTTAGTGGCTAACAATTTTAATTTTCTTACAATTTTTTTTAAATTTCGAGAATTGTAAGATAATATTCACATAAATAATTTCCCTACAAAATCGGCACAGCAAGCGGCATTTATTATGTGTGCTGACTAAAGCAAACTCAAATCAAACGTGGGAAGCGATCAAAACATGGATCGTGTCTGGTGTGAACAAAACCACGAACCCAAAACTGATAAAGAAAAAACACTGGATGACGGAAATAACAATCGGCCTAATAGATGGCCGGATAAGACGAATCCTGGCCAAAACTATTACCCCGGAGAATAAAAAGGCTCTTGACAAAGAAATTCAAAAGTCTTGCAAAAACGACAAAAACCAGCACATTTTAAGAGTATGTCAAGAACTTGAAGAACATGCAAATACAAACAGATCTCACGAGTTATATGATACAGTCAAATATCTATCTGGAGAATTTAAGCCACAGACACAAATAATAAAAAATGACAACGGAGACAATTACGGATGCCAACAACATAGCAGAAGTATGGAGGCAATACTGCGAAACACTTTTTTCTACTGATAAAACCGAAGATCGTGGTTCACCAAAAATTGATGGGGTAGAAAAAGAGCCCCCAATCTTAAAAGCCAAAGTAGAAAAATCCATAAGCCTTCTTAAAAACAACAAATCACCTAATGATGATGTCATACCCGCCGAAACAATAAAAGCCATGAGCGAGCTTGGTGTTGATGCAATCTACAAACTGTGTGCTAAAATTTGGCAAACTTGGGTATGGCCAAAACAATGGTGTAAATTGGTGTGAATGCCGCCACACAAGAAATGCTCTCCTACAGACTGCAGCAACTACAGAACAATAGCGCTTATGTCACATGCAAGCAAAATTCTGCTTCATATTATAAACAACCGTTTAAAACATTTTTTACTTCCACAGATTCCCGACGAACAGACAGGATTCATGCCAGGAAAGGGAACAAGGGAACAAATCCCGAATGTAAGACAAATAATAGAAAAAGCATATGAATTTAATGTAAAAACTTATTTGTGCTTTGTCGACTACAGCAAGTCATTCGACTGTGTAAAATGGAAGAATTTGTAGCTTATCTTGGAAAAAATGGGAGTACCAAAACATATCATTATTTTGCTTAAAAATCTCTACGACAACAGCTGCGGGAAGGTGAAAGTCAACAACACGCTATCTAAGTCTTTTAGTCCAAAGTGCGGTGTAAGACAGGGCTGTATTGTGCTACAAATATTCTTCAATATATACGGAGAGTATATAATGAGAAAAGTCCTGCAAGGCTGGCGAGGGGGATAAACCATAGGAGGAAAAAGAATTGCTAATCTTAGATATGCAGATGACACCTTAATACTAGCTCGTTCGGAAGAAGAACTCACAGAATTCATAAGAAAGTTGGACAGGATCAGCAGAGAATATGGTCTTACGTTGAACAAAAAGAAGACGAAAATTATGATAATAGACCGCAACCCTGCCAATGTTAGACAGTTCGATGGTTTTAAAGTGATTGAGAAAGTACGAAAGTAATAGAAAACAACCCCCAACGATACCTAGAATAAACGCATCAATGCCTGAGGTCACTATCCGCCATCGCACTATCAGGAAAATCCTACGAAATCTTGACTCTAATAAGGCAGTAGGACCAGATGGAATTCCGACAATTGTCCTGAAGACCTGTGCTCAAGAGCTCACCACAGTTCTCTGTAGACTTTTCAAGTTATCATACAGCAAAGGAGTATTTCCGTCCTTGTGGAAAAACGCTAAAGTCCAACCGATTCCGAAAAAAGGAAAGAAGACTATTCCTGCAAATTATCGCCCTATTGCATTGCTCTCAGTCATATCCAAAGTTATGGAAAAAGCGATTATCACAGAACTTATCAAATATCTGGAGAAATTTGAGATAATCCATGACAGACAATATGGATTTCGACAACTTCGGTCTACTGGAGATTTGCTGGCTTATGTCACTCAGCTCTGGACAAACACTATTGAAAAGTTTGGTGAATCCCGTGCAATAGCCTTGGATATATCTAAAGCATTTGACCGCGTTTGGCACCAGGCATTGTTAAGTAAATTATCTGCCTACGGTCTCCCAACCAAACTGTGCCAATGACTCTTGAGCTTCATGCAAGATCGCTCCTTACATGTGGCAGTTGACGGTATTTCTTCTGATGCGTTTAAAACTAATGCCGGGGTCCCCCAGGGTTCCATCCTGTCCCCCACCTTATTTCTTTTACACATCAACGACCTCTTGAAAACCACCACAAACCCCATTTACAGTTTCGCTAATTTTCAAGACGATGCTGCTTAAAATCACAAAATTATAAGAAGTTTAAAATTAAAATTTCAACTTTAAATACCCTGTATCTCGTAAACCTGCAACATTTGTATAAGACATGTTAAGCTCAATCGCCATATTTTGGTGTGTAGTATCTTCAGTTCAGAGATTGCCCATTCTTAATGAATCACCCTGTATAAAACGAAAGGTGATTTTTATTATTGTTGGTATCAAGTTTTGAAACGAACAGATCATTGATGACGTGCATGCACATTTATATTATATAAGCTTTACATATTTTGCCATAGCTATGCATAAAAAAACATCTTTTTTGCTCATTCAATAATTAATTAAGGAAACACAAAACAAATACATAAAAACATTAAAAATAATGTAGAAATGATTCGTCGAGTTCGCTTTGCAGTAAGTTTGATTTAGCATAACGAATATAAACGTCGAGACACCAGGTCATTTATCATCTTATTCTGCGTAGTAATAACCTGTAATATTCAAAACTTGTGTAAAGGATGCGGCATATAATCGAGTTGAATAATTTATCAAAGTTCCTGCTAATACATAACGCGATAGACACGCGTATCGTTAGAAATGAAATTAGCCAAACATCTAATTTGTACCGATTACATACAAGACGGTCGGTGTTAATAAAATGGACGTTTCCTTTGTTCACTTTTATTCCAAAAATAAAAATATACCCAAGAAATGCTTCATACGTATAACGTTGTTTCAAAAACAATCTTTTATTGTTGGATGATGATGTATCTATCAATCCAACGATTAATTATTCCATTTGTCAAACATACTTTAACTTAGTGACTTACTCAGTTCTACGGAGACAAAATTGGCCTTAATACTGAATATTCACATCGTATTATTTTCAGATATATATATATATATATATATATATATATATATATATATATATATATATATATATATATATATATATATATATATATTGGGAAGTAATTTACCAGATGGTGCTTGTTAAAAAGTATAGATGTCGCCTCTAACGCTTTTGCGTGGTCCTTCAGGTCCATAGGAGCCTACGATTGTATGTAGTTATTCGAGAAAACCTGCCCTGTACTGATGAGGAGCAATCACTCCGAAACTAATATACAGGTGGTTTCTTCGAGCAAATAAATTCAATAGCCCTTTCTCTTATTTAACAAGCATCTGTATACCTAGCTTCCTGTGATGGGGTAGTATACACGGTTATATATCAGATGTAATTCAATGCCTGTCGTAGGCATATAGCCAGAGGAGTATTTTGTTTTCTGATATATAATCGACCCACCTATACCTATATATTAAAAATGTTTTATCAAATTCATCTTTATCACTCTCCTTTTTTCTTGCCACAACCTCTTTTGCCACCCCTTGTAACCTTTTATAGTTATTCTTTGCCTTGTTTAAATCCTCAATCTTTAATTTTGCGTTCTTTTATTGGGTTTTGTAGCCAGCCAATCCAGCCAGTCTTTATTTTTCTATGACACTGCTTTTTAAACCTCTACGCACATTTTCTGTAACTTGCATCCATTCCTTTATTTACTTACACCATACACTTCAATAGCAATATCCACGATTCTTTCCTTGAATGGCTTCCACAATTCTTCAACCTCATATCATTCATCTAAACAGTCTAATTTCTTGATTAATTTACTAACGAACTCCTCTTTTATACCTTCTTCTTGCAAATTCTCAACTTTTATACGCTCTAGTACACTAACTACTTGATTCCTGCACACGATGCCGCCACCGCTTAAAGAGACCTCTTATTCGGCTCATTATAAATACATGTATAATAATAATAAAAATTGAAAGATTTTTGACTTAGCACTCCTATATTACTTTATGTAAAGAAGTTAGAATGCCATTTTATATTATTGTTTGCTTAATTATGTTAAGGATATTCCCAAAAGAAAATAAATTTTCCACTTAAAGGATCACAATCAACTAAACTCGCAACCATATTTATTTAAAGAACGATTCCACGAGAGTTTTTCAGAAGTAGCAGTTTATTAAAGCAGAAGGAATACGGCATAAAGGAAATGTCTAATAAATGCACTGAAATCATTTTCAGATACAATCTTAGATTATATTATATTAATTAAAATCCTTTGTAAACGACAGACGTTAACATTTTCTTAATAGTTGCTGGCTTTGTCTTTTATGCTAAATTTAAATCAAAACAGGGACTAAGATGAAATATCCCTTTGTTGTGAAATTAAATGTATTTTTTGTATTCGATAAAGTGGATGTATGCCAAAGAAAAAATTTACAAAGACGCTTAAATGTTTATATGGATAAGAATATTAGTTTGTTAATGAGAATTTTATTGTCAGAAAGCTAAAGATTAGAAAATAAAACAAAACCTTTAACAGAAAGTAGAATTCACAATATAAAAACTCATCCGCAAAGTTAGAAAGTCCTTGTGAAGTGAAGTTTTTAATACTGCCGATTCAGCAGTTTTAAATTTTTAATAAATTTATCATGCGTATTTGTAAACCTCTGCTTTTACAAGACAGAAACGGTTTATGCCATCAGCATAAACCTGGGTAGCTTTGCTAAAGTGTTTCAGATCGAAATCACAGCGATTCTTGCCTGTGCCCAAATCATGTTGCAGAAGTCCTATAAAAGTAGTAGAATCTACATCATGTCAGACAGCCAGGCACCATTAAAAGTGCTAATTCGATTCAAAACTAGTATTAGAATGACAGAGGAAACTGATGGAACTAAGGAAACACAACAAGCTGTGCAGTGTACCCTTTCTAGTTAAGGTCCCTTCTTTGTGCAAATTTGGTGATTGTTTATAACGACTTCAAACTACATTTAGAAGTCGTACCTAACTGGCATGATATCTGTCGACTTGGACATGGATTCTGGAAAAATATTTTCCAAAATCTTCAAATGTCCAATCCGATTTTCTGCTTTGAGACTTATTGTCTGGCTCAGTCTGAAGGCACTAATTACTCCTTCTTTCATTACACATAGGTGGAATGGCAGAAGGTTCAACATTACTTATACGGCTGCAGTAGGGCACGTGAATATTGCCTTTGTGATTTCAAGACAAGCTAGCCGCTGCCCTTTCTGCAGCATGACATATGACGAAATTTGTTGCATTTTTAGCCACCATATCAATGAAGCGTAGGTGACCATGGGTTTGATTACCGTAGATCATTTTTGGTTTCAGACTCCATGTCTTGCCAAAGACTCTGCGGCTGTAGCGGTATGTCCAGCTTGTCGCTAAAGCTGTTCCATGTCAGTTTTTGATCAATAATTACGCCCAAATATTTAACTTCTTTGGAAAATTTAATCTGGATTCCATTCAAAGTTCGTACTTTCGCCTCCTGGTAAATAAAACCAGCACTGTTTTGCTACGATTGACATTGAGTCCTTTTTTTGCGCACCAGCAGGGCTAATTGCATGCGATTGGAAATTACTTCGTCATGTCTGTCCCTAATGGTGACGACCGAGTCATCGGTGTAACCTTGAATCGTGAAACCAGAATCGTGTAGCTAAACTATTAGGTGTCGACAACCAGTGACGACAGCAATGGCGATAAAACTCCCCCTTGGGGACAACCTTTTTCTTCCGTCATCCTGACTGTCTCCCTCCCAAGAGTCGCCACAATAATTCTGCTTTTCATCATTAATCGTATCCATCTAAGCAGTGAGTTTAAGCTGCCTCACATAATTTGTTACCGCTAAAATCCAAAGAAAGATACTTTTGAAAATTCCGTATTTTTTCAACAGTAGAATGTTTTTCAACATACATACATAGAGTCACGCCTTTTTTCCATAGGGGTAGGCAGAAACCACTTCCTTCCACTTGCTACGGTTTGTACACACAACTTTTGCTTCCTCTGCTTTCATCAGTGCTCTCATACATGCTCTTCGGTTGTTGGTACTCTTGACCTGGCCTTTCTTCAAAACAATGTTGATCTGATCGAGATATGTTCTTCGAGATCGACCTCTACCGATTTGCCCATTCACACTCGCCTTATAAATTTGTTTCGTCAATCTTCCTTCATCCATCCTTCTTACGTGTCCAAACCATGTAAGCATTCCTTTATCTATCTTTGTGACCACATCTTCTTTTACACCACAGCGTTTTCTTATCTCACTATTCTTAACTTTATCCAACCGAGTCACTCCGGCTATACTTCTCAGACTACTCATCTCCGCAGCATTAATCCTATTTTCATGCTTCTTCTGCCAAACCCAACATTCACTACCATACATAAGTGTGGGAACCAACACACCTCTATGCACCGCCAGACGTGCCTTTTTTGACACTTTCTGGCTATTCATAAAGCTATGCAGTGCCCCATTTATTTGTTTTCCTGCTAACACCCTTCGCTCAATGTCACTGTCATACTTTCCATCTCTGGTAAATTTTGAACCCAAGTACACAAATTCATTAACTTGTTTCACTCTTTCTCCCTCAATCGAAACCCCACAGTTTGTCATGCTTTCTTCTCTTTCAAAAACCATTACTTTCGTTTTAATCACATTTATTTTCATCCCTTTGATTTTCAGTGAATCATGCATAACATTAACCATCGCCTGCAACTCCTCTTCAGATAACGCTTATATGACTTGATCATCGGCGTAAAGAAGGCATTTGACGATCAAATCATTCATTTTTAATCCATACGCACTCTCTTTCAGATCTTTTAAACAATTGTCTATGTATAAGTTAAACAGCCATGGCGAAGCCACACATCCCTGTCTCACACTTTTTTCGATGTTAAACCAGTCCGTGCAAGCTCCGTTTATCCTGACACAAGCAGTGGAATCCTCTTAAAGTGATTTCAGTGCTCGTATTAAACTACCACTCACCCCATACATAGACAATGTAGACCACAATTCACTCCTCACCACTCTGTCATAGGCCTTTTCCAAGTCTATAAAAGCGCAATAGACCTTCTAGCCAAGAATTTTTTGACTATACCTCGTAAGGAAAAGACCTGATCCATACATCTCCTTCCTCTTCTAAATCCTGCTTGCACATCCCATATCATCTTCTCAGTTTCATTCGTTACTCTTTTGATCAATATCTTTGCATACAGTTTGCCGACTATGCTGAGTAAACTAATACCTCGGTATTTCTTACAATCCTGCTGCGAACCTTTTCCCTTGTAAAGCGGCACGATAACGGCCTTGCACCAGTCGTCTGGTACACTACCACTTCTCCAACAAAGGATAAAAAGGCGGTCCAGTAGACTAGCTACCACGTTTTGTCCAGCCTTCAGCATTTCAACTGTTATCCTGTCGTACCCAGCAGCTTTATCCAATTTCATACTATTCAAAGCTTCCACAATTTCTGTCGTAGTAATTTTACTTTCATTGCAACTTTCACTCATGTCTTCGAATTGGGCCTGTACTTGTGTATCCTCTTTTTCAAATAAACTTTCGAAGTATTTCTTCCGTCTCTTCAATACGCATTTCTCTCCTTTTACCATATTACCATCTTGGTTTCTGATTTTTTCCAATTGCGAGGTAGTTTTTTTACCTCTGGCTGTTCTTATGGACTTCCAGAAGAGTTTAATATTGTTTTGGAAATTGTCAGATAACCTTCTATTAAATTCATCTTTATCACTCTCCTTATTTTTTGCCACAACCTCTTTTGCCACACCTTTTAACCTTTTATACTCATTCTTTGCCTTGTTTACATCCTCTATCGTTGCCTTTTGCGTTCTTTGATTGGCTTTTGTAGCTAGCCAATCCAACCAGGCTTTCTTCTTTTCTGACATTGCTTTTTGAACCTCTACGCACGTTTTCTGTAACTTGCATCCTTTCCTTCTTTTACTTACACCGCATACTTCTATAGCAATATCCACGATTCCTTTCTTGAATGGTTTTTCAATCCATTCCTTAATTTAAAAACCTCATTATTACAGCCGATAGACACGTGCTATAGGCAACCAATTATTCACTTGCTTTCCTTAGATTAGGCGCTTGCTATAGGCAACCAATCATACAAAAAAGTCCAAAGCAAAACCAATTAGAAAAGCTGACATCAGCGATGCTATTACTAAACTATTTTTGACGACTTCTGTTTTTTGTTTTGTTCATAAATTTTTTTGTCTCTTGTAATTTTTATGCATCTGCGACCGGATCGGAAAAAAAATGAAAATCATTTTTTGTATTTATCAGAAAAGCTGCGGGAAAAATGGAAACAAAAAATAAAAACGTAGGTAGAACTGAATGTTTTAGTAAACAAAGCCGCACATAAGATGTTCCTAGAAAATCGTTTTTTGATATGCACAACAAAGATAATGGCAACAGGTTCGATTACGATCATGTTTATGAGAAAGCATCGTCGTACATATCTATATTTGCTCTAAAATTATACCGACGGCCGTATTGCTTTGCTCTGCACGATTAGATATATGAAAGCAAAAGGGAGGTTATTTATTTGAAATTGCAAATGCCCCAAGCATCCGTGGTAAACGTCATTGCCATAGGACGGATGTTCAAGACAGTGCCGCCGATTTTTTGTAAAATCTTTATCAATTTTTAACACCATCTTGTATGTATGTTTGTAACTGACTCTTTGTCCTTGATTTTGCTCTACTTTTAGCGATCAGATTTAATTTAAACTTTGCACACTTATCAAAGACCGACGACAATGCAATAATTCGACAAAATATCCAATCATCCTGAATAATTTCGCCAGGATTCATAAATTTCTTCTGGGATCTTTTGCATGAGAGTAAGAGAGAGAAAACTAGTGCGTGAACTACGCATGCGCGCAGAACAAATATTAAAACACCGGGTGGCTCAGTGGTAGAATGCTCGCCTGTCACGCGAGCAGCCCGGGCACATTGATTTTTTTGTGCTTTTACCATTTAAAACATAATTTTTTTAGTGAGTAAAACTAATCGAACTAAAAAGCGAAAAATAAATTATATTTTAAAAAGCTAAAAAACACACTTTTAGAGTTGGTCAAGATAAAAGTAAAAAATAATTCTTAACATACTGACGATAAAATAAATGTCACTGTTTTAAAAGCGTAAGGTGCTTTGTTATGACGTAACTCTGCGTTTCGGAATGAAAGTACACAAAATCAAATAAAAACAAAACTTCCAGCAAATTATTTCATTCTTCTGAAATATTATCTCTCTGATACGGTTGCTTGTCATGCAAGCGAAAAAATAAACAGATGTACGCAGCATAAAAATGCTGGAGTGTCTCAGGGAAGCGTACTTTTTTTTTTTTTTTATGAAAATAGTCGCAAAAAGGGCAGACCTATCGTGTGGGCCGCGGACGGCCCGCACTGCGACTATTAGAAGGGGAAGGGATTATAGAAAGGAGATGATTGTGGACACGCTTTTTAAAAAGTTGCAGGTCATAGTTCTCTGGAAAAACTGATTTTGGAAGCTTATTCCATTCCGTAGCAGCCCTGTAAAAGAAGAATTCTTAATGAAGATTGGTCCTTGTAGTGTCAATCTTGAGAGTAAATGGGTGAGACTGATCAGCGTGCCGAGTTCTTCGGCCGAATGTGGCCAATGGTGGTACAAGAGTTTTTATTTCTCTAGAGCATCTGCCATGGAAATATCTGTAGAGCAATGACTGGTCTGCAACTCTTCTTCTATGTTCTAGAGGGTGAAGGGTATCTGTGAGAGTTGGGCTGTTTATCAAGCGAATGGCTCTTTTCTGAATGGAATCTAGAAGACGAAGAGAATGCCTTGGTGCTGAACCCCAAATGTGCGAGCAATACTCCAGTAGAGGTCGGATTTGAGCCTTGTACGTCGTCAATAGTTGATCAGGAGTAAAAAACTTTCTGGCTTTCCACAGAAAACCTAGCCTCTGGCTTGCCGACTTTGCGATGTTAGCAACATGGTCATGCCAAGACATGTTATTGGACTCCCAAAATCGAGATGGAGGGACTTGGTTCAAGGGTATTTCCGGACATTGTGATTGGATGATTTGAGGAATTAACTTTCTTGGAAAACGTGGCACTTTGTGTTTTTTGGGCATTGAACTGAACAAGATTGTTGGTTCCCCATTCGACGATTGCTTTAAGATCTCTATTGATGGCCTCTTGGCCTCTTGGCCCAACCTTGCATCCGCTTTTCACCTCGGATCTACCTGTGATAGATGAAGTAGTAATAGGCACCTTTGCTGTCGATAGAGCAGCACTTGATGTTCAAAAAGAGTAAGTCACATGCTTAAACATTGCCTAAAAAACATCACAGAATGGCTAGACACCTGGCGAATCAAAACAAACAAGAATAAGTCGGTAAAGGTGACCAATATTACCTTAGACTTTCATTATAAAATACTAATTACAAGACAAGTCAATGTATGGGCCAAAATAGTAAAAGGAAGACTTGAGGAGTTTGTTTGAATCTAAAACATCCTGTCAAAGTTCCCAGACTTTTTCCACCCCACCTAACCAGATGGTTGCGATTTGCATGCTAATTGGAATGTACAGCAATGGAAACAAATGGACTTGTTCGAGTATACAGAAGGACTAAGAAACGTTTTGCAGAATATTATCTCGTATGATACGTTAATTTTGGTGGCGTTTCATGGCAGTTGGTACTGGGTGGCGTTGTTAAAAAAAGTGCAGGTAGCTTATTAAGGTAAATACAAGATACAAGTACACATTGGTACATACTTTAAAAACATGTTTCACCTCGTGCTGGCTTTACAAAGTATTTTGAAGATGTCATGGTCAAATCACTTAAGTTAAATCCCACAAAACATGTTTGGAGCACCATAAATCAAAATATAAGTAAATTCTAACTAATTCAATTGCAAGAGTAAAAATTGGTGCAGAGAAAAAATGGTATGAAATATTGCAAGTAACCATCAAAGATCCTCTGCGGAGAAAGCCATCGATATGGCTAGAGCTGAAGATAGAGGAGATACTAAGTACCAAATTATGTTGTCTAATAGTACTTCTCAACGCGCCAGCAAGCAACAGGAAGTTTTCTAGAAGAGGGTTGTTGTAGGATGTATGATGATATCGATTTCTGCCTCTGTTGAATCTCGCCAAACCTCGATTCGATGTTAAATTTTCGATGGCTTGGGTTGGCTGGCTCGTATATTCTACTTGCTGTCAGTTTTTCCGGCCTTACCACCGTGAACCTCTTGATAAAGTAATTAAAAAACTACACTTTTCTTGTTTAATAATGTATTGTAGAAAAATTCGTACAATGAGCTAAAAGTTACAGTTACAGTCTTTTTAGAATTTTTTCACTGGTTGTGGCTTTTTAAATTGAATGATTTTAATAAATTATATTGATTGTAAAGTTTTACCACGTGTTATTTTAAAGCTAACTTGCTTGTTCTCTCTACGAAGACGATGGACGAAGTCACCAAACGGAAGTGGTCAAAAAGATTTATAATAGCAGCGCTGATGTCTGCTTTTCTAATTGGTTTTGATTTTAACTTTATGCATGATTGGTTGCCTATAGCAAAGCGCCCAATCTCAGGAAGTCAAATGAATAATTGGTTGCCTATAGCACGCGTCTTTTGGCTGTAATAATGAGGTTTTTAAATTAAGGAATGGATTGAAGAAGATTCTAATGTTGCAAAATAACTTAATTTTCAACAGTACTTGTATTATTACATTGTTGCTCTTTTTAGTTACATGTTGTAAAATACCCAAATCAGATTATATTACCACAAATCTATGAAGCTTTAATACGTAATTTATTTAGTTACTATCTAGTTACATTATTTAATCATTTCATTTCTCGATAAAGTTAGGTTAGCTTAGGTTAAAATGGCGGTTCGAAGGGAACCCACTTAGGCCTTTTAGCTCGTTGTGATACCGTGATGGATGGCGGTGCCTTTCCCCTTTACCGTGAGAACCAGTTGGAATTTTTAATAAAATGTGTGAGGTCTTTAATGCTAACTGAGCTGAGATCAGATAAGTCATCAAAGTTTGGTTGCCCTAGTATAGAAAGCCGTTTTTTGTCTGGGGCAGGGCAGTGGCAGAGAAGATGTACCATTGTTTCCTCCTCTTCCTCATCGTGACAGCTTCTACAGAAGTCATGTCATAGCTCTGCGATTCCCATGCATCGTGCATGGTACAGTTACCTGGTATGTCCCTGTGTCCGGGTACCCAGACAATGTGAACCCAGACAATCTAATTAAACAAGAATCACCCCAAACACCAGGGTGACATTGAAAAGCCTCCCAATGCCTAGACTATCGTAGGACAGAGTTCCAAAATTGTAAGAGATTCCAATGATAGTAATTTTTTTTGTTAAATTAGGGTTTTAAGAGTTTTATTGTTTTTTTATACGAATACATAGAAGGATTTTTGTAGTAAGTAAGGTCTGAATTTTGATCCTAACTGCAAAAATAGAAAAATTCTGTCGCCCAGTTGAAATTAGTTCCACTTGCTTGATACATTATAAATTAGAAACTGGTAAGTCAATTCAAATAATTCACTGACACACTCTCTACCGAACTAGTGAAGACGTATTTTAGTACCGCTGCTTTTAAAACGATTTTAAAAAAGTTGGTATATTTTACTTGATTATTTAAGGTTTCACAACATTAAATAGTTTATGTTTATATTTTAATGAATGGAAATAAAAATAAAATAAAAAAGTTCGCTTTAAGCAGTGCACCACTGGCAATACATTAAATGTCATAAAATTGCAATTGCAATAGTGCATTTGCTTGCCCAATTGATTTTTAAAATTCGACAGAGAAATGCTTCGTTTGACATCTGGAATAGAAAATCTGATTGGATGGAAAGGATGATGGGAGTGTTGAATACCTGCTACTGTGGCGAATCCATGATTTATTTATAGAAAATATACGATCTCACATATGCCGTTTCCAGATATTCGTCTACAGGGCATCCAGAATCATTTGAGATTGTACATTTTAATTTGTATCTAGTAAAACATTTGAAAAATAAATTACCAACGACTATAATCTAGGGATGAATAAAATTATGAATGATGGCAATCAAAATTCATAAATTTTTATATTTGTGTGACAATACCAAAAAATATTGTTTAAATTTATTTAAATGTATTTTTCTTTAACTTAAAGTGAAAAGTAAAAGATTTTTTTCTGATTTACAAGTATAAGCGTGTGGCGGTGTCAGAAACACACCCATAAGAGGCACCTTCAAAGTGAGACCTATCCCACATAAACTACAGAGTTGTCTGCGGTGGTACGGACACGTTATGATACGACCATCCTACCACATCACCAGAAAAGTGATGGATATCGAAACTAAACCCCGAGGATGAGGAAGACCTCGAATCACATGGATTACTTACTCCGTAGCGCTACAGCCCCTGATGGGCCCTGATGGAGGCAAAAATTTGCCTCCATCTATCTTAGTCTTCCATAACTTCTAGACTATTCCTCATGCCCATTTTCCGAAGGTCCGATGTCATATTATCACGCCACCTTAATCTCGGTCTTCCTTCTGGTGCTCTGTCCCATATTAAGCGGACGATTCTATCCTCTGGCTGTCTTCGTACGTGCCCTGCCCATCTCTACCTTTGTGCTTTTATGAGGTTAATCCGTAGTAAATAAGAGCCGCAAAGAAGCTCAAGTCAACAAAGAGACGACCCAGGACCGAGCTGCCTGGAGACACATGATACGAAGGGCCGACCCCAAATAAAATGGGAAAGGGCCATGCAAAGAAGAAGCGTGTGGGGGAAGTTAAAAGTTAATTTTGAAAGTTAAGGTTAGCACAACGTCCTCGAGGTCGAAAATGATCACTATTAAAGAACGAAGTTCTCGTTTCTTACGTTTTTTCTTTATCTCCGAATGTAATTCAAAATGAAATGTGTATATTTCAATTTTTATTTTATATTATTTTTTCAAGGCAAATAATCTAAAAGAACGAAAAGTTTCATTCAATATTTTAGGAAAAATATTTATTTATAGAAAGTTCTATACAAAATTGTAAATTATACATTATATGAAGATAAATACTAAATAAAAAAAAATGTTTAAATCTAATTATTATGTTCTATTATGAAAATTATTGGCTTATGATAACTATATTAAGTACAGTATTTGGTTGTGTATTTCGCTGGATCATTATTAACCCTTTGCACTCATGTGACAATATGGAATTAATAACAAGGTTATTCAATAAAATATACGCAACAGGTGATATCCCGCGTGATTGGCTAAAGTCTACATTTATTACCTTACCTAAGAAGCTACATCCAAAACAATGTAGCGACTATAGACTAATAGGTCTCATGTCACACATGCTAAAAACATTCCTGCGTATAATTCATGCCCGTATTAGAAGTAAATGCGAAGAAGGCCTAGATAAATCAAAGTTCGGCTTCAGAAATGCGTTTGGTACAAGGGAGGCACTGTTCGGAATGTAGGGATGTGTTCATATGCTTTCTGGATTATGAAAAAGCGTTCGACCGAATTCACCATGATAGGTTAGGTTAGGTTTCATGTGAGTGGGGCGTGGACGCCCCTCCACCGCGACCCTTAGTAGGTCTATTGTGGCTCACCCCTAGAGGCTACAGTTCACCGCAAAATCCAGCCCTTCTTACGAAGTTCATGGTTGTATAGGGTGAGATTTTTTTAAAATCGATAGGTTCTAGGTTAGTGTAACCAAATATGTTGAACCTTATTCTTCCCAGGCCGGGGCATGAACATAGTATATGTTCAGCAGTTTCGTCTTCCACACAGCAGAACCGACAGTCCGTTTGTTGGTTCAGATCTATCTTTCTGAGGTGGTATCTTAGACGACAGTGTCCCGTAAGCAGTCCTGTTAGAATACGCAGGTCATTTCTGCTCCATTCTAGGATCTGCTTAGTTGTGTTTCTCGAGGGTTGTAACGGTAAAAACGCCTTCGAGTGGGTTAGCCCTGGTATGTCGGACCAGTACGTGAGTATTTTCCTCTCCGCCCAGTCCGAAATAATTGTTTTGGCGGCACTTGTGGTGACTCCAAAAACCGGTTCTGGTCCAGTGAACGCAGATTCGGCCCCCTGTTTTGCAAGGGTGTCGGCTTTTTCGTTTCCTTCCACCCCCTGGTGCCCAGGTACCCACAGTAGGGTAATTCACCATGATAAACTTCTAGTAATGTTAAAAGAAAAGGGATTAGATAGGCAGGATATCCAGTTGATAAAGAATCTATATTGGGAAAAAAGAGCAAGTGCAAGAGTAGGTAATATAACAACAGACGATATTGCAATACAAAGAGAGGTAAGACAGGGATATATACTTTCTCCACTGCTTTTCAATCTCCATTCCGACCGAATATTTAAAGAAGCTCCTGAAGAACTGGGACACTGCGGAATTAAAAATAATGGCTTACCCATAACAACAATTAGATATGCTGATGACACGGTAATACTATCAGACAAAATAGAAAATCTGCAAATACTGCTAGACAAAATTAACACAGTTGGAAAAAGATACGGCCTAAATATCAACGCTAATAAAACAAAATTTATGGTAGTGAGTCGTACGGTACAGAATAACGTCAATCTAAACCTCGATGGTATCCCATTAGAACGTGTCACAAAGTTTAAATATCTCGGAAGCATCATAACGAAAACACTGGACCCTGATACAGAAATAAAAAGCAGAATAGAGATAGCGCGCGCAGCGTTTAATAAAATGAGACCGCTTCTTTGCAATGATGATTTGAACCTTAAGCTAAGACAACGGATGACTGAATGTTATATATGGTCAATACTGTTGTATGGTACGGTGACGTGGACACTCAAGATCAAAACAATGAACCGACTAGAGGCATTTGAAATATGGCTGCACAGGAGAATGCTGCGCATACCTTGGACGGACCATGTAACAAATGAGGAAGTCCTCAGAAGGGCTAAAACTGACAGGCAATAATTAATGACCACCATAAAATGCCGCAAAATTGCATACCTTGGTCACATACTAAGAGGAGATAAATATCAACTACTCCAAATAATAATGAAGGGGAAAATAAAGGGACGCTGTGGACCTGGAAGAAGGCAACAGTCATGGTTGAAGAACGTTCGTAAATGGACAAATATACGTTCAGTAGGAGAACTCATACACTTAGCAGATCAAAATGCTCTAGCCAGAGTGATAGCCAACGTTCGGGAGACCGGATAGGGCACATGAAAGAAGAAAAAACAAAACAACGTTTTCAGTGTTTCAGTGACAACATTTTAATCGTTATGTTTGGTAGATTATAAAAAATATCGAACTCATTTGTTCATCTAACCAAGATTTCAAATGTCGCGGAAACATCTGAAATATATGCGGAAATCTCTCACGGTATAACAGAGACGTCTTGTCGATATTCTTTGAAAAGATTGGCGTCGTAAGAAAACGGAAGAGGCGACGCTACCGCCGCATTTCGACGTTTCTTCATTAATCTCGTCACGGATTTTCAGATTAGACGGGAATGAGGTTTTCCAATGGCCAATACGAACGGATTTCGGCAACGATGGAGAATTCTGTGGATCACTTCGCGATGCTTGAGTTGTCAAATTTTAATGAAATGTCCCTCGATTTTTAGAGAAAACAGCGTTGGAAAGATAAAATCTCTATAAAGAAATCCTGGTACCGTTTTATCGATTGGAACAATACTTTTTAAAATAAAACAAATATTTTTTTTAAATAAGACAAAAAAATACATAAATAATTGTAATAGTGTTGCTTCCACGACAAACGACAAGGTTATATGAAATTTAATGTGATGTTATGAAATTACTAATGGTCACTACCCAGTCAATGAATATCTAAAAAAGATGTGCAAGGTTAAGAATGATTTATGCAGATTTTGCGGTTAAAATAAAGAATTCACCTTTTGATAGAACACATTCTGTCTATCGCAAAAGAGGTCAGATTTAACTTGAATAAACGAAAGCACATTTTTAAAGTAATACCATATCAAAACTGTTAAGAGCATACTTGTATCCAAATATTATTATTAACTACTACTGTTATACCCAGCGTTGCTCAGGTTTTCTAGAACATTTTGGAATGTCGGCGCTGACATAATTGGGAATGTCACTATCAATTTATAAGGCAAGTATGAATGGACAAGTCGGTAAAGGTCGACCTCGGCGAACATATCTCGATCAGATCAACATTGTTTTGAAGAAAGGCCAGGTCAAGAGTTCCAACAACCGACTAGCATGTATGAGAGCACTGATAAAAGTAGATTGAATTTGTTCGAGGTTACATTTATTTACATTCAGTGATTTTTAGACAAAATCACTTGGCGCTCTATCGTGGTTTAGTTTTTTTTGGTTGTCGTTTATAAAAAAAGAATAGATATCCGCGAATTCATCTATCTGTTCCCACGAATTGAATTTAATTGCGAAATCAAGAACACACATCCCTCAGTTAGAGACTTTGGTCTTTAGTTTTTTTTTTAAAAATTAACTTAAAACAGAAAAATGCTTTAAGGTTGGTTAAATATGGACAACGTGTACTAACTCAAAAGGCTTTATCATCCTAAGTCTTCCCACTAAATAGGTATTGAAGAGGAGCTTCATAGTTTCTGCGTTCTCATGTCGAAGCAGCCGTTGTTTATGGCTACTTGGCTTATTTGAAAATGGTCTTTTCACCGGTTTATTTATCAAGATCCCTATAAAAATAACTGTTGCGGCAGTACCAGGAAGCATCTATGGTGTTCCTTATGACTTTATTTTGAAAACGTTGAAAGATAAAAATACTATTGGAAAAGAAATAACTAAACGAATACAAATTATTTTTTTTATCTCATGAGACATAGTATTAATAATAAAAACATAAAAATTAAGTGAAATTCTTAAATTTGGTGTAAAATTCTCCGATTCCTTTGTACATTAATATCATCCCGTTTGCTGTACTTTTTCCCTAAACGATTTATTTAAACAAAAAGTGTTTGCAATAAACATGGTCATGTCACCACGGTATTAAAGGAAACTACCCAAAAGCAACACATTAGCCTTTTCCAAAAAATAATTAACATTTTTACCATCTATGTGGCACGTTCGTATTGCAAGCCACAACGGTAGCATTAGAGGTAAACAGTAGCGGCACAAGGAGTGAATCTATAGCTTATCTGTTTCTACATATTAAACATTAACTTACAAGTTATTTTATCTTAACAATCTACGAAAAAACTTGTATTCCTTTTTTTCAACCCGGCGTGAATGAGGTGAACATTTTTTCTATCAACTGTGAGGTGGGTATCTTCTCCTTATAGTCCATCTCCTATCGGAGGTTTGCTATCATCACAGCTATCCGACCTTATTGACTGCAGCTCGAAAGAGTTCAACATTGCTACAATTAAACCAGTCCCTTAGATTTTTAAGCCAAGACACACGGCGCCTTCCAATATTCCTCCTTCCACCAATCTTTCCTTGAACTATCAGCTGGAGAAGTGCGTATTTGGGTCCTCTCAGTATATGACCTAGATATTGAAGCTTTCTCTTTTTTATGGTGTTAATGACTTCACAATCCTTATTCATCCGATTTAGGACTTCCACATTAGAGATCTTTTCTGTCCAGGGGATACGACACATTCTACGGTAGCACCACATTTTGAAGGCTTGTAGTTTATCTGTGTGATTCTTCTTGAGAGTCCATGCCTCCACTCCATACGAAAGCGCGGAAAACACGTTACAACGCAGCATCCTCATCCTAAGTCCAATCTTAATATCTCGACTGGTGAACAACTTTTTCATTTACGTAAATGTTGACCTGGCTGTTTCTATTCTCGTTCTTATTTCTCTTGTTTGGTCACTCGATTGTTCTATCCAGGCTCCCAGGTATTTGTATGACTGCACATTCTCTATTAAGATGTCTGCTACTGACACGTTTACATGGTTGTTATTTTGGGGGAACTTTGTAACTACCATTAACTTGGTTTTCTTAAAATTTATCTTTAGACCGTATTCGTAACATCGATCATTTAATTTCTCTAGAAGATGTTGTATGTCTCTTTGATTGTTTGTTAACAAGACGGTGTCATCAGCATATCGCATATTATTTATAACCTCTCCGTTAATAACTATCCCTACCGATTCTTCTTGCAAGGTTTCTTTAAAAATGGCTTCGCTATACAGGTTGAATAGTATTGGCGATAGGTTGCATCCTTGTCTTACACCACGATGGATTTCCATTTCCTCTGTTGGCTGGTTTTCTACCTTTGTATTTGTTCTTTGGCCACAGTATAGGTTGCTAATTATTCTCACATAGTCCAAATCAATGTTTTTACTGACGAGTAGCTGATGTAACTTTTGGGTGGGTATATAAATATATATAATATAGAATTGTCGATTTTGATAACTGAAAAGACTTTAAAATAATACTTATTACTGTAATATATTAATTAACATTAGGTAAATAAAGTAATATGATAAAATAACCCAGTTTTAGTCATAAAAGTATTTATATTTCTATAAAAAACAGAGTAGAATTTTTTTACGCACAAATCAACAATTTTTAAAAAGTGTCACTTAATATCTAAACATTTGAAAAATTGATGCCCACAAAATTAAAGAATAAATCTGTCTTATATCATTTAGCTTTGACATAACATAAAACATTCTAATATCTTTTACTTATTTCCTATAAAAACTATTTTTTTCGAAGCAGTTTTCGCAAAAAAAACATATTGGCTTTTCGCATGTGATGCAAGAATGCTTTGTCTTTCTGTTTTGGCAGTAGGGAAGTACCTACATCTGACATACTTGCCCACTTTATTGGGGGGGTACATTGATGCGCAAAGTACTCGATGAATGGTATGGGGGGATTGCAGTGGGAGGAAGGCGCATAAGTAATCCGAGATATGCCGATGATACTCTCATATTGCCGACAGATCAACTCGAGCTGGAAATGATCATGACAAGACTGGGAAATATAAGCAAAGAGACGGCTTAAAACTAAACATCAGTAAAACCAAAGTCAAGTCATGATAGTAGACCGGAAAACGAACAACTCTCCGCATATCCGACAGGTAGCCGGTTTCGAAGTAGAGGATAAATTTATTTATCTTGGCTCCCTCATCACCAACACAGGAGGTAGCGAAGCCGAAATAAGGCGACAGCTAGCAATAGCAGGAACGGCCACAACTAAACTGACACGCAATTAGTAAAGCTACGAAAATTAGGCTGGTCTCTACTTAAATTTTCCCAATTGCATCATACGCGGCTGAAACCTGGTCGATCAGACAAGCGGACAGAAGAAAAATAGAAGCATTTGAAATGTGGGTCTACCGACGAATGCTCCGAATATCATGAACGCAGCACCGCACCAATGTATCGATCTTAGAAAAACTGAAAATCGAGGACAGACTGTCCAAGAGAATAAACCAGAACGAAGTGCGATATTTCGGGCACGTCTCCAGAAGACCGGATGCTTTAGAAAAGCTGGTGGTTCAAGGCAAAGTCGACGGACGAAGGTCGCGAGGAAGATCTCCAACCCGATGGGTAGACGGAATCACAAGCTTGACTGGACTTTCTCTACACGAGTCCACAGAACTAGCCCAGAACAGATGAGTGAAAAATTGCTATAAAAATGGTAGAAGCATAGTGCCACCAAACCCTTGCGAGGGTAATAGGACAGAGGAGAGAGACATTGATAATGGTTCTCCCAAATGCAGAGCTATTCTCTTTCGTGTATCCTCACGAAGGCGATCATTGCTCTGTCTTTGACGAAGACTAATCTAATCTAATCTAATTTACGAATGAAATCACGTCGTTTTGTTTTGGTTTTATGATTTTCACGATAAATGACAACTGAATTTATTGCTACCATAGAATATTGTCATAGGCCAACGTTAATTATTGCGTAAAAACTTATATGTTGCACTTAACTCATCAGCTACATCCACGCCAGCTTTGGTTTTGTTGTAGAAGGTGACGATTTCGGGTTTTTGTTTTTTACCTGTACTGTCATTAATTGTATTATCATTATACAATGTCGACATAAGCAGCACCACTTTATTTTTTTGTGCACATGTGATACCAAGGCAAAACATCCTTTTGGAATCCAAATTGTGAACTGCTGACTTGCCCACTTTTTTTGAAGACTTGGGGTTCTTGTGGTTTATTTTTCTGAATTGTACCTACAGAGGTCAATTTGTGTTCTCGGAGTAAATGCGTCATAAGTGCATAGCCAGTAAACCAGTTATTAAATGTGACGTTTCGACCAGTCTTTGATATTTCTTCTTAGTCTAACGTCGAGAACGACGTGTAGTGATCACAAGTTAATGTCAGATGTTATTACTCAGAACTCTTCTTACAGTCTCTCGCCATCTCCCACGGTCAGCAGCAGTTCTAATGGCTTCCACTAGTGGACGCTCGGTTACTTTTGATACAATGACTGTCCATCTAGATGGGGAGCGTCCGCGTTTCCTTTTGCCAAGGGGTTTGCCCTGAACAATCAGTCTATCAATGTTTTCGTGACGAGGTATATGTCCAAAAAAGTTCAGTATTCGCGCTGATGTCAAGCTACTGAGACGGTTTGATGGTCCAATCTCGTTCAGCACTGACACTTTATGGCCCGCGCGGGCATAAAGTACGACATTAGATAGTTGGTAACTAAGTAATAAAAACACAATAATGAACTAGTATGACCAATTGGAAAATTGCAAGAGTACAGCCAGTCCCTAAAAAAAGCAAAAAGACCCTACCTAGCAACTACAGACCTATCGCACTGCTATCTATTATTTCAAAGGTCATGGAAAAAGCCATCAACATCGAGCTCATGAAATATCTGGAAGACTCAGGAATTATCAATGATAGGCAATATGGCTTCCGCCATCAGAGATCAACTGGTGACCTGCTCGCATACGTCTCACATATATGGCAGCTATCTATTGAAAAGTATGGAGAAACTTTAGCTGTGGCATTAGATATCTCCAAGGCGTTCGATCGAGTTTGGCACCAGGGACTCCTCGCCAAGCTTCCATCTTATGGCTTGCCCCTCAGCTGTGTTCTCTGCTTGCTAGTTTTCTCTCAAACAGGTCTCTCCATGTAGTGGTCGATGGAGTTTCATTTGACACTCTACTCATAAATGCTGGTTTTCCGCAAGGATCCATTCTAGCACCAACACTATTTTTACTTCACATCAACGACCTATTGAAAGCAACTTCATGTCCCGTACACAGCTTTGCCGATGATAGTACCCTTCATACCGCATTCTCTTCCAGTGCCCCTATATCAGCCCTTGAAACCAGAAATGAACGAGGAAGAAATGTTAACAATATAAATATGGACTTAGCAACAATTCTCGAATGGGGATCCAATAACTTGGTAGAATTCAATGCAAACATAACTTTGTCAGGAGTAACCATACCACTGAAGTCATCCATATCGATGCTTGGTATTACTATCAGCAATAACCTTTCCTGGGAAAATCACGTGAGGTCCATTGCCAAAAGTGCATCCCAAAAACTTGGTTTTTTGTTTCGTGCCAAGAGCTATTTTACCTCCAGTCAGCTGCTTATGATCTATAAGGCACAGATCCGACCTGTACTGGAGTACTGTTCCCATATTTGGAGTGCAGCACCTAAACATATCCTGAAGCTACTGGATTCTGTCCAAAAAAGGGCAATTCGTCTCGTCGGTGATGCCTCGCTTACAAACTCGCTCACTTGTCTGGAACACCGTAGAAAAGTTGGAGATTTGTCTCTATTTTATAGATATTTTCATGGGCGATGCTCTTCTGAAATATCAACAATCGTTCCTCCATTGGCAGTCTCTTCGAGATTAACCCGTCAAGTTCAGTCTTCACACCCCTTCGTGGTCACTTTGGAGACCTGCAGAACATCACTTTCCAAAGACTTATTCATCCAACGAATTGCGAGGCTTTGGAACTCATTGCCTAGGGAGGTGTTCCCCGAGGCATACAACCTCCAGAAATTTAAGAAGAACACCAACTCCTACCTTCTTTCCCTTGGTTCCCACGATGTTCTCTGAACATTACAGGATATCCCTTTTCGTGGGAACCAGAACATAAAAAAAAAAAAAAATTAGATTATACATCAAATACTTCTATAAATTTAAATTTTCAATCAAAAATCTTACAAAGACAATTGGAAGAACGAAATAACTACCATCAACCCTCTACACCCACGTGTGTGTGTGTTGGAAAATCTTGTGGGCACGATATCTTGAGACAGAGAGGCGGTAGGTCACTAAAACTTACAGGGTAGAAGTTTTGCCCGAAAGACAAGACCGAGTTCGAAGATGGGTATATAACGGTATATTCCTTTAGGTAGCTGCCGTACAAGGTGATCCTCAAATTTACCGCATTTTGTACTTTTCGCACGATAACTTCAGAAGGAGATCTATGGCGATGAAACTTTCGCTATTTTTTTTTACTTTTCCGAACCGAAAGGTAACTATGTTAAATAGAAAGGGACCTTGGTTTGGAAAAGTTAGTTTTGCTACGGCAATACTATTTATTTACCCTTCGGTTCGGAAAAGTAAAAATGGTCGCGTGCTGCATCTTAACCATAATATGTAGGTTAAAAACTCTTGTTTATTTATTTTATTAAAAATGTCTTTTCGTAAAAAAACGAGTATTAAATTCAGAAATTGATTCCGTATGCCCTACTTAAGGTCCAACACTGTTCGTAAGCAGCGGAAGCCATTTTGAACCGGTAGCCTTAAAAGTGATGGTTCATTACAGGGGGAAATTTAATTAATATATTCATTTATCATCATTTGGACCCGAAAGTTAGGGACGAAGTTGTGGGACGAAAATATGAGAACGATCAAAACTTAAAACTTATTTTTTTAAATTTCAGCAAGTGGAGCGTTTTAATTTTTTTTTGTTTTAATCTGAATGAAATCTAAATTTGTTCAGTTTTTTGTAGTGAAAGTTTTAAGAGGTTTTTTGCGAAGGAATTAAGGAAATGGCGGTATTTATTGTAAAACAATAGTAAATTGTTTAACGAGCACGGAATGATATTCATTTCCCACGAGTGTGATGTTTGCAAATCATACGAGTGGGAAATGAATATTTAGTGTTAGTTATAGACTGTACTTTCTCTAAAACTGTTACATAAAATAGGAAAATTATTTTACAACAAAAACAAACAAAATTTTAATCGTAATAAACATTTCCATATACAATTAACAAAATGGTAAAAAATTTAATGACTGAACAACATTCTGATTCAAATTTAAAAAAAAATTACTTTTTTACATGACGTGGGGACCTTTTCATTTTATCAATATGAAAAGAATTTGTAGCCCTTTTCATATTCCCTTTTCGGTACTTCCGGAATTAAATTTAGACATACCTGATTCGCGGTCGCAATTATAGCTGGAACTTTTCATCATTTCCGATGCTCATCATAACTTTTAACTTTTAACTGGTGAAACTAAATTGACAAAGTTGTCTTCAGTTTTTATTGTTTTACATAAGAGAAGTGATTTAAGGAGTAAAAATAGTTGTGTTATCAGATAAGAATATAAAATTAAAAACATAAATATAATTCATTGTTCAATTAAAAACAGTTTAAAATAGTAATTTAGATAACAAGTCCAGTAAATACTGTTTTTTTGGACGAGTAGACAAAGTTCTAGTCCAAAACAACTGCTTTTGAACGTGTTGCGTACACTATTTATTCGGCAACCGTATGGTTAGGTTAGGTTAGGTATAATGTGAGTGGGGCGTAGATTGAAGGGGTGGGTCGTCAAGGCCATGCTGCCTCTCAAGCACTTCGACCTTTCAGATCTTTTGTGCATAACCCTTAATCTATTCAAGGCCCGGGATTCCGAGACTTCGAGTAAAGTTTATCAGTTTCCTGGGGGCTAAGTTTCTGATATCGCAGGGCTTTAGGAAGGCCCGTCCCAGAAACTTAAGCCTCTTGCAGAAAAGCGCTGGGCATTCGCAAAGCAAATGTTCTGCAGTTGGAGGGAAACGGAAAAGCCGACACCCTTGCAAAATAGGGGGCCGAATTTGCGTTCACTGGACCAAAACCGGTTTATGGAGTCACCACAAGTGCCGCCAAAACAATTATTTCGGACTGGGCGGAGAGGAAAATACTTACGTACTGGTCCGATATACCAGGGTTAACTCACTCGAAGGCGTTTCTACCTAAACCCTCGAAAAACACAACTATACTATGTTGATGCTCCTGCCTGAGAAGAATAAGGTCCAGCATATTTGGTTACACCAAACTAGAACCTACTGATTTCAAAAAAATCTCACCCTAAACAACCACGAACTTCGTGAGAAGGGCTGGATTGTACGGTGAGCTGTAACCTCTAGGGGTGAGCCACAATAGACCACGCCCCACTCACATGATATCTGACCTAACCTAACTTAATGGGTAAAACTCATATTTTCTGATATACCTCGCATTTTTCTTGGAAATTTCTATAGCTGATAGTTGCATTTTGGGTTTTAGATCATGCAAAACTTTTTAGGAGGTATTACTTTTTTTTCGTAATATTAATAATAAAAAAGTTTTCCACATACTGCGAACACATTCCTTTAAATCATTTCGACATTAAATTTAATTTTATTATGCAATTGTTTTGAAATAATGTTTTCAGTTCACAACTATAAGGGGAAAATAAACCAGTTTTTTGGCATTGTTAAATTAGTATTGGAAACTTTTATACAATGACGCTTATTAAATAAAGTTGCATATTCCAGTCTAATGCAACCAAGTTACTCAATGTACGAATCTGCAGAGCTAACTGAAAAGCTGGGCCATCCAGCTTATGTTTAAGTCGCGCACAATAGTTGGTTTCCGCAAGTTTCCGTATAGTTGGATTATTTTGAGGAGATATATCAGAGTGCGGTCTCTCCGCATTAATTTTGATAATAACAGGAGTCGGATAGATGCTGATTTTCCATATCATTAAGGAATGCAGCGAACAGACTGTGCGTATATAATACACCTACTTTACAATTATTAATTAGAAAAACAAATAAACTACAGGATTGCTATTAATATTTTTCAGAAAAAGGTTGTATGTACTTTGTAATATTTAATGAATATAAAACACTGCCAAAAGGCTAGAGTACACAATGCTTTAAAATTAATTTTCAAACGTTTTCGGCAACATTGCCATCATCAGAAGAGAATTCTAAAAAGTGAATTAATTATGTGAAAATTCATTCGTGAATTTTTTTTTTTAATTAAGAAATATTGTCAATTTCTATACATTAGATATTTAATAAGAACAAGCTTTATGAACAGCCAGAAAGTAAAAAAAAAAGGCACGTCTGGCTGTGCATAGAGGTGTGTTGGTTCCTACACTTATTTATGGTAGTAAATGTTGGGTTTGGCAGAAGAGACAGAAAAATAGGATTAATGCTGCGGAGATGAGTAGTCTGAGAAGTATAGCCGGAGTGACTTGGTTGGATAAAGTAAAAAATAGTGAGATAAGAGAACGCTTTGTTGCTAAAGAAGAAGTGGTTAAAAAAAGGATAAAGAAATGCTTAGATGGTTTGGACACATAGAAAGAATGGATGAAGGAAGATTGATGAAATAAATTTATAAGGCGAGCGTAAATGGACAAGTCGGTAGAGGTCGACCTCGGCGAACATATCTCGATCAGAAAATGAAAAATAATAAAACACCAGGGGACGACGAAATTTTAATAAAAGCCATAAAGAAAGGCGGAAATACAATCATAATTAAGCTTCGCGAACTTTTCAATGCATGCCTATTAAATAGCGTAACGCCGTTGTTTTGCATACAAGTTCTATTTCAAATATGCAGAGATATGGACTGTGACATACATGCATGCTTTGTGGACTATCGGAAAGCTTTTGATAGAGTAAAACATAACAAGTTAATAGAAGTGTTGAAGAAGATAGGTATTGACAACAATGACAACTAAACAACTAAAATATGAATTCTCCGATGGTATGTGCTCCCTATGCTCCTATATGGAGTTGAGTCATGGACTGTAACAGATGCAGCCAGTAAAATGTTGTACGCATTTGAGATGTGGCTGTATCGACGTATACTAAGAATCCCTTGGACGCCCATGTTACAAATAAAAGAGTACTCGACATTTTAAATAAGAAAATGGAGATCATGAGTACAGTCAAAAGTCGAAAATTGGAATACTTAGGACACATAATGAGAAACAGCAAAAGATACGGTCTGTTGCAGCTTATCCTACAGGGAAGATGCTTGGAAGGAGGGGACCAGGCAGAAAAATAATCTCATGGCTTAAAAACCTGAGAACTTGGTTTACAACCTCCAGCACGGGTCTATTTCGGGCCGCAGTTGATAAAATAATTATTGCTAGAATGATCGCCAACGTCCGGTAACGGATAGGCACTGGAAAAAGAAGAAGAACGCCGTCTCTGTTAAAATAATCCTTCATAAGAAAGGAGATATTACAAACCAACCCACTTTTAATTTCTGTACTAGGGTTTCAGTTTTCGTTAATATTAGTACCCAGATATACCAGCTGACTTACTTGTTCGATTGAATCGTTACCAATGATTAATTATACAGAGTGGACCACATGTCGGGAAACTAACAATTATCTCGTAAATTGCTAGTTTGAATTGTACAAATTTTAAGATAAGCCCATTTTGAGATACGGAGATTCCAGATTTGACATTTGCAGTGTTGTGAGATTTGCCATTTCTCTGATATTATTTGTCACTTTGGTTTTTAAATACATTACCCTGTATATTTAGTCATTATTGGAATCTTCTCTTCAATACGAATTTAGTCATATGTAACACTTATAATTCTATGTAGTCTAGAAGGTCTTAAATAAATAAAACAGAAGTGTGGCAACGCCTAATTGTCTTAATAATTTTTTTTTTAATACAAACTAGACTTCATAAAATGATAAGTTTTACATATGACTGAACTCGTATTAAAGAGGAGATTCCAATAATGACTGAATATACAGGGTGATGTATTTAAAAAACAAAAGTGACTAATAATATTAGAGAAACGGCAAATCTGACAACATTGCAAATGTCACATCTGAAATCTCCGTATATTATAATAGGCATATCCCAAATTTTGTACAATTCAGACTTGTAATTTACGAGATAATTGTCCGTTTCCAGACTTTTTGTGCACTCTGTATAAGTTATTCATAAGAGTTATCACGAAGAGAATAACAACGAAATTTCTATCAACCCCGTGAACAGGCAGGCTTCCGAACTACAGGTTGTAAAAACACTTATAGAGAAATGCGTGGAATATAACAAACCACTTTTCCTTATATTTGTCGACCAAGAAACAGCCTTTGACACAATAAATCAGCAGGAAATGCTGAGGGCTCTGACGAAATGCAGAGTTGATTATAGATAAACCGATTTAATAAAAAATGTGTATGAAAAAGCAAAAGCATGCCACGTCTTTTTTTTAGTTCTCTAAAGAGTACTTCGCTAGTGGTCTCTCTACTGGCAAATTATGCCCGAGCTCAGCCGTAGAGGGTAGAAGAAAAAAAAAATATAAAAGTGAGCCGCGCCACCGACTTAAGACGGTACAAGCCGGAAACCCCTAGGTATTGTAGGCACCAGCAGAGCCACGCGATAAACAACAAACAATTATGGTGAAGTAGATAAATAAAACTATATTTACAATTACTGCAATATATTAATTAAGTAAAAATGATGTTCTGATTTTTTTTTACAATAAATTCTGTATTTTCGTAAAGTGGTTTAAACGAATTTAATACACTTTTCTTAAAATGATATTTAAATTAATTATAACAATCTTCCAGACAGTAATAAAAACCTAATGAGGTACAAAAGAGAATTAAAATAAAAAAACAAAAAACAACAAAAAGAAAATGTTCACAATATTTAAAATTTCGAAAATAATTGGTTTTATATAGAATTCCTAAAAGCAAAAGATTAACACAAAAAAAAAGGAATAAAAAATAAATGGACTTGCAACAAGAATAATATTTTAAAACCCTCACAATAACCACATAAATTATATTCAGTAATATATAAATGCAGATTCAACTTGGAGCCGGTACAAATTTAACAAAAAATAATTTGGTTACTTTTAAACTATTGAAAACTTCATTGAGACGTCACTGGGAGCAGGTACAAATTTAATGAAAATAACTTGTTACTTTTAAATTAGTGAAAACACTTAGATCAAGCACATAATAACTGATAAGTTGATAAAATTAAATTCAATACCATGTAACCAATTGAAAACTTCACTGAGACGTCACGGTAACATCGATGATCCAAGAACCGAAACACCAAGTAGTATTATCATAATAATTTCTGCTAAAAACACCAGGCAAGTCTTATAACACTGAAATTTATCGTCGATGTGGATGGAACGGCACGTGGTACTTCACGATGGCTTCACTTCATAAAATCCCACACGTGGTGATTTTAACTCGACCCCAATAACCAAAATTATCCACCACATAGGCACGACAGAATGGTCAAGTTAAAAATTAAATGGTTTATCTTCCTAATCCAATTAAGATGGCCCAAATACAGCCAGATATGAAAGAAAAAACCGTAGAAGTTCTGCTCACGTGTTAATATCAAATCGTTCCAAAAACTCTCAACCGACTTTCACCACTGACACCAAACGAATGATAACCACTCCTCGCTCCCAGACCGGATATCAGAAAATCACCCGGGACACGCGTCAGCCAACCTTTGCAAATCTAAGTTCCTAGCTCATAATCGCGTTCGTCCGTGTTAATTGCCAGCCCATTCACACAGAAAAGCAAACCAACAATAATATATCTGACAACACACGACAATCGAGGCCAATAATCAAGGCGAAGTCTAATAACAGAGACACCCACTTAATCCCCATCGATTAGCAAAAATGTCACAGCTATTAATAATCGAATTCTATTACTACTAGATAGGCAACACTATATACAACAAACAAAAATACGGTATGCAAAACTATTTACGAACACCAGACTATCAGAGACGTACTTAATAGTGAAACGGTAGATGGGAAAAAATAGGCACGTGACAAGCATATGTCAGACTTCACCAGAATACGCACGATATCGATATTAAAAGGGAAGTGCGCCAGGGAGACGTCATATCAGCAAAATTGTTCACGACATTCCTTAAATATATTTTTAAGAGAATAGATTTTGGTGAAATGGGTATAAACATCAATGGCGAGAAACTACACCACTTAAGATTCGCTGATGACATCCTGTTAATTACAAAAAAAGTCAATGAGGCTAGAGAAATGCTATCGAGACTAGAGAATGCCTCAAAATCAATTGAACTCAAAATAAACACAAACAAGAGTGGACAGTGGACGCAGTTGGCTGTGTGATGATAATTATAATGACGTTAGCGTTAGCGACAAAATGATGACGTCATAGTTTCTTTTTTTCTGTCTGTCAAAAAGTGGCTGACAGCCCACTTTTATTACGTTATTTATTATTCATTGATTTTAATTTAATTTGGTAGGGGGGGCCTTAATAACGTCAACGTCACCGACAGATGTATTTTTTTAATGAAAAAGGTGACAGAGGCTGTCAGAAGTAATAAAAAAATAGCAGGTAGAAATAAAAAGAACAATCTCTGTGATAAAAACAAGTCTCTGAAAGTGTATTGAATTAAGATGGCGTAGCACAATACCATTTTTAAAAAGAGCGCCAAAATTTTCAAGCAAAAGGACAAAGGATGTTGTGCAATTTTTATTTTTGTAGATTGTAGAGGGGGTCGTGAAGGCTATGCAGCCTTTCAGGCACCTCGACCTATCACATCTTTTATGCATAACCCTTAATCTATTCGAGGCCCGGGATTCCGAGACTTCGTAAATAAAACAAAATGACAAAAGGTGACATGCATTCATAAGTAAGGTAATTGATTTCTAATTATACATCTACCTTTTCAACAGTGGCGTAGGTCGTTTTTGTTATGGTCTTATGTTACTTCACGCAATTTTTTGTCATTAGCAAAATAAATCGATAGAATAATTTGCATTTTTCTTGAGTTTTCATTTGATGTATCACAAGGTAGAGATTGCCATTTGACATATTAACGAAGATAAACATATTAACTTGTTAAAGGGGTGCCACTTGGAAACAGCAAAATAACATTTTGATACCTTGATTTAAAATTTTATGTGTTTTTTGTTTTTCCTACATTTACGCAAAATCAAAAGTTATTTGAAGTGGCTGGTTTTGAAATGAAAGCACTGTATATAAAAGTGGTTAACGTTAGGTTTTGCTTTGTTTTTAATGTCTCACACTGTATTAACTATAAAGTTAGAAACGTCGACAGTAAGCCAATTAATAACAGCTGATGATGAAGCGTTCTTGAGAAAAGCGTCATCTGGAAATGAATCTTACCATCTGCATAATTTGAGTATGCATGCATGAGCCGTTTAAGTGAAATATCCATAAATATCCGAAATTGCAAGAAATTGGGGTGCACGAGGGAAGAACTTGTATGAATGAGTAAACTATCTACAGTAAAATTATTTACTGATTATTCTAAACAGATTTGTTCTGATTTGTTTTTTGTATTTTAGTTTTTACCAATTGTTTGAAATCTTTTTACAAATAAGCTATGATTTTTTTTTTGGTAAAAATTGCGTTTTAAAATATCCAAGCGTTTTAAATCCTTTCTTGTTTCTTGTAGATCCACTTGTAGACTTTCGAGAACTGGACTAATATTTACGCAAACTCCAAGGTAAAATGAAAGAAAAGTTTGGTAGCTTGTAAAAGCTTTTGAATTCAAAAATTTTAAATTGAAAGACGGATAAACTTAAACGACCTATTTCAGAATGTATACTGTACTTAAATAGAAAGAGAAATACAAACACACTTACTCATACATACATACATATAGTCACACTTGCTAAGATTCTTACTTCATATACTTTCATCAGTGCTCTCATACATGCTCGTCAGTTGTTAGTACTCTTGACCTGGCCTTTCTCCAAAACAATGTTGATCTGATCGAGATATGTTCGCGAAGGTCGACCTCTAGCGACTTGTTCATTCACACTCGCCTTATAAATTTGTTTCGTCAATCTTCCTTCATCCATCCTTTCTACGTGTCCAAACCATCTAAGAATTCCTTTATCTATCTTTGTAACCACATATTCTTTTACACCACAGCGTTCTCACTATTCTTCACTTTATCTAATCGAGTCACTCCGGAAATACTTTTCAGACTACTCATCTCCGCAGCATTAATACTATTTTCATGCTACTTCTGCCAAACCCAACATTCACTAGCATACATAAGTGAAGGAATACTTCTCTATGCACAGCCAGACGTGCCTTTCTGGCTGTTCATAAAGCTATACAGTGCCCCATTCATTTGTTTTCCTGCCAACACCCTTCGCTCAATGTCACTGTCATACTTTCCATCTCTCGTAAACTTTGAACCTAAGTATATAAACCTATTAACTTGTTCCACTCTTTCTCCCTAAATCAGAACTTTACAGTTTGTCATGCTCTCTTCTATTTCAAAACCCATTACTTTCGTTTTGCTTACATTTATTTTCATCCCTTTGATTTTCAGGGCATCATGCATAACACTAACCATCGCCTGCAATTCCTCTTCAGATAACGCTAATATGACTTGATCATCGACGTAAAGAATGCATTTGACGACCAAATCATTCATTTTCAATCCATACACACTCTTTCAAATATTTTAAACAATCGTCTATGTATAAGTTAAACAGTCATGGCGTGCCACACATCCCTGTCTTACACCTTTTCGATGTTAAACCAGTCCGTGTAAGCTTCGTTTATCCTGATACAAGCAGTGGAATCCTCGTAAAGTAATTTCAGTGCTCGTCTTAAACTACCGCTCACCCCATACATAGACAATTTCGACCAAAATTCACTCCTCACCACTATGTTATAGACCTTTTTTAAGTCTATAAAAGCGCAATAGACCTTCTGACTTCTAGTCAAGAATTTTTCGACTATACCTCGTAATGAAAAGACCCTATGCATACATCTTCTTCCTCTTCTTAATCCTGCTTGCACATCCCATATCATCGTCTTAGTTTCATTCGTCACTCTTTTAATCAATATCTTTGCATACTGTTTGCCGACTATGCTGAGTAAACTACTTACTCACACTAAAATAATACCGTTCATTGTTTTATAATGAGCGAAGTAAAATAAATGATGACTGTTTTCATTGGAGCGAAAGCGAAATAATATGTCGAGGGTTGGGTAACCGTATGAATAAATCACGTGAATATATGTACATTTAATTTGAAATATGAATGGAATTTACTTGGTATTATAATGCGTAAAGGATATGGCACATTGAAATTATTATAAATGAGAAAAAGTGGTGCGTACGCAGATAATATCGATTTTATTTTCGGGTCTAAACAGGAAGCTCCTAAACGCATTTGGGTCACTTGAGAAAGCATTAACCAAGAGTAAAGTATAAACTAAAAATGTAGCGCACGGCTTTTAAAAAAACAAAAAACCATTAATTAAGAGAGTTTCAAACGAATAAGATAGTCTCGGTTCACTACTTTTTATAATGGTGTTGAATCGAAAGATTAGAACTCGAGATAAAACGGAAATGATACAATCTTTAATGGGATACAATAAAGAAAATAAGGTTTGTGAAGATACCAAAGTGCGATTAGCAGAAATAGGAATTACAAGAAACAATAATAATTTGCTTTTTTTTTGTAAAAGAAATTAAATGATTAAAGTCAACCCAAACAAACGCAAGAATGGAATGTAATGAATCAATCAATAAAAATTGTACAACTGTAATGCATAAAATGTAAAAATTGTAATTGATTATGTATACATAATTACATATTTAAAGTGTTGCACGTTACGTATCAACTTGAATAAATGATTATTGTTACTCTCCAAATACGATCTTTCGTCAACATTTCAGTTCCGAAAGAACGACCTCCCTGTTGCTTGCCGTGTAGTCGTCACACACGTCTATGACTCGTCGATTGCCTTACCACTTGGACCCGCAATGGTCTATGTTGAAAATATAAGTCACTTTATACATTTGTGGTATCCTACTATATTTGATGTTCCTATAGCGGGATATAGAGGGTGATGTAAATAATGGGTTAAAATTTGTCGCGTAAAAAAAGCTTATCAACCACAGATCACAGACTGTTAACAACTTTAAACCATCTTAACCTTAAAATTTTGACAGCTTTTAAAATGGGCTTTAAATTGATGTGCAACCCTATCTGTATATTTTTTAATCTGTGGTAGTTTTGCATACACAAGGGTTTTTTTTAAGATCCATTCATAAAAATTGTATTTGTTTACGTGCCAAAAGACCCATTTTTAATTGCAAATATCTGACAAACTGAAAGGTGGATCGAATTTAAAATTTGTAAGTCGATTCAAGGAGTTTATGTTTACATCATACTAAAATTTCAGGTAATTCTTAAGATTTGAACAAAACCACAGAACTACCTTAAGTGGTGGAACAAGATATCACATTGTATCATATAATTACCAATTATAAACTTTGGTCAAATTTATAGCGCGTTTATTGTGACATTGAGTTCCACTTCAAAAATGCTGTTCACCAAAAATTAATTTCCTCTTTTTAAATTTTTACGATGTTGTTGAAGCAAAACTTTTATTTTTGTCCACCCGTTTACAATTGATTCCCAACTTTCAAAACTAATTCGAATGGCTTTTGGAAATTGGATATTCTTCAAAAGTTGCTTTACGAGTGCGCACTAAATATTCTCTTTATTCTTTTTGTTCCTTTGCTTTTTCTGCATTTACTTTAGAATTGGACTTCTTAGGTATCATACAGGGTCGCATTAAAGTATTTTATTGATACATTCTCATTTTTTAAAATACATTTTGGCCAACTCGTTTGGTAACACATTTTTCTCAATAAAAAAACTACTTTAAAATGCAAAATTAAAATAAAAAAAAATTGTATAAATAATATTGAAATAAGGAAAAGGTTGATTTATCATATTTTGTTGAACTCATAATCATTTTTTAAAATACATTTTGGCCAACTCGTTTGGTTACACATTTTTCTCAATAAAAAAATTTTTACGGGTTGCACTCTGGGAGTGCCGGCAGAAGTGAAAACTTAAGTATCAACGTTGTGCGCCCTGCGCCGCCTAAACGAAACAGCCGGCGCAGGCATACATTTTCGCCGCGCCGTAGAAAGAGAGGGATATACTCCCTCTCCTACGCCACGCCAGCTGTCTACTCTCCATCCGTCTTACGAATTTTTACAGATTTCCATAGTTTATGAATAATGCATTATTTTTATTAACGCTTTATTATAAATCATATATTAAACATCAGTACCAGATTTGAATGTTTTCGATTTCTTTCTTCCGCTTTTTGCTTGATCTTCTTTTAATATGGCGCTTTTCTTCCTACCTCGACTTTTTCGTTTTCGGCTACCTCGTTTTCGGTTTTGTCGCTTTTGGCTACGTCGTCTACGGCTTCTGCTTCTATTTTTTCTTCGTCTTCGAGCCTCCGTTATCGGCAAACCAAAACCTAATTTAAACCTACCCTCGTTCTCTTTGATCAAACCAGCTTTCAGTCCAGTTTTTAATGATTTTTTAACACAAATTGATGCATTTTTTAACGGCTTCTTGCACTGATAAATTATTTGATCTAAAATTTTGTCGGGGGAAGAACCATTAGAGTCATTAAGACACGCTATGGTGTCCATAACATCTGCTAAAAACGACACCTCTCCTTGGACCATTTTAATGCAGCAAAAGCAGAACTTAATCAATAAACTAATGAAAAGCACTTAAATTTTGAATTTAGCTACTAAATTAATTTGTCAAAATGACATAAAAAATGTACTTGAATTTGTCAGTTTGTTGAATAAGGTTGCCAAGTTACCAGTCAAGAAAAGTCGCATTTTATATTGCTCCAGTGAAATACATCCGTCTTACGAATTTTCGATCAGGCCACGTGTCCTGACGCGAGTTTAACATTTTTTACCCATTACAAAAAAAGTTCACAGCGTGCCATAAGAAGTTATCACTTCAAAAACTACTTTAAAATGCAAAATTAAAATAAAAAAAATTGTATAAATAATATTGAAATAAGGAAAAGGTTGATTTATCATATTTTGTTGAAATCATTCTCATTTTTTAAAATACATTTTGGCCAACTCGTTTGGTTACACATTTTTCTCAATAAAAAAACTACTTTAAAATGCAAAATTAAAATAAAAAAAATTGTATAAATAATATTGAAATAAGGAAAAGGTTGATTTATCATATTTTTTTGAACTCATTCTCATTTTTTAAAATACATTTTGGCCAACTCGTTTGGTAACACATTTTTCTCAATAAAAAAACTACTTTAAAATGCAAAATTAAAATAAAAAAAATTGTATAAATAATATTGAAATAAGTAAAAGGTTAATTTATCATATTTTGTTGAACTCATTCAAGTTCAAACTTAAAAAATTTATCAAGACAATTGATCATCTTTAATAAATAATAGTTTAGAAAAACTAAAAAACACGCTTTTATAGTTAATCAAACTAAAAGTAAAAAAAATTCTTAACATAGGAATAAAATTACTGACGAGAAAATTAATGTCACTGTTCTAAAAGCGTGGGGTGCTTTCATTCCGACACGCAGAGTTAGTTTCAAAATGTCATACAAAGCATCCCACGTTTTTAGAACAGTGACATTAATTTTTTCGACAATAATTTTATTTCTATATTAAGAATTATTTTTTACTTTTTAGTTTGAATAACTCTAAAAGCTTGTTTTTAGTTTTTTTAAACTATAATTTATTTTTCGCTTTTTAGTTTGCTTTGTTTTAGTCACAAAAAAAATGTATTAAATGGTAAAAGCACAAAAAGAATGCATCAGCCGGAAATCGAAGCCGGACAGCCCGCGAGACAGGCGAGCTTTCTACCACTGAACCACCGATACGATCTTAATAATTGTAATGCGCGCATGCGTAGTTCACGCAGTCAGTTACAAACATACAAGTAAGATACAGATGAAACTAATATAAGCGTGTTAAAAATGTTACAGGGTTACTCAATATAAATTATCCACCTCTTATCATTGTTATTATTGCTAACAGTAAAAGAAGTTTTTAATAAAAGTTGTGTGGTTAGGAATACATTTTGTTATTCTTTCATTAAAATACAACTAAGCCCCACTCTGTGTTGTTTTTTTAAAAATAGTTGTTGGACGTATGTTGAATATCTAATACCATTCTTCAAGTTTGTGTGGGCATGATTCAATAAATCACCAAATTTTGGGGCCGAATGGGATTGGATAAACTTTCATTTTATTTCATTCTATATTATTCTTTTTTATACTAGAAACTTTCACATTTTAAATTAAGCATGGAATACATGGCACAAACCGGAGCTAAATAAAAATTGTAAAAATTACCTCAAAAGCTTTTCTTACACTTTGGTAAATAGTGTATTTTAATATGACTTATTGTGGAAGGCATTAATAAAAGAGTAAATACATTAATACAACAACGAACGAAACTCCATTAAAAAACAGCATTGAGGAAAAACAACATTATGGTATTTATTTCTTGCACAGAGGAGTAAAACCAAACATATACGTGTTATTTTTGATTCCATAAATATGATGTTGCAAGTAAATACTGTTATTACTAATATTCCAATTATTTTCATGGACAAGTTTTAGTTTCAACTAGCGTTCAACTAATTTTTATTAATATTATGTCATTGATTGGACATCGAGAAGGCTAAAATATTCGTGGAATACCTTAGTAAAGTGTTTCAACCATTTCCCGAAATGAGACCTAAACAAGGCACTGAAATAAAAACTATCTAAAAAGCGCACTACAGCTGTTCCAATCATTCAAATAAAGTCCTACCCCGAAGAAGCCGGCGAAATAAAACACCTATAGGACGGAAAATCACCGGGATATCACCTTATACCCAGCACTCTTCTGAAAAATCTTGCAAAAAAGGAATTGTTGCAAGGATATTCAATGCATGCTTAAGGTTTTGCCACTTCTCAGGACAGTGGAAGATAGCACAGATGATAATGTTACCTAAACCCAGTAAGCCACCTAACGAAGTAGACTTATATCTATCTATTAGTATTTTGCTCATAATAGGTACATACAAACATACATATAGTCACGCCTTTTTTCCGTAGGGGTAGGCAGAGACAATTGCTACGGTTCTTACACATATCTTTTGCTTCCTCTACTTTCATCAGTGCTCTCATGCATGCTCGTCGGTTGTTGGTACTCTTGACCTGGCCTTTCTACAAAACAATGTTGATCTGATCGAGATCTGTTCGCCGAGGTTGACCTCTACCGACTTCCGTCCATTCACACTCGCCTTATAAGTTTGTTACGTCAATCTTCCTTCATCCATTCTTTCTAAGTGTCCAAACCAGCTAAGCATTCTTTTATCTATCTTTGTAGCCACATTTTCTTTTACACCACAGCGTTCTTTTATCTCACTATTTTTTACTTTATCCAACCGAGTCGGAGTGACTGGCTATACTTCTCAGACTACTTATCTTTGCATCATTAATCCTATTTTCATGCTATTTTTGCCAAACCCAGCATTCACTACCATATATAAGTGTAGGAACCAACACACCTCTATCACAGCTAGACGTGCCTTTTTTTGACACTTTCTGGCTGTTTATAAAGCTATACAATGCCCCATTCATTTGTTTTCCTACCAACACCCTTCGCTCAATGTCACTGTCATACTTTCCATCTCTCGTAAACTTTGAACCCAAGTTCACAAATTCATTTACTTGCTTCACTATTTCTCCCTCAATCGAAACTTCGCAGTTTGTCGTGCTTTCTTCTCTTTTAAAACACATTACTTTCGTTTTGCTTACATTCATAATAGGTACTCTTCAAAAATATATTATTGAAAAGGATAAAGGTCCACCTAAATGACGTAGTTCCAAACTATCAGTTTGGCTTTAGGGAGAATCACGAAACGATCAAGGAAGTAAATCGTATAGCCGACGTAATGAGCAGATCGCTTGAGGAAAAGAAGTACTGTTCCTTAGTATTCTTGAACATTTATCAGGCCTTTATAAAGTTTGGCATATGTAAAGTTAAAAAGATTCTTTTACACTCATTCTACCACATATAACATTCATATCTTAAAAGGCGATGCTTTGAAGTTAAGTTCTACGGTAAGCTTTCGGATTTGTACGGGATTAAATCAGAAGTACCTTAAGAATGTATACTAGGACCAGTCCTTTACACCAAACCAACAACTGACAGCACCACACTGACAAAATTGAGAGAAAATCTGGAGAATGCACGCAAATCAACTCACGTAACATTTGCGTTTAGGTGAACGTCCTACGGTGATAATCAACATTCCGCAAGATGATAAAGTAAAATAATTGCGCATGCACTTGGATCGAAGGCTGACATGGTAAAAACACATATGTGCCGAGCGAAAGCAACTTGCCTTAAAACTGCGCAGAATGTACTGGTTAATAGGATGCCACCAGCAAATAAGTACCCTCTACAAATTTACAGTGTTTAAAGCCATATTAAAACCAATTTCTTTTTATTATAGTGCATCTCCTATCGGAGGTTTGCTATCATCGCAGCTATCCGGACCTTATTGACTGCAGCTCGGAAGAGTTCAACATTGCTACAATTAAACCAGTCCCTTAGATTTTTAAGCCAAGACACACGGCGTCTTCCAATATTACTCCTTCCACCAATCTTTCCCTGAACTATCAGCTGGAAAAGTGCGTATTTGGGTCTTCTCAGTATATGACCTAGATATTGGAGCTTTCTCTTTTTTATGGTGTTAATGACTTCACATTCCTTATTCATCCGATTAAGGACTTCCACATTGGATATCTTTTCTGTCCAGGGGATACGCCACATTCTACGGTAGCACCACATCTCGAAGGCAGCACCACATCTCGAGTGCTTGTAGTTTGTCTGTGTGATTCTTCTTGAGAGTCCATGCCTCCACTCCATACAAAGGCGCGGAAAACACGTAACAACGCAGCATCCTCATCCTAAGTCCAATCTTTATATCTCGACTGGTAAACAACTTTTTCATATTCGTAAATGTTCACCTGGCTATCTCTATTCTCGTTCTTATTTTTCTTGTTTGGTCACCCGATTGTTCTATCCATGCTCCCAGGTATTTTTATGACTGCACATTCTCTATTAAGATGTCCATTTTTTTACATACGGTATTCAGCTCTGGGACACAACCAGCAATAGCATTATAGAGATTCTTAAACGATTTTAAAACCAAAACACTAAGATCCATCTTTAACATACCACAGTACATTAGTAATAAAATTATATATCTCGACCTGAAACTATCAGTTGTCAAACGGGAGATTATTAAATATAGTACTAACTACCAAAAAAGCCCTGCAAACCACAAAAATAAACTTGTCCTCTAACAGTAGGAAGACAAAAGTACATGTTTTACAAACCCTAATAGATAGATTTGTCAGGAAGGAATAAGAGATCCAACTAAGAGGTGTCTTGGCAAACTAAAAATCCCAAACAGACACAAGATACAAGCTTATTGTTGTGTCCAATAAATTGTTACGATGCAGGAAGGAGAAAAAAAATGATGAAATGATGAAAATTTGGTTTGGAGTCAGCAAATAAAATAAATTAAATTTTATCTGTAAATATTGTTACGGTATTTATTCCTTAGGATCAGTAATTCTAAACACTCAGTACAATAACTAAACAATTTTTATTGTAATATTTCTAGACAATAAATTTTACTTTACAGATCACTTAGATATTTACAACTTTAAATACTTGACTTCGAACTAGGTTGTGTTAGGTTAAAACGGCGGTTCGGAGGGAACCCACTTAGGCTTTTTGGCCCGTTGTGATACCGTGATGGACGGCGGTGCTTTTCCCTTTACCTTGAGAACTAGTTGGAACTTTTAATAAAAAGTGTGAGGTCTTTAATGCTAACTGAGCTGAGATCAGATAATTCATCAAAGTTAAGTTGCCGCAATATAGAAAGCCGTTTTCTGCCTAGGACAGGGCAGTGGCAGAGAAGATGTACCATTAATTCCTTCTCTTCCTCATCGTGAGAGCTTCTACAGAAGTCGTGTCGTAGCTCTGCGATTCCCATGCGCCGTGCATGAAATCCACCTGCCCACTATCCTGTTATGGCCGTGATCGCATTTCCAATGGACTACCTGGATAAAGTTTAAACATCATTAGTTCGACGTAGATCTAGTTTGGGTCAAATCTGTTTCGATGATGTACTTTACAGTTGCCTGGTATGTCCCTGTGTCTGGGTACCTAGACTCTTAACTTAGCTGCTAGCTTATTTAGGGCGGCTCGGCATTGCACCGCTGTCCTAGAGGTCAAGTAGACTAATTTCGGTGATTTGATAGCAGCCAGGCTGTCGTAAAGAATGGATTACTTCGAACTAACTTATACTTAAAAACCTCGATCTATGATTCCGTTTAAATACCTGCATTTCAATGTTCTCGAAAAATCGACACTGTTTGAAATTATTGAACCTTTTTCAAGAATCATCCAGTGTCTTCTATTATGCATGTTTTTGTTGTGTTCGTCGCGCTGTCGCCTTAAGGTAAGGTCGACAGAGACAGTCTCAAAAAATTATAACAATATAATCAATCAAACCTGAATTTTTTATTATAATATATGAAGCATTATAATGTTAATATTTAAACAGTGTATAAAACTTACTACTTTGCTGGCGTACTATATTCAAGTGACTTACCTGAAAAAAAAAATCTATAAGCTAAAGCATTTTTTGTGTAAAAACTACCGTGGCCAAAACCGGTTTATTAAAAACAAATTGAATAAACAACTACATCAGTGTTATGCCAAGGATGAGGCCTTTAAAAATGGTAAAAAGCGAAAAAAAAAATAATAGTAGAATAAAACCCATTGAAAAAGGAAGAGATTTTAACAAAAATTAAAGTAAAAATAATTTACGGGCGATCTTAGGTCGGGAAGTGGAAACTACAAGTCCTATGGAAAAAAGTTAAATAGCAAAGTTGTAGGTAACAAAAAGATCTACAACTTTTGTGCTCATAATTTTTTGCACATAACCTCAAAATTTTTGTGAAAAATTCAAATAACCAAGTTTTTGGATTTTTATCTTTTGCAAAAAAAATTTTTTTCTGCTAAATTTAATGAAAACTAATCTTTTTATGTCCCAAAAACACTTTAATTTTTTTGATTTAGGTCACTCAGGTAAAATAGCAATAAATAGGCATCTACGCGTATAATTTAAAGAAGATTCTACAACTTTTTTAAGATATTGTAGATGTCTTATTAAATATTAACTTATTTGGTTGTTAATTATAGTAGTATATTTCAAATTGCAATTTTTTTGTTTATCAATGTAACATGAAATCTTTTTTCGAGTTATTAAAGTGAAAATTTTAAAAAATAGCTCAAGATAATTTTTTTTTTATGTTCTGGTTCCCACGAAAAGGGATATCCTTTAATGTTCAGAGAACATCGTGGGAACCAAGGGAAAGAAGGTAGGAGTTGGTGTTCTTCTTAAATTTCTGGAGGTTGTATGCCTCGGGGAACACCTCCCTAGGCAATGAGTTCCAAAGCCTCGCAATTCGTTGGATGAATGAGTCTTTGGAAAGTGATGTTCTGCAGGTCTCCAAAGTGACCACGAAGGGGTGTGAAGACTGAACTTGACGGGTTAATCTCGAAGAGACTGCCAAAGGAGGAACGATTGTTGATATTTCAGAAGAGCATCGCCAATGAAAATATCTATAAAATAGAGACAAATCGCCAACTTTTCTACGGTGTTCCAGACAAGTGAGCGAGTTTGTAAGCGAGGCATCACCGACGAGACGAATTGCCCTTTTTTGGACAGAATCCAGTAGCTTCAGGATATGTTTAGGTGCTGCACTCCAAATATGGGAACAGTACTCCAGTACAGGTCGGATCTGTGCCTTATACCCTAGTAGAAATTTATCTTGGCGCAATATTGGCTAGACGTTGGTGCCAATATTCGACAATATTGGAAATAGAAAAAAATGTTAACACTTTCCAATATACGTCCAATATTGGCAATATTGATCAATATTGCGCCAATGTCTGGCCAACATTCGCAACCGAATCTTGGCGGTATATTGAGAATCAATATTGGGCCAATATTGGCTAAGTATTGATATGGTGCACCAATATAGCCCCAATATTTCAATATTGGTGCGAGGTTGCGCCGATGTTTTTCCAACATTCGGTTCTACTAGAGTAGATCATAAGCAGCTGACTGGAGGTGAAATAGCTCTTGGCACGAAACAAAAAACCAAGTTTTTGGGATGCACTTTTGGCAATGAACCTCACGTGATTTTCTCAGGAAAGGTTATTGCTGATAGTAATACCAAGCATCGATATGGATGACTTCAGTGGTATGGTTACTCCTGACAAAGTTATGTTAGGCACAGTGAGATCGGCTTTTCTAGAGAAAAGACATGCTTGTGTTTTGTTTGCATTATAATACATATTGATTAAAAAATAAATTTTCGGATTCGAGTTTTTGCATGTTTTGAGAAAATTTACCAAAGTAATGTACACATTTAGAAAGAAGAAATTTCAACAAACAAAAAATCCCATCGACTTTTTTAAAAATGCAGATATTTTGACGGGAGAGTTATCGACTAAAAATTAGGGCGCTTTTTCGATATTAAGTCAAAATAGGGTCCAAAATAAATATTTAAAAAATAAAAAAATTACAGTGTGTTTGATTCATAAAAAGATAAGTTTTCACCAAATTTCGTAAAAAAAATATTTTTTTGTAAAAGATAAAAATAAAAAACCAAAAACTTGGTCATTTGAATTTTTCACATAAATTTTGGGGTTATGTAAAAAAAGTGAAAAAAACAAAAGTTGTAGATCTTTTCGTTACCTACAACTTTGCTTTCTAACTTTTTTCCATAGGACGGAAATCGGAATAAACCGTTTTTTACCCTTAAAAACTCACCCCCTATCACTTCTCGACATCAGATCGCCCGTAAATTATTTTTCCTTTTATTTTTATTATATTCTCTTTCTTCTTTAATGGGTTTCATCCTACTATTATTTTGTTTGGTTTCAAAAATTGTCGACCCTGGTCTGTATTTTCTACGTAAATATCATCCTCTTGTTTCATTGCGATAGAGGAAGTAGTTTTCAAGTTATTCTCGTTAAAAGATAAGGTTTCTACATAATTTTATTTTATTTATAAAAAGTTGCAGGTCATAGTTCTTTGGAAGCTTATTCCATTCCGTAGCAGCCTTGTACAGTACAAACTAGTAATTTTCTTTATGTACTAGGACATATGAAGGCCACTTCCAAAATAGAATAGTTTATTTTTAATAATTTAATTTTTTATAACAATAGTTTAAACAAAATTTTCTGAAATTTCAATATATTTATCTCATATATCGATCAACCGTTTTACGCCATTAGTACTCGATAATAAACACCATAATTCTATCCTAATATTATAAATGCGAATGTGCGAATTGTTTGTTACGCTTTCACGCGTAAACTAGTGAAACGATCATCATGAAATTGTGTACACATATTTTCAAGAGTATAGTAAAGGACACAGGACACTTTTTATATGGAAAAAAGTAAATATTGACGGTCAGTTCAATATTCAACTGAGTATAGCATCCCTAAAACTTGGACGGGGAGCCAGAGACACTAAAAGTGCACTTATATGGATTCTGAAATTTATCATGGCCCAATGTGCCAGAGTTTACCCTGGCAGAAATATTTTTTACAAATTCTTATTTTTCCAATATTTTGTAGCAAATTTTATGTGTTTTCAAAAAAAATTGGTGTGACTACTCTCATCGCGGCAAAAAAGTCTGTCACACCGACTTTTTGTATCTAAAGTTAATAAAATGTTTCCCTTATCGCAAAATTATTATTTTTTTTTTGTTCTCTTCCTTTTCAGTTCTTCTTCCAAAATATCTCGGTGTGACAGCTCAAAATTTGACCAAAATATTTGTCACACCACTTTATATTATAGCTTCAACCCTTCAAAATCATGAAAATTTGGAGGAAGATACAGAATCTTAAAGAAATAAATGTTATGGATGTGATGATACAGATGATTCTGAGTAAATTTTTGTCCAATTATAATAATATATGATGTTTGTATATAGCTTAATCGTATGACCTTCATTTTTTATTTCTCTTGTTCCTGCATGTGGAGCTCATATTTCAATATTCACTAAATTTGGATTTACAAGATAGCCGTAAAATACGATGATACCGTATGGTATCACTGGGTGCTTTTATTATACAAGGCTTCAGATATAGCATACGGAGATGATTATAAGGCAAATCAATTACGAAGACGAAGGTGGCATGCTCAATAAACGCAGGAGTCTTTATAGCAGACACAGTGTCACGTGCCTATTATTTTCTTCTCCTATCTGCCGTTTCAATAGTCTGCATTTGGGTTCGTTGTATGTAGTGTTGCCTATGTAGTAGTGATAGAATTCGATTATTGATAGCTGTGACATTTTTGTCTCTCTTATTGGACTTCGCCTTGATTATTGGCCTCGATTGTAGTGTTTTGTGAGTTATATTATTGTTGGTTTGCATGGGCTGGCAACTGATGCGAACGAGCGCGTTTATGAACTAGGGACTTATACATGGAAAGGTTGGCTGACGCGTGTCCCGGGTCATTTTCTTGATGTCCGGTCTGGGAGCGAGGAAGGTCTCTTTCGTTTGGTGGCAGTGGTGGAAGTCGGTTGAGAGTTTTTGGAACGGTTTAATATTAACACGGGAGCGGAACTTCTACGGTTTCTTCTTCCATATCTGGCTGAATTTGGGGCCATCTTTATTGGATTAGGAAGATAAACCATTTAATTCTTAACTTGACCATTCTGTCGTGCCTATGTGGTGAATATTTTTGGATATTGGTGTCGAGTTAAGATCACCACTTGTGGGATTTGATGAAGTGAAGCCATCGTGAAGTACCACGTGCCGTTCCATCCACATCGACGATAAATTTCAGCGTTATAAAGACTTGCCTGGTAATTTTAGCAGAAATTATTGATAATACTATTTGGTTTTTCGGTTCTTGGATCATCGATGTTACCGTGACGTCTCAGTGAGGTTTTCAATTGGTTACATGGTATGGAATTTAATTTTATCAACTTATCAGTTATGTGTTCGATCTAAGTGTTTTCACTAATTTAAAAGTAACAAGTTATTCTCATTTAATTTGTACCTGCTCCCAGTGACGTCCCAATAAAGTTTTCAATAGTTTAAAAGTAACCAAATTATTTTTCGTTAAATTTGTACCGGCTCCAAGCTGAATCTGAATTTATATATCACTGAATATAATTTATGCGGATATTGTAAGGGTTTTAAAATATTATTTTTGTAGCAAGTCCATTTATTTGGTATTTCCTTTTTTTTGTTGTGTTAATCTTTTGCTATCAGGAATTTTATATAAAACCATATATTTTCGAAATTTTAAATATTGTGAACATTTTCTTGTTGTTGTTTTTTTTTTGTTATTTTAATTCTCTTTTGTACCTCATTAGGTTTTTATTACTGTCTGGAAGATTGTTATAATTAATTTAAGTATTATTTTAAGAAAGTGTATTAAATTCGTTTAAACCACTTTACGAAAATACAGAATTTATTGTAAAAAATCAGAACATCATTTTTACTTAATTAATATATTGCAGTAATTGTAAATATAGTTTTATTTATCTAGTTCACCATAATTGTTTGTTGTTTTTCGCGTGGCTCTGCTGGTGCCTACAAGACCTAGGGGTTTCCGGCTTGTACCGTTTTAAGTCGGTGGCGCGGCTCACTTTTAGATTTTTTTCTTCTACCCTCTACGGCTGAGCTCGGGCATAATTTGCCAGTAGAGAGACCACTAGCAGAGTACTCTTTAGAGAACCAAAAAAAGGCGTGGCAACAGTGAATCGATATTTGCAAACTGAGAAAAAAAAATAATGATTAGTCGTCCTAATTGCATTGGTCAATACAACAGTAACATGGGTGGAACTGATCAAATGGATAAATGAATTTCTAATTAAAGAATTGGTATCTGCAGCAAAAAGTGGTACTGGCCAATTGTTACTTGGCTCCTTGATGCAGCAATAAACAATACATGGTTTTTATACAGGCAGAACCACAATAAAAGATTAAACTTGGAGTTCAGAAGGGAGTTGGCTCAAGAATATCTAAAAAGTTACGGTACACAAGCAAAATCACCAGGCTCTGCTAGAATGTCTGTTGCCGTACTCTGTTACCAGGTGATCGGTATAATGGTACGAACCATTATGTTAATCAATGCAATATACGTCGTTGTAACGAAGATGAATGCAAAAGTTTTGAAAAAACAATGTTCTTTAAATGTGACTTAGGTCTTTGTGTATCTTGTTTTGCCAGCTATCACACAAAATAATAATTTTTTTGATTTTTTTGACAAATAAATATGTTTTTTGATGTGTTTGACAAATAAATATGTTTTTTGAACAATTTAATTATTTTGTATATTATTGCAGTTTAGGTGCCCAGTGATATCATTTAGTATCGGCATATATTTCGGTTTTTGGAATTTGACATTTATTAAAAAAAATTTTTGTCGTCATTTTAAACTCATATTAAGTCAAAAATATGAAAGGTTATAAAATATTAGACGAAAAATAGTTTCGGGCGTTATTGGGTTAATAAAACAGCCTGTATAAATGTAATATAGATTTTATACAGTACAAACTTATCGTTATCTAAAACAAAAGACATTTTAAATATGCAAACTTACGCTTGAAATGTTGTCCATACAATTGAGCAAAACTTTGCCAACAAAGAGTTTATACAACGAAAAGGGAAACATAAAAGCATTTGCGTTATTGAATGAAAAAAAATTGTGGTAGCACAATAAAATTTAGCCAACGACGTAAAATATAATAATGATACACACAATTATAAATTACAATAAAGATTAAAAAGCAAAAAGTGTGTAACATTATAAGCAGTTATCTAAATTTGGCAATGAAAAAGAATAGACCCCATAAAAAAGCTAAAACCTAAGGCCGTTGGATTTTCGTTGTTTTGACAAAACAATAGCTCTAATATACGATAGTATAGTGGAAAAGTTTTATTGGCGAAATTAATTAATTAATTAATCTTTGAACGACGGGGCGAAACAAAAACAAAAACAAAAAGGAGTGAATGCAGGAACGTATTATTTGAGTATGCTTTAAAAAAATCAGGAAGTAAATGGTAAAGAAGAGGCTGACATGTTAGCAACATCCAGAGGATAACAACAGCGGATAGGGTCAAAGCCAACCTGCAATATTGCTTACAGTACTGCTAGTGAACAAACTTAAACTAGTTACGAAACAACCACTGAAAATACTGGACAAGCATCCAGGTGTAAGACCTTCGAAATCGCTTTTTAAGGGGCCATCTAGAAAATCGGCAGAAATATTTTTAAAGCTTGAACGAAGGAAAATGATACATGCAACAAGGATTCTCATAGAGCCCTGCTACATAAATAAATACCTACACATTTTGGGTTTTGCAAAAAAACCACTTTGTGAACCTTATAAGAAGGAAGATGGAACACGGAAAGTTCGTTTAACAATTTTATTACACAAATAATAAGATTTAAAAAATCATCATTAGTAAATCCTACATTTCCCATTATTTACTATGAAATACAAACTGGTAAAGAAAACTGCCAAAACAACATAAACAATTAACGTTCTTAATATCAAATCTTTGACAGCCAAGACCTACCCTTTACTAATGTTGAAAGAATTAAGTAGTGTTATTTTTTACCTAAGATAATGAAATATCTCAAAAGTGGTTGGATTAAGGTTTAGGGAATACCGATACCAAACGAATTGGCTTAAGGAAAATACAGAGAAAAATGTAATAAAATACAGGTTGTTCTATTTAAAGTAAGTAACCTATAAATGATTTAAATTGTGTATGTTGGCGGCTAAGTTTAAAACACCCTGTATGAATTATTAATGGGTTGGACACATGGAGTTAACGGGCAAGCGCTTGTTGTTTATGGGTAACAATTTCACGTCACTGGCTTCGTTATTAACGGAAATATCGTTATTCAATGTGGACTAGGATTTTTACAAAATTAGGACATTGCGCACAAATTTAATCTAGAATTCTAAAATAATATAAAAAATTTGTTCTATTTAAAAAAACAAAGTTGACGTCTACTTCCGGTATAACAGAAAGTGCCACATTCAGGACAACATTATATTTGAACTCAGCGTCATCCAAAACCTACAGCTTCTTAATTTCAGAATTTTAACATTACTGTATCCGCCATTACTTTTAATCAAAACTTTTTGCGCTACACCCTGTATTTTGACCCGGCAAACCCACAAGTTCTATTGAATATAATATGGTTTCAGCAGAAAACCTCGACCTAAACTTTCCAAAACAGTGGATGTGAAGGCAAGGGTATCAAAGTTGAAATATGCCTCTGTTGTGTGGAGCCCCTTTTATCAATATGATATAGTTCAAATAGAAGCAATCCAAAGACGATTTTTAAAACTGCTGAGCCTAAAACTAATAGCATTTATCCACCAATGGACACATCTCACTCTGAATTACTACAAAAGCATAACTTTTTCAGTCTTAGCTGCAGAAATGAAACATCATGAAGAAAACGAACGAAATATTAAATGAACAATACTCAAAGATGATAAAGACATAAAAGGCACAGCGAAAGACGCGATTACTCGAATCAATATAGAGAAAGTCTTGACCGTGCCGTGAAAGAAAAATCACTATTTAATACACCCTTCTTTTTTGATCATTTCCTTCGTTTCTGTAGTGAAATTCCAAGCGAATATTCGCGTAAATGAAACATAGTAGATATTAGGTTTAATACTAGTGATTACGAACTCGTGAGATTTGCCCATATTGGTTGTAAAATAGGGATAAGAGAGGGTTATGTGACACAAATACACAATTTATTGAGCAACAGCAAACACGTAAGCACATTTATCGAGTAATTTAAACGTTGATAAATGCACCACTTGGATCTAGAGAATTATATATTTAACAGAGCGAATATCTAAAATACGAAAATTTTAATCAAACGATTCATGTATTATCGTTCTTCTGTTTTTTTATTTTTTGCTCTGTAATACAAGATGACTATTTTTTGTTGCAACGTAAAGTTTGGGGTTTTCTTCTTTTATCTCTTTACAGTGTGAATCAGCCAAATGGAATTTTTTTGTTAGTCGCCAAAAGGGTAGACCTATCGTGTGGGCCGCGGACGGCCGCACTGCGACTATTAGAAAGGGAGGGGAGATTACATAAAGGAGGTGATTGTGGACCCGCTTTTTAAAAAGTTGCAGGTTATAGTTCTCTGGAAAAACTGATTTTGGAAGCTTGTTCCATTCCGTAGCAGCACTGTAAAAGAAGGATTCTTGATGGAAATTGGTCCTTGTAGTGTCAATATTGAAAGTAAATAGGTGAGACTGATCAGCGTGCCGAGTTCTTCGGCCGAATGTGGCCAGTGGTGGTATAAGAGTTTTTATCTCTCTGATCATCTGCCATGAAAATATCTGTAATGTCTGAGTAATGTCTGGTCTGCAACTCTTCTTCTATGTTCTGGTGGGTAAAGGGTATCTGTAAGAGTTAAGCTGTTTATCAACCGAATGGCCCTTTTCCGAATGGAATCTAGAAGACGAAGAGAATGCTTTGGTACTGAACTCCAGATGTCCAAATGTCCTATACCCATCTTTAACAGTTTCGAAAATATTAAGTGTTTTTAGATTTATTGCAAAAATTAACATCAAAAGAAGAAAATCATTTGGTAACAGAAATTCGCTACCACACACTTAAAAACTGATAAGTAAAAGTACTGTTTAAATCTTGATAATATAAAAAATAAAAAAAAATGTCAATGTAGAAGATGTTCGAAGATGATCGCCGCGAAAGTTCTGGCAGCATCTTAATCTTAAATCCCCCTCCCTATTTCTTTTACACATCAACGAACTCTTGAAAACCACCACGAACCCCATTTACAGTTTCGCAGACGACAGAACACTTGTCTCAACTTTTACATCCTATCGATGACTTTCGGTGAATGATACAAATAGACTCATGCAGGAACAGGTTGATTCCATCAATAGAGATCTTGAAGCAATCGTCGAGTGGAAAACCAATAATCTTGTTTAGTTCAACGCCCAGAAAACAAAAAGCGCCACGTTTTCCAAATGAGTGAATTACTCAAATCAAGTCTCTTCATCTCGATCTTGGAAGTCACGGTGTCTAATATTATGTCTTAGTATGACCATGTTGCTAACATCGCAAAGTCAGCAAGCCAGAGGCTAGGGTTTTGTGTGGAAAGCATTTTTTTACTCTTGATCAACTGTTGACAACGTACAAGGCTCAAATCCGACCTCTACTGGAGTATTGCTCGCACATTTGGGGTTCAGCACCAAAGCATTCTCTTCTTCTAGATTTTATTCGGAAAAAGGCCATTTGGTTGATAAACAGCTTAACTCTCACAGATACTCTTCACCCACTAAAACATAGAAGAGGAATTACAGACCAGACATTACTCTATAGATATTTCCATGGAAGATGTTCCAAAGAAATAAAAACTCTTATACCACCACTGGCCACATTCGGCCGAAGAACTCGGCACGCCGATCAGTCTCACCCATTTTTCCAGAGAACTAGGACCTGCAACTTTTCAAAAAGCGGGTCCACAATCATGTCCTTTCTATAATCCCTACCCCTTCTAATAGTCGCAGTGCGGGCCGTCCGCGGCCCACACGATAGGTCTACCTTTTTTGCGACTATTTTTAGTAAAAAAAAAAATACAACAGCGACAACTCTGCTGGTATGGCCACGTACAGCGAATGGAGGACGAGCAGAAACTTATTAAATGGGTCCCAGTAGAAAAAAGAAAGCGCGGCCGACCAAAGACCACATGGCTGAGCGGAACTCAAGAAGCAAACTTACATCAGGGAGACTGAAATGAACGACTAGGATGGAGACAGGTAACCGGAAAGCGACGAACACTTTGAACCCGGAGAAATATATATATATATATAATATATATATATATATATATATATATATATATATATATATATATATATATATATATATATATATATATATATATATATATATATATATATAACTGGGAAATAAGTATTGAATGTGGTGTAGCGAATTTCTGTAATCAAATGATTTTATTTATTTAATGTTAATTTTTGTAATAACTCTGAAAACACTTAATATTTCCGAAACAGTTAAAGATAAGTATTGGACGCTGTTACATGACACACCCGGTATAAAAAGATTTTGTTAAAAAAAATTGCGCTTTCAACAATACCGATCAACGTGTCCAAGCGGTTTTTTAAACTTTCCCCCGGTTATTCATTGTCGAATTTATTCCATTTGGCTGAATCACACTGTATATAAAATAAATAAAATAAATTCTGATTTCGGATTTGGATTCTATACGTATTAAATAATCTCGAAAATGACCCCCAGCTGCCTAATAACAAACGAGACCCAACGATTTGAAGACCTGCGTAATGTATTTTAACATATAAAAAAATTCAATCGTCAATATCTTAAAATATACCTAATATTTATTTTAGCTAACAGCCATTTAAAAAAAGGTTTTCTATTTCATTCAATCGGAATACGATAAATATTGTTTTAAATACAAAATTACCCAGAAGATAAATTTCCATTGTACCGCCACTTTCATCATCACACCAGAATGAACTGAGACTGAAAAATACTTCCGTTCACCTCTGATAGATCTAGCCAACCATTCTTGCCATACTCTTGACATTTTTGATAAATGGATCTTCGTTTATCTTTACGTGGTCGAGTGGAAAAATGGTGGAAATACATTGTGTTTTTGTGATCATTTTTTGGTTATTTTGTCAGTGTTCTATACTTTTAAAAATATATCAACTATTTTAAAAAAAAGTCACACATTAATGAAACGATATTCCAGAATATGTTAAATATACAGTGTGGCTATTTAAAAAGTATGATGAACAAATCTAACCCACTAGAATTAGATGACTAAAAAAAATTGCTATTATTAATTAATTTTAAACAGGCGTTGCATGACCAGGATTGCGGAATTGAGATTAACGGCGAACAGATCAATACCATTCGCTATGCCGATGACACCGCAATCTTATGTGATGATCTCCAGAACCTTCAATGTTTATGGTTTTCAGCCGTCAGCCGTATAATAATGCTGCACTGCAAATGAATGGTCAAAACATTGAAAGGGTTCCATGTTTCAAATATCTTTGTTGTTACATTACAGAGCATCTCTGTTATGTTTTCATTTTCCATGGTTCAAGACGTTAAGCTTTCCTCTGTATATTTAGAAATATTCGGATACACAAGTGTGTGAGTATATTGTCATGGAGTTTGTTTTGAAATAAGAATGGTCATGAATTGTCATGTATTGTCAAAAAATATGAATAGTTTAAGTTATCTGAATAATTGTAAATTGAATAAAATAAAGGAATATAAAAATCTCGACCGGGATAAAGAAGTAAAGTGCAGGATCGAGTCAGCACGCGCAACTTTTCAAAAATTGACGCTCTTCTGCAATAATAATCTAGACAAATGAAGCGGTATTAAACAGAGCAAACGCCGTCCGCAAACTACTAATAACAGTTAAATGCCAAAAGCTGTCCTATCTAGGTCACATACTCAGGAATGATCGTTAATGTATTCTTCAGCTAGGGTAGACCTATCGTGTGGGCCGCGGACAATTAGAAGGGAAAGGGATTATAGAAAGAAAATGATGGTGGACACGCTTTTTAAAAAGTTGCAGGTCATAGTTCTCTGGAAAAACTAATTTTGGAAGCTTATTTCATTCCGTAGCAGCCCTGTAAAAAAAGGATTCTTGATAAAGATTGGTCCTTGTAGTGTCAATCTTGAGAGTAAATGGGTGAGACTGATCAGCGTGCCGAGTTCTTCGGTCGAATGTAGCCAATGGTGGTACAAGAGTTTTTATTTCTCTGGAGCATCTGCCATGGAAATATCTGTAGAGCAATGACTGGTCTGCAACTCTTCTTCTATGTTCTAGAGGGTAAAGGGTATCTGTGAGAGTTGAGCTGTTTATCAAGCGAATGGCTCTTTTCTGAATGGAATCTAGAAGACGAAGAGAATGCCTTGGTGCTGAACCCCAAAATCGAGATGAAGGGACTTGGTTCAAGGGTATTTCCGGACATTGTTATGGGATGATTTAAGGAATTCACTTTCTTGGAAAACTTGGCACTTTGTGTTTTTGTGGGCGTTAAACTGAACAAGATTGTTGGTTCCCCACTCGACGATTGTTTTAAAATCTCTATTGATGAAATCAACCTGTTCCTGCCTGAGTCTATTTGTATCATTCACCGAAAGTGATCGATAGGATGTGAAAGTTGAGACAAGTGTGCTATCGTCTGCGAAATTGTAAATGGGGTTCGTGGTGGTTTTCAAGAGGTCGTTGATGTGTAAAAGAAATAAGGTGGGGGACAGAATGGAACCCTGGGGGACCCCGGAATTGGTTTTAAACGCATCAGAAGAAATACCGTCAACTGCCACATGTAAGGAGCGATCTTGCATGAAGCTCAAGAGCCATTGGCGCAGTTTGGTTGGGAGACCGTAGGCAGATAATTTACTTAACAATGTCTGGTGCCAAACGCGGTCAAAGGCTTTAGATATATCCAACGCTATTTCACGGGATTAACCAAACTTTTCAATAGTGTTTGTCCAGAGCTGAGTGACATAAGCCAGCAAATCTCCAGTAGACCGAAGTTGTCGAAATCCATATTGTCTGTCATGGATTATCTCAAATTTCTCCAGATATTTGATGAGTTCTGTGTTAATCGCTTTTTCCATAACTTTGGATATGACTGAGAGCAATGCAATAGGGCGATAATTTGCAGGAATAGTCTTCTTTCCTTTTTTTCGGAATCGGTTGGACTTTAGCGTTTTTCCACATGGACTTATAATGATGGGCAAGATAGAAGGCCGTAGAGGAGTCGATAGAAGACAAACCTCGTGATTAAGGAATCTTAGAGAGTGGACCGGAATTCGAAGCGCAGAACAACTCTTTAGAATCGCAGAAGACAGAGCACAGCTCGCCATTGTGATTGCCAACATCAGGAGGACCTGATATGGCACCAAAAGAAGAAAGATAGATATTGGTTATATTAAAAGTTGGAAAAAACGTATTCGAATAGTTTAAAAGTGAATTGGATTAGATATTTCTCTGTAAGATTAGAAGTAGAATAATTTTTTAGATTATACAGGGTGTCCCTGAAAATAGTGCGTTCATTGAAAGAGATGTAAAATGAATAATTAGGAACAAAAAATTTTTATAAACTTTTTTCCTTAAGTCATCCGTTTTTCCAAAAATTGAGAACAAAAATTTTGATTTAAATTTAGGTTTGGCAACCATGCATTGTACTCTAGTAAAAAACAGTTCACACCGATAAATTTCATTAGTTATTAACGTGTTACTCGCAAGAATACAACGGTCGTAATTTTTGTTAAAATGCCTGCGTTTTCGATTCGCGAATATCACGACATGTATTTACGTACAAAAAGGCTCACGGTAATTCTAATGCAGCTGTTCGGCTGTATACAGAACGCTACCCTCAACGACAATGTCCTAATGCCTGCAGTTTTGTAAATTTGTCGCAAAGCTTATTGGCTACGGGCTCATGGCACATGCTCCAGAGAAATAAAAACTCTTGTACCACCACTGGCCACATTCGGCCGAAGAACTCGGCACTTTGATCAGTCTTACCCATCAGTAGTATTTCAGCTGTAATGCCGTCTGCCCCAGTTGCCTTCCTGTTTTTGAGTGTTGTTATAGCTTTTTCTAATTCTGATTTTAAAATCCCAGGTTTTTCTTGTGGTGTTGTTTGTTCTTTGGATGTTGTCGGGTTAACTAACTTATATAAATCTTTGCAGTGTTGTCTCCATAATTCCGCTATTATAATTGGATCTACTATAACATTTTCGTTTTTGTTCTTTATAGTTTGTGTTCGTGGTTTAAATTCTCTAGCTAGATATCGTACTTTATCATACAGATCGCGAGACTCTCCATGCTGGGCGAGGTGTTATAGTTCCGTGCATATATTTTTTAAATGGTTGTTTTTGTCCTGTCTACATTCCTGTTTGATTGTTTTGTTAAGATGTTTAATTACTTGTCTTTTTTCTTCTTCTTGCATGTTTGAGTTGTTAATTTGTCTTCTTATACATGAGCATGCGTTATTATAATACAAATTAGCTTAGAAATAGTCTCAAAAAATCTCGATTTCCTTCGTACACAATTGTCAATCAGATGATAGCCTAAGTGGTCAAACTTTTTTTTTGCAATTTTAACCAAACTGCAAAATAAACTAGAAAATGACAACTGTCGGCTAACATTTAATTGTCTCTAGAAACTTGGAAAATGTCTGTGGTCACACGAAGGGGGTTTAATGTAGGGATGACATTTTTTCGTTGCAAGATGACATTTCATATTCTAAAATTTAGGTGTTTCGGTATTTTTTGTAAATATGCACAATATCCGGAATAATTAATTTAGTTCATCCCCAGTGCATGTTAACTAGGAGGATACACAGCCAGTTTTCTGCTTTTCTAGTGAATAAATTTCTAACATAAATACAAGAAATAAATAAAAAAGACAGATATCATTGTTTACGCTAAAATCAAAATTACTTAAGATATTAAAAGAAACTCACAAAAACTTTGGCAGTCAACTAAGATTTTAGCAGAAAACTTTTTCGGAAAATCTATTGCTTAAAACTTCTTTTGTTCTTAGCGCAAGACATTTGACAAATATCAGAGTTTAGATTATGGAACGGTAAATCTGCGCTCCGAAACTACGCCAGATTTAATTTTTCTCTTTTCATAATTATTTATCAGTATGATTAATATATCTATACATATATATTTACAAATAAACCGCCTCATAAATACCCAAATGCACAATTGTCAAACTGCAAAAAAGTAATAAGTTGCAATTGGTTTCTAAGTGACTGGATTTTTGACGCACTTATTATACTGATACCGCAGAAATAATTTATGGCTTCATTTAAAAGGTCTGGTTAATCTCTATTCAATCATATTGTTTTGCCTTTAATATTAGCCTTCCATACATAGATACATACATATAGTCACGTCTTTTTCCCGTAGGGGTAGGCAGAGACCACTTCCTTCCACTTGCTACGGTTCGTACACACATTTTTTGCTTCTTCTACATTCATCAGTGTTCTCATGCATGCTCGTCGGTTGTTGGTACTCTTGACCTGCCCTTTCTTCAAAACAATGTTGATCTGATCGAGATATGTTCGCCGAGGTCGACCTCTACCGACTTCCGTCCATTCAGACTCACCTTATAAATTTGTTTTGTCAATCCTCTTTCATCCATCCTTTCTACGTGTCCAAACCATCTTAGCATTCCTTTATCTATCTTTGTAACCACATCTTCTTTTACACCACAGCGTTCTCTTATCTCATTATTTTTTACTTTATCCAACCGAGCCACTCCAGATATATTTCTTAAACTACTCATCCCCGCAGCATTAATCCTATTTTCATGCTCCTTCTGCCAAACCCAACATTCACTAGCATACATAAGTGTAGAAACCAACACACCTCTATGCACAGCCAGACGTGCCTTTTTTGACACTTTCTGGCTGTTTATAAAGCTTTGCAGTGCCCCATTCATCTTTTTTCCTACCAAAACCTTCGCTCAATGTCACTGTCATACTTTCCATCTCTCGTAAACTTCGAACCCAAGTACACAAATTCATTTACTTGTTCCATTCCTTCTCCCTCAATCGAAACTTCACAGTTTGTCATGCTTTCTTTTCTTTCATAAACCATTATTTTCGTTTTGTTTACATTTATTGTCATATCTTTGATTTTCAGGGCAATATGCATAACATTAACCATCGGCTGCAACTCCTCTTCAGAAGACGCTAATATGACTTTATCATCGGCGTAAAGAAGGCATTTGACGATCAAATCATTCATTTTCAATCTATACGCACTCTCTTTTAAATCTTTTAAACAATCGTCTTTGTATAAGTTAAACAGTCATGGCATGCCACATGCCTTTTTCGATGTTAAACCAGTCCCCGCAAGCTCCGTTTATCCTGACACAAGCAGTGGAATCCTCATAAAGTGAAATCAGTGCTCGTATTGATCACCCTATACATAGACAATGTCGACCACAATTCACTCCTTACCACTCTGTCATAGGCCTATTTCAAGTCTATAAAAGCGCAATAGACCTTCTGACATCTAGCCAAGAATTTTTCGACTATACCTCGGCACGCTGATCAGTCTCACCCATTTACTCTCAAGATTGGCACTACAAGGACCAATCTCCATCAAGAATCCTTCTTTTACAGGGCTGCGACATAATGGAACAAGCTTCCAAAATCAGTTTTTCCGGAGAACTATGAACTGCAACTTTTCAAAAAGCGGGTTTACAATCATCTCCTTTCTATAATCCCTCCCCCTTCTAATAGTCGCAGTACACTTTTTGCGACCCTTTTTGCGACTATTTTCAGTAAAAAAAAAGGTGGACAAAACGTATAATACAATGGAGACCACGACTGCACAAAAGAAGTGTTGGTAGTCGCTTTATAAATTTGTGTCGTCAATATTCCTTCATCCATCCTTTTTACGTGTCCAAACCATCTAAGCATTCCTTTGTCTATCTTTGTAACCACATCTTCTTTTACACCACAGCGTTCTCTTATCTCACTATTCTCTACTTTATTCAACCGAGTCACTCCGGCTTTACTTCTGAGACTACTCATCTCCGCAGCATTAATCCTATTTTCATGCTTCTTCTGCCAAACCCAACATTCACTACCATACATAAGTGTAAGAACCAACACATCTCTATGTCCGCCAGACGTGCCTTTTTTGACACTTTGTGGCTATTCATAAAGCTATGCAGTGCCCGATTCATTTGTTTTCCTGCCAACACCCTTTGCTTAATGTCAAGCTCATACTTTTCATCTCTCGTAAACTTTGAACCCAATTATACAAACTCATTTACTTGTTCCACTCTTTCTCCCTTGATCAAAACTTCACAGTTTGCCATGCTTTCTTCTCTTTCAAAAACCATTACTTTCGTTTTGCTTATATTTATTTTCATCCCCTTGATTTTCGGGCCATTATGTATAACATTAACCATCGCCTGCAACTCCTTTTCAGATGACGCTAATATGACTTGATCATCGGTGTAAAGAAGGTATTTGACGATCAAATTATTCATTTTCAATCCATACGCACTCTCTTTCAAATATTTTAAATAATCGACATTTAGAACTATAATGTATATACTTTTAATTGATATTTTATATTCCCAAAGGATTCCTAACTTCCATTATACCGAATTCATTGCTTAATTACAATTTATTGTCCTCGTTCATGAGTTTAAATTAGATATTGTGTAATTCCTATTAGTTTGATAAATGTATATCTTTGTTAAGATATAAATACCGTAACGTTTATTAAACTTTATTTAATAAAACTATAATGTGCCCCTTATTTAAACTATTTATTTATTACTTTTTATTTATTTATTTGTAACAGATTTATTTAATTGTAACATGTGCCCGTTTATTATAAGTTTTAATGTCTCTGTCGCCTTTTTTATGGTTAGATATTTCCATCTTTTATCAAAGCAGCTCTTGTAAATTTTTGTACGTTCTTGATTAAGCGAGAATCTTTTTTAAGTATACCTAGGTAAAGTCAGAAATAATTTTTCAGTTTCACGAATTTGCCGCCTCAAAGAATTTAGTTGACGACAGACAGATCCAGGACCGAACTGGATTTATCTAACAACTTCGGCTCAAAACCGTTTTCATTACCGCCATGAAATGCTTTAATATGTTTTTTTCTATTTGGGAAAGCATTTACAAACCATGACTGTTTAACTTATACAAAGACGATTGTTTAAAAGATTTAAAAGAGAGTGCGTATAGATTGAAAATGAATGATTTGATCGTCAAATGCCTTCTTTACGCCGATGATAAAGTCATATTAGCGTCTTCTGAAGAGGAGTTGCAGCCGATGATTAATGTTATGCATATTGCCCTGAAAATCAAAGATATGACAATAAATGTAAACAAAACGAAAATAATGGTTTATGAAAGAAAAGAAAGCATGACAAACTGTGAAGTTTCGATTGAGGGAGAAGGAATGGAACAAGTAAATGAATTTGTGTACTTGGGTTCGAAGTTTACGAGAGATGGAAAGTATGACAGTGACATTGAGCGAAGGTTTTGGTAGGAAAAAAGATGAATGGGGCACTGCAAAGCTTTATAAACATCTTTTTTACAAAAACAGAAACAAATAAATATATTTTAATAACTGATTAGTGCTAAATGTAATTATGTTATTAATGCATTTTTAATCAAAAATGCTGTATTAAACTTATTTATATAAAATAATTTTATATTTCTGTTTTTTAATTTGGTAGACATTACAATAAATTTGTGTAAAACACCTTGTGCTGTCTGTATATTAAATTATTGAAGGAATAGGAATTATTTGTTTTATTATTGTTTTGTTATGTGGTTTATTTATTTGCTCAATGTTAATTGTAAATACGTTTGCCCTGATTTTGTGATGGATATGATATCAGAAATTTTACATTACTGACTTCTGACTTCCACGAATTAAAAAGCCATGAGAAAGATCTAAAATAAAGATCGAAACGTTGGCGATTTAAAAGAGCGAGAAGTTTATTTTCTTTCGTCCTAAACCCGCTATCCACCCCGAAAAATAATTGAGAAGGACATGAACCAGAATAATATGATAGTATAGATATACATTTTTGAAGGACGTCAAGCTAACCTATCTTCCATTAAATCACAGTGGTGGAAAAAAAAAATAGGAAAAATCCCAAAGAAAAGCTAAAAAATATCTATAATATAAAAATGAATAGCCGTTTGTTAGTATCGCAAAAACTAAAATACCTCTTGACCAATTTTATTAAAATTTCTAGGCAATCTTCAGATTAGCCCCGCAGGTGTTCCTGTGAAGTTTGGTAGCGATCGGATCAGGAAAGGGGATGAAATATAAAAACTATCAAAACGGCTGATATTAGTGTCGATTTCATAATAAAACTTTAATGAAATTTTGTAAATGTGTATTTATTGCTCCAACTTGAGAGATGGGATAGTTTTTATCCCAATAAGTCCCTACAAAAGGGGTAAGAGGGGGTTGAAATATAAAAATTACACACTCCAAATTATGTAAGCACATATACAAAAGGGGATGAAATATAAAAACTATTAAAAACGCCGATATTAGTGTAGAATTTATAGTTTTGGGGGTTGCTTAGTTTAATGGTATAAATATAAAATAACAGAAACACTTACAACTACTTAAAATTCCAACATATATTTATTCTCAAAATCAACAGAGCGTTTTATTCCACAAGGATGGCAAAGAACTCTTTATACTTTCCCAATTCCACCTATAAAAATAGTCGAAAAAAGAAATTTTTCTTAATATCCTTGACTCACAATTTTCCGTAGGAAGATATGTAAAAGAGATAAAACCAAGTGCTAAAAAAACATAATCAATAAAAATATCCACACAAATTCATAAAATACTGGTGGAAAGCAAACCACAATTTATTACCTTAATTACCTAAAAAGTTATATGGGTTTAAAGGGCATGTCAAGAACAGACCATTAGTTATGTAGAAATAACTAAAGATAACGTAGAACAAACTAATCATGATGACAGCAACCCAAACAAATTTCTAGACAAATTTAAGGCTAACCTTTACCAACTCATTCAGCAAAACAGCATTGACAGGCCAAAATAGTACAGTACATTAGGACATAAAAATGCAATTTGTTAAGGACACCATATAGGAAAAAATTACTAAAGCCCATCAGGGGCTGTAGCGCTACGGGGTAAGTAAGTAAGTAAGTTTACATCAGTCAAGTAAACGGTAAAGTAAGGAGGCAAGTAAAGAAAAACATATCAACTAGACCAATGTAAACAGTTCGTCGATTAATATGTCAAATAAACAGGATAGTATTAGTAGTAGAGCGGGCAGCATAGTGACTCGCCCACTCACCCTCTTTCCCATTCTTTAAAATGAACTTGCTTGCTTTTTAACTCGCCCAATTTAATACTCAAGTAAAAAGTGGTCAGCGGCAAGTCGAGTAGCAAGTTGATAATGATAGTGTCATACTAAACTGTTGCTGTGTGAAGACAAATAAAAAACAATAGAACGAGTCAAGTGCTAACCCCAGTTATTGAACGCAATTCACTAGACCGAGTTACCCCACCAATGTAAACACAAACTAGGGAAAGTCGAGAAACTGCACCAAGTTACTAGGCTCATTTTTTTTTTACTGAAAATAGTCGCAAAAAGGGTAGACCTATCATGTGGGCCGCGGACGGCCCACACTGCGACTATTAGAAGCGGGAGGGATTATAGAAAGGAAATGATTGTGGACCCGCTTTTTAAAAAGTTGCAGGTCATATTTCTCTGAAAAAACTGATTTTGGAAGCTTGTTTCATTCTGTAGCGGCCTGTTTGATGGAGATTGGTCCTTGTATTGTCAATCTTGAGAGAGTAAATGGGTGAGACTGATCAACGTGCCGAGTTCTTCGGGCAAATGTGGCCAGTGGTGGTACAATAGTTTTTATTTTTCTGGAGCATTTGCCATGAAAATATCTGTAGAGTAATGTCTGGAGTAAAAAACTTTATAGCTTTTCACAGAAAACCCAGCCTCTGGCTTGCTGACTTTGCGATGTTAGCTACATTGTCATGCCAAGACATATTATATTAGACTTCGTGACTCCAAAAATCGAGATAGAGAGACTTGATTCAAGGGTATTTCCGGACATTGTGATGGAATAATTTGGGTAATTCACTTTCTTGGAAAACGTGGCGCTTTGTGTTTTTTGGGCGTTGAACTGAACAAGATTGTTGGTTCCCCACTCGTCGATTGCTTTAAGATATCTATTGATGAAATCAACCTGTTCCTGCCTGAGTTTATTTGTATCCTTTACCGAAAGTGATCGATAGGATGTGAAAGTTGATGCAAATGTGCTGTCGTTTGTAAAAATGTAAATGGGGTTTGTGGTGGTTTTCAAGAGGTCGTTGATGTGTAACTAGTACGAGTTACTCTACCAATGTAAACAAGCCTTTAACTACCTAATTTCTCATGAAAAAGAAGGAAATAAATTTTTTAAAAAGCGCAATCGAGTGCAAATTTAAACCGAATTGGTAACCAATGGCGTATCGTTAATATTTTCTAACAGTTACCAAAAATTAATATGAAAGTAAATAAAAAACAAATTATAAATAAAAAAACTATTGGTACCAAAATATCGGTTAACATTGGTAACATATTTTGTAAAACCGGTGGAGTTAAGTAAAAATATAATATTTAATAGTGTGCCACGTCTTTTTTTTCGTTCTTTAAAGAGTACTCTGCCAGCGGTTTCTCTACTGGCAAATTATGCCCGAGCTCAGCCGTAGAGGGTAGAAGAAAAAAAAATATAAAAGTGAGCCGCGCCACCGACTTAGACGGTTCAAGCCGGAAACCCCTAGGTCTTGTAGGCACTAGCAGAGCCACACGATAAACAACAAACAATTTTGGTAAACTAAATAAATAAAACTATGTTTACAATTCCTGCAATATATTAATTAAGTAAAAATGATGTTCTGATTTTTTTTTTTTACAACAAATTCTGTATTTTTGGTAAAGTGGATTAAACGAATTTAATACACTTTTCTTAAAATAATATTTAAATTAATTATAACAATCTTTTAGACAATAATAAAAACCTAATGATGTACAAAAGAGAATTAACAAAAAAAAATGTTCACAACATTTAAAATTTCAAAAATAATTGGTTTTATATAGAATTCTTGATAGGAAAAGATTAAAAAAAAAATACAAAATAAATGGACTTGCAACAAAAATAATAATTTGAAACCATCACAATAATTAAATAAAGTATATTCAGTAATGTATACGTTCAGATTCAACTTGGAGCAGGTACAAATTTAATGAAAATAATTTGTTACTTTTAAACTATTGAAAACACTTAGATCAAGCACATAATAACTGATAAGTTGATAAAATTAAACTCAATACTATGTAACCAATTGAAAACTTCATAGAGACGTCACTGTTACATCGATGATCCAAGAAACAGAAACACCAAGTAGTATTATCATAATAATTTCTGCTAAAAACACCAAGCAAGTCTTTATAACACTGAAATTTATCGTCGATATGGATGATGATTATGGAACGGCACGTGCTAACTAACAATGGCTTCCCTCAAATAGATCCCGCATGCGGTTATTTTAACTCGACACCAAAAATATCAACAACGAAGGTAAGATAGAATGGCCAAGTTAAAAATCAAATGATTTTTCTTCAAAATCCAATTAAGATGGCCCAAATACAGCCAGATATGAAGAAAAAACCGTAGAGGTTCTGCTCACGTGTTAATATCAAATCGTTCCAAAAACTCTCACCTGACTTCGACGACTGACACCAAGCGACTGTCTCCAACTACTCACTCCCAGACCGGATATCAGAAAATGACACGGGACACGCGTCAGCCAACAACCTTCGCAAATCTATGTTCCAAACTCATAATCGCGCTCGTCCGTGTTGATAGCCAGCCCATCCACACAGAAAAGCAAACCAAACAATAATATAGCTGACAACACACGACAATCGAGGCCAAAAATCAAGGCAAAATCTAATAACAAAAACCCCCACTCCATCTCCACCGATTAACAAAAATGTCACAGCCATTAATAATTAAATCCTATCACTACTAGGTATGCAACACTATTTACAACGAATGATATACTTAAGTTACAACAAAATACGGTATGCAAAACTATTTACGAGCACCAGACTATCAGAGACCCAATTAATAATGGAACTGTAGAAGGGAAAAAATAGGCGTGACAAGTGGAATGAATAAATGAACAAGGCTCACACATAAATCGAGACTACTAATTATCAAAAGTTGATTAATACCAAAAAAAAATAATTGCCACAAACTGGAACTGTAAGAGACTTATTACGTATTTTACTAATCTTAAATATTTAAAGAAGTCCCTCTCTGTTTGTACGAATGTACAGGTATTGCGTGTATAGTTTTCGCTTGTTCGTGACCCGAAATGAATCGTTTTGCTCGATGTTGGATCCCGATAAAAATCACTAAATTGGTCACGAAGTGAAAAGGTCACGGTGGTAAGGAATATGCCTAGCGCATCTGTAAAGGTGGAAAATAAGAGAAAATAATTGTACGTATATTACATTATTGGTGTTCCTAAAGACAGAAACATATTTACACAAAAATGTGTAAAGATAGAGATTGAAACGTAAGACAACAGTCATCAGGAATGGGAAGATTCTGCAGAGGTTAAGTCAAATACTTGATTATCAATCGTAACTATCTGTTATATTTTATGCTGTTTACTGTAGACTCATTTGGCAATTTTTTTTCATATTTGTATATTTAATTAGAAAAAAAAATAATAAAAAGTAGATTAAAGTCGGAATCTTAAAATATAATCAATGTTCTGATTATAAATAATATCACCGAAATAATATTGGGTGGTCCGCCTACCGGTCTTCGCGAGTTTGGTTTTTGTGACAAACTATTTCTAGTTTTTCTCTGATATCCTGGCTTCTTATTTTATTCCTGAGGGTTACACCCTTGATGGTTCTTAGTATTTTTATTTCGGTCGTTCTCATTATTCTTTTCGTTGTTGATGTTTCAGCTCTGGTATCTGTGGCGTACGTTAAAATAGGTCTTAAGCATGTTTTGTAAATCCTCAGCTTGCTTTTTGTACTCATCATTTTATTTCGCCTTATGATATCTCTCAGGTATCTGCTGACTCTTATTGCTTTAATGGCTTGTGTTCGTGTTTCTTCAATAAAGTTTTTTTCGCTTGATACTTTCACTCCTAGGTAGTTGCATCTTCTCACCTGCTGGAATATTTTGTTGTCGACTGCCAATTTGCACCTTATGGGTTCTTATGGAGATTATGGGGTCTTATGGGATCTGTTCTGCAACTATTTGACCTGCGTAGGATTTTCCATTATCTCTGGCTCTGCCAGCCCGTTACATAGGCTGCATGTCATATATTTTTACAGGGCCAACCAACCGAAGGATAACTTAGCCCTATCATAAACCAGCAGACAGGACTCGATCATAAATGCGAGTGTCTGCTTAACAAATAAATTTTAAGGTTTTTATTGCACAAAAACTCTCTACGATGCATGCCTCTTCGGAGGAAATACACCAAAAAAATGGAATAAATCCGTTATGACAATATTGCATAAAAAATGAAAAAACAAAAATTGGAAACTACAGACCTATCAGCTTATTATCTTACTTATATAAGCTCTTCATAAGAATAATTACTAATAGACTGGGATCTAAGCTAAATTTTCACCAACCACTGGAACAAGCCAGATTCAGAAGTGTCTTTGGAACAAATGACCATCTACAAGTAATAAGTCCCTGATAGAGAAAGTTATGGAATACAACAAGCCATTAATACTGATATTTGTTAAATGAGTTTGTATACTTGGGTTCAAAGTCTACGAGAAATGGAAAGTATGACAGTGATATTGAGCGAAGGGTGTTGGCAGGCAAACAAATGAATGGGGAACTGCATAGAGATGTGTTGGTTCCTACACTTATGTATGGTAGTGAATGGTGGGTTTGGCTAAAGAATCATGAAAATAGGATTAATGCTGCGGAGATGAGTAGTCTGAGAAGTATAGCCAGGCTGATTCGGCTGGATAAAGTAAAAAATATTGAGATAAGAGAACGCTGTGGTTTAAAAGAAGATGTGGTTACAAAGATAGATAAAGAAATGCTTAAATAGTTTGGACACGTAGAAAGAATGGATGAAGGAAGATTGACAAAACAAATTTATATGGCGAGTGTGAATGAACAAGTCGGTAGAGGTCGACCTCGGGAAAAATATCTCGATCAGATCAACATTGTTTTGAAGAAAGGCCAGATTAAGAGTACCAATAACCAACGAGCATGTATGAGAGCACTGATGAAAGTAGAGGAAGCTAAAGATGTGTGTAAAAACCGTAGCAAGTAAAAGGAAGCGGTTTTTGCCTACCCCTACGGGAAAAAGGCGTGACTATATGTATGTATGTACGTCGTTTTAGGAAGCTGTGCAATTACGCAAACGACTTTGGCATAGTAAAAGTAGATAAAAGTCGCACACTTTATTTGGTATTATTTTAAACGAGGTGTAAAGTGAGCAATTAGGCAAGTTATTTGGATGCCCGATTGGACATTTAGAATTCTGAAATCGTATACTAGTCAAACGAACAAGTTTTATCGACGTAAATTCTCTATTTTTAGATTTAAATATAACACATTCTTGCCACGTCGCAAAATCTAATGACTCGTTTAACGAGCTGTAAACAAGAAAGACAAACGAACCAAGTAAATTTGCGTCGTTTGGAATTAGTGGTCATCCACCAGCGACCCATAATAGCCTTTGGTCGTCAACGCGTTAAATCAAAGGGGTGCGTTAATTAAAATATACAAGGAAGGCTTAAAGGAAAAAAAAGTCGATATATCAAGGCTGCAATTTCTTTTTCCGAATAATAAACAAATATCAGTGGTCTGGGTGCGATCTGAGAGTTCCGCACGACTAACTTCCCAGTGGAAAAAATGAAAAAAACCATGTTTTGTTGTTATTATAATTATTATTAACATTATTATAAAAAATGATTTCAACTTGTTTAAAACAAATTATAATTGTCATTATCAATATTCTGTAAATGTCAACCGTATTCTTTTAAATTTTTTTTATTATTTCTTAAGCGGGAGCTTTTTTCAATTGTTTATAGCAACTAAAAATTTTTTTTTAATTATTTTGATCAATAATCATTTGTTAGTAACAATATTTATTTGTTATAAATAATGCTTAATTATTACTAACAATAATTTTTCACTGTTATAGCGTCTTCAATACTATTCTCTCAATACTGACACAAGTCTTAAATTCTCAAATTTTTTGTTTTCTAAAACTATCTCTTTATCAAATATTGTCATCATATTTTTTATACAAATATTTCCAACATGCAATATTCATACTGCTAAAATTTTGTATTAAAAATAGTATAATTTATGAATTGCAAAATTCAGGTGGTTTACAATTTTTTTCAGTTTTTTTATCTCCATAAAAAACTGCTAAACCGATTTTGTTGAATATCTAATCAGTTCTAAGTTGCGAAATTATGCGTCGAATTCAATTGGTCCCACGTCGATATTATTTTTTGTTCTCGAGATAATCGAGATGAAAAAAAAATTCGAAATTTTACTATTTTTTTCAGTTTTTTGATTCTCCATAAAAAACGGTTTGACCAATTTTGCTGAAAATCTAATCAGTTCTAAGTTGCGTAATTATGCGTCGAATGCAATTGGTCACACGTTAATGTTATTTTTTGTTTTTGAGATAATTGAGACGAAAAATAATTCCGAAAGTTTATCATTTTTTTCAGTTTTTTGATTCCTTATAAAAAACATTTTAAACGATTTTGCTAAAATTTTAATTAGTTTTAGGTTGCGAAATTATGCGTCGAATGCAATTGGTCCCACGCCGATATCATTTTTTGTCCTCGAGATAATCGAAACGAAAAATAATTCCGAACGCACATACGAACATACGCACATACATACCTACACAGACGTGCACTTAACAACTATTATATTCGACTCTGGGGACCTTGAAATGTGGAGATATGTCAAAATTCGAGATTCGCAAAATCGAACCAATCACTAAAACTACTGGGCAATTAAAAAAAATATTTATCATGAATAATGTTTTTTTTTTAATATTCTTCATAAGAATTTACAATGATTTGAACAACATTTTCATTTGTTTGAATTAATATAATTAGTTAATTAGTAATTTTGTCACTTTGAAGACATTATATGTAACGGTCTAATTTCCTTCGCGTGTTACGATTTTAGGGTTGTTTTAATCGATTACAACCCGATAGGCTTTCGGTTAATCTCAGCCGAGACACAGGTGTGGTTCGTATTATGAAATTATTGGAACGTTCCAATAGCGTTCCTTAGCGCACGATGTGGAAACCAGTGCTTGCCTGCAAAAACTTTGCGTAACAAAAATGCGTTATTCGCTACCCCTCTTCCTCTACACTTTTTTTTGCAGAGGTGAAAAAAATCCTTTACACTTACTGCCTGCAGAAAGAGGGACAGAGAAAGTATATAATAACCAATCATAAAATGTCATTTATATAATAATTTATATAAATATATATATATATATATATATATATATATATATATATATATATATAATTTATATTACCTGATTGGTTTGTATAAATTATAAATTAGTATAAATAAAAAGTTATGCTATTGTTTATATTATTTTTGTTATTTATTTCCTAGTTTATATTTTTTTCAGAGTATGTAAACATTTTCTTTTTATTGTAATAAAATTGTTTTTATATTTCTAGTTTTTAATTGTTTCCAAGAAAAAAAAAGTGATAGGAAAATTACTTGGCGCGCTAACGGGGTTTAGCTTAATTAGTGTTCATTGAGTGATCAAGAATTTACAACCCTGAGAGGCAGTTGTTATTTTTCAGCATTAACTACTTAATTTTAAATAAAATCATTCATAGACCTAGAGTAAACTTTTGACAGAGTACCTAGAACAGAAGTATGGAAGAGTTTAAAAAATAGAAACATCGATGACAACACCATAAATATGATAAAAAAAATATATGGAAGTAATAGAAATCATGTTATCAAGAATAACATAAAATCAGAAGGCTTCAAAACAAAAAAGAGGCTGAAACAAGGCAGATCATTAAGCCCAATGCTGTTTAATATTTTCATGGACGACATCATTAAGAATAGGCTAGGTTTTCTGTGGAAAGGCAGAAAGTTTTTTACTCGTGATCAATTGTTGACGACGTACAAGGCTCAAATCCGACCTCTACTGGAGTATTGCTCGCACATATGGGGTTCAGCACCAAGGCATTCTCTTCGTCTTCTAGATTTCATTCAGAAAAGAGCCATTCGCTTGATAAACAGCTCAACTCTCACAGATACCCTTCACCCTCTAGAACATAGAAGAAGAGTTGCAGACCAGTCATTACTCTACAGATATTTCCATGGCAGATGCTCCAGAGAAATAAAAACTCTTGTACCACCATTGGCCACATTTAGCCGAAGAACTCGGCACGCTGATCAGTCTCACCCATTTACTTTCAAGATTGACACTACAAGGACCAATCTTCATCAAGAATCCTTCTTTTACAGGGCTGCTACGGAATGGAATAAGATTCCAAAATCAGTTTTTCCAGAGAACTATGACCTGCAACTTTTCAAAAAGCGTGTCCACAATCATTTCCTTTCTATAATCCCTTCCCCTTCTAATAGTCGCAGTGCGGGCCGTCCGCGGCCCACACGATAGGTCTACCCTTTTTGCGACTATTTTCATTAAAAAAAAAAAAAAAAGAAATGTGAAAGAAATATCAAAAAAATGTGAACTGAATACAAAACATGCAAGGAGTGGAGATAGCTGAAGGAGCATTTGCAGATGACATAATACTGATTGCTGAAAATGAAGAACGATTACAATATAATATAGAAGTATGGAATAAAGCACTAAAGAGAAAACGGATAAAAATAAATAAAGATAAAACCAAAGTGATGACTATAGGAGATGAAGTAATACATATTATAATGGATAATATAAAAATAGAACAAATTAAAGAGTTTAAATATCTAGGAGTAACAATAGACGAAAAGGAAAGACAAGAAGCATAAATCAACGACAGAATCGAGAAAACCATAAAACTGTATTATGCAATGAAAAGGAAATTTATCGACAGAAAAGAAATTATTAACATATGGATGTGATTCTTGAATATTAACAAAAAATAAACCAAAAGTAGAATACAAGCAACATAAATGAAATATTTGAGAAAAATTAAAGGAGTGACAAGGAGAGATAAAATAAGAAATACACGAATAAGAGAAGAACTAGACATAGAAGATATTATTTCATTCATAGAACAAAAACCAATTGGGATGGTGGGGACACATACAGAGAATGCCAAACAGTAGACGTGTTAAACAAATCTATGAAGCAAAAACACAAAACAGGAAAAAAAGACCTAGAAAAACCTGGAACGACATGATAGGAAAGATTTTACAAGGAAGAAATAAAAAATGGAGCGAAGCAAAGACATTGACAAGAGACAGAAAAGATTGGAAGAGGTTTATAAAACAAGAATAAAATGATAACCGTAAAAGAGTTTAAGGTTATAATATATATATATATATATATATATATATATATATATATATATATATATTTCTTTCAAAATCCCACACTTATGCACTATTCTGATGTCGAATCGGAAAAGCAAGAATTATTTATTGACGCCACTTGCTTTAATCGATAAACAACAGTTATTCGAAAATATGCATTGGGCCATTTCTTCTGATGTATCGTGAATTCAACCGCCTCTTTTAATGTCGAAATTCGTTGACGATGCAGTTTGTTCTCCAGCTGTGGGAACCAAAAAAGCTCTACGGCGTATGATTCTTTAAAACGATGTTCCAAGTGCTCAAATAACCAAGTATATGAACTGATATGCAAGAGTTTGCATTGTCATGTTACAGAGTTATCTCTCGTTTTCGGCTTGTTATCCCTTTTTTTTGTGACGACTTTTGGCAAACAAAAATTGATCAAGCCTTTCTTAAACGATTTTTAAATTGTGTGTGATCCAACGCGAACATATTCGACCAAACTCTCAATAAACAAAAATCATATAAAATAGCACACAAAAAAGTAATACAATTATTCGGTACAATTATTTTAAAGTTTAATAGAATTAGTTAAACGCAGTTGCCGCCAATGTATACATAGCAATTTTTTAAAATAGCTACTTGTGCATTTTACACCAAACCATCTTCACAGGATAATAAAAGTGCAATGTAAAATAAAATCATCAACTTCTCATTAAATTTTATACATAAAGTCACGCCTTTTACCCATAGGGGTAGGCAGAGACCACTTCCTTCCACTTCCACTACGGTTCTTACACACATCTTTTGCTTCCTCTACTTTCATCAGTGCTCTCATGCATGCTCGTCGGTTGTTGGTACTCTTGACCTGGCCTTTCTTCAAAACAATGTTGATCTGATCGAGATATGTTCTCCGATATCAACCTTTACCGACTTGTCCATTCACACTCGCCATATAAATTTGTTTCGTCAATCTTCCTTCATCCATCCTTTCTACGTGTCCAAACCATCTAAGCATTCCTTTATCTATCTTTGTAACCACATCTTCTTTTATACCACAGCGTTCTTTTATCTCACTATTCTTTACTTTATCCAACCGAGTCACTCCGGCTATACTCCTCAGACTACTCATCTCCGCAGCATTAATCATATTTTCATGCTTCTTCTGCCAAACCAAACATTCATTACCATACATAAGTGTAGGAACCAACACACCTCTATGCACCGCCAGACGTGCCTTTTTTTGACACTTTCTGGCTATTCATAAAGCTATATTTTATCAAGTTATATTTATCAAATAGTTTTTCGTTGAAACGTATTCATTATGAATATAATCGAACATAAAAAAATTTAATTTTTCTCTATTAAATTCAAAAGTTCATATTAGACAAGTCTCATTATTTTTAGTCATTAAAACTTGATAAAATATTTGAAATAAATCCAAATCAAGGCTTTTAATACGAGTAGAATTTGCGCATGTACCGGGTGTACCACTAAACAAGGACGCCGGCTGTATCTCCGAAACTATTTGCCGCATAGGTTTCGAAAAAAAAAATATTTATGATGAAAGTGGCCAAGAGAAATAATCTGGAAAATATTTTTAAGATTCCAGGACAGCGGCTAGAGGGCGTAAATGCATTGGCCAGCTTAAAATACGGGTTTTCATGAGAATTTGATATATCAAGACATTAAAAACACTTTTTTCTTAATCTCGAGTGGATATCCAATCATTTCGATCAAAAAAAATTGCGCTAGCTCTTTAAATAAAAGAGGGAAGGAAGGATGAATAGCACTATGAAAAAACTCTTATTACTACATTTAGGTGTAACGAAATTCAACGAACTTGGTCTCATTATGAAGGGTTTTTTTAGTTCTTCCAGATAAATCATAAATCGAGTCGATTTAAATCTCGTGGTGGCCGCTAGATGGCACCGTTTTAAAAATCAGACAATTTGTCACGTCTTTTTTTCGTTCTCTAAAGTGTACTCTGCCAGCGGTCTCTCTACTGGCAAATTATGCCCGAGCTCAGCCGTAGAGGGTAGAAGAAAAAAAATATAAAAGTGAGCCGCGCCACCGACTTAGACGGTTCAAGCCGGAAACCCCTAGGTCTTATAGGCACTAGCAGAGCCACACGATAAACAACTAAGATTATGGTGAACCAAATAAATAAAATTATAGCTAAAATATATTGGATACTTTACTCACACAATAAAACAACGTACACAGCTCAATAGCAACATTATAACAAATATAGTCAAAATTAACAGCTATGGTAAATTTTCTTGCTAAAACAAACCAAAAATTTAAAATTTACAACTTTATAAAATAACCATAACAGAAGTAAGACTTTACCAAGTTACCAAAAAAAAAGTAAAACATATAAATCAACTCAATAATAACACTAACTCAAACGTTTACATAAGGCTGCTAATTTACTCATGTTTTAACCATTTACATAAAGATTTTCACTGCCAAAAAAATCGAGTTAATTTAAAAATATTTTTACAATGGTTGTCCTTTAAAATATCAAGATTGTAGGATATTTTCAAATAAGTAGGAAGAAAATATATTTTTTACTTGGACATAAAGAATTATTGAGAAGGTTATTTTAATCTAAGTTTAGTTTTGGCATATTGTCTAATGCAATAAATAGTTTCCAACAATGTACTATATTAATAAACCAAAACAAAACTTAATCGTGGTGTCAAAATAAGTTTCCAACAATGTACTATATTAATAAACTAAAACAAAACTTAATCGTGGTATCAAAATAAGTTACGGCGTTATATATTTAAAAATAAATCACTTATAACCTTTGGGTATACGAATTCACAAAGTACTATATTGATAAACTAAAACAAAACTTAATCGTGGTGTCAAAATGAGACACGGCGTTATATATTTAAAAATAAATCACTGATAACCTTTGGATATACGAATTCACATGTACTATATTAATAAACTAAAACAAAACTTAATCGTGGTGTCAAAATAAGTCACGGCGTTATGGCGTTATATATTTAAAAATAAATCACTTATAACCTTTGGGTATACGAATTCACTACTCCTGTGGCCTACTCCTGTGGCCGGTTTGATTATGGGACGGCACCTGCTAATTAACAATGGCTTCCCTCAAATAAATCCCGCTTGCGGCTATTTTAACTCGACACCAAAATCCAAAATATCAACAACGAAGGTAAGATAGAATGGTCAAGTTAAAAATTAAGTGGTTTTTATTCAAAATCCAATTAAGATGGCCCAAATACAGCCAGATATGAAAGAAATCCCATAGAGGTTCTGCACACGTGCTAATATCACACCGTCCCAAAAACTCTCACCAACACCCGACTTCGAAGACTCTCACCCAACTACTGACTCCCAGGCCGGAAATCAAGAAATGACACGGAATAAACGTCAAACCACAATCTTCTCAAGTCCGTGCTTCACAATCGCCTCGTCCGTGCTGTTAGCCAGCCCCATTCACACAGAAATGCAAACCAAACAATCGAATCCTATCCCTACAAGGTATGCAACACTATTTACAACGAATGATATATTTAAGTTACAACAAAATACGGTATGCAACTCTACTTACGAGTACCTAAGGAATACGAAATCATCAGAGACCCAATTAATAATGGAACTGTAGAAGGAAAAAAATAGGCACGTGACAAATTTTCCATTTTTTTTTGAGAATTTCAAATGGAACCATATATTTTTCTTGCTCTAATATGGAAGTAGAGCAAACGAGAAGAAAAATGGTGAAAACCGCGAGTTAATACCTCTTGACCTCTTTTTTACTAGTCATATTATTAATAAATACGGCAAACAATAAACACTTTTTAATTTTTCAAATATTTTTGTTGTGCTTTGAGCAATCATAATACGCAAAACTTTCGTCAATTTTCTTTTAATGAAAATATATTCACCCCAATATAGTTTTCTCATCTTGAAGTGTCAAATAATGTCAGCCTCTAAATCAACACGAATCCACAAACAAACAATCGAATCGCACGCAATCAAAAGATCCCTCTCGAAGATCCAGTAATTAGTAAGTTGATGGCTAAAAGTTCAGCTGCATTGCCTTGTTTGTCGATAGCAGTTAATTAGAAAACTTTCAGGCAAAAATGTCTGTGTTTTTATTACGATAAGAATGTTTTTAAACACGGTGCCATAGATAAATTAATGTATTGCTTGAGAATGTTACCAACGAAAAAAATGGGTTGGTTTTATTACAAAAATTGACTTGGTCTAGAATATTTATCAAAGAATATTAAAAAATTTTTAAACGCAATTTCTATGCCCTTTTTAAAGTCCAATAAGAACTAAATTTTTTTTATTTTATTTTATTTATTTGGGATACAAACAGGACAAACCCATAAAAGTATCCACTAATAGTTACGCATAATTTTACAAATTAGGTAAAAAAGAAAATATAAATATAATCATGTAACTACATTAAATAAAGTAAATACCAGTATAAAAAAAAAAGAGAGAACAAGAGTAGGTAATAAAACAAAATTAAATTTGCAAAAAATAGTCTTTCAGTAGTTTTTTAATCAAATCTGCACTGTGGTAAAAAATATCCATTTCAACAATACTGGACCATTTATTATAAGTATTTGTTATTCTGTGAGCAGGAGAATTTAGAAAATAATTGGTGAGTGCCTGATGTGTGTAAAAGGTATAATTGTTTCTAGTTGAGTGGCTGGGAATACGAAGTGTTATGAAGTTTGTAAGTTCAAGGCAATCTATATTGTTATTGAGGATTTTGTGAATAAACAGTACATCCGCAATTTGCCTACCATGCTCTAGTGAAATTATCTTTAAGTTGGAACGAATACTTTGTCTATCCACATCGGGATAAAATTTTCTTTTACAATATGAAATAAACTTGTTCTGGACTGTTTCTAATTTTGAAATATAGACCGAATAACGCGGGTTCCAAATAGTAGAACCAAACATTAACATACTATTTACGTATGCCATATATAATGATCTAACGGTAAGGGGATTTTGAAGTTTAAAACATGTTCTGTATATGAAGCCCAACTGCTGATTAGCTTTTCTAGTAATATTACAAATATGCCGATCGAAAAGTAATTTAGAGTCTAAAAGAATACCAAGATCCCTAATCGTATCTACAGCGTGTAATACGCTATTAGAAATTTCATATGTGTTGTAGTTCAAGTCTGAATTACAACGAGAAAATTGTATATAATTACACTTTGAGACATTTAAAAACAAATTATTTCTCACACAGTAGTCGGATAAATTGTCTAAGTCTAAATCAAAATATTTTAGGAAAAAGAAGAATTTTTTTCAAAAAATAGCTACACAATCATAAACCCTTGGACAAAATTATCGCAACAATATGAAAACAATATCAAAACAATTCGTTTGAATTTACACAAAAATGAACATTCTGTTATGGATTTATATGAAGTTTGTGAACTAATGGCCTCGTTGCCATTTTATTTCATATGCTAAACTTTAGGTCCCTTAACTAATTGGGAGTTGGGGTTGTTTCTTTTCCCATATTTAAAAACCTTGCAATGATATAATTATTTCCTTGCAATAAAAACCATAAAATTCATTTGTGAAGCATTTATGATCGAGTCCTGCCTGCTGGTTTATAAGGTAATCCTTCGGTTGGTAGGCCCTATAACGGCATGCAGCCTTTGTAACGGGCCGACCGAGCCGGAGATAATGGAAAATCATACGCAGGTAAAAGAAGTGCAGACCTGGCAGAGAAATTATCCGTAGCTTAGCTACTAAAAACATCAGTCAATTAACAGACACCATCGGGTGCAAACTGTATTTCCTCCGGCCAATACTTTGTATCATAGATTAAATAATTCTGGTAAAAGTATTTGTTATTAATTTAATAACACCCTTACGCATCGGCCTATTTACTACAATCATAAACCATAATAACATTAATATATTTGATTTAATAGAAATTAGTTGTTGTTTTATCGTTAAAAATATTTTTCATCTATATAACTCAAGGTAATCGTTATAAATAACAGTATTAATATTTTCTGTAATCCAGAATATAAAAAGATTGATGATCGGTCTCAAAATATACCGGTATTAAAATAATAAAGATGTTAAAGCTATCAATCTCCTTCAGACAGGTTTGTAATAATTCATGGAGTTCAGATTATATGGATAGTAAAAAATGATTGCGGAAGTTATCTTTTCAATACGTTTTTCGTAAGGGAAATGAAAGTGTTATCACAATGGATTATTTTGCAAAAGTTATCGCTACTTGTTGATTATCAAACATGTTGTTGGTATTTTGTTGATTTATTGTTAAACCAAATTCATTTCTACATTGATGAAATGTTATATTAGCGTCATCTGAAAATGAGTTGCAGGCGATGGTCAATGTTATGTATGCATGCATGTTATACCCTGAAAATCAAAGAAATGAAAATAAATGTGAGCTAAACGAAAGTAATGGTTTTTGAAAAAGAAGAAAACATGACAAACTGTAAAGTTCTGATTAAGAGAGAAGGAGTGGAACAAGTAAATGATTTTGTGTAGTTGGGTTCAAAGTTTACGAGAGATGGAAAGTATGACAGTGACATTAAGCTAAGGGTGTTGACAGAAAAACAAATGAATGGGGCACTTCATAGTTTTATGTGCAGCCAGAAAGTGTCAAAAAGGCACGTTTGGCTGTGCATAGAGGTGTGTTAGATCCTACACTTATGTTTGGTAGTGAATATTGGGTTTGGCAGAGGAAGCATGAAAATAGGATATATATATATATATATATATATATATGCGGAGATAAGTAGTCTGAGAGGTATAGCCGGAGTAACTTGGTTAAATAAATAAAGTAAAAAATAGTGAGATAAGAAAACGCTGTGGTATAAAAGAAGATGTGGTCACAAGATAGATAAAGGAATGCTTGGATGGTTTGGACACGTAGAAAGGATGGATGAAGGAAGATTGACGAAACAAATTTATAAGGCGAGTGTGAATGGGCAAATCGGTAGAGGTCAACCTCGGAGAACATATCTCGATCAGATCAACATTGTTTTGAAGAAAGGCCAGGTCAAGAGTACCAACAACCGACGAGCATGTATAAGAGCACTGATGAAAAAAGAAGAAGCAAAAGATGTGCGTGAGAAAAGTAGCAAGTGGGAAAAAGTGGTCTCTGCCTACCCCTAAGGGAAAAAGGCGTGACTATATGTATATATGAAATGTTATTTAAAACTAGCTGTTTCCCGCGACTAAGTCCGTGTAAAATTTAGTTTTGTCTTAATATCTTTAAATAAAAATTTAACATTTAACATTTATGGCGCGCTTGGAAGGTAACAACAACTGTTGGTGCCGCGATGCCGTGATGCAAAATCTTCGGGCAGCCTCGTAACCACTTGGCTCGTTCCGTCGCTTAGGCTTCGCCTACGTTACAAGTAACACTTTCATATAATATCAGACAGCCAGGCTGCTTTAAAAGCACTGAGCTCCAACAAGATAAATTCCAAACTTTTATGGATTTGTTTCGAATCCCCGGAGTAACTTCGTGACTACAACAGAGTGACGTTTCTGTGGGTACCTGGGCACCAAGGAGTGGAGGGAAACGAAAATGCCGACACCCTCGCAAAACAGGGAACAGAATCTGCGTTCACTGGACCAGAATCGGTCTTTGGAGTCACTACAAGTGCCGCCACTTTTGTTCATTGTTTTTTTTAGTATTATTATGATATAAACAGGGTTGCAGAATAAGTATAGTGTTTCACTCGTCGAAAATATTTTTTGACGCTCGTGAACTCGTCTGTGTCTTGGCTGGTAAATTGTTCTCTTGCTTTAAAAAATGTTAATTACGTCACTCGTAAAACAATATACTATTTCCAAAATCCTACACAAGTCATTATCTAACGTAATTAAGAACTGTATAAAAAGTAAAGTAAAGTAAAGTAAAGCATACTTTTTTTTTATAATCAAATACTACATACAGTTTGCGCAAACGAACTAGCAGGAAAAAGCTGGTTTTAAATAAAAAATTATTTACTATACTTAAATTTTATTTATAGCTTTCATTATTGCAAACAATACACAAAGATGATTCCAAAATACACAGAGTACAATTGGTGTCCAAAAAATGCAATTGTTGGTTTTGTAATAAAGGTAATAAAGAGTTAAAGACTACTAAACGAAATAAGAACAATTATATTTTAATATTAATTTTATAATTTAGGGGTTATCGATTAATTAGAGAAGTCCTAGGTGTTTAAAACTGTCCGATAAAATGCCATAGAAGGGGCTATGGAAGGCAACTTTTCAGCGCAAAGTCAATGGGAGAATGTGTAAAAAGAGTGTCATCTCCACTCCACGATGTGTAAATAAAAGAAGATTATTTTTAAAACCTGGATTAATTAGGTGAATACTCTGTTATTATTGATCATAATACTAACAAAATAATTTAAATCGGTGAGATACATTCAGCTAAAAGTATATAATTAATAATGCGAAGCGTCAAGGTCTTAAATGTTATCAAAACTGTTTTTCATTCCGACAAAATAAACCAAACTCAAAATTGTTTACAAAGTTAATTGAATTTAAAGTTGCAATTTGCCTTGGCATTTGGAATTATAAGTCAAGACAAAGGTTGCACTTTTGCTGCTATTTACGTCAAAGGTCAGTTAAAATTAATGGTGCCCTCAAAACGGTAAATATACTTTAGGAAGGTTAACAGAAACGTGAAACATTTCATTATTAATACTTTCTTACAATCGATATCCGAGTCTATGCCACTTTTTAAAGTTAATATTTGTTTTAGATCTCTTTTAAATAATCCTATATAAAAATTAAGCAAGCAAAATGATTTATACATAGAAGAATATATTATTTTTTATAATAAGAGTATAAAGTATCACCTATCTTTGTCAACTATTGCCGGCCACAGACCTACCCACCTGAATCAGTAAGAATTCCCGGTCAGCAAGGTGTAAAGGGTGATACCATTATCTTTTTTTCTATTTAGTATCTTTATGCCAAAACAGTAAAGCAATACAGATCCCATCAAAACAATGAATGTGAAATGAGAGCCAAGTTCAATATTATGATATATGCCTTGGTTGTTGACTTCAACGACAAAAGAAGTGAGATCTAAATGGGTGCCAAGTTCAATGGTCAATCCTGAAATTTATTTACTACTGGAGATTTGCTGGCCTATGTCACTCAGCTCTGGACAAACACTATTGAGAAGTTTGGTGAATCCCGTGCAATAGCCTTGAATATACCTAAAGCGTTTGACCGCGTTTGGCACCAGGCAATGTCTAAACAAGAAATTACTACATATATATTTTTAGGAAATATGCTAACGGAAGACGAAAAAATAATTGCAGAATTAGCACATAGAGCAAGCAAATCGAGAAGACTTTCCATAAGGACACAAAGATATCGACAAAGAGGTAAAAAAGAATATACAATATCGTTAGGATACCCAACAATAACAAACGCATACGCTAAATAAATAAAAAAAAAACACAAAATAAATCCAATGGAAATGAAACACTATAAAAATGGCAGGAGAAAACAAAGTAGGATTAAATAATAAATAAAGACATTAGAAAACTATTCAAAGAGGAACAAATTAAATTGGTTTGCACATAAAGTTAACATAAAACCTAACAAAATTACAAAAAGGGTAATAAAAGCAGGCAAACTAATCGAAAAACAAAGAGGCAGACCCAGAAGAAAATGAATAAACAAAATCAAAGAAATAGGACTAGAAAGGGAAATGAAATCAATAGCGTGGGCCAAATATGGAAAAACTGGATATAGGGTAAAAGATAACTAACCGACGCCCGAATAAGGCAGTAGAGATTAGAAAAGAAAAAAGTCAGTAATAAAAAAAAAACATTTTTAACGGTATAAAAACAGCAGGAAAACAATGCATTTCATTCCTCGACTAAATCAGCCTCATTTGATACGATTTGTGGTACAATGACATGTAGAAAGAGCAACAGTAACGTATTCCATTGTCTTTTAACCGCAAAGCAATTCAACTGTCACTAAACTATATAAATGTGTATAAGTTTTGTTATTAATATGCATAGTTTCTGTCGATGACAACATGTATAGAATATGACTGCGGAGGGGTGTTTCAACTTAAATCAAGTATTGAGCCAAGGCACTTAACAGAGGCGGAGAATTAGATTATAAGATAATATTGTATATTTTATTTTAAAAAATTTTAGTGTCACGATTAATAGAACAGTTATGATTAAACTAAAGCTAAAATTGTTTATTATTTTGTACAGCTGAAGTGTTTTTAAATAAAAAAAATATATATACATAAATATCTCTGGAACCATAAGGACTAGTGACTTGAAATTTGTTAGCAGCCTTTCTTTTGTAATATTATGACCAGATAAGAACGGATTGCACCCCTAAAAGAGATTAGTGTGGTGCCGTGGAAAGGGTTGGTCTAAATACTGACGAACAATTGCCTTTTATATATTATACTAATCAAATAAGTATCCTTTTAACAACTGATGTGTTTCTGATTTAAATAATTTATATTTATACGTACCCATATATTGTTACGTATTGCGACCGGCGGGGCATGTCCCTGTTTGATTGTACGCCTTGAGACGACGGCGCGTCGATTACAATGGAAAAAAATGTTTGATTCTTAGTAGGTAACAACAAACGCCACACCATTTTTAAATAACTTAAGACACTACAGCTACAAATAATGGCGTCACGAATACCTAATAAAATTTACTATTATAATTTTCGAAACAAAGAAACAACACGTTAAAAAAAATAAAAAAAAGTGACATGTATTCAAAAGTAAGTTAATCGATCCCTAATAAGTCATCTACTTAATCAACAGTGGCGTAGGTCGTTCTCATGTTATTTTACAAAATTTGCTATTATTAACAAAATAAATCAATACAAGCAATTGTTGTCTATATGACTGATTTAAATTTTTCTTGGATTTTCATTTAATGTTTCCCAACGTAGGGGTTGCTATTTGACATTTTAAAAAAGGGATGGTAGATGTTAAAGGGGTGCCACTTGAAAACAGCAGAATAACAGGTTTAAAAAAATCTCCTTGATTTAAAATTTGATGTGTTTTTTGTTTTTGCAAAATCAAAATTTATTTGAACCGGCTGGTTTTGATATAAAAGCACTGTACACAGGGGTACCACAGGGATCCCATATGGGCCCACTGCTGTTCAACTTGTTTGTATCGATCATAGAGTTTGTTTTCAATTATTCTGAATTTCTTATGTTTGCGGACGATCTCAAACTTTATAGAGCAATTACTTGCTGGGAGGATGCCGAATTTGTACAAAAAGATCTCGAAGCTTTTTCTATGTGGTGTAGAAATAATTTGTTAGAGGTAAACATCGATAAGTGTCAAATCATTACGTTCGCTAGAATTAGAAGTCCAATATTCTTTGAATATAAATTGAATAATATAGTTCTTAAAAGAGAAAAATTTATTCGAGATCTGGGAGTTAAATTTGATAGCGAAATTAATTTTAATCTTCAAGTATCAGAAATTGTGGCAAAAAGTCTTAAAATGCTAGGTTTTGTGTTGAGAATTTCTACTGATTTTTCAATTAAAACAAAAAAGATTTTATATTGTGCTTTCGTAAGATCCATTCTTGAGTATTGTTCGGTTATATAGGACCCATATTATAATGTAAATATCGATTTGATTGAGAATGTTCAAAAGAAATTCTTGAGGAATTGTGCTTTTCACTTTGGTATTCAACGAAATGAATATGAGTACAGTCAACTCTTAACCAAGTTAAATATAAAATCATTGGAAGATAGGAGAATTTCTATGAACTTGAGTTTCCTCTTCAAAATAATAAATAATGTGATCAACTGCCCAGAACTACTTCAACTAATAACTTTTCATATCAAACAAAAAGATACGAGAAATCCTGATATTTTTCATATAAATTATTTCCATACCAATTATGCTATGAACAGTCCGATTCCTCGTATTCTGAAGCTGGGAAATGAATGTCATAATAACATAGATTTGTTTAATGTGTCACTTCAGGTCTTTAAAAATCCATTGGAAAGGCTATAGCGTTTCCGAAACTTTTCATTACCTTACCATTTTCTTTTGTATGTACCGGATTGGTTACATCATTTTCTTTGTTAATACCAGATTTGTTTCATCTTTTAGTAATATAGTAACTAGACATAAGGATTCATTAATACTTTGTATTTCACACTTCGCTAAATGTTTTGTAAAATTCTAGTGTAGACATTAGACATAAGAGTTCAATAATATTTTATAGTTTATCACACTTTGTTAAATGTAAATTGGCTTTGCCGTTAAATAAATAAATAAATAAATTAAATGCCCAGTTTTTAGATATAAATGCTAATTTTAAATACTTTTCTTAACAGTAAAGTTCATAAATTACTTCTATATATATTCTTTATTCTTCATGAAGTTCTTAGGCTCATATTAATTCACTATTTTGTCTGTTTCATTCACTAAAATATTGCCAAACCGTTTACTTATTTTGCTTATTATCGTGAATTCTAAAAGCTAATGACTCATGACTTATAATGCCTGCCTTACTGATACCAGGTAACAAGTTGTTGTTATATTAAGATCATATTTTTATCGTGGATTTCTTCTTTTTCTTCTTTCTTTTTAATTAGGCTTAAGCCTGTTTATCTTCATCCGCCAGTCTTATACAGTGTGGAACAGCCAAATGGAATGAATTCGATAACGAATAAATGAGAGCGTGTTGGGAAAAACGCTTGGACACGTCGATTTGTATTTTTAAATGCGCATTTTTTTCAAAAAAAAATAATTATATAGGGTGTGTCATTTGACAGTGGCCGATACCAACTTTCTTATTTTAAATAATTATTATTTATTTTTTGGATTCTTCAGAAAATTCGGGACATAATTCATGTACAATGTCCCATACCTATCTTCAACTGTGTCGGAAATATTAAGTGTTTTTAGATGTATTACAAAAATTAACATTAAAAAAAAAATTAATTTTATTTCACAAATACTCAATACTTATTTCCCATTTAGCTCTTAATATGGAGAAAATAAGCAAAAACCATTAATGCGGTCCTTTTTACTGATATGAAATAAAAAAAATACAAAAACAGTTTTGTTTATTTTCGTATAAAACTCATAGCTTTAGCAACTTGTCTGTCTGCATGACAGTAGTGATCAGTGTCAGTGCCATTGTCGTTTGAATTTCGTTAACTGTACGTAATAATATCAGAAAAATAATTCATTTAACAGAAATGCACAAAATAACCAGCCTATGGAGATAACACACGGACACAAATGGAAGTTTCTCGCTTATTTCACGAAAATTTCCAAATTTGCCGCCTTTTTCCCAAGGAACAATTAGCAAAATAGAAAAACAGTTTCGCGAGCTTGGTCATGTAAGACAGACAAAAAAAGTAGTTGCCAATGAACTAAGCGATGATGCGAAATTGGATGTTATGCTTGACTTTTAAGTAAACCCACATAATTCTGGTCGAAAAGCAGCCTCACTGTTCAACATTAGCCACACATAAATTTTTCGAATATTAAAGGAAAGTAAAATGCATCCCTATAAAATGATGCCAACTCAGGAGCTCATGGAAGACGATTTCGACAGAAGAACGTATTATTGTGAACAAATGATGGAAATGTTAGATAACAATGTAATCCAATTAGAAGATGTTTTGTTTTCTGATGAGAGCACATTTACACTTCACGGTCATGTTAATCGTCAAAATTGCCGCTATTGGTCTAATGAGAATCCTCACTGGATGAGAGAGGAACATACGCAATATCCTGAAAAAGTTAATGTTTGGACAGGAATTGTTGAATATTATATCGTAGGTCTCTTTTTCATTGATGGCAACTTGAATGGAGATAAATATTTAGAACTGCTCCAAAATAATGTCGTGCCAACTTTGACAAACTTATATCCTGATCCAGCAAACCCACAAGTTCCTGCCAATATACTATGGTTTCAGCAAGATGGAGCACCGCCCCATTACCAAATCAATGTCCGGCAGTACCTGAACCAAAATTTTCCAAATCGGTGGATAGGGAGGCGCGGATCGATAGAATGGCCAGCACGATCTCCTGATTTGACGCAATTAGACTTCTTTTTGTGGGAATCTGTCACGCTTGCGATCAGATCAGTCACGCCAGAGATGTTGAGTAACGTTGGAAGACATTTCTATACCAGATTAGCATGTAGCCAAGACGTTCGCGGCGAACATTTTGAACATCTCTTACATTGAAATTATTGTTTTTTTGTTTTTTTTTAACATTATTTGTGAAATAAAATAATTATCTTTTTTTAATGTTAATTTTTGTAATACATCTGAAAATACTTAATATTTCCGAAACAGTTGAAGATAGGTATGGGACATTGTACATGAATTATGTCTAGAATTTTCTGAAGAATCCAAAAAATAAATAATATACGTAATAATATAATAACGGTTTTATAGATCTTGCTTTTCACCTGGGTGTTAATGTTTTTGTTTTTCCAAATAGAGTCGTTCAAACAACCTGCCACTCTCGCCGCCCTTGATGTTTGTTCTCTTACTTTCGCTTCAACGTCACCATGGCTGGACAGTTCTATACCCAAATATTTATACTTCATCTCGTGTTGTATGACCGCTCCATCTACTTTAAGTTTGCATCTTAACGGTGTGTTGATGATGTAATGCAACGTGTTTTTAAACCGGATATAGTCATGTTGAGTGTTTTAGCTGTTTGGTTAAACTGGTGGAGGAATTTTTGGAGATCAGCTTCGTTTTCTGCTATTAATCGTGGATTTTAAAATTAAATTTTTTATAAAATCTAATAATTCAAGATTAACGTGTTGAATTTTAAAATATGGTTATTAATGCAAAATTATAGTTTAAAACTTTATATCATTAAAATCTTTAGTTTAAAATGATGAAACCGGCTCCGACTTGTAGTTCATTAGGTATTTTATTTTATTTAAAAATTTAATATTTTGAAATAAAATGTATTAATTTAAATTGTCAAAAATAAAATATGTGCTTTGCCATTTTTTGCAAAATGATTATCTACATTTTTATATCGTCCGATTTTATGATTAGAAATTTAGGAAAAAAAATTGTATTTTCACTCTACAACTGCCAATTTTTTTTTATTTAAAATTAAATTATTGTTACTTTAAAACATTTTTTATTAAGCAACACTTATATTTATTATTCCGTAGGTATGCTTTCGCTGATACGAAATTTTGATAACAAATTTTAACCGGCGCTAATGCATTTCACTTTCCACTGACAAACCTGTTAATAATTTCCATCCAGAGTGGGTGATGATGGCGGCGAGTTACGATTCGAAATAGGGAAATTAACTACAACTCCGTGGAAATATATGCAATTACGAGAAGCGGCAACGTTGCGCTACTCGTTTCCGGTGTCTGGTGATCCCAGCCGTCGGCTACATAACTTTTCGTCTGGAATTTAACGGGAATTTGAGGAAAATTAAAAATGTAACGGAGTTTCAGATAATTAAATACTGCAAATTTATCAGCGATGTTTGTTCATTGGACCACGAAGCAACACAAATATTAATCAACAATATTTGGCGTATTTAAAATCGTGCATTTATTAATTTATAATCTTAAGTGAATACGTAGACGAATAAGGGTTATAAAAACTATAATAATAAACGTGTTTACTAAATTCTTCTAGATAATAAAAAACACGCTTTTAAAGTTAATCAAACTAAAAAGTAAAAAATAATTCCTAACATAGGAATAAAATTACTCACAAGAAAATTAATGTCACTGTTCTAAAAGCATGGGGTGCTTTCATTCCGAAACGCAGAGTTAGTTTAAAAATATCATACAGAGCACCCCACGCTTTTAGAACAGTGACATTAATTTTCTCGTCCGTAATTTTATTCTTATGTTAAGAATTATTTTTTACTTTTTAGTTTGATCAACTCTAAAAGCGTGTTTTTTAGTTCGATTTGTTTTACCCACTAAAAAAATTATGTATTAAATGGTAAAAGCACAAAAATAATGTATCGGCCGGGAATCAAACCCGGGCCGCCTGCGTGGCAGGCGAGCATTTGACCACCGAACCACCGATGCGATGTTAATATTTGTTCTGCGCGCATGCATCGTTCACGCGCTAGTTCTATCTCTCTTACTCTCATGTAAAGGATCGCTAAAGAAATTTAGGAATCCTGGCGAAAGTGATCAGGATAATCAGATATTTTAATCAAATTATTGCATTGTCGTCGGTCTTTGACAAGTGTGCAAAGTTAAATTAAATCTGATCGCTTAAAGTAGGGCAACATCAAGGCCAAAGAGTCAGTCACAAACTAACAAAAACCATACAAGCAAACAAAATACAGGTGAAACTAATATAAGCGTGTTTATAACCACCTAAGGAGAAGACCGGAACGAATGTAGTTCCAGGGATATGTGGAGGAGCTAAGGGCTCTTCAGCGCTATCCTTCCTAGCCTGGGTCCTCTAAATGATTGGCTAATTGTTGTTGTTTCGGTTAGTTAAATTTGGACCATAATACTACCAGCTTAAATAAAAATGGGACAGTACCAAGGTCACACTGAGTTATTTTTATAGTTTAATCGCCAAAAATATGGGAACTATTAATCGTATATAAACAACAATCAGCTTGTTGAAGAATGTTGTCACGTCTTTTTCGTTCTCTATTGAGTACTCTGCCAGCGGTCTCTCTACTGGCAAATTATGCCCGAGCTCAGCCGTAGAGGGTAGAAACAAAAAAGAAAAAAAAAGTGAGCCGCGCCACCAACTTAGACGGTTCAAGCCGGAAACCCCTAGGTCTTATAGGCACTAGCAGAGCCACACGATAAACAACTAAGATTATGGTGAACCAAATAAATGAAATTATAGCAAAAATATATTGGATACTTTACTCCTACAATAAATCAAAGTACACAGCTCAATAGCAAAATTATAACAAATATAGTCAAAATCAACAACCAACAATAAATCGAAGTACTCAGTTCAATAATAACATTATAACAAATATAGTCAAAATCAACAGCCAACAATAAATCGAAGTACTCAGTTCAATAATAACATTATAACAAATATAGTCAAAATCAACAGCCAACAATAAATCAAAGTACTCAGTTCAATAATAAAATTATAGCAAATATAATCAAAATTAACAGCTAATAATAAATCAAAAATCCAAAGTTTACGATTCCATAAAATAACCAAAACGAAAGTAAGAGTAACAAACTTTACCAAGTTACCAAAAAAAACGTATACAAGTCAACTGTTAATTAGCAGTTGCCGTTCCATTATCAAACCGGCCACAGGAGTAGTGAATTCGTATACCCAAAGGTTACAAGTGATTTATTTTAAAATATTTAAACGACGTGATTTGTTTTTGACACCACGATTAAGTTTTCTTTTAATTTATTAATATGGTACACTGTTGAAAACTATTTATTGCATTGGATAATATGCCAAGGCTGAACTTGGATTAAAATAATCTTCTCAATAATTCTTTATGTCCAAGTAAAAGTATATTTTCTTCATACTTATTTGTAAATATCCTACAATTTTGATATTTTAAAGGACAACCATTGTAAAAATATTTTTAAATAAATTTTATTGTTTTGGCAGTGTAAATCTTTATGTAAATGGTAAAAACATGAGTAAATTAGCAGCCTTATGTTAAGATAAACCGTAGAGGTTTTGCACACGTGTTAATATTACACCGTCCCAAAAACTCTCACCACACCACTCCCAAGACTGCCACCAAACGACTGACTCCAAACGACTCTACTTCCCAGGCCGGATATCAAGACATGACACGGAACACACGTCAACCAACAATATTCGCAAGTCCATGCTCCATCCACACAGAAATGCAAACCAAACAATAATATAACTGACAACACACAACAATCGAGGCCAAAAACCAAAGCAAAATCTAATAACGAAAAACCCCCCACTCAATCTCCATCGATTAACGAAAAATGCCACAGCCATTAACAATCGAATCCTATCACTACAAGATATGCAACGCTATTTACAACGAATGATATATTTAAGTTACAACAAAATACAGTACCTGAGGAATGCGAAACTATCAGAGACACAATTATAATGGAACTGTAGAAGGGAAAAAAATAGGCACGTGACAATGTTATTGGCTCTTGAATGTTTATGTTTGTCATTGTTCGGTTAGTATTTTAATGTTAATTATAGAGATTTTAATTATGGTATTAATTAAAAGAGTGACAAATGAAACTGATGGGAAAAAAGGGTATATGCAAGCGGGATTTAAAAAAAAGGAGATGTATGGATCAGGTCTTTTTATTACGAGGCATAGTCAAAAAATTCTTGGTTAGATGTCAAAAGGTCCACTGCGCTTTCGTGGGCTTGGAAAAGAGCTATGACAGAGTGGTAAGAAATGAATTGTATTCGTTATTGTCTATGTATGGGGTTAGCGGTAGTTTTGCTACGAGCACTGAAATCACTTTACGAGAATTCCAATGCTCGTGTCAGAATAAACGGAGCTTACACGGACTGGTTTTTATAAATTGTGATCTTAGATTTTCTGTTGAGTATACTGCTCCTTATTAGTTTAAGATAGGCATAATAGCATTTTTTTCCTTTTAGGATTCTTGCTCTTATTTCATCTTGGACGTTACCATTATTGGTAATTTTCGTGCCAAGGAAATTAAAAGTCTTGACGCTTTCGATCAGACCGCCGTTTTCATTAATATTTGTTAGTTGTATTGGGGGATTCCTGCAGCAGTACATATATTTCGTCTTGTCTTTGTTCACTCGCAGACCTACTTTGTTTACCTGTGGCTCAAACTCTATGGCGATTTGATTCAGTGAGGCGATGTCACGTGCAATTATTGTAATGTCGTCCTAAACCCAAGTTTTTGTGTGGTTTTATTTACGATGCTTCCAGTTCTATCGATTTTTTTGATAGCTGCTCCCAGCACTAGGTTGAAAAGCACTGCAAGAGAGCGTCTCCTTGTCCTACCCCGACTTTTATTTTAAATTCATCGCTGTACTGTTGTTGTACTCTTATAGCTGCTGTCGATTCGGTCATGGTAACTTCCACCATTTTTACTAACTTTCGGGTTATTCCTAGGAGGCTTAAACTTTGTAGCATTTTCTTTCTGTGTACTTTATCGAATACCTGTTTTAAATCTATAAAGAGATAATGCATATTTATGTTATATTCATAGCATTTCTCCTGTATTTGTCTTAACATACACATGTGGTCTGTGGTTGATCTATTCTTTCTGAATCCACATTGGTATTCGCTTAGTATTTCCTCTGAGTAGGGTGTCATTCGACTATTTAGAATCGCATTATTAAAATGTATTTCATCATAAATTTGGATATTATCATTACTTTCAATTATATTATTATCAGGAATTTCATTAATAATGTGAATATCTTCAATATTAAGCAATTCGTTACATTCATTATATAACTCAATCGGTCTCCGAAAAGCTATTTCACAAATATTACAACAAAAAATAAAACGCAAACAATAAAAATCTCCCGAGAAATTATTCATAACCAGCGCGCGCTAATGTTTTAAAACGTCTAAAGGGTGAGCACCTGAAAGCTAGATAGTCGACCGATGATTTAATAAATGCGTATTAGCGACGTTGATATTCAAAAATAAGCTGTGCTAAAAGAGGCGACCGATATGTTTTGTTAAATTCAGTATAACTTTTTACCGCATATCACAGTGCCCTGGTAAAATCATCTTTTTTAAACTGAGATTGGAAATACTATATGTTGATTGTTTATGCATTAATTATTATGTACGAATAAAACCCATTTTTATTTTTAGTAAATATAATTTTCCTTTATAAATTTATAATATTTATTAACACAGTATAACTTCAGGGGTTTCAATAATATTTCGGCAGAAAAAACTTTCTCCGCTGTCGTGGGAACTATAGTAGAAAATCAATTACGATGATTTATCTACGCAGAATAAAATGATTTCTGGTTTGCAGATCCTGCAAAATTAAAATTTCAAATTAAACATATTCCATCTGGGATTTAAAATGTACGCCTTTGTAATTAGATACGTATGCACGCATTTGATGTACGATCTAATGCGAAACATATTACCAGTATACAAAAAAGGAAATACAACATTTTCAACAATTTCCCGTCCTGTCTAACAAAGAAATATAACAGCTCCCAACCGGATATTGAACTTTTCACTTTTATATTTATAGAGACAGGACAAGATTGATACAGGCAGCTAACCTGCAATTTGGCATGTAAAAAAATTAGTTTAAATAACCAAAGTTAAATATATAACATATCGCAATGTTTTTTATAAACTTAATAGGTATAGATACATTTATTGGTAAAAGCCAAAATATAGATGCACGTCTAGCTACCAAAAACATTAGTATTTAACAGAATAACAGTGGTATATTTACTGCCTTTTAAGCTAGTATAAATAAGGTAAATTTGTGCCAATTAAAAAGTAAGGCCGATTTTTGTATTTATTTTATAACTGTCTTTTTGACTAATTACGAATTGACTGGAAAACAAACTAGAATTCTATCAGCCCAAAAAACAAGCGGGCTTCAGAAAAGGCTATGGAACAAACGATCATCTAATCTAATTGAAAAGTGTGTCGAATATAACAAACCATTAGTATTAATATTTGTAGACTATGAAAAGGCCTTCGACACCATAAACCAACAAAAAATGCTAGAAGCGCTGACAAAATGCCGAATTGACCATGGATACACAAATATAATTAAACATATATATATATATATATATATATATATATATATATATATATATATATATATATATATATATATATATATATATATTATATAAAAAAAAAGTGTCAAAAAAGGCACGTTTGGCGGTGCATAGAGGTGTGTTGGTTCCTACACTTATGTATGGTATATGGTATATGCTGCGGAGATGAGTAGTCTGAGAAGTATAGCCGGAGTGACTTGGTTGGATAAAGTTAAGAATAGTGAGATAAGAAAACGCTGTGGTGTAAAAGAAGATGTGGTCACAAAGATAGATAAAGGAATGCTTAGATGGTTTGGACACGTATAAAGGATGGATGAAGGAAGATTGACGAAACAAATTTATAAGGCGAGTGTGAATGGGCAAATCGGTAGAGGTCGACCTCGGAGAACATATCTCGATCAGATCAGCATTGTTTTGAAGAAAGGCCAGGTCAAGAGTACCAACAACCGAAGAGCATGTAAGAGAGCACTGATGAAAGTAGAGGAAGCAAAAGATGTGTGTACGAACCGTAGCAAGTGGAAGGAAGTGGTTTCTGCCTACCCCTATGGGAAAAAGGCGTGACTCTATGTATGTATATATATATATATATATATATATATATATATATATATATATATATATATATATATATATATATATATATATATATATATATATCAAAACGCCACAGCTAGCGTTAGAATAGGAGAGAGGCCAACCCAGAAATTTCGAGTACAACGCGGAGTACGTTAAGTAGATACCATATCACCGAAGCTGTTCACAACACTCCTGGAATACGTATGTAAAAGGGCTAATCTCACCGACAAGGAAATCAATATAAATGGAAAAAAAGCTCAGTCATCTGGGGTTTGCAGATGACATTGTGATAATAGCTGATCGGCTAGATGAGGCTACGGAACTGCTGAACGAGCTTTATGTTTCATCGTTAGGAGTGGAATTGAAAATAAACATGTCAAAAACTCAAGCAATGACAAATCTTGTTACTAGTGGAAACATGTACGTAGGAACAACAGCCATAGACCAGGTAAGGACATATAAATATCTGGGCCACGAGATTTGTATCGGAAGAGACAATCAAACCACCGAACTTCTACGTCGTATAGGGCTGACTTGGGGAGCTTTCGGCAAGTTGAGTTATGTTTTCAAATCTAACCTCCCAATATGCCTAAAGAAAAAGACCTTTAACCAATGTGTGTTACCGGTGTTGACCTACGGCGCAGAAACGCTAATCTTGACAAGGAGAACGGTTCAAAAGATCCGAGTGGCTCAAAGGGCGATGGAACGTGTGATGTTGGGGGTTTCTTTGAGAGACAAGATCCCAAACAGCGAAATAAGACTAAGGTCAAGAGTAGCTGATGCTGTTGAGAGAATAGCCACACTGAAATGGAATTGGGCAGGCCACGTCGCTAGAATGACGGATAACAGATGGACGAGGCGGTTACTGGAGTGGCGACCAAGAGACGAAGCATATCGGCCGCTCACCAACACGATGGACTGATGACATAAAGCGCTGCCAAACAAATTGGATGCTAGCGGCACAGGACCGATGCGAATGGAAAGTGATGAGGGAGATCTATGTTCAGCAGAGGACACGAGAAAATTGAGTGATGATGTCTTTTTGACAATTCCTTATGAATATTCCTGCCAGCAACAAAATGTATCTCTGTTTATTATTAATAATAATCCCGTTTTTGTAGACTTGGGGATTATCACTATAAAACTCCGCGACCACAAAAACTATCAATTCGATACTAATATCGGCGTTTTTAATAGTTTTATATTCTACCCCCATTTCATCCACAAAATTAGAATGTCACTATTAAACTCAGCGTCCTCGAAGACTATGAATTCAACACTAATATCAGCCGTTTTTAATAGTTTTAATATTTCATCCCCTTTTCACCCCTTTTGTTAATCCGATCGCTACCAAACTTTACAGGAACACCCGTTAATCTAAAGATTAACTGAAAATTTTATTAAAATGGGTTAAACGGTTTAAAAAAACATAAAAAAAAAACAAATAACTTAATCTGAGATTAAAAAAACTGCACGACATTTTATAAACGACAAACACCTGTAATGATTTGTCAATTGTCAACAATCCTAAAATAATCAAGGAAAAAAATATGAAACTAATCATCACTGCTCTTACAGATGGCATACCTTTAACATCAGTCTTAAGCTAGTATGACATACATACATATAGTCACGCCTTTTTCCCGTAGGGGTAGGCAGAGACCACTTGCTACATATTTTGCTTCCCCTACTTTCATCAGTGCTCTCATACATGCTCGTCGGTTGTCGGTACTCTTGACCTGGCCCTTCTTCAAAACAATGTCGATCTGATCGAGATCGATGTTCGCCGAGCAGTCGACCTCTACCGACTTCCGTCCATTCACACTCTCCTTTTAAATTTGTTTCGTCAATCTTTCTTCATCCATCCTTTCTACGTGTCCAAACCATCTAAGCATTCCTTTATTTATCTTTGTAACCACATCTTCTAGTATGAATAAAGTTAAATTTAATTAAAAAAATATTTTGATTTAATTTTATTGTTTTTATGCAACAATTTTATAGCAACGAATTTAGCATTATTATATTACCGCGAAGTATAAAGGGCGACCAGAAAGTCGTGTCTGCGCATGTCGATATGTTGCGAGTGAGTAATGGACTGTAGGTTTTGACTTAATTAAGTAAATTAGTGAATATAGAACATTTAGTATAGTAAAAACGACGTGCACGTGGTACGAGAGGTTGTTTTTTTTAAAAGAGTTGTCGATGTTTCTTCGTTGAGCAGCAGACGCGAAAGAGAAAAAGATTCCATGGTTTGTGTCGTTCATCCCCAAAGTCGCACATGTCAGGTAAGTGTGCATCCACTCGTCAGCCCGGTTATAAGAGAGAGATATCTCCCGTATATTTATCGTGGCAATATTCAAATGACAATATACAAATTCTCAGCGTTTTATAGGAACGAAACAGGATAGTCGTTTGTCATTTATCAGCTCACTGTGAACTGCAAAGTTGTGCCAAAGACATTTTAAGGTTAGAGTAATTTGTTTAATCGTAAATTATTTTATTTTATTTATTTTGCAATTTATAATAAAATGGCAGGCCAAATTTTAGAAGGTATACATATTCTACACTTTATGCTTGTAGAGTTTCATAAGGGTAGTAACGCAACAGTTGCTACCAAAAACATTTGCGATGTTTATCCAAATGCATAGACGTTCGTAATTGTCAAAGGTGGTTGTCTAAGTTTAAATCAGAAAGACCAACAACTTTAGCTAATGACATGTTAAGGGCAGAAGTGAAAGCAAATCCGTGTCAGACAATCGAAAAGCTGTCAAACACTCTTAAAAAACATTGGACAACCATCCAAGAGCATTTGCAGCAGATTGGGAAAGTAAGCAGAGAAGCTGTTTGGGTCCCGCATAATTTGTCTGAAGAAAACAAAGCTAAGCGATCCATTACATGCAACTTATTGCTTCATCGGCACAATACAAAAGCATCTTTTGATCGCTTGATGACTAAAGGTAAAAATGGATCCTTTATGATAATCCAAAAGGCAAAAGGCAGTGGCTTTCTTCGAATGAATCGCAACGAAGTACAGCTATTACGTCTCACGAAGGCACTTTTGTGTGTTTGGTGTATTATTCACACCTTTACTGTAAACAATTGGATCGAGTAAATCAATATTTAATTGAAAAATGACCAGCGATTGTCAAAAGACAAGGCGACATGCAAGACCGCGCTGCGCAAGACGAACCCTGAAAAAAATGAATGATTTGAGGTAGAAGGTATTGCCTCACCCAGCATACTCACCTGATATTGCGCCATCGGATTTTTATGTATTTTAATCGCTACCACATTTTTTAAGTGGCAAACAATTTAAAAATTTTTGATGACGTCCAAAATACCATCTCCAGATATTTTGCCCAAAAAAAACCAATTGATTTTTATCGATCCGGCATTAAAAATTTTCACACCTGATGATAAAATGTTAACGATAACAGGGGTGGTTACATCATTAATTAAAAAAATTTTACGGGTTGCACTCTGGGAGTGCCGGCAGAAGTGAAAACTTAAGTATTAAAGCGCGTGAAAATATTATTTTTAATCTGAAAAATATCGTCTCCAGATTTCCATAGTTTATGAATAATGCATTATTTTTTCGATTTCTTTCTTCCGCTTTTTGCTTGATCTTCTTTCAATATGGCGCTTTTCTTCCTACCTAGACTTTTTCGTTTTCGGCTACCTCGTTTTCGGTTTTGTCGCTTTTGGCTACGTCGTCTACGGCTTCTATTTTTTCTTCGTCTTCGAGCCTCCGTTATCGGCAAACCAAAACCTAATTTAAACCTTCCCCCGTTCTCTTTGATCAAACCAGCTTTCAGTCCAGTTTTTAATGATTTTTTAACACAAATTGATGCATTTTTTTTAACGGCTTCTTGCACTGATAAATTATTTGATCTAAAATTTTGTCGGGGGGAGAACCATTAGAGTCATTAAGACAAGCTATGGTGTCCATAACATCTGCTAAAAACGACACCTCTCCTTGGACCATTTTAATGCAGCAAAAGCAGAACTTAATCAATAAACTAATGAAAAGCACTTAAATTTTGAATTTAGCTACTAAATTAATTTGTCAAAATGACATAAAAAATGTACTTGAATTTGTCAGTTTGTTGAATAAGGTTGCCAAGTTACCAGTCAAGAAAAGTCGCATTTTATATTGCTCCAGTGAAATACATCCGTCTTACGAATTTTCGATCAGGCCACGTGTCCTGACGCGAATTTAACATTTTTTACCCATTACAAAAAAAGTTCACAGCGTGCCATAAGAAGTTATCACTTCAAAAAAAAAGTTGTTAAAAACTTTTTTGTTTGAATTTAATATAAAAAGGTCATTACTTTCCGGTCTCTCTAATACTAAATGAATGATTTTAAAGATACATCGTAAAATTAAAAATTAAAATATTTAAAATAATTTGGTAACAGGAAACAATCTTAAAAATTATCTAATTGTAAGAAAATAAAGGCTACTAAGAAAAAAGTTTTTAAATTTTGAATGGGAAGGCTCTGTATATACCTACCTATCGTACTAGGTAGATAATCAATCACTGTAATGGCGTTAAAATTTCGTACGTGTAGGTCAATTACTGTTTATCCCAAAGCTAAACACAAATGCCTCTTTAGGCGAGTAGTAGATTTACGAAATGACTTTACCATTATCGCATACAGGGAGTGAAGGCTTTATTTTATACAGTACGTCTATTCGCAAGCATCTTTTCACCTATAAAAATGACTTACAAAAAAAATAAAGCGGAGATACTCGTAGTTTTATATCATTTTGTCCTAATAGACAAGACTTTCAAAATAATACTTTTTAGTAATAGTCAAAATTTTAACTAGCCGTTCTTTTTGAATATTTTTTTTTACCCGGCCAACATTTAAAACTCTCATATAGATAAATCAGTAACGAAAGGTAAAAGATGACCAGTAATTAATTATAAATGAAATATTTTCAAAAATAGAAAAAAAAGACACGACAAAAACCAACTTACGTACAGCTCATTTCACCAATTACCGACAGTATCGGATCCGTCACCAAGGCATCGACTTAACGGGCGCATTGTGTTGAGAAGCACATTAGTAAATTCCCCTCTTAAAAATTTCTTGTTTATTATTATGCTTTTATTGAGAGGTTTTATTTTTTGCTTCATTATGAACAGAAATCGTTGATGTAGGTTTCGATGAGTTTTTTGGTTAGATATAGGCACAAATTTAATTATTTTAAAAGAGAATGCAACAAAAATAAATTATCGGTACATTTTTAATAAATATTTTTAATCATGTAGTTCTTACGGTAATATCAAGCATCAGATTTACAGTTATTATAATCGGAATCACTGACGTCGCTATCCTCATTTGGATTGTAAACAGCTTCGATGCGGTTTTCACGAACCCACCATTTCGCTATTAAATTTTCACATTTTGTGACACATTTTTTTCAAATTTCTGGAGTGACGGTATTAAGTACTCGTTGCCAGGTTTTCAAAACAGGTTTATCACTATAAACATTAGATCCAATGCGAGTGTCATAATAAGTTTTGCATATTTCCCAAATATACTAAATGGGATAAAATTGGCAATGATAAGGCAGAACTTAACATACGATGTCTATAACTGAGTATAACTGGATTCACTTTGTAATGTTTTTCTCTTTTGCGCTTTTTAGCTATTGATAGTAATTCCGGCTCGAAGAAATACTGTGGAAATGAAATATTTTCGTTCTTTAACCACTCTTTTATTTTCTGTACCGTCCAGGAGTTTGTTGGTTGCTTAGCTAAATTTTCCGAATGTTACTGAGCATTATCTAAAATAATGACAGATGGTTCATGTAGCAATGGTAATAGTTTCTCTTTTAACCATTTCACAAACATAGCTAGCTGTATTCATATTGTTATGATAATCAGCCAATTTTGGTTTTGATTTTGACAAAAATAAGAGATCCGTCCCATCAACAAAACCATGCTTTCCACCTGAATGCACAATAATGTGTCTTTTTCCTTCACCGTCGGTATGTTTTATAGACTTTATGTTTTCGTCCAGCCAAATTCTTTTTGTTCCACCTTTAGCAAAAATCCAAGTTTTATCCAGATGCACAAATGAAGAGCATTATTGTTTACAATGGGTATAATTTCTTAAAAATTCAATTCTTTGGTGCATGATTCTAGCTTTTTCACACAAAGCCTTTCGGTTGTCTTCCTTTTTAAAACCTATGTTTCAAAATTCTCCAAAGACTTGTTTAAGAAATTTCAAATACCTTTTATTCTTTTATTTTTTTTATTGAATCTTAAGAGACATGTTCTTTTTTTTACGCATTTTGTACACAATGTCGCGGATTTCAAATTTGAAGCTTCGGGAAAGTTAACAGTCCTTGAATGTCAGCGGGGTTTATATTTTTTAACTTTTTGTTTACTACTTCTATCTCTCACACTTTTTAAAACTTAGGTTAATTTTGTTTCAATAACACTAATCGCATTACACACACGCTTACGTATAGATAAAACTGGTAGCAACGGATCTCCATTTTACTTTTCCGCAGTAAAATAAGCGTATACATTTAATATTAATGCATTTACATCTAAAACACGTCGCGGCATTTTCGTGGTCTATTAAGTATACATATACTTGAAATCACAATCCGTACTATACGATTTTAATGTAGGTACTCATTACAATGATAACCCAGAATTACTTATTACTTTTTTAAAAATCTAATTGTTGTGGTATTGGTTCGGGCTAGTAAACATAAAAAAAACACAAAAATGAATCAACGAGCTAAATTAGAGCTTAAAAGCTTAGTTAATAAGTGAAATGTATGTGGATTACCTATCTACCTCTTTTATTATGTACAATAAATAGTCATTAAGAACAGGTTTGGTTGCAAAATTCACCGTGCCAACAAACAAACAAGAAGTCCCCTATAAAATAAAATTTGAATTTACTTTCGTACTACTTAAATGTACAGTTAAATACTGGTTATCAAATTTTTAACGATAATCCGAAATCGCCGTATATTCGTAAAATATGCTTAATGTGTAATTGACCTACGGATATTTAGTGTCCCAATATAATTATTAGGAGTCTGAAAGCACTTATTTACACATATAGTAACAGCACATATTTGTGTAAGAGTATGTGAAAGTTTGTTAGTTTAGATTATTTTTGAGTAGGAAAGGCGGTATTACCCTAAACTTTACTAGCTTTGAAAACATTATAACTTTATTGTTTTAATTAAACAAAACTTACGGTGACATTAATTTACTGTCAGGTACCTAGATGTTACCTTAATATTCTAGACGGGTATTTTGTTTTTACAATATGCTTAAAACTTTTCTTAATAGTTTATTATGCAACGAGAATTTAATGATGAATATTGAGACACTTGTATGAGTATAACGAACATATGCTGCAGGAGATCGGTGCAAATCGCAACACAATTTTTCCATTGCAAATTCATTTTAGTAAAAGAATCATTTGTAATCTTGAACAACTCGGTGGCTGTAGTTCTTCCTTCAATCTGTTTACAAAACAATAAATCTTCACATATTTTAGAACATTGACAGAATCTAATGTAGCAAATCAAATGATAATCATTACTAGAGTCAGTTGCTTCGTCAAGTTGTATAGCAAACAAGTTTCCAGTAAGCTCAGATTCAAGCTGCTGCTGCATATCAACTGATATATCGTTAATTCGTCGACAGATTGTATCATTTGACAGAGGAATATTGTTAAGTTGTGAAGTAAAATTTTCACCAAACATTATTTCTACAATGTCTTTGCAAGCGGGTAAAATAAGTTGCTCTGCAATAGTGTGCGGTTTTTTGCATTTAGATACTTTGTATGCCACTTTATATGATGCCAAGAGAGCCTTCTCATTTACTGCCAGTACTCTATGGAAGCTTGATTTTTGTTTTTTAAACAATCTGAGTTTCTCCACAAAAAAATCTCGCGGTTTATTGACATATTCTCTGTGCAGCGTTTCTAGATGCCTCTGTAATTTATTTGGTTTCATGCTATCTGCAGCCAATACTTTGGAACAGATAACGCATTGTGGTTTTTTTTCGTCACCTACTTCAAGGCTAGTAAAGCCCAAATTTAGGTATGATGGGTCATATTTTCTTGTTTTAGATTTCGGACGATTTTCACCTGAACCTGTCGATGTACAAGCCCCGTCATCCTCAAGTTTTCGTTTTAAAAATTTATCCATACTACATCTACTTATACACTCACACTTCACAATAATGCTTGCTTAGTGTTAAAACACCTTCACTGAGAGACTGAGAATACCGTATGTGCGCTTCTGTATTTATAGTCGCGTTCAGACAGTTCGAGAAAGATCGGGAAGCTTGAATACGTGGCACGAACGCCGCGAACTTTCCGACAGCATCTTTGGCGCTCTCGACGAGACAATGTTGCCTATTTTAGTCCAAATTCCTAGGTCTACGGATTGGGGGGCGCAACATTTTTTAAATTAAAACAGGGGGCGTGAATAACAAAAGTTTGAGAACCACTGCTATATATTTTTGTGGGTCTAATCGACATATTTTGCTATTTTAAATAAACTTTATTATATACACTAATCGAAGTATCGGCTCTTTTGTCTATGCATAAAATATTTCAAGGCTGCCGATACATATTTATCCCTCTCATCTAACCCCGCCTTCATCGGTTGAGATTTACACCTCCCGCTTTATCCTCCGAATAACCTTTATCAATCGTTAAGCCCCTTCTTACGTTTAAGAAATACGTGTTTAATAATTATATTTTTGTATTTTCGGAAAAATTGTGGCAAAATATTATTTTTTTATATTTATGCAGTATTTATTATAATATGCCATGAAATCTGGCTACAGCGCATTCAAGTTCCTAATAGCGATGCATTTAGAAAATTGATCAATAATTTTATTAAATATGTTTGCATTCGTCCGATTATTTTTTTATTCCCGTGCTTATCTATGGTCTTCAAATATTGACATTCATTGTACATATGTGTGTACGGTATTTTAACGTATCTTATCTGTCACGTGCTTACAGTATTGCCTTAATTTGTGATAAGTGTTCGAAATTATGGCACTTTTAATGCCTTTTCTTTAATATTTTGCGAGCGGTTTATTTTGAAATTTTGGGAGATTTTATTGGAAAGATAACAATCTTCACGAAAATTCATAAACATTTTTGGTGAAATTTTTATTACTTATAACATAATATATTATTTAAAAAAATGTACCATCAAAAGAGAGCATACATTAAAGGTTACATTTATGCTGACCACTTCGACCAATCCAGTGCGACCCAATCTGCGCATGCTTCATGCTTGGTTTGGCTCCTGTTTCCCGCGTTTGGCGATCTTTTTTTCGTCCCACAAACAAAGTATTAATTAATATTAATTTGTGAAGCAAACATGGTGAAGTAAGTTATATCTTAAAAGAATGAAAAGTTTTTTAACCTTAAATTTATTTTCAGCGATAAATTAGTAAATACGAAGAGGCCAAATGCAAACAATTATTAGTACTTTTATTGAAATTTGGTAAGTTTAAAGTAAAATCAAGCCAGGTAAGTGACAAATTTTATTTAGTTACATGCAATGAAATCTGCGACAAGGATTGTAGAGCATTGTATTGCAATTCTTGTAAAATCTGCATACATCGCTTTAAATGTGAGTGTGCAGAATTTGCAGTTAAAATGTTAGCGTGTAAACACATACACGCTGTTGCCTTATTTGAGCAGAGAAGCGAGTCTGTTTCAGTTCCTTTAAATGCAACTACAACAAGTTCTGAAGAGGATGAAGAAGATGTTTTGATAGTTGATGAACTTTAAACCAGCCAGAATAAGTACCAGCCTAATTTAAAATTGTTTTTGGAAGAAACCTATGAAAGTAAAAAAAAATAATATTAATTTAAAAAAAAGCGTGAGGTATGTTATTCAGATTGTATATATTGTTATTTTTGGTTCTTACTTTTTCCTTTTTTTCTTGCAGATATTTTAATTAATTATTTCTCTTTCAGGTTTTAAAATATTTATTTTAGCTACAACGTTCTTAACTAACATTTCTAACTTACGTTCCCAATCTAATATTCCATCAAATCTTTGACAGCCAATGCCTATCCTTTACTAATGTTGAAAGAATTAAGTAAGTAGTGTTATGTTTTAAAAAAATAATGAAATATCTCAAAAGTGATTGGATTTAGGTATAGGACATTGTGCACAAATTTTATCTAAAATTTCATGTAGAATTCAAAAATAAAATAAAAAATATTAGGTTTTATTTAAAATAAAGTTGAAGTCTACTTCCGGTATGACCGTAAGCGCCACATTCAGGACAACATTATATTTGAACTCAGCATCATCCAAAACCTACAGCTTCTTAATTTCAGAATTTTAACATAACTGTTTTGGGATATTTGTGTGATGAGTGTTAGGGAAATGATGCGCAATTCGAATTACTGTAACTACGTGTATTTATTAAAACGAAAGAAAACTTGGCAAGAGAGGTGATGTGCGTTAGTGTTGGTTAGGTGAGGTTCGTCGAGAGACTGTGACGGAGGCCGTTAAGAGACTGTGACGAAGGCCATTAAGGGACTGTGTCGGGGGCCGTTGAGAGACTGACTATCGGAAACTGACTGGCTCCGTGTACCTCTGTCCTTCCTTTTTATTTTTATCCCCCCGTCGTTGGTTTTTTGATGGTTTTTAGAAAATGCTTAACTTGGCGAAAAAGATTTTTTAGAGTTATGCAGATTAACATTGCTACTGCGAGTGTACATAAGTAGCTAAAAAGAAAAGAAGCTTCTGATCCTAAAGGTTAGGCTCGTATACGTGCTTTCTTGAAAATGACAAGACTTGGGATTAAAAAGGTCTTCAGTGAAATAAGTCGTCGGAATTTTGAGGATTCAAAAATGGGAAAATCCCGTTTCGTCGTCAGTGCATAAACTGTCCGTATGGCCGCTACATTGTATTTGCCATTATTTTAATCAAAACTTTTCGCGCTACACCCTGTATACCTATAATTAATCGATTGAATTGTTTAAAAATAAAAATAGGTTTTAATGGGTTTAATTATGTACCTACTGTAAACGATGTCAATTAGGAAATAAAACCGATAGTTAAATAATGAGGATGATTTTATTAAGTGTATAAATTAATGGGAGTGTATATGGACCCTAAAACCACACCATTTAAATTCTTGGTAAATCACGTTTGAGACAAAATCGTTAGGTAAGATAATAAGGTGGTCGTGCAACCAGCAGAATCCATCAGGCTATTGGATTTCATTATAGCTTAATCGAAAATTGCGATGCGATTTGATTTAGGTATAGTACGGTTACTTTCCGATACCATAGTCGTATCATAAAAATTTTTAAATTTGAATTAGAGTTGTCGAAATATATGTTTTGATTAAATAAATTTGGCTATTATTTTCTAGTGTGAATCAAAACAATGGTAATTATTTGGTAGCGGAATCCACCATATTTTTGGCCACAAAACACGAGAGTACCAACAACCTAAGAGGCACGTTCGAGAGAGCTGAGAAAAGTAGAAGAATCAAAAGATGTATGTAAAAACCTGTGAAGGAAGTGGTATCTGCCTTTCCCCACGGAAAAAAAGCGTGACTACCCAACTAGCAAAATGGAATTCTAAAAGGACTGAATTATTGTATTACAGTCGAATAGCATTGTTTTAAGGACTGTTTGTTTTTATTAAGCCTTTTGTTGCGATAAATTTGTTTTTTAAAGAAAATTGTTGTATTAAATGATTATATAGTGACTTTTACAATATATGCTATAACGAATTATACGATCATTTCTTTTAAAATGATATAATACTTTATAAGCAAGTTTATACAATATCAAAAATATCATTTTATAAGAATTTTATACCTACTTTATAAGAGTTTTATAATATACTATATAACTAGTAGCTACAACATTATAAAATACTTACTTAAGCTTGTCTTATTAAAGCTGTATATTGTATAATAAATATTTTATAGCATTCAATTGCGTTGCATTATAAAACACTTTTATACGTGAACTTTAAATACTATAAGCCTTTTTTCTTTATAAATGCCTTATAGGATAAAACAGTGTAAGATGAATAAATGTGTTCCAAAATCTACGTTATAAGACTGAAGTAACTTTTGCATTAAAATATTTTATTCAAATAACAGTACCATGGTAATATGAGCTACTTTCCAAATAACAAAACAGTGTGCTTTAGGGTGTTTTCATACGAGGGCGCAGGAAAAATTCCTATTACCATAATATGAGATCAGGCAACCTCTACTTTTCGCGAATCTCAATATAATTATTACTTGTCAAAAATAGTTGTATAGTGCCTAATATTCTTCGTTATAAAACAGTTTTATCGTATACCGTTTCATTTTACAATGAAATATTGTTTAAGGCATTTCTTTGGGATAAAATTGTTGTATTATAAATCGCCATGTTTAAATAAGGAATTCTTGTACCGGCTATCGCCGCCATTATAAGCAATTGAGTTGGAAACATGAAACTAAATTGAAAAATGTGACTTTATTATTATTTAAAAAATTATATTGTGAAAGAATTGTCATATGAAGTAATAAACTATTAAAATCATTAAAAGAAGGTAATTTTACGATTTTTTATTTTATTATTTTTTTAAGTATCTACTTGAAACTTAATCAAAATTAAAGCGCTTTATTTTTTTGCCAAACATATACCTTCAATCTATCAGTAAAATTTGCGGCGCATCAAAATTTGTGCTTTACAAAACTGGACACGCTTTTTGAAAAGTTGCAGGTCATAGTTCTCTGGAAAAACTGATTTTGGAAGCTTATTCCATTCCGTAGCAGCCCTGTAAAAAAAGGATTCTTGATGAAGATTGGTCTTGGTGTGTCAATCTGGGTGAGACTGATCAGCGTGCCGAGTTCTTCGGCCGATTGTGGCCAATGGTGGTACAAGAGTTTTTATTTCTCTGGAGCATCTGCCATGAAAATATCTGTAGAGCAATGACTGGTCTGCAACTCTTCTTCTATGTTCTAGGGGGTAAAGGGTATCTGTAAGAGTTGGGCTGTTTATCAAGCGAATGGCTCTTTTCTGAATGGAATCTAGAAGACGAAGAGAATGCCTTGGTGCTGAACCCCAAATATGCGAGCAATACTCCAGTAGAGGTCGGATTTGAGCCTTGTACGTCGTCAACAGTTGATCAGGAGTAAAAAACTTTATGGCTTTCCACAGAAAACGTAGCTTTTGACTTGCTAACTTTACCATTCTCTGCCATAATTTTAAGTTTAGATTATCAGCAGAATAGTGGTTTCATTTTTTGGAATGTTGTTCGGGCTGTCTTTATTCTACATCTTATTTCTCTATCTGGATTTAGATGTTCGGCGATATAACATTCAAGGTACTTAAACTGAGTTACTCTATCTATATTATTTGTATCAATCTGCAGTGAAGCATCAGGATGTGGTTGTCGACTAAAGACTATAAATTTTGTCTTGTTTATATTTATGTTAAGCCCCATTTTTTGTCCTTCTGCGTTTACACAGTTTAGTAGATGTTGCAGGTCTTCTAGTTTGTCACTTACTCGTAGAATGACAGTGTCGTCAGCATATGGTATCGTATTTATATATTCTTCATTGATTTGTACTCCCATTTCTTGTTCTTGCGTAGCTCGTTTAAAGATTTTATCTGAATATATGTTAAAAAGTAGTGGTGACAGTATGCAGCCCTGTCTGACGCCTCGTAGAATTTGGCTTTCTTCTGTGAGCTTTCTGTTTAGTCGTACTGCTGCTTTCTGTCTCCAGTATAAATTTTCGATAATTCTAACGTCTCTGCTGTCCACCTCCATGTTCCTTAAGATGTCTATAAGCTTTGTGTGTTGTACTCTGCCGAACGCCTTCTCGTAATCAACGAAACACACAAAAACGTCTTTGCGCAAACAGTGACTCTCTAGTTCCTAAAGCGTTTCTAAATCCAAATTGGGTTTTATCCAAATCTGCCTTACATTTGGCTCTTATCCTCCCGTGAATAATTTTAAAAAAGACCCTCAAGGTGTGGCTTAATTATAAATAAGCAATTTAAAAAAAATTATATTGTAATTAAAAATTCTTTTATAAATTTTTTATGAAATAAACAATTAATTTTTCATATTAAAATTAAAGTATATTAATAATATTTATTAATTATGATTTATGGTTTTTTGGGGTAAAATTTTTTATACAAAAAATTCTAACGATACAGAGAAAATTAGCATGGTCTCTAGGCAAGGATGCCACGCAAAATCGTTAAGCGTTCCATATTTTTGAGGTGAAACTACTATACGCGCAATTGGAGTAAAAATTCAAGGCCGCGTCACACGAGCTAGCAAGACAAAAATGTGTAACGATTCTTTAAAAAAAAAAACTAAAAAGTATTGCAACGAAAACTAAAATTACGTAAGAATAAACTTAACTCCCGACGCCTAAGTTACTTTAGCCAAAAAATTGTATCCCTTACTTACAAGATATTAATAAAAAACCTGTACAAATTCTTCTACAGTAATTATTCGCGTTTACAAGACTATGAACTGTAAGTGATGTTAAATGTAAAGACTGTTTTAATTTTATCCACAAATTACTTTTCTTGTGATTTGTTGTAACTCAATTGTGTTGTTTAGTGATTTTATTTAGAAAAGTGGATTTTTAAAAGTGTCGTGTAGTCGATATTATTGTGTGGGTCAGTGTCTCATTTTTTTAAAGTATAATAAAAACGTTACAAAGATAATCCACAATTATTGTTGTAAAAATTAAATTTATGAATTATTGTGACCAATACCAATAGCTAGAGTATTCACCAGATGGTATCGTATTTGAAGAATGAAGACTTTATATGTTAATAAAATAAACGTTTATTAGCTGGTAATACTTAAAATTATGATATACTTAAACCATATTTACATGTTTTTAATCTTAAGAAAATACAAAATTTATCATACAGAAATAAGGCTGACAAAAAAACATAATTTCTATGGTCAGGTGAAGTTAGAAATGGCCCTGTTAAACTCGACAGACTGTGATGAATTTCTATAATCAACTCATTTTAATTGTTTTTGTAGATATATTATTTGATACACATTCGGAGACATGAGTGAAACTTGCAATGAAAGAGAAATTAGTACGACAGAAATTGTGGAAGCGTTAAACAGTATGAAATTGGGCAAAGCTGTTGGGTACGACAGGATAACAGTTAAAATTCTAAAGGCTGGACAAAACGTAGTAAGTAGTCCGCTGTACCGCCTTTTTAGCCTTTGTTGGAGGAGTGGTAGCGTACCAGACGACTGGTGGAAGGCCGTTATCGTGCCGCTTTACAAGGGAAAAGGTTTGCAGCAGGTCTTTTCATTAGAAGGTATAGTCGAAAAATTCTTGGCTAGAAGTCAGAAGGTCTAATGCGCTTTTATAGACTTGGAAAAGGCCTATGATAGAGTGGTGAGGAGTGAATTTTGGTCTACATTGTCTATGTATGGGGTGAGTGGTAGTTTAATACGAGCACTGAAATCACTTTACGAGGATTCCACTGCTTGTGTCAGGATAAACGGAGCTTGCACGGACTAGTTTAACATCGAAAAAGGTGTGACACAGGGATATGTGGCTTCGCCATGGCTGTTTAATTTATACATAGACGATTGTTTAAAATATTTAAAGGTGAGTGCGTATGAATTAAAAATGAATGATTTGATCGTCAAATGCCTTCTTTACGCCAATGATCAAGTCATATTAGCGTTGCAGGAGATGGTTAATGTTATGCATGATGCCCTGAAAATCAAAGGGATGAAAATAAATGTAAGCAAAACGAAAGTAACGGTTTTTGAAAATGAAGAAAGCATGACAAACTGTAAAGTTCTGATCAAGGGAGAAAGAGTGGAACAAGTAAATGAATTTGTGTACTTGGGTTTAAAGTTTACGAAAATAGGAATAATGCTGCGGAGATGAGTAGTCTAAAAAGTATAGCCGGAGTGACTCGGTTGGATAAAGTAAATAATAGTGAGATAAGAGAACGCTGTGGTATAAAAGAAAATGTGGTTACAAAGGAATATTTTTGCAATTTACAACAAACTAACAACGAAGCAAAACACACTGAGCACAATTTTCTGTGACAAGTTATAATTACTTTCAAAATACATACATACATATAGTCTCGCCTTTTTCCCGTAGGGGTGGGCAGAGACCACTTTTTTATACTTGCTACGGTTCTTTCAAACGTCTTTCGTTTTGACACGTTCTGGCTGCATAAAGATATGCATTCCTTGCCAAGAACCTTCGCTCAATATCATATTTACACTTTCCGTCTTTCTTTTAAAAATCATTACTTTTGTCTCATTCATATTAACCTTTCGAAAGTCGCGCTTCTATCTGTGAGTCCGGGTCACCCCTTTTTATGTTGTAATCACTGGGATGGGTACCGTATTTGGCTGAGCGAATTAGTACCTTCATCTATCGTTACGATCTAACTCCAGTCATCTTTTGGCACTTGCTTTGTGATATTTTGTCGATCCAAAACAAGATAATATACTACTCGAGAAGTAGTGATGCTAGACATCAAAATGGAGTGGCGATTATCATTGATGAAACAATGAAGCATGCAGTGAAAATTTTTGTACCACGAGTGATGCTATTACAACTTGAAGCTTAATGCGTCACGCTTAATCTCATTCAAGTGTACGCACCCACAGGCGACAAAGAAGACCATGAATTAGGAGAGCGAAACGAGAGAGGGGAGCGTCTGCATCAGTTCTGCCAAGAAAACTCAATGGTTATTGCTAATACGCTTTTCGAACACCCCAAGCGGCGCCTGTATACCTGAAAATCACCACAAGATAACCCTCAGCATGTAGTCAGAAATCAAATAGACTATATTATGATAAAACAGAGATACAGGAACGCAGTAAGAGACACCAAAACATATCCGGGTGCGGATGTAGGCTCAGACCATGTATTCGTAATAGCGGAGATCAAGGTAAAACTCAAAAAAAATTAAGAAACCAGCAATAAATGCCAGAATTGATACGCAACAGCTGAGAGACATCAACATTACGAGAGACGTTACCAGGAATCTAAACAGGAACCTACAAAAGCAAAATGAGGAGGAAAGCGCAAACAATAATGAAAAGGAGCCAGAAGACATGTGGAGAAGCTTCAAGTTGGCAATTTTAGAGCCATGCAGAGAATACCTAAGACCAAGCAAAAGACACAAAAAACAAGACTGTATGACGGATGAGATTCTCGGGGTAATGGAAGAAGAAGACCCATCGAATCCCTTTCGACTCAACATTTGCCAAAGAAACATCGAGCTTTTAAACTCTCTCAAAACAATCTCTCGTGCCACGTGCAAAAACTCTAAATATTTATTAGTGAAAAGTGCAACTTGAATTTTTGATAACAGTAAAATGTTGAAAACTCCAACATTTTGCACACATTACGCGAAATTAAGGAAAATATGGATTACGCTAGGTTATACTCTAGGGAAAGATTAAGGGGAAGAGAAGTCCAGGAAGAAGAAGAATTTCCTGGCTTGCAACCTGCGCGAGTGGTTTGGAGCTACATCAACCGAGCTATTCCGTAGCGCAGTAAATAAAGTGCCTTGATGGTGCGGATAGGGCACTTAAAAAAAATGAAAAGTGCAACCCCGGGTTCCCGAAAACAAAGCAATCCACGCTTCACGCTGCCTACGCATCAAAAAGGTTGGTCACGTTTATACTTTATATATTTCTCGTACAGTCGCGTCGTCATTTATTCACTAATTTTCTATTTTATTAATTAATTATTAAACTTAAATATACAGTCCATTGCTAACTCGCAACACCATGTAATGTCACTATTGAATAACATTTAAATGCGACTTATTCAAATGATTTAGAAAATAATCTCATTTGGTGCTTGTATTTGCTGTGTGTATTCAAAAACATGGAAAAACTTTTATCATTTGAGATGTTTCTGATACGGCCTTGGAAATTTCTTTTGTCTATCTGTAACGACAGTTGTTGGCAATTCCCTTGATATCACGAAATGGCGCACAAAGTAAAATAAGTCTATTTCCGATATTCTTCGATCGTTATTTGTTCGCTGTCGCAGGTTAAATAAAAATTTTAACTCTTCTTCGTTTGCAAAAATTACTTTTTATTACTTTGTCGCCATCAGTTGCCAACAATGTAAAAAATTTAATTAATTATAAAAGTACTGTATTATTGCAGCGATGAAAAAGAAACGATCAAGTACATGCTCTAATATTTTAATGAAAAATGAAAATCCAAGTCGCCTTTTTACAGAAAGTTTCTTTTTTTATAAGGTTGTAACGTGCTTTTTTTTTCCCTTCTACATTTCCATTATAATTATATCTCTGATAATTTTATATTTCTCAAGTACTCGTAAATAGTGTCGCGTACCGTATTTTGTTGTAACTTAAATATATCATTTGTTGTAAATAGTGTTGCATACCTTATTGTGATAAGATTCAATTGTTAATGGCTATGGCATTTTTGTTGATCACTGGAAATTGAGTAAGGTATTTTCATTATAAGATTTTGCTTTAGTTTTTAGCCTCGATTATTGTGTATTATCGATTATATTATTGTCTGGTTTACATTTCTGTGTAGATGAGGCTAGCTATCAACACGGACGAACGCGATTCTTAGAGTGGAACATAGACTTGCGAATATTCTTGGTTGACGTCAATTTCCTTTCATATCTGGCTGTATTTGGGCCATCTTAATTGGATTTTGAAGACAAACCATTTGATTTTTAACTTGACCATTCTAACTTACCTCAGTTGTTGATATTTTTGGATTTCGGTGTAGAGTTAAAATGACCGCATGCGGGATTTATTTGAGGGAAGCCATTGTTGATTAGCAGGTGCCGTTCCATAACCAAACCGGCTACAGTAATTTTGCTGAAGTGTTTGACTTAAACCCTACAACATCTAGAGTTTTTTTTCTTCCTGGAGGATCCATCTCTGTACTTATCTGAAAGATCTGCCTTCTCTTGTTGGTACTAGAGGGTCCCAACTCCAGCGCTTTGGTCTGAAGGTCCAACTAGAAAACTAAGCACCTAGAACGCTTAACTTTTCCTGAAGAGGAGGCTAGCTCCCCGAATGGGGCCACCATGTAAACCAAGTATCACAGATAAGCATATCTAACTTTTGTTTATGTATGATAATTGAAATTTAGTGTGATCACATGTACGCTCCATATGAATCTTCATTTCTCTATCTAATTGTATTAATTTTTTTTTGTTGTACTTAATTTTGTATTTACTTGGCTTTAAGATTTATATTATCTGATCTTTAACTTTTTTTTTTTTAAATTGTTACACATTTTGGAATTCAACTTCAATTTGATTTACTTTTATTGATTGAGTAAAGTAATCTAATATATTTTAGTTATAGTTTTATTTATTTAGTTCACCATAATTTCAGTTGTTTATCGTGTGGCTCTGCTAGTGCCTACAAGACCTAGGGGTTTCCGGCTTGAATCGTTTAAGTCGGTGGCGCGGCTCACTTTTATATTTTTTTCTTCTACTCTCTACGGCTGAGCTCGGGCATAATTTGCCAGTAGAGAGACTGCTGGCAAAGAACTCTTAGAGAACGAACAAGACGTGGCAAGGTTTTGCTCGGAACTCGCCGGTTTGTCACAGTTCGGATTGCCATCAAACAATTTTTTTTTGTTCTTTTGGTAGATGAAAACCTCAAAAGACAGGAGAAATACTTGAAGCTTAGATTTTGCCATTACGTATATTAAATATCGGGTAATTATACGGCTTAGCTTGCACATCTTAGCCTGAACGTGAGAAAGACAAAGTGGCTAGCAGTTAGCAAATCAAACAACGTGGACGGACACCTGACAATTAACGGTCAACGAATTGAGCGAGTAGAAACTTTTAAATATCTTGGGTGTTATCTAAATGAGAAGTGGGACAGCATGCAGGAGATTCGTGCCAGAATAGAACAAGCTTGTGCTTCGTTCCTGAAAATGCGTAAAGTACTTTGCAGCAGAAATTTAAGCTTGCCTCTGCGCGTCCGAGTGCTTCGCTGTTACGTGTTTAGCATACTGTTTTATGGAATGGAAGCTTGGACTTTGACAGATGCGATGTGCAAAAAATTGGAGGCCTTTGAAATGTGGACGTACAGAAGGCTATTAAGAATCTCCTGGGTAGAAAGAGTGCGTAACACCGAGGTACTTCAACGCCTCGACAAGCAGCTGGAAGTTCTGTTTACACTAAAAAAGCGCAAACTGGAGTATTTTGGTCACATCTTAAGAAATGACAAGTATCGACTTTTAAAGCTTATTATAGAAGGGAAGATCGAAGGACGAAGAGGCCCGGGTAGAAGAAAGATATCCTGGCTAAAAAACTTAAGACAATGGTATGGAGTGAGCACTACCACATTGTTCCGCCGAGCTGTAGACAAGGTTCAGATAGCGCTGATGATTGCCAACGTCCGAGGAGGACAGGGCACCTAAAGAAGAAGAAGAAGAAGCTTGTACATCTCCGATTTCCTTGAAATTAAGTATGTTATAGAGAAAATTGTGTTGAGAAATTTGATACATATATAGGGCGCAAAAAGCAAAACTTCACTTAGTTTTTTAACTTTGAAGTTCCAGAAAAAGAAAAATATTTTATGCATCACACTCTTTCTTCACATGTCTTCATTATCTAAGGATGTCATGTGACTTCCTCAATTAATTATTATTAGCCTAACCTAACCTAACGTCGCGGAGATATTTTGTCCGGAGATCAAAACGCGTGTCACCTGCTGATACTCGTATGTTAAAACATTACGAATGAGGAAACTTTATAATTGTCAGTGGTCATTAAAAGTAATATTGGTACCAACCAAAGTAAAAGTCAAAGTAAATTTGATTTTAATGAAAGAAGAAGAGAAAAGTAAAAAAATTAAACAGTGCAACGAACATGTATTTATTTTTGGTTGTAAATCTTTTAATAAAGTGGGAGTAAAATATACATTCAAGTTTACTTGAGTGATTAAGAAATAAATTCCATCATGTAGTGTTAGTATTTTTATAGGCTTCTTACATGCGGCCGGTTTAACATTTTTATATTCGTAGCTGTCTTTTCGTAAAAAAAGGTTGCTCATCCCCGACGTGAAGTAATTTAAATTTGTCAATGCGAATGACATTTCCGAATTATTTATGCTTTTGAGTCACAATCCAAAACCCTACTGACAATACGAACGGTCTCTTTGATAGCAAAGACTCGTTTAACATTTACTTGAACCGATAAATAATTACTAATTACAATCCAATATAAAGCTATAGACGGTCTAGGAACTATTATCGAAATAATTAATGGAAATTTAGACGCAAATGACGCTTAACATTTTAATCACTCTATTACTGAACTTCAAAGTAATCAAAAAGTCATTAAAAAAAAAGTAAATATACAAATATATTTGTCTTAATATGTAATAAGAATTTATAACTAATTACTTAGCACTATTCAGTACGCTACTTATTAATTTACTAATTATTAATTAATTTACAAGGCAGACGTTGATCTGCCCGATCGTTGGATTGCCTTCTTTGGGAATATCACTATCAAAATCAGCGGCGTTAAAAACTATAAATTCGACACTACTAAACCGTTTTTAAAGGATTTTTATTCCATCCCCTTCCCACCCCTTGCGTAGGGTTGCTAACAACATTGGGGATATCACAATCAACCTCAGCGACTTTGACGACTTTGTATTTGTCAATAATATTACCGTTTCTAATAGTTTTTATATTTCACTCCCTACCCACCCCTTTCGTAGGGGTCCTATCAAAATTAGGAATGTAACTATCAAATTCAGGCCACCCCAAAACCTATAAATTCGACACTTATATCAGCTGTTTTTGATAGTTTTTAAATTCGATACCCCTTTTACCCCTATTGTAGGTGTGCTAACAAAATTGGTAATGTTACCATCAAACTCAGCCACCACAGAAATAATGAATTTGACACTAATATCAGCCGTTTTTTAATAGTTTTTATATTTTATTCCTGCTAACAACATTGAAGGTATCACAAACAAACTCAGCGACCTTGAAAACTATTAATTTGACACTAATATTGGCGTTTTTAACAGTTTTTATATTTCATCCCCTACCCACCCCTATCGTAGGAAAGTTTTGTTTCACTAAAACCACCCCTGGTATGTATTAAAAAACTTCTGAAAATTTCATCCTAATCGGTCCAGCCGTTTGGGAGTTTTTGTAAAACATACATGCATACATACAAACATTTTTTTATTTTTATATATTTATAGTTTTAGGTATAACAAATTTAATAAATTTTTTTAATCCTCTTCAACCCATACTCGCAGTAAGAGTATCTGTAAAAGACTGGATCGAGAAAAACCACAAAAACTACTGAGAAAGCATACCGGGAAACAAACACGGGAAAGAATACATCAAAGGACCGTGTCAAAAAAGGACGGCAGAACTGTAACCGATGAACATAAATCAGCTAAGAATTATTACGGGGCTCTTGACCGGTCAAGCACCAGTGAAAAAGCACCCCAACAAAATGGGACTCTATAATGGAGACCTGACCTGCAGATTGTGCGACAAGGATCCGAAAATAGTAAAACACATACTGTGCTGCTGCGGGACACTGGACCGCAAAAGACAGGCAATTTTTGGGCAGCCATCCGGTGACCCAGAACTGTATTGCTCCCACCCAGTACAGAACTTGGACAAACTTGCACAAGGTACGAAAGTACTGAATTCAATGATATAAAACCACATAGGCAAGATACAATGGGCCAACAGGCCTAAATGTTACCGGAGGCAATAGCCAGACGGACCCAAATAGGGGTGGAGTTTTAAGTGAGTGGACCTGATACAGTCAGTGGAGTCTTACAGTAGACCTTCTCTCTGGAATCTCCGAAGGGTAGGTGGCAAATCTTAGGAAATGAACCCCAAACAGATTTACTGGATTTATAAAACAATGATAATATCTATGGTCATGGAAGGTTCAGTAGTCTGGTGGACCAAAGGGTTACAACAGACAGCTAGAGCAAAGCTTGCTGGCCTTCAGCGGCACGTAGAAAAGACGTTCAAAGTCCTCTTTTCGAAAAGAGATGAATGGGTTAGGGGAGAAATTCTCTTCTCAGAGACTGAATACGTAATGTACACAGATGGCTCAAAAACCCCAGATGAAGTTGGGGTCGGTATTTTCAGCAGGAAACCAAAGATTAAAATATCTACCAGTCTTGGCAGGTATGCTATAACCTTTTAAGGCTAAAGTCTTCGCTATCGAATTTTGTGCAAGAGAGTTAACCAACAGACCTCTAGCAAATAAAAACATAAGTATGATATCAGACAGCCAGTCTGCTTTAAAAGCACTGAGCTCCACCAAGATAAATTCTAAACTTCTATGGAATTGCATGAAATCCTTAGTGCGAACAACAGGGTGACCCTACTGTGGGTACCTGGGCACCAGGGGGTGGAAGAAAATGAAATAGCCGGTTTTTGGAGTAACCACAAGTGCCGCCTAAACAATTATTTCAGACTGGGCGGAGAGGAAAATACTTACGTAATGGTCCAATATACCAGGGTAAACTCACTCGAAAGAGTTTCTACCTAAACCCTTGAGAAACACAACTAAGCAGATCCTAGAATGGAGCAGAAATGACCTGCGTATTCTAACAGGACTGCTTACAGGACATTGTCGTCCAAGATACCACCTCGGAAAGATAGGTCTGAACCAACAAACGAACTGTCGGTTTTGCTGCGTGGAAGATAAAGCTGGTGAACATATACTATGTTCATGCCCTGGCCTGGGAAAAATAAGGTTCAGCATATTTGGTAACACCAACCTAGAACCTACCGATTTAAAAAAAATCTCACCCTATACAACCATGAACTTTTGTGAAAAGGGCTGGATTATGCGGCGAACTGTAACCTCTAGGGGTGAGCCACAATGGACTTACTAAAGGTCGCAGTGGAGGGGCGACCACGCCCCACTCACATGATACCTAACCTAACCTACAGTGGACCTTGAGCTTTTGGGCTCATAACCTCTCGATAAAGGATTTTCTCTACCTCTGCAAAAAAAATCCCATTCTTGGTGACTCGTGCATGTTCATTTTCAGTCTTCATCAAGCGGAAATCGTCTTGATAATTGATTGAATAAAATAGTCAGCAGCATAGTTCCGGGGCACAGGTTTTACCCCAGATATTTATCTGGTGATAGAAAATAGGAGCCTTTGGAAGAAATATGCTAGGAGATTTGGTCACGCACAATACTTCAGTACCGTAGTCAATTTTGACGATTTTATTTTAACCCAAAACATACAATAGGTACTTTTAATAATATTTTCTTTCTGAAGCAGTTAAAAATAGTTAGCAAACCACTGTAACTGCGCGTGTGAAAATGATTGAATTGACTGCTGCAAGAAGAATTCGATTTTGTTTTTAACTTATTACAAATAAAACAACCTTAAACCTGTTAACAGAAAAAAACTGTCAATAAAATATCACACAGATAAAACTGCACATTTTTTTAACTAATAGTTTTAAAACAAAACTAATTTGACTATCATCCGATAATTTAAAAATCGTTTGTTACCGCTGCGCGAACATTCACTTTTACGTTTGATTTCTGCAAAAATTGATATTTTCAATGAGCGACTTTGTACTTTTTATTCGTGAAATATGCTATATATTAAATTTTTAGGATGGCTTAAATTTAAACTAACATTTTCTGTTTATTTTTTAATATTAGTATCATGAAGTCAGCTTCAAAAGCCGAATTTATGGACGATACGGGCAATGAAGCACTGTAAAGAATATCGACTATTATCTTCACAATCATTGACATTGAACGAAGGGTGTGTTGGCAGGAAAACAAATGAATGGGACACTGCATAGCTTTATGAACACCCAGAAAGTGTCAAAACAGGCATGTCTGGCGGTGCATAGAGGTGTGTTGGTTCCTACACTTATGTATGGTAGTGAATGTTGGGTTTGGCAGAAGAAGCATGAAAATAGGATTAACGCTGCGGAGATAAGTAGTCTGAGAAGTATAGCCGGAGCGCTGGAATGCTTAGATGGTTTGAACACGTAGAAAGGATGGATCAAGGAAGATTGACGAAACATATTTATATTGCGAGTGTAAATGGACGGAAGTCGGTAGAGTTCGACCTCGGCGAACATATCTCGATCAGATCGACATTGTTTTTAATAAAAAAAGGTTTAGAGTACCAACAACCGACGAGCATGCATGAGAGCACTGATGAAAGTAGAGGAAGCAAAAGATGTGTGTAAGAACCGTAGCAAGTGGAAGGAAGTAGTCTCTGCCTACCCCTATGGGAAAAAGGCGCGACTTTATGTATGTATGTATCATTTGTAAACAGGTCTTTTGGATAAGTTATTTCCTAACCTTTACCTATTTAAATTAACACACGCAGGAAATCTACGGTAATGTAATATCTTACATTAAAAACACTTAAAAGCATGTAATTTTATCACAATATTTTGGCGGTTTCAACATTTGTTAGTTCTATCATCTTTGTTGTAGCCGCCGCTACTAAAGATCACATAAATTTGGCAATTTACGTTTACAGATTGAAAAACGTTAAAACAAACAAACTTTGTTTAATGTAAAACATCGATGAACCGACTTATGTTCGGGGTTGTTAAATATTTACTTTTAAAAGTTAAAATGAGTATCGAAAGTTTATTAAACTTTGCATTTAATTGAGATGGTGTTGCTAAAAGATAAACTGTTTTTAATATAAAGTTTGTGTTACTGTAACGTAAAAGCAGAACTCACTTCTTCTCAATCGCTTAAAACTAGAATGGATTGTTGTGGAAGATTGACAAAAAATACTTTTTAATTTTACTCAATGCAACTAGACTAGACCTTTTTTTTATTAAAAAACAACCAGTTTGATTGACGAAATAATCAACAGAATAATCAACCAATTTTTTCCAAAAAAATTCTTGTTAATGATGCAGATGTATTTTTGTTAATATTGGTTACACTATATTCATTTTGTGGTAAAAATAAAAGGTCTGAAAATTTATAGCTCGCAGACGTTTTTTTTATTTTTAACACGCTTATATTAGTTTCACGTATGTTTGTTTGTAACTGACTATTTGGCCTCGATTTTGCTCTACTTTAAGCGATCAGATTTAATTTAAACTTCGCACACTTGTAAAAGACCGACGACAATGAAAAATTCGATCAAAATATCCGATTATCCTAATTAGTTTCGCCGGGATTCATATATTTCTTTAGGAATCCTTTACATGAGATTAAGAAAGATAAAACTAGAGCGTGAACTACGCATGCGCGCTGTTCTAATGTTATATTATAATTTACCCAACTAGCAACATGCGCACTCTCTTACATCCTGCGGTCACCGCGCTCAGCTACAACTCTGGTCTTCCTCTATCTCACGAGATATTTGTCTCGGACCTCTCTGACGCACGTTCACAGTTTTACTTTTTCAAATTCGACAACCATCATTCAGGACAGCCTTTTTGCGGGCAACCCTATATCATTGTGTTCGCAATAAAACAGCGCTTATTTTTATGTTTAATTTATGGATTAAACAAGTAGGTGAAAATAACTAGGACTAAAATACCTGTTTATACCTGGTAACCCAATAATGTGATTTTAAATTTTTTAATTAATTATAGCCTGGCCAGGATTTTTTCTGGCAACCTATTTTTTTTTATAACTTTTAACATACTAAATTACTTATACAATAATTTTTATCCATTAAACAGATTGGTGAATGTCGATTTTACTTCGAATTTTATTGAAATAGTCACTTTCTGCAGGGATTTTTATTAATTGAAATTTTAATTTAAAAAAGATTGTCAAAAAATAATTCAATATAAATTTTAATTGCAGTACCAGGATCGCCATTTTTTTTTCAGAATTCTTATATCCATTTTACGAGGTGACAACTACATTATATCATTGCAAAGAAGTTGAACAAACCCACGTCAAAGATGTCGCAAGTTTCGGTTGTTTCATTTTTAGTTTCTGGTTGACATAGGAAAAATATCACTTGGTTAAGAAACGCTGACTGACAATCTTGGCATTGACTAGTTGTCGGATTGTTAAAACATGAAATGATGACAATAAAATAAAAAAATCGCTTGCGTCATTCGAGTTGATTGGACTCATACAAAATGTAATATAATAATTATGTTAATTTTAATTAATATTTTACAAGGAATTTTTATTTTTAAATTAATACTTAATAAAAAATATATATTTAAAAAACATACAGTGTGAAACAGCCAAATGGAATAAATTCGATAACGAATAAATGAGAGCGTGTTGGTAAAAACGCTTGGACACGTCGAATTGTATTTTTAGATGCACTTTTTTCCAAAAAAAATATTTATATAGGGTGTGTCATGTGACAGTGGCTAATACCAACTTTCTTATTTTAAATACAACCCCCTGTATATCATTTATTTTTTGGATTGTTCAGAAAATTCTAGACATAATTCATGTACAATGTCCCATACCTATCTTCAACTGTTTCGGAAATATTAAGTGTTTTCAGATGTATTACAAAAATTAACATTAAAAAAAAATTATTTTATTTCACAAATAATGTAAAAAAAACACAAAAAAACATTTATTTCAATGTAAAAGATGTTCAATATGTTTGCCGCGAACGTCTTGGCAACATGCTAATCTGGTAGAGAAATGTCTTCTAACGTTACTCAACATCTCTGGCGTGACTGATCTAATCGTAAGCGTGATTCGTCTTTTTAAGTCATGTAAGTTGAGTGGTTTAGTTTTGTATACAATACTTTTGACATGTCCCCACAAAAAGAAGTCTAATGGCGTCAGATCAGGAGATCGTGCTTGCCATTCTATCGACCCGCGCCTCCCTATCCACCGATTTGGAAAATTTTGGTTCAGGTACTGCCGTACATTGATTTGGTAATGGGGCGGTGCTGAAACCACAGTATATTGACAGGAACTTGTAGGTTTGCTGGATCAGGATATAAGTTTGTCAAAGTTGGCACGACATTATTTTGGAGCAGTTCTAAATATTTATCTCCATTCAAGTTGCCATCAATGAAAAAGGGACCTACGATATGATTTACAACAATTCCTGTCCAAACATTAACTTTTTCAGGATATTGCGTATGTTCCTCTCTCATCCAGTAAGGATTCTCATTAGACCAATAGCGGAAATTTTGACGATTAACATGACTGTGAAGTGTAAATGTGCTCTCATCAGAAAACAAAACATCTTCTAATTGGATCACATTGTTATCTAACATTTTCATCATTTGTTCACAAAAATACGTTCTCCTGTCGAAATCGTCTTCCATGAGCTCCTGAGTTGGCATCATTTTATAGTGATGCATTTTACTTTCCTTTAATATTCGAAAAATTGATGTGTGGCTAATGATGAACAGTGAGGCTGCTTTTCGACCAGAATTATGTGGGTTTTCTTGAAACTCAAGCATAACATCCAATTTCGCATCATCGCTTAGTTCATTGGCAACTACTTTTTTTGTCTGTCTTACATGACCAAGCTCTTTTTTGTTAATTGTTCCTTGGGATATAGGCGGCAAATTTGGAAATTTTTCGTGAAATAAGCGAAAAACTTCATTGGTGTCCGAGTGTTATCTCCATAACCAATCATTTGTAGAATGGTTATTTTGTGCATTTCTTTTAAATGAACCATTTTTCTGATATTATTACGTACAGTTAACGAAATTTAAACGACAATAGCACTGACACTGATCACTACTGTCATGCAGACAGACTACAAGTTGCTAAGGCTATGAGTTTTATACGAAAATAAACAAAACTGTTTTTGTATTTTTTTTATTTCATATCAGTAAAAAGGAACGCATTAATGGTTTTTGCTTATTTTCTCAATATTAAGAGCTAAATGGGAAATAAGTATTGAGTGTAATGTAGCGAATTTGTGAAATAAAATAATTTTCTTTTTTTAATGTTAATTTTTGTAATATATCTGAAAACACTTAATATTTTCGAAACAGTTAAAGATAGGTATAGGACATTGTACATGAATTATGTCTAGAATTTTGTGAAGAATCCAAAAAATAAATAATATACAGAGAGTTGTATTTAAAATAAGAAAGTTGGTATCGGCCATTGTCACATGACACACCCTATATAATTATTTTTTGTTGAAAAAAATGCGCATCTAAAAATACAAATCGACGTGTCCAAGCGTTTTTACCAACACGCTCTTATTTATTTGTTATCGAATTTATTCCATTTGACTGTTCCACACTGTATAGAGTTATTAATAGGATATTAAACAACAAAAGTTTATAGTTTTTTTTAAAAATAAATTTGTTTAATTATTGTAAACAGTGAAGATGATAAATATAAAAAAAGCTCATTTCACCAATATACGACGGTATCGGATTGGTCACCGAGGCATCAAATGTCTTGAGGATAAAACCATTTAAATTAATCAACAAAACTATTTTGGATTTTTAAGTAATTATCGTTATTATATTACATGATGAATCTCAAGCAACTTTATTAAGTAAAAGTTCTTTAAAAAAATCTAGTAAGTTGTAAATGTTTAAATTCTAATGATTTCTTATTCAAAATTTTATTATCAGATTTTCAACTAGTAAATAAAAAGGTACATAAAAGTCAATTTTAACAATACGTTTGCCAGCGTGTCATCCGGAGCTAATCCAACAGAGAAAATATTAATATAAGCAATGGTGAAATATAAAGAGGCTGTCTCTGATACCACTTTTACCTGGACGAAGTGTAAAATTTATAGTAATATAAAAAAATGCAGAAACAGGTCGATTTTTGATTATAATTTACTATTTTTTAAAATGGTGAAAAACATTTGAGTGATGACGTCAGCACCAGTTTATTTTCCAATTTGCGGATTTTCCTTGCTGAGCTGATTCCAAAAATATATCACAAGTTAATTCAAATTTGTACAGGGTGAACGAAAACGCAAACGTTTGCCACGTTTATCGTTCTCTATAGAGTACTCTGCCAGCGGTCTCTTCACTGGCAAATTATGCCCGAGCTCAGCCTACCCTCTAGGTAGAAGAAAAAAAAATATAAAAGTAAGCCGCGCCACCGACTTAGACGGTTCAAGCCGGAAACCCCTAGGTCTTATAGGCACTAGCAGAGCCACACGATAAACAACTAAGATTATGGTGAACCAAATAAATGAAATTATAGCAAAAATATATTTGATACTTTACTCCTACAATAAATCCAAGTACACAGTTCAATAATAAAATTATAACAAATATAGTCAAAATTAACAGCCAACAATAAATCAAAGTACACAGTTCAATAATAAACTTATAACAAATATAGTAAAAATCAACAGCTAACAATAAATCAAAAATCCAAAGTTTACGATTCCATAAAATAACCAAAACAAAGGTAAGAGTAACAAACTTTACCAAGTTACCAAAAAAAACGTATACAAGTCAATTTTTTAATAATACTTAATCAAACGTTCACTTAAGGCTGCTAATTTACTCAAGTTTTTACCATTTACATAAAGATTTACACTGTTAAAACAATCGAGCTTATTTAAAAATATTTCTTTTTACAATGGCTGTCCTTCAAAATATTAATATTGTAGGATATTTACAAATAAGTATGAAGAAAAAATTTTTACTTGGACAAAAAGAACTATTGAGAAGATTACTTTAATCAAATTCGGCCTTGGCTTATTCAATGCAATAAATGGTTTTCAACAATGTACCATATTAATAAATTAAAACAAAACTTAATCATGGTGTCAAAAACAAATCAGGTCGTTTAAATATTCTAAAATAAATCACTTGTAACCTTTGGGTATACGAATTCACTACTCCTGTGGCCGGTTTGATTATGGAACGGCACCTGCTAATTAACGATGGCTTCCCTCAATCAAATCCCGCATGCGGTTATTTTAACTCGACACCAAAATCCAAAATATCAACAACAAAGGTAAGATAGAATGGTCAAGTTGAAAATTAAATGGTTTTTCTTCAAAATCCAATTAAGATGGCCCAAATACAGCCAGATATGAAAGAAAAACCGTAAAGGCTCCGCACACTTGTTAATATCAAATCGCCCCAAAAACTCTCACCACACCACTCCCAAGACTGCCACCGGATATCAAGAAAAATGACACGGAACCGACGTCAACCCACAATATTCACAAATCTATGTTCCACACTCAGAATCGCGCTCGTTCGTGTTGATAGCCAGCCCCATCCACACAGAAATGCAAACCAAACAATAATATAACCGACAACACACAACAATCGAGGCCAAAAACCAAATCAAAATCTAATAACAAAAACCCCCACTCAATCTCCATCGATTAACAAAAATGTCACAGCCATTAACAATCGAATCCTATCACTACAAGGTATGCAACACTATTTACAACGAATGATATATTTAAATTACAACAAAATACGGTAAGCGAAACTATTTACGAGTACCTGAGGAATACAAAACCATCAGAGACACAATTATAATGGAACTGTAGAAGGGAAAAAATAGGCACGTTACACGTTGTTTGTTATTATAACATTGTATTGTTGGCGTATTTCTTTTATTCACCATAAATCTTTGTGTTACAGAAAAAATTTCACTTTTGACACCACTGTTACGAATTTTAGTTCTTCCGTGCGTTCGGCGATTTAAAACTCTCGATACAGTAACAAAACAATGTTTATTCCAATACAATAAATACTACTTTTATTATTCACTTAGATATACAACTTTTACTACTTTTTATAACTATTTACATTTCTTAATTGATAAACACTTTTAAAACTGATACTGTCGGCTGCTGTCCTTTTTTTTATACCTATACGAATAACCACTAGAAGGGTCCAGTAATTTCTCGAATTAACCATTGTCTTCTATGCTCATTAAATATTCACCCTAGATTTGGTCAGCGCCGTCGGTTGACAGAGACGGATTCAATAAAATCGTAACAATACATTATCAAGAACTATTTAATGCAATATGATCTCTGAAAACGAAGCATTTGCGGACATACGTTTGTATAGCAACCTGTCATTATTTTTTCATGCAGAATCACCCCCTCAAATTTGTCGCACTTATTTACTAACACATTGTATGTTAGTATGTGTTCTGAAAATTATATCACGCCATTTCGTATGTTTTATATCGAACGATGGTTCATGTTAAACATTTTTATTAATTATTGCTGGTTAAATTAAGTACATAATTATTTTTAATTTTTTTTTTTATAACTGAAGTGTTAAAAATATACGCAACCTTTTATTTTTAATTGCAATCCTAATTTGGCAAATTTTCATTAATTTTCCTGGACTATTAGCACTTATCCTACGCATATACAAATAGACCGATGTTTTCAGTATCAAAATTTTGCAGTGTTGTAAAGCACAAAGTCCAGGAGATAATCCATTACCTCTACCAATATGCTAATGTCAAACTAGGTCTTGCGTGATAACGACTTCAACTATAATGCATTAGAGGATTAGTTGTTTAATAATTCCTTATAAGTATGGTACTATTATAATCATTTTTGTAGTTAATTGTCATGCCACCATAAGTTATAATAAGTAACTCGTATTATACAGTGAGTCCATAAAGAAACGCATAAATTCATTATGTATTAGCTGAATAAACAGTAATATGTAAAAATCACAAAACAAGGTCGATTTTTGATTTTATTTTACTATTTTTGAGAGAATAATCAATTATACAGGATGAATAACCTTTGAGTGTTGACGTTAGCACCAGTTTTTTTAAATAAAATACCCTCTCTTTTTAATTTGCGGATTTCCTTGCTGGATATTGAATATTTAAAGTATCCTAAGTTCCTGATTTGGAAGAAGACATTTGAATTCCTGCTTGACGAGCAACTTCCAGGTACAAGTTTCTGACTAGAGACTCCAGCTATGGATGTAGTCTGATGAATAGAGTACTTTATGCCAGTGAGATTTCATTTCATCTGTTTCCCAAAGTTAAACCTTTTCTTTCAAGTGGGCTTTGGAAAGTCCACAGAAGGGTTCTGGGCCGGAAAATTTTGTATTTACCCCTTCTTTGGCAAGAAAATCTGCCTTCGTTGCCTATAACTCCCTGTAAGTGTATGACTTCAGAATTTTTAGTGCTGCTTGGCTATCTGATAAAATATAGATTTCTGCCCTTCGGGTGTTTTTTTTATGCACTCCTGGGCACATGTCTCTATGGCATGTAATTCTTAAAGTATCCTAAGTTCCTGATTTGAAAGGAGACATTTGAGTTCCTGCTTAACAAGCAACTTCCAGGTACAAATTTCTGACTAGACTCCAGGTATGGATGCAGTCTGATGAATAGAGTAGTTGGACTCTCATCCTGGACAACAAAGTCTATTAGTGTTACTCGAAGTACTTGCTACTATATATATATATATATATATATATATATAGTAGCAAGTACTTCGAGTAACTATATATATATATATATATATATATATATATATATATATATATATATATATATATAACGGATTGTCTACAGCTGTTGCCGTCTCTCCGTCCCCAATCTCCATCTTGCTCTGTTAAAAACCTCGTTTTCTTCCAAACCTCTTTTAGCCATTGCCTCGTCTATATCGTCTTTCCAACTTCTCCGTGGTCGTCCCCTTTTCCTTCGTTCTGGTGGTATCCATTCCAGTACCTTCCTTGGCCATCTGTCAGTTGTCATCCGCTTTACATGTCCGAACCAAGTTAACTGCCGCTTTTCTACATCCTCGTGTATGTTTCTGTCCATTTGCATTTCATTTCGGATAACATCATTTCTAACCCTCTCAAGTCTAGACCTACAACAGCTCCTTCTCAAGAAATCCATCTCTGTTGCCAGAAGCTTATTCTTATTAGCCTTCGTTACGTCCCATAATTCGGAGCCGTATAGGGTGACACCTTGAACTAGACTCTTGTATATGTGTTTCTTTGTAGTTTTTTTAATTTTCTTGTCCCAGAGAAGAGAGTTCAGGGTTCTAGTTACGGCTCTACCTTTGTTGATTCTATCTTGGATTTCGTTATTACTGTTACCTTTTTTATTAAAAATTATTCCGAGATATTTACTGTGTTTTACTCCTCTTATTTTTTCAGTATCCAATACAAGGTCATTTATTTGGTCATCTCCTACCACCAAGTATTCGCATTTAGATAGATTCATCTGTAGACCCGCTGCCTCATATTCTTCCTTGAGCTTTCTAATCATATAATTGAGGTCATCCTCATCTTCGGCTATTACTATCTGGTCGTCCGCGAAGAAAAGTGTGAATAGCGTATCATCCCCCACCTTTAGTCCCATGCCTTTACACTTCTTCACCCAGTTCGTGAGGGCCCTGTCCAGGTAAATTTTGGAAAGGGTAGGAGACAGACAGCAACCCTGTCTTAATCCCTTAGTTGTCTTAAAGGGGCTAGTAAGTTTGTTTCCGATTTTTATTCTTGTAGTGTTCTGTTCGTAGTATTTTTGTGTAGCATAAATCAAGACAGGATTGATCTCGAGGTTTCCCATTTCCGTCCACAACCTAGACAAAGGCACGCTATCGTAGGCTTTCTCTAAATCTATAAGAGCTACATGGGTCTCTCTATTTCTTTGCACTCTCTTCTCTAAGGCTATCTTTAGGGTGAAAGCGTTGTCTACAGTCGAACGGCCTGCTCGAAAACCCGCTTGTTCTTCTGGCTGCTTATTAATTATTTCCTCTTCGATCAGATTTCGTAATATTCTGGAATATATTCTGCCCACAGTTGGTATTACCGCAATTCCCCTATAATTTCCTGGATGGTTTTTCGGACCTTTTTTGTGAATTGGGGAAGTGAAGGATTGTTTCCATTCTTCCGGGGTATTTTCTCCATTTAAACACCTCTCGAAAAGCTTTCTAAGCATATCCCATAGTTTAATAGGGCCGTACCTGACTAGTTCTGGACTTATTCCTCCCGGTCCTGGGGATTTTTTTAATTTGGTTTTTCTTACTGCGTCTTTAACTTGGTCTATTGTTAAATTAATTGTTTGATCTGGCTGTGTATATTCCCTGTACTCCAAGAAATCTAATCTTGTTTCAGTTAGTAGGTGTTTGAAGTGTTCTATCCATTCCTGGTCCGATATGTTATTTAGTGCAGTGCTACTTTTGCCTGTTGTTTTCAACGATCTTATTGTTTTCCAGGCTTCAGCGCTTTTGGAGCCGCCGATTTGACTGTCGATATATTCGCATATTGTTACTAAATACCTAAATTCTGGACAATTAAAGTTGATTAAGTGTCTTTTTTTTGGGCTCAGAAAACTAAAGTTTTAGACAAACCTAGGTCGTTGACCCAAATAATCATTAATAATAATTAAAATTGTTCTTTTGGGAAGTATATTGTAAATGAACGGTAGATTGTAACAATAGAAGTAAGCATACATAAATATCACTTTAAATTTGTTCAGGTTTTGAAAATAATTTGTAAAAGGGTTCTGATTTTAACAAATTTGCCCGTTTTATTTTTATTACACCTTGTACATTAGTATAAGTTGAAAGTATTGTTATGAGTAGCATAGGATTGCGAGGTTTTTGTATTTTTTTCCTTAAATAAAGTACATGGCGCTCAAATTTTTGTGAATACTTGTGTGTCTTTAGAATATGAAATTGAACAGTAATTAAATTTTCTTACTCAACATCAATGGACAAAACCAACATGCATATCACTCTCCGCCCAACCATGATCAGAATCGGTCAAAACATAACGATGGACATCTATAACTTTGAAAGTGTCAGACAGTTTAAATATCTCGGAGCCACAAAATGCTCGGACAATAACAGCAACAAAGAAATTAAAGCACAAATACAAAGTGGCAATGGGTGCTTCTTTGAGATGCGGACTATTTTACCATCAAAAATGGTGTCAAGACTGTCAAAAATTAAAGTGTACCGGGCGGTAATCAGCTGCGAAACTTGGACCTCTACGAAGCATAATAAGCTCCTACTGAAGCGATTTGAAAGAAGGATCCTGAGGAGAATATTTGCCCCCGTCAAGGACCCAATCACCGAACAATATCGAATAAGGACAAATGTGGAAGTCCAGTAACTATATCAAAAACCGGACATAGTTAAATCCAAAAAATCAATGCGCCTGAGGTGGGCTGGACATGTCGAGAGAGAACCTGACGACCGACTAATCAAGGCAGTGTAGGAAGAAAATCCGGTCGGAAAGAGACCGCTGGGTTTACCGACATCGGTGGAGGCAAATCATTAACACAGCGAAGACCTACGAAGGGTTGTAGAGCTACACCGAAGAAGGTCTACCTTGGAATTGTACTTGAATAATTATAACAGTTTTTAACGTCAAATTAAAAAAAAAACAAATGTCAAAAAATACTTTTTCTGTTTAGTCGAGCGGGTACATTACTAAGTGGATAGATGATACTGTTACAAATCCGGTCCTGTCGGCAACCGAGGAATCGACCGCGGCTGAGGTGCGTATTGACGACCGCTTAGTAGGCCGCCGCGCGGTCTCGCAAGGTCAAGCAACTTCTCGAAACCGCGTCGCGGAGGTAGAGAAACAGGTAAAATGATCTGGAATTGTGATATAGAGGTATAAAAAGAACAGCGGTCGTAACAAGGGACAGTATTAGTTTTAAAAGTGTTTATGATTTAATAAATCTAAATAGTTATAAAAAGTTGTAAAAGTTGTATATCTAGGTGATTTATAAAAGTAGAATTTATTGTATTGGAATAAACATTGTTTTGTTACTGTATCAAGAGTTTTAAATCGCCAAACCCACGAAAAAACTAACATTCGTAACAGTGGTATCAGAAGTGAAATTTTTTCTGTAACAAAAAGATTTATGGTGAATACAAGAAATACGCCAAAAATACAATGTTATAATAACAAACAAATTTTGCGTTTTCGTTCACCCTGTACCAATTTGAATTAACTTGTGATATATTTTTGGAATCAGATCAGCAAGGGAAATGCACAAATTGGAAAATAAACTGGTGCTGACGTCATCACTTAAATGTTATTCGCCCATTTAAAAAATAGTAAATTATAATCAAAAATCGACCTGTTTCTGCATTTTTTTATATTACTGTTTATTTAGGTAATAATGAATTCGTGCGTTACTTTACTGATAGAAAAAAGTTTTTAACTATCAGTCGGAAAAACATATTAAAAATCCAAATCCAATTATTACGCTATTTAAAATGTTATGGAGGGTGGCTGTATAGAGCATTTGCTTAAAATTTATTATTTACAATCTAGTTTACTTTATGGCTAACAATAAACTGAATAATGTGTGCATAAACAAACACAAAATAAAAATACTTCAGGGGATACAAAACGCAAATACAAAGTAAACATACTATATTAATAATGATAGCGACACACGAAATATTAACTATAGCGCGCCTTTTACTACCATAGAAGCATAGAAAAATATACGGGGTTTTTTAAATTTACGGAATAAATTTTGCAGATGATTTTTCGATGAAAATAAAAAGAGATCTGACCATAAAAATCCTACGACTAAGGGCTATATTTCACCGAGACACCATGATGGCGCAACAAATTGCTGACTCCAACAAAATGTATAAAGCTTTCTAGAAAGTATCTAACCTGGTGTCCGCTTGGTTGCGCCACCAATAGAAACACCAGGTGAGAAACTCTCTATAAAGCTGTATACATTTTATTAGTATCGGCTACTGGTTGCGCTACCAATGGTGTTTTTAAGCTACCAAACCGAGACACCATATGAACACCCACACACTTACTATATTGGGTTATTTTTTGGGGATTTTTTTATCTGGGGTAGTTCTTGGAGGAACAATTTAAAGTTGGTATATTTTAAAATTAGAAGTTCCCACTTTAACTTTCCAGCGGGAAGTGTCCCACCAACTTGGGAACACCCCTGAACATGTTCCAATAAGAAAATCAATGTAATAGAAACTTATTTTAAATGGCTACTCACTTAAACATCTTTGGCATAAATAAATTGGTAATTTTATTTTGTTAAATAATAAATCAAGAAGAAGCATATTCAGAACTAAAACCAATTAAAACTGGTGTGCCATAGGGAAGTGTAGTGGGTCCGGTCCTGTACCTCTTATACACGTGCGACATACCACAACTAGAAAATATTACTATTGCTACTTTTGCTGACGATACAGCTATAGTATCAGTAGGTAAAAATAGTGAAGAAGCAACTGAAAAACTACAGACAGCTGTCAACAGAATAAATACCTGGGTGGACCTATCGTGTGGGCCGCAGACGGCCCGCACTGCGACTATTAGAAGTGGAAGGGAAGGGGAAGGGATTATAGAAAGGAAATGATTGTGGACACGCTTTTTAAAAAGTTGCAGGTCATAGTTCTCTGGAAAAACTGATTTTGGAAGCTTATTCCATTCCGTAGCAGCCCTGTAAAAGAAGGATTCTTGATGAAGATTGGTCCTTGTAGTGTCAATCTTGAGAGTAAATGGGTGAGACTGATCAGCGTGCCGAGTTCTTCGGCCGAATGTGGCCAATGGTGGTACAAGAGTTTTTATTTCTCTGGAGCATCTGCCATGGAAATATCTATAGAGCAATGACTGGTCTGCAACTCTTCTTCTATGTTCTAGAGGGTGAAGGGTATCTGTGAGAGTTGAGCTGTTTATCAAACGAATGGCTCTTTTCTGAATGGAATCTAGAAGACGAAGAGAATGCCTTGGTGCTGAACCCCAAATGTGCGAGCAATACTCCAGTAAAGGTCGGATTTGAGCCTTGTACGTCGTCAACAGTTGATCAGGAGTAAAAAACTTTCTAGCTTTCCACAGAAAACCTAGCCTCTGGCTTGCCGACTTTGCGATGTTAGCAACATGGTCATGCCAAGACATATTATTGGACACCGTGACTCCCAAAATCGAGATGGAGGGACTTGGTTCAAGGGTATTTTCGGACATTGTGATGGGATGATTTGAGGAATTCACTTTCTTGGAAAACGTGGCACTTTGTTTTTTTTTGGGCGTTGAACTGAACAAGATTGTTGGTTCCCCACTCGACGATTGCTTCAAGATCTCTATTGATGGAATCAACCTGTTCCTGCCTGAGTCTATTTGTATCATTCACCGAAAGTGATCGATAGGTTGTTAAAGTTGAGACAAGTGTGCTATCGTCTGCGAAACTGTAAATGGGGTTCGTGGTGGTTTTCAAGAGGTCGTTGATGTGTAAAAGAAATAAGGTGGGGGACAGGATGGAACCCTGGGGGACCCCGGCATTGGTTTTAAACGTAACCCCGTCTGCCAGAACCGAAGGAACACTACTGAGTATACATTAGTTTAAGACTTAAAAGTATAAATTTAGGTTAGAATAGAATTGCTCATTGGTCTATTTTGACCAGATTGTAATATAATAAAATGTTCAATAAAGTGAATATTTAACAAAAAAAACAAAATTTAAATTTTAGATAGATATAAATTTTCTTTAATGCTACCACAAATAGAATATTTTTTATGGCTACGTCTATGTGCGTTATATTGTAAAAAGTTTTTGAAACTGTGTGAATTTCTTGGGTGAACATTATTTCTAGGTGTATGCTTACGGCGAAAACTGTTTCGCCTTTCTCCAGGGACAAGTCAAATTCTGGGAAAGTTTCACAATGAAGCGGGGAACTGGGGAATTTTGGAGTATTAAGCAAATTAAGAGGGTCGGAAAATCGTGTACGCATACGTTTATTTTAAGTTTGTCGTATGTTAAATGGTAATGGAAAATAAGGGAGGCTAATGGATGATGCTAACCTAATCAATAATATAAAAAATAAAACTAAGAAATACAATTAATTAGTAATTAAATGCACAGGTAGACTAGCGAATAAAGGTTTCCATTATAAAAAGTAACTGTGGCGATGGCCAATAAAATTAAAAAAATTAAGTACCCTATGTTTCGCAGACGACCAAATCGTAATAGCACAGGATTATGATGATTTAAGCTATAGGACTCGAAAACTTATAGAAAAGTACAAGAAATGGGGCCTCGAATTTAACATAAAAAAACAGAGTGCATGTGCATTGGTGGTCTAGCACAAGACATTGACTTGGATGATGGAACAAAGATTAAATATATAAATACTTGGGAATGAAGATAACACACGATGGGCTACTCGACACGGCAATCAAAGAACACACAAGGCAGAAAAGTTATCTTCATGATGAACAGAATCTTATGGGATCAAACTATATCGAAAACTAATAAACAAAAAATATATAATACCATCCTTAAAAGCATTATAACCTACGGTACTGAAACATGGTAAATAAAACAGTCTACAAAAAAAATGCTAATAACAACTGAGATGGACTTCTGGAGGAGATCTGCGGGTAAATCAAGAAGAGACAGGATACACAACAACAGAATAAAAGATATAATGGTTGCCAGACACACGATTGTTGATGATATAAGAACAAAACAGTTAATATGGTATGGTCACATCCAAAGAATGTCAGACGATAGGTTACCAAAACAAATTTTGACATGGACACCCCAACGGAAGAGAGGAAGAGGAAGACCAAGAAGAAGCTGAAGAGAGGGCATTGACAAAGAGATGAAAGAAAGAGACTTGCCGGAGAACTTATGGCAAGATAAAGATGAATAGCGGTTAGGAGTCGGAAGGTGTCGTAGAACGCTATGAGCCGCTATATATAAGTACCTGTTTAATAAACAGCACAAAATTAATATTTTGTATGTCGTTCAAGAGGACAAAGTAACATAAATATGGATCTAAAAACCAAAAAGGTGGCCGCTTAGAGCTTTATCAAATGGTTTCGTTCTGCAGAGAATCCGTAACAAATGTAGAAACAGTAAACAGCTTGTCAGCGGTTTACTCTGCCTGTTTTTCTTCGTGTTTTTGTAAGCTGTATCCCAGAGAAAAATTACTCATCCATTTTATTCTTAAACTTAAAATGAACCCAAATGAGAATATTAAATCAAACAACGCGTAGATTTTACCTATTATTTGCCTATTATAATTGTATAATTATAGCGAAGGAAGGTTAAGTTAGCTTAAAACGGCGGTTCGGAGGCAACCCATTTAGGCCTTTTGGCCCGTTGTGATACCGTGATGGACAGCGTTGCCCTCACCCTCATTGTATCAATGATTTTTTCTCCTTAATCGATATTCAAGCATCTTAGTAATAAATAATCCATGTAAATTCCATATTCTCATATTTAACTACCTGTATTGTATTGAATTGTATTTTATTTAATATCTTGTGTTCTTTGTATTTTAAATCTTGTTTTTTGTTTGTTTTATAATGTTTGTATTTCAGTGACTTATTTTTCATACCACAACTCTGCTAAAATAAATAAATTATCATTCATTACCATACATAAATGTAGGGACCTTGCAGTCGTGCCTTTTTTTGACAAGTTTTGGCTGCTTATAAAGCTATGTAGCGCCCCATTTATTTGGTTCCTTGCCAACACTCTTCGCTCAATATCACAGTCATATTTTAGGTCTCTTGTAAACTTTGAGCCCAAGTATACAAACTCATTAACTTGTTTCACTCCTTCTCCTTTAATCAGCACCTCGCAGTTTTTTATGCTTCTCTTTCAAAAACCATCACTTTCTTACATTCACTTTTATCACTTAGACGTTTAGAATATCATGCATAATATTAACTATCGCTTGCAATTCTTCTTCAGATGATGCTAATATGACTCAATGGGACGATCAGGTTGAGTCGTATAACTAATTAGGACAAAAAATCGATCCAAACATAACCTAAAGGCAGATTTAAACAGACGATTGTCCTTAGCATGGGCAGCGACGACTACAAACAGTTTTTAAATCTTACATACCAAACACCTTAAAGTCAAACTCTTTCGACCAGTATATACTACCAATCCTAACACATAGAAGAGAAATGTGGGCTTTCAACAACAGCATTATCCACAAACTCCACAGATAACTCAGCGTGCGATGGAACGTAGAATACTTAATATCAAGCTACAAGATCACACACCTAATACGAAAATAAGACGAAGATCAAAGGTAACAGATGTAATTAAAAAAATTGCCACGTTAAAATGGAACTGGGCTGAACATATAGAAAGAATGAAAGAAAATCGATGGACAAAGCGCATTATTAAATGACGGCCAAGAGCAAACAAGAGAACTAGAGGCAGACCGATGACATCAAACGAATAGCTGGTCACGAATGGATGCAAAAAACAACCAACAGAAACGAATAGACGCACCTGAGGAAGGCTTACATCCGACGATGGATGGAATAGCTGTTAATGATGATGATCATGATGACGATAAAATTATTCATTCTTAATCCATTTGCATTCTCTTTTAAATCTTTTAAAGAGTCGTCCATGTATAAGTTAAACAGCCATGGCGAAGCCACACACCTCTGTCTACCACCTGTTTCGATGTTAAACTAGTTCGTGTATGCTCCGTTTATCCTCACAAAAGCGTTCTGCATGTTTAATATTATTGAAGCTCCTCTGAATATACTAAGCTATTACGGACTTTTTTTGACTGTGGAAATAAACCAAATGAAGCATCAGGGGATTTTTTATATCTGGAAAAATCTCCTGCTGAAGTAATATAAACAGGTTGGCCAAGGACAAAGAGGTAACGCGTAACGCTAATGTAAATGTTATGTCAAATTTAATACGTTTTATAGTCACTCACATTTCTACGTAAAAAACCTTTTGTCCTTTTATGTTTTCCAGCAAAATAAAAAAAATAAAAATTTAAATAATCTACAAGATAACTGACATAAAATATATGTATATTAAAATAAAATTTTTAATACATATTTTAAAAGAACTAAATAATGTAGAGTTAAGTAAGCAGTTATTTCCCAACAACTGCAGTTATATTAATGTTCATAAACCCAGCTACATTAAATCCTTATAATCAAGTATTTTTTAAGAAGCAATTTAATAGGAACGTAAAAAATAATAAAGGGCAAAGTTTGAAAAACCCATTTCGTATTATTTATGTAAACGCCGGTGAAAAAATGATCTTACAAATTTAAACAGCATCTTTTTCGAATTGGATTCATTTAAAACTTTTTATGAAATAAAAAGAAAAAGTTTTATGTTTAACACTGGGTTTATACAGCAAATAAGATAAAAAAAAAGAAATAAGACGAAAATAGACCTGCTTATACGGATGAATTAAATTAAATAAAAATTAAGGATCAACCAATAAAATCACAGCTTTTTTGACGATGCCGTTCGTTTTTTTATCCAATTTCATTCTTAAATTTGTATTCTGTGCTACGAAAATATAAAAAACAACTAGCAGACCCTGCAGACGTTGTCCTACCCCAACGTTGGCTTGCCTCCTTTAAAAATATCGCTTTCAAACTCAGCGACCCCAAAAACTATAAATTCGACACTAATATCGGCATTTTTAATTTTTATATTTTATTCCTTTGCCACTCTTTTTTTAAGGGTGCTAACAAAATTAAGAATGTAATTATTAAACTTAGCGACACCAAAAACTACGTATTCGACACTGACATCGGCGTTTTTATATTGCATCCCCTTCCCTCACCATTTGCATATGTGCTTTTATATTTGGGAATGTCACTATTAAACTCAGCGATCCCAAAAACTATAAATTTAAAACTTCTAAACTATCAGCCATTTGTGATATTATTTATATTTCAACCCCCTCTTAGAGCAATAAATACACATTTACAACTTTTTATTAAAATCTGACTATGAATTCGACACTAATATCAGCCGTTTTAATAGATTTATATTTCATCTCCTTCCTTAATCCGATTGCTACCAAACTTCTCAAGAACACCTGAGAGGCTAATCTAAAGATTGCCTTAAAATTTCATTAAAATCGGTCAAGAGGTATTTCAGTTTTTGCGATACTAACGAACGGCGATTCATTTTTATATTATAGATATTTTTTAGCGTTTTCTTTAAGATTTTTCCTAATATTTTTTTTTAAACTACCACTGTGATTTAATGAAAGATTGGTTAGCTTGGCGTCCTTTAAAAATGTATACCTATACGTTTTCGCGAACAAAATTTACACTATTTCTTTGATAGATAAACTAAATCTATCACCGCTTTCGAGATGTTTTTGCTTTTATTTAGAATTTTCCCTATTATTTTTCTTTGCATAGAGGTGTGTTGGTTCCTACACTTATGTATGGTAGTGAATGTTGGGTTTAACAGAAGAAGCATGAAAATAGGATTAATGCTGCGGAGATGAGTAGTCTGAGAAGTATAGCCGGAGTGACTCGGTTGGATAAAGTTAAGAATAGTGAGATAAGAAAACGCTGTGGTGTAAAAGAAGATGTGGTCACAAAGATAGATAAAGGAATGCTTAGATGGTTTGGACACATAGAAAGGATGAATGAAGGAATATTGACGAAACAAATTTATAAGGCGAGTGTGAATAGGCAAATCGGTAGAGGTCGACCTCGGAGAACATATCTCGTTTAGATCAACATTGTTTTGAAGAAAGGCCAGGTCAAGAGTACCAACAACTGAAGAGCATGTATGAGAGCACTGATGAAAGTAGAGGAAGCAAAAGATGTGTGTACGAACCGTAGCAAGTGGAAGGAAGTGGTTTCTGCCTACCCCTATGGGAAAAAGGCGTAACTCTATGTATGTATGTATGTATTTTTCTTTTTAAACCACCATTGTATTAAAGCGAACAAAATAAAACAAAAATCATACAAATCGGTCAAGCCATTTTTGAGTTTTAGCGAGACTAATGAACAGCAATTCATTTTTGTTTATATAGATTCGACAACCAACTGACACTTTTTTGGATTTTTAAAATCTAAATACGTGATAATCCAAATACATTATTTTTTAAATGCATTCCAACAAAACAGATATTGTGTGTGTAAAATAGCACAATAAAGACTTTTATGTAGCTTAGTAAAGTGACCGACTTGATAAGTCGCTATAACACAGGACAGAAGTAGCTGATAAAATTTTTAGAAAGTTTTTGTGAAAGTGCTGGTATAACACCCGATTTGCGACCAGGTACATCATCGGCAGTTGTGTCCGTAGCAGAAAAAATTATAATTTTAACATAAAAAAATTCGACTTTTGTACCGAATAGTTTAAGGAACATGTCATTCATGCAATACACATTTAATAATTGTACTTTTAATATAAAAAAAATGTAACTTTTGTATTTTAACTTATGTGCATATATATCCAGGAAAAAAGTAATATAAAAAGTGATATTTAATTACCTGTCAACAGAAATAAAATGTCAAAAGTTACAGAAAAAATTCCATTTATATATATTTATTTTTAATTTTTTTTTACAATATTTGTGTATAATACATATATATAGTCACGCCTATTTCCCCTAGCCCTAGTGGTGGGCAAAGACCACTTTCCTCCACTTGCTACAATTCTGACACACATCTTTTGCGTCCTCTACTTTCATCAGCTGCCCTTTCTTTAAAACAATGTTGATCTGATCGAGATATGTTCGCCGAGGTCGAACTCTACCGACTTGTCCATTCACACTCGCCTTATAAATTCGTTTCGTCAATCATCCTTCATCCATCCTTTCTACGTGTCCAAACCATCTGAGCATTACTTTATCTATCTTTGTAACCACATCTTCTTTTACACCACAGCTTTCCCTTATCTCACTATTCTTCACTTTATCCATCAGAGTCACTCCAGCTATACTTCTCAGACTACTCATCTCCGCAGCATTAATCCTATTTTTATGCTTTTTTGCCAAATCCAACATTCATTACCATACAGAACTGTAGGAACCAATACTCCTTTATGCACAGCCAGACGTGCTTTTTTTGACACTTTCTGTGTGTTCATAAAGCTATGCAGTATGTGTAAAAAGAAAATTATTTATTACAAATAATTTAAAGTAAACAAAAATTGTAAAGCTTTATGGTTTGATCATCTTCTTCTTCTTACGTGTCTTGCTTTCTCAAGCGTTGACGACTCCCATATTGACTACTTCTTTATATCTATCTCTATCTTGAGCAGCGTGGAGAAGTTCCTCAGCACCTGTCCATTGTCGGAGATTTCGAAGCCAGAATAGCCTTTTGCGGCCTGTCCATTTTTTTCCCTCGATCTTGCCATTCAGAATAAGCCGAAGCAGACCATAACGTGGTCCACGCATCACATGTCCAAAGTATTCCAGTTTGCGGCGCTTGATGGTAGTTAAGAGCTCTCTATCGTGCCCTATTCTGATGAGTACATTCTCGTTGGTAGTTCGGCTTGTCCACGGAATTTCGAGCATCCTTCTGTACAGCCACATCTCGAATGCAGCAATGCGGTCAATAATTTTTTGGTGGAGCGTCCATGTTTCGCAAGAGTACAACAGAATAGACCATACATAACACTTGGTAAACCTTTCCCGCAGATGAATGTTAAGTTGCTTGGCACAGAGTAGCGGCTTGAGATTTAGAAATGCTGTTCTAGATATTTCTATTCTAGCCTTGATTTCTTCGTCTGGATCCATCGACTGATTGATCCAGCTTCCAAGATATTTAAAGTGCTGAACTCTTTCTATATTCTCGTCATCAAGTGTTATTCTTTCCGGGCCAACATTCATTTTGCTAACAACCATAAATTTAGTTTTTTTGACATTGATTTTCAGTCACCATCTATTACTTTCTTTGTTTATCTTGTCTAACATACATTGTAATTATTTTAATGATTCAGCTAGGAGCACAGTATCATCTGCGTATCGAATGTTAAAAATGGTTTCGCGTCCAATCTTTATTCCTTCACCAGATTGTGTTGCCCCTTTAAATATATTCTCCGTGTAAAGGTTGAAAAGTGTAGGAGACAAAATACAACCCTGTCTCACATCACACCTCTCTTTATAGGTATCTGAGTGGTCTCCTCTCCATCTAGTGTTACTGTGGCAGATTGATTCCAGTAGAGAGAAAATAACAAACGTCTGATCATACCATACTCACTTCTTTAATGAGCTTCTCCGGTTTTATGCCTGCCATTTTTTCCAATTTTGGTAAAAAATAATAACACCTCAAAAGATAAAATACAAAGCGACACGCGTCCCGCAGTCGGAAAACGAATAGACTGCACAATCGGAGCATGATCAGAGCCAGGTGGGAATGGGATCGTACACTTCTCGGAAAGGTGTGACCTATGGTGTTTAGAAACCAGTACCATTTTCCTATTAGACACTTGTCCGACTGTATGATCGGAGTCGGATTGGAATACGTGTTGGAATACGTGTGTCCCGACCATAAGGTTTAGCAGATTTGCCGTTGTCACATGCGAGGGTTCTTTTCTAAACTTTTTCGCGTGTTTTTGACCTGTGGATCCATTTAGCTAACTCCGCCATAAGTGGCTGCTATCTTGCAAGTGATTAAGCCAGTCCCAAGCCTGGATTAAAGGAGGAAGGTTCTTATATGGGCTAGCTGCCCATTACCGTAAAACTAAGCTCCGGTTCAAAATAGCTGTGAATCCTCACAACAAGCCTCGGATGAAAACTGAACGGATTCGGAAATGCACTCGGATTGGACAACGGAAAGGTTTTGACGCATGGGAATTAAAACTAGGTACTTGGAACTATGCTACAAGCAGGAATAAAGGCGAATTGTAAAGGAGGCCAAGGCCCACATCGTGCTGTAGCGCCTATTGGTAAGGTAAGGTAAGGATCGATTTAGCCAAAGCTTCTTGAAGCATTTTCTTTTTTATGGTGCACCTAACTAGTTTACTGGGATAATAAAGAAAACTCCTAATCCGTACTTACTGAAAAATGTCATATCTTGCAATGAAATATTTTAGTTTGATCCAGAAACTAAAAGGTAATCAATGAATTGAAAGTCACTATTTTTTAATCAGCAAATATGATTAAATTAAGAATAAAGGCGACGCTCATTATTTTCTTCGACGCAAGTGCCATAATTTACTTGGAATTTTACCCGAGAGGCAAAATGTCAATTAAACTTACTAAATGGAAGTTTTGGGATTACTGAGAAAACGTGTGAGGCGACATTGACAAGATTTGTGTGGAAGAGAACTTAATAATTATTCATCAGGTGTTAAGATCCTTTATTTGTATGTTTAGATTTTGTAATTATTTCTATTATTCGTTCATATTTTTTATAGATTTTTTTTTGTTAAACAAATCTTATTTGTTAACTGAGATCAATATCGTTTTACAATTGACACATTTTAGAAATCTCTTTAATCGAGCTTTACAAATTTATTACTTTATTACAGCTGGATTTCGAATATATACGGCGCATAGGAAACCCATTATTAAGATTTGTATAGCTTTATTGACGTTTATGAGGCAAGCTTGTAAAACAATGGTTAAGATCATTATAAATTAACAGATGCACAAGATAGAGTACATTTTATTGACACATTATTTCTAAAAGTATTCTCCCTCCGTAGGGGGGTCATGACGCTTATACATCCACATACAACTTTTCAGCAATCAAAGTTTCTCGATATTGTACAATGTTATCCTTTATACAGGGTGGCCAAACAAAAACGAAACAAAGCCATTTGCAGGAACCTCCTAAACATTTAAAAAAAAACGATTAGACCTGTCGATTTTAAATTAATGGGGGATACTCTTTTCCGGTATTTTTGACTTCACTACTTTTAACCCTAAGCAAGGGTAAGAATTACCCCAAAATTTTTAAATGGCATTGGGGGTCGAATAAGATGTCTTTCAAAAGCTCTTACTATTTTTTATTTTAAATTTTAAAATTCTGCCCATTACTAATTGAGAAATTACATTTTAAATGTGAAACTTATCTGCAAACAATCACAGAAAATGTCATCATTCGAGTTAAGTACGTCAATGGTATGCATTTAGTACCTAGTACCTAGTTTTTTCCTGCACAGGACGGTAAATCGCCACAATTGCCGATATTGGTCCGAGTTTTTCACGAAGTATATACACAGCAACCGGAGAAATTAAATGCATGGGCTGGCATTTGCGGTGATCGACTGGTGGGCCTTTTTTTTCTACCAGGCAATTTGACTGGCGAAATGTATTTGTAAGGCTAGGTTTTCTGTGGAAAGCCAGAAAGTTTTTTACTCCTGATCAACTGTTGACGACGTACAAGGCTCAAATCCGACCTCTACTGGAGTATTGCTCGCACATTTGGGGTTCAGCACCAAGGCATTCTCTTCGTCTTCTAGATTCCATTCAGAAAAGAGCCATTCGCTTGATAAACAGCTCAACTCTCACAGATACCCTTTACCCTCTAGAACATAGAAGAAGAGTTGCAGATCAGTCATAGCTCTACAGATAATTCCATGGCAGATGCTCCAGAGAAATAAAAACTCTTGTGCCACAATTGGCCACATTCGGCCGAAGAACACGGCACGCTGATCAGTCTCAACCATTTACTCTCAAGGACCAATCTTCATCAAGAATCCTTCTTTTACAGGGCTGCTACGGAATGGAATAAGCTTCCAAAATCAGTTTTTCCAGAGAACTATGACCTGCAACTTTTTAAAAAGCGTGTCCACAATCATTTCCTTTCTATAATCCCTTCCCCTTCTAATAGTCGCAGTGCGGGCCGTCCGCGGCCCACATGATAGGTCTACCTTTTTTGCGACTATTTTCATAAAAAAAAAAAAATTAATAAAAGATGCTATTGAACCTGTCTTGACTGATATATTTGAAAATAATTCACAGTAAGACGAAAATCATTTTCAACAGGACGGTGCTTTTACGGATTATGCGGCGATTGTTCGTCAGTATTTAGACCAACTTTTTCTACGGCATTGGACTGGGAGAAGAGGCAGCATTTAATGACCTTCACGATCACCAGATTTATCGCCCCTCGATTTCTTTTGGTAGGGACATCTGGTAAGTAAAATCGATAAAACACAACCAACGTCGTTGGAAGATTTGTGTCAAAGAATCGTTGCCGACTTCCGTCGAATTACCCCGGAAATTCTTCGGAATGTGCGTGAACGGTCATCAGTTTTAATCTATTAATTAGTAAGTAACCAGCTAAAATAATTGGAATTTTAACACGTAATTTTTTTTCAAGTATTGGGAGGAAATGTAAAATTTAAATGCTATTGTAAAAAGAATTGTCAGAGCTTTCAAAAGACATCTTATTCGACCCCCAATGCAATTTAAAAATTTTGGGGCAATTCTTATCCTTGCTTGGGGTTGAAAGTAGTGGAGTCAAAATTACCGGAGAAGAGTGTCCCCATTTAATCAAAATACGACGGGTCTGAGTGTTTTCTAAAATGTTGACGAGGTTTCTGCAAATGGCTCTGTTTCGTTTTTGGTTGACCACCCTGTATCTTAAGTATAGGAAAAGGAAATGTAATATGAAATACTTATGTTTTACGATAACTAATAGTTCGATTTATGTTGCGATACGGTCAATTAAAACTTTTGATTAGTGCAAGTAATAGTAATCCGCTATGTTGTTTTTTATTTTCTAAAACATTATTAACGAGAACACTGTACAGCATGGCCGTAGCCGAAAAATAAATTCAAAGGAGGTTTGGTTGGGTGAAACAGTAGAAAAAAATACAATTGTGAATGATACAAATAGACTCAGGCAGAAACAGGTTGATTCCATCAATAGAGATCTTAAAGCAAACGTCGAGTGGGGAACCAACAATCTTGTTCAGTTCAACGCCCAAAAAACACAAAGTGCCACGTTTTCCAAAAAAGTGAATTCCTCAAATCATCCCATCACAATGTCCGGAAATAAACTTGAACCAAGTCCCTCCATCTCGATTTTGGGAGTCACGGTGTCCAATAATATGTATTGGCTTGACCATGTTGCTAACATCGCAAAGTCGGCAAGCCAGAGGCTAGGTTTTCTGTGGAAAGCCAGAAAGTTTTTTACTCCTGATCAATTGTTGACGACGTACAAGGCTCAAATCCGACCTCTACTGGAGTATTCCTTCTTTTACAGGGCTGCTACGGAATGGAATAAGCTTCCAAAATCAGTTTTTCCAGAAAACTATGACCTGCAACTTTTTAAAAAGCGTGTCCACAATCATTTCCTTTCTATAATCCCTTCCCCTTCTAATAGTCGCAGTGCGGGCCGTCCGCGGCCCACACGATAGGTCTACCCTTTTTGCGACTATTTTCATAAAAAAAAAAAATATGTATGCATTAGAAAACCATAACAGAAATATTAACACCTTATTACAAGATTAAATTTGGTCTTCTAGCTTTCTTTGCAGCGAACAAATCAATTATCTCCTCGGTGTCGATGTCAATTTTGCGGTGGATTGACATAAACGCCAAACCGTTTAGTCTCTCCCGGCTTGTGGAGTTTCTCAAATAAGTTTTAAGGCGTTTCAGAGAAGAGAAAGTCCTCTCAGGGGTACATGTGGAAGCAGGCAGTGTCGCCAAGATCTTTAAAAGTTTGCGAATGTTTGGAAATAAGTATTGGTTGCATTTTCCGAGAGCTTAAATAGCTCATGTTTGTCGATCTAGTTCAGATTCTTTCATCCATTTTATTCGCCGCATGTCTAATTCAGCTTTTAAAAAGTCCCATTCCAAATATTTTTTATAAAGTTCAAGCTTTATGCAGGTTGTATTTGTGTTTACATTTTCCGCAGATGGGCGGTGAATGTACTATAGTACTTTATTGTCGCACCTCGTATACAGTCGTGTTTAGTAAAAAATTCAAGCAGAATATCATTCGACCCATTTATTTTTAGGGGAAATTCAAAAACGACAAAAAATACGACTGGATTTAACAAATTTCATGAATAAAATCTAATAATTTGGGGAATTCAGTAAATATTTTCAAAATTTACCTGAATATTACTTTTAAACCTCCTCTCGTTGAACATTCATGATTTATGAAAGGTAATACATACGGCAATATTTTTTTATGAGCGTGACATTACGTTGCTTTTATGTGTGTGAACTCAAAGGTTAGCATGTATACGTTATAAAAGGACGACAACTTTCTGCCAAGCTGGTTACCACTCGCAAAATCATTCGTAGTCGAATAATTTTGCATCAAATACAGATTTTTAAAAATTATTATCTGTTTTGACATAATTTATATCACTTGAGCAATATGTTCCGAACAAAACTCATATTGTAACGAAGGAAAAGCCGGTCCTATGTACTAGTTCAGCAACATCCTAATTAGTTAGAAGTGAATTACTAGGTAATTCTGAAAACGTATTTTGGTGCATATCGTCATATCGTCGTAGTTGAGAGCTGTATAGGTGTGGTGATTATAACATCAAGCACTCTAGATAGTATATTATTTATGATATAATTTTATTCTGTCAGTTAAATTATACAGGGTGTTAGTAAATAAGTGCGACAAACTTTAGGGGATGATTCTGCATGAAAAAATAATGACAGTTTGCTATACAAACGCATGTATGTCCGCAAATGCTTCGTTTGCAGAGATAAGTTTTTCTTAAAAACTGACGATTTATTTATAGCCAAGGCAACGAAGGCCAAATTTCATGAAATAAAAATAATAAACACGAAAGTTTTGAAATTATGTTGTAATGTTTATTATGGCTAACTATTAAACGTGTTAAAAGTCCTGAACAATCGAAGGTGCGGAATCGCCGCCAGCTTGGAAGAAAGGTGCATTTTTATAGTTTTTGTTGTAAAACTCCTTAATTATCGTGTTTATTGGAAAAATTATTCTCACAAAAGTTAGAGAACATTAAATTTCCTTCAAAAACTTCATATTTATTTTTTTTTTAAATATTAACGTGAATATAGAAACTCTGCGAACATAGAATTTCATATTTATTACTATTAATTTTATCACGACAATGTTTTGTATATTTTACACAACATTATTTATACTCAAATCTTTGCGTACAGCATTCTCTTCTTGCATGCCTTGATTGGCTGCAACACCACGTCAGCAATTTTCAAAATAGGAAAAAGAAGTGCGTAAAATTGTACCAAAATGATAAAGAGTTACATGATATCGTTGAAAGTTTCAACAATCGTGGTTCTTCGCACGAAACAATCGCTGAAGCTGAAGAACGTTTTTTCCTTGTCATCTACCGTGCACGTCCTGCCAAAAATTCTTTAAATGAACACAGATTTCATTGTTTCACAAAATCCGTGACAAAAATTAAACCAAATATCGGCTCGCTACCACCAACAGAAGGACCATCAATGACTGCGGAATGAATTAAGCCCTCAATCATAGGGTTGGAAACAAGTACGAGAGTGCTTCAGTCTAATTCGAACGCTGGAGTCCATTGTACCCGAGACATATTATTAAATTTAATTTTTTTTTTTTTTATGAAAATAGTCGCAAAAAAGGTAGATCTATCGTGTGGCCCGCGGACGGCCCGCACTGCGACTATTAGAAGGGGTAGGGATTATAGAAAAGACATGATTGTGGACACGCTTTTTAAAAAGTTGCAGGTCATAGTTCTCTGAAAAAACTGATTTTGGAAGCTTATTCCATTCCGTAGCAGCCCTCTTGATAAAGATTGGTCCTTGTAGTGTCAAGCTTGAGAGTAAATGTGTGAGACTGATCATCGTGCCGAGTTCTTCGGCCGAATGTGGCCAATGGTAGTACAAGAGTTTTTATTTCTCTGGAGCATCTGCCATGGAAATATCTGTAGAGCAATGACTGGTCTGCAACTCTTCTTCTATGTTCTAGAGGGTGAAGGGTATCTGTGAGAGTTGAGCTGTTTATCAAGGGAATGGCTCTTTTCTGAATGAAATCTAGAAGACGAAGAGAATGCCTTGGTGCTGAACCCCAAATGTGCGAGCAATACTCCAGTAGAGGTCGGATTTGAGCCTTGTACGTCGTCAACAGTTGATCAGGAGTAAAAAACTTTCTGGCTTTCCACAGAAAACCTAGCCTCTGGCTTGCCGACTTTGCAATGTTACCAACATGGTCATGCCAAGACAAATTATTGGACACCGTGACTCCCAAAATCGAGATGGAGGGACTTGGTTCAAGGATATTTCCGGACATTGTGATGGGATAATTTGAGGAATTCACTTTCTTGGAAAACGTGGCACTTTGTGTTTTTTGGGCGTTGAACTGAACAAGATTGTTGGTTCCCCACTCGACGATTGCTTTACGATCTCTATTGATGGAATCAAACTTTTCCTGCCTGAGTCTATTTGTATCATTCACCGAAAGTGATCGATAGGATGTGAAAGTTGAGACAAGTGTGCTATCGTCTGCGAAACTGTAAAATGGGGTTCGTGGTGGTTTTCAAGAGGTCGTTGATGTGTAAAAGAAATAAGGTGGGGGACAGGACGGAACCCTGGGGGACCCCGGTATTGGTTTTAAATGCATCAGAAGAAATACCGTCAACTGTCACATGTAGGGAGCGATCTTGCATGAAGCTCAAGAGCCATTGGCGCAGTTTGGTTGGGAGACCGTAGGCAGATAATTTATTTAACAATGCCTGGTGCCAAACGCGGTCAAAGGCTTTAGATATATCCAAGGCTATTGCACGGGATTCACCAAACTTTTCAATAGTGTTTGTCCAGAGCTGAGTGACATAAGCCAGCAAATCTCCAGTAGACCGAAGTTGTCGAATTGTCTGTCATGAATTATCTCAAATTTTTCCAGATATTTGATGAGTTCTGTGTTAACTGTGTTTTTTGCAAATGCACAACTGGCTGTGGAGGATTATGCGGATGTAAAAAAACAGGAATTACATGCACAACCGTTTGCAACAATTGTCACGGAGACAGTTTCAATGGACCAAATATAGTCCATGATGAAAATGAGGATGGAGACGAGGGCGATTTTACCCAGGGTATCTTCAACAACAAGCTCAAGACGATCATTCTGTACGGATGAGCTTGGTGACGGTTCATCGGTTCCTCCTGATGTTATTGAGGATAACCCAACTATCAGTCAAACCGTTAAGAAGCGTTGTACACAAAGATGTGAGCATAAAAATGTTGTGTAAAATGAACAAAACATTGTGGTGATAAAATTAATAGTAATACGAGATATGAATTTTTTTGTTCGCAGAGTTTCTACATTCACGTTGTTTAATATTTAATAAACGATTCAAACGAATTAAAATGTTTGCCACTAGTTGGCGTAAAATTGCTCATCCGTTAACGGATATTAGCGATCATCATGGCTATTTGAATCTTTGAAATAGCTGCCCTGAAAAAGCCGGTCGTTGTGGTACCAAACAAGGTTTTCAAATTCTTTAACTAAGAGATTCTCCTCCTGACAGGTTACTTCTGTCTTAGGACTCCCCCATAGAGAAACCAGCTATGGGAGCTCATAACGTTTCCCATTCCGCATTATGTGACCTATGTACTTAAGCTTCCTAGTCTCGAGCTTCTTTATCATCTCCATATTTTTGTAATGTGCAACGTTTTTTAAGTATTCGCCGATATAGCCACATCTCAAATGCCTTAAGTTTTTCTGTGGAGTATTGAGTAAGTGTCCATGATTCTGCTTCATAAAGCAACACTGGGAACACGTAACAGCGAAGCATTCTTACTTTTGTTGTTAGATTACGGTCGTGGCTTTTAAAAAGGTTTGACATCTTTAGAACCACCGCTCGGGATTTTTCAATCCGACATTTAATTTCACGAGAATGGTCCCAATCTTCATTTATTGTTGTGCCTAGGTACGTGTATGAAGCAACTCTTTTGATTTGCTGGTTTCTGATAGTAAGTTGGCACGGTACATTGGTTTGTTTCCGGATTATCATGAATTTGGTCTCATCTATGTTCGGCGTTAGACCATATTTTTCACTGGTATCTTTGACTCTTGTCATGAGTTTTAATATTGTCAGCAAATACTACGGTATCGTCTGCGTACCTTACAGCGTTTAATCGTTGGCCGTTTACAGATATTCCCAGTTCTATGTCATCTAGGGTTTCTTTAAATATCTCTTCTGAGCATAGGTTAAATAAAAGGGATAAGATGATACATTCTTGCCGTACTCCTCTTAGTATTTTGATTACATCGCTGTCTTCGGCTTCTATTAGTATATATGCTGTTTGACCCCATAAAGGTTTACAATAATTTTAAAGTCTAGAACCACGGTCTCTATAAATATAATAAGTTATTTCAAAACTACAAAATCCATTCCATTTCTTAATTTATAATAAAAATATATAAAAAAAAACATTTCTAATTTGTAACATTCTGTTTGTTCCATTTTTTTTACGACTTTAAAGTATTGAAGTATTTACATGAAATTAAGAAAACTCTTTTGCTTCATGCAATTACAATAATTCGTATACGTTGCAACGTTAATTTAATCTTTAATGTATATGACAAACTGCTAAAAGGCTTTAGTACACAATTATTTAAAATCAATTCTCAAACGTTTTCGGCAACATTGCCATCATCAGGAGAAAATTCTGAAAAGTGAATTATGTAAAAATTCGATCGTGAAAATTAAGATTGTTAAAAATTGTTGAGGTTAGTATTTGGAAAAATCAAAAATTAACTCACTTGTCAAAATTCTTTACAAGGGGTCAACATAGGAAATAAATATTTCGTCAACATCTTATTTGCAAGAAAAGAGTTAAGAAGATTAACATAATAATTATAAAATTAAAATGGTAACCTAGTAATCCTAGGTACCTCCGCTATAAGACAAGAAATAATGACCATAAAGAACAAATAACACAATAAATTGTATATATATATATATATATATATATATATATATATATATATATATATATATATATCATATTAATGACAATGTAAACATTGAATTATGGAACAATAGGAATTGACAAACTGATTATAAATTACAAATGATATTGTACGAGTATTGACAAACTAAAACAAATTAAATGAAGGGAAATTCATAATGTAAATATTGCTAAAGTAGTTAATTATTAATAGAGAAATTTAAAAAGAAAATTTTTTGAAGTTGTCAGACAAGACAAGAATCTTGTGATGCAAACTTAAATAGGGGTTAAGTCTAATAATATGTCTTGGCATGACCATGTTGCTAACATCGCAAAGTCAGCAAGCCAGAGGCTAGTTCTGTGAAAAACTAGAAAGTTTTTTACTCCTGATCAACTATTGACGACGTACAAGGCTCAAATCCGCCCTCTACTGGAGTATTGCTTGCACATTTGGGGTTCAGCACCAAGGCATTCTCTTCGTCTTCTAGATTCCATTCATAAAAAGGCCATTCGCATGATAAACAGCTCAACTCTCACAGATACCCTTCACCCTCTAGAACATAGAAGAAGAGTTGCAGACCAATCATTGCTCTATAGATATTTCCATGGCAGATGCTCCAGAGAAATAAAAACTCTTGTACCACCATTGGCCACATTCGGCCGAAGAATTCGGCACGCTGATCAGTCTCACCCATTTACTTTCAATATTGACACTACAAGGACCAATCTCCATCAAAAATCCTTCTTTTACAGGGCTGCTACGAAATGGAACAAGCTTCCAAAATTAGTTTTTCCAGAGAACTATGACCTGCAACTTTTCAAAAAGCGGGTCCACAATGTTCTCTTTCTATAATCCCTCCCCCTTCTAATAGTGATAGTGCGGGTCGTCCGCGGTCCACACGATAGGTCTACCCTTTTGCGACTATTTTAAGTAAAAAAAAAGTCTTACATTGGACTTTCCCCTAACTTATTTGTGAAGATAGATTTTTTTTTAAAAGTTTGAAGATAGGAAGAAAACAAGTTTGGTTAAGATGTATTTGGGTATTTAGACAATTATTATCGTTTGAAATTTCATTTGTGTTGTAAATTGTAACCATTAACGTTGTGTAGGATAGTTATGCCAGTATTGAAGTCAAAATTATGATTACTGTTTTTATTGTGTTCTCCAAAACTTGAAGTTTGTGGTCTATTTAAATGTTTACGTGTTCTTACTAAAAGTTTCCTAGAAGTTTTACCAATATAAGTACTATTGCAATCGGAACAGTACAATCTATAAATACCACTTTACTCTAAAAATTTAATTTTGTTTTTCGTTTTCGTAAGTAAAGTGCCTAGATTATTCAGGGATTTGAAAGAAATTCTGACATTTGAAGATTAATCATTAACGTAATTCGAAATATGATTAGAGATTCCATGAATATAAGGAAGTGAAAAATATTTTAAAGATGGGGTTGTTTAATCTTGACTTTTTCTTCTTACAGTGTCTTGCTTTCTCAAGCGTTGACGACTCCCATTTTGACTACTTCTTTGTATCTATCTCTATCTTGAGTTGCGTGGAGAAGTTCCTCAGCAGTTAAACCCGTCCATTGTCGGAGATTTCTAAGCCAGGATAGCTTTTTGCAGCCTATCCATTTTTTCCCCTCGATCTTGCCATTCAGAATAAGCCGAAGCAGACCATAACGTGGTCCACGTATCACATGTCCCAAGTATTCCAGTTTGCGGCGCTTGATGGTAGTTAAGAGCTCTCTATCGTGCCCTATTCTGATGAGTACATTCTCGTTGGTAGTTCGGCTTGTCCACGGAATTTTGAGCATCCTTCTGTACAGCCACATCTCGAATGCATTGATGCGGTCAATAATTTTTTGGTGAAGCGTCCATGTTTCGCAAAAGTACAACAGAATAGATCATACATAACACTTAGTAAACCTTTCCCGCAGATGAATGTTAAGTTGCCTGGCAAAGAGTAGTGGCTTGAGATTCAGAAATGCTCTTCTAGCTATTTTTATTCCAGCCTTGATTTCTTCGTTTGGATCCATCAACTAATTGATCCAGCTTCCAAGATATTTAATGTGCTGAACTCTTTCTATATTCTCGCCATCAAGTGTTATTCTTTCCGGGCCAACATTCATTTTGCTAACAACCATCAATTTAGTTTTTTTGACATTGATTTTCAGTCCCCATTTATTACTTTCTTTGATCTTGACTATTGTAAGCTAAATTTATATTTCTTTTATTAATTGTTTTCTGTAAAATTTTATCTACAATTGAGGGACAATATTCATTAAAAGTTGCAATTTCTTTAATAATATTTAATTCTTTTTTTATAATTATCATTTGAAAGAGGGAGTTTGAGCAATCTATTAATGTAGCAATGATAAGCTGCCATTTTTTGTTGATAAGGGTGATGATATTTAGCAGATTAATTTAATCAGCACAATGTAAAAATCGTAATAATATGTATCTCTTTTAGTGTGTAAAGGGTCGCCCAATAGAACAGATTGATGTCAATCAATCAATCTTCGTTAGGCGTTGTCGACGACGTATCTGACCCATTTCCAATATTCCCAACTGTACCTGTGCAGATTCGGATTAAACGAATACAGCCTTGCATAATCAATCCGTTCCGCTGTTGTATCGATTTGAAAATATACAGCTGTCGAGTAATTTAATTCCGAAAAAGTAGATATCCATTGAATGAAGAACGGGTCTACTGCAAGTTCAATACTTTAAACAAACAAGGAGTTTCAAAAACAATATTAATTTCGGTAAGAGACCGTCCATAGACCACGTTTTCAGTAATTTTTTTAATCCCTGCCCATCATGTAACGCCACGTAGACATTAAGTACACCCCCCATCATGTTTGTTTAGTATTACGTAACTTTTAAACCGATAAAATAATGAAAATAGCTAAAAGATAAATATAAGAAGCTTTCAAGAGATTTAATTCGTTTAAATTTTATTCACGTTTAAACTAAATATTCGTGTTATATATAAATATCTGTTTTGTTTGACATGGAGTTGCATCAATCGTTCCTTCACGTAAATTTAGATACTTATTTATTGTTAAATTTATTAGATTTTGTTATAATTTATTAATTAATTTGTTCATTTTTTTGAAAGATTGCTTTGTGTACAATAGTTTTGCTTTGTTTTCTTAAGACCAATACCTTTCACAATTGTGGCTTTTTACAAAGTTCATGACTTTCGACAACTGAAAAAAGAATATTTGGGGCACCTACAAACCCATTATAATGTTTATTATTTAATTGACATTTTACAGACTTCTGGTCAAGATCATCATAAATTACGCACGTGTAGTACAGTGCAACAGAAGTAGCTTGGCGGGTTGACTAGCCTCTAAAATAACAAATATTCGGCTGAATATACGAGGGCGGTTTGATAAGTCAGTGACTTTTTGAATGAAACAAACTTTTTTCCGCAAATAAACATTTTATTTTTTTACATAATCACCTTTTAGCTTAATACATTTAGTCCAGCGTTTATCTAATTTTTTTATTCCCTCCAAATAATATGTTTTTTCAAAGCTCTCAAAATACGCGTTTGTTTCGGTAATGACTTCTTTATTCGAATCAAATCTCTTACCGCCCAGCCATTTCTTTAGGTTTGGAAACAGAAAATAGTCGCAGGGGGCTAAATCTGGAGAATATGCTGGATGGGGTAGCAGTTCGTATCCCAATTCGTGGATTTTGGCCATCGTGACTAGACAAGTGTGCACACGTGCATTGTCTTGATGGAACAGTTCTTTCTTCTTCGCCAAATGCGGCCGTTTTTGCTTCAAATCAACGTCGAATCTGATCAAAAGCTTTGAATAATATTCGCCGGTGATCGTTTTACTTTTTTTGAGGTAATCGATGTGAATGACACCGCGTACATCCCAAAAAGCTGTGGCCATGACCTTGTTGGCTGACAGACTCTGTTTCGCCTTCTTTGGTCCACGTTCACCCCGAGCAACCCACTGTTTCGATTGTTCCTTGCTCTCTGGCGTGTTTTGATGGATCCATGTTTCATCCACAGTAACAAAACGGCGCAAAAATTCGTCTGAATTACGGCTGAACATCGCTAAACACTCTTTTGAAGTGGTCACCCGATTGCGCTTATGGTCGAGTGTGAGCAATCGCGGCACCCATCTCGCAGAGAGTTTTTTCATGTCCAAATATTCGTCTAAAATATGATGTACCCGTTCAGTTGAGATACCTACAGCATGAGCCAACTCACGCACTTTCATTCTCCGATCATCCAATATCATTTCATGGATTTTATCGACGATTTCCGGCGTGATCACTTCTTTTGGGCGACCTGGACGTTCGGCGTCACTAGTGCTGGTACGACCACAACGGAACTCTGTAAACCACTTTTTAACCATTGAAATTGATGGTGCCGAGTCCCCGTAGTATTTATCAAGTTTTTCCTTAGTTTCAGTGATGGATTTTTTACGTAAAAAGTAATGTTTAATCAGCACACGAAATTTACTTTTTTCCATTTTCGTAAAAATTCACGAGGTTGTCTGCTTTGAACGGCTATCGAACACCAACTGCACGACGTAGCTTGCTCAAAATTAGAAAGTTGCCCACTGATAGATTATAGTTGACGGCAGCACTATTGCATTTGGAGTAACTGCGCAGGAAATTCAAAAAGTCACTGACTTATCAAACTGCCCTCGTACTTCACATTCGTAAACTTCTTTCTCCGATTGTACTTGAGACTCACGATTACTGAAAATTTCGTCGTCGCCGATCGGATCGTTATTCGAATGATTTCGTTGTGCGCAGATTTTGTGATCTCTATCCCGCCAAGCTACTTCTGTTGCACTGTACTTATTTAATAAAATCCATAAAGGAAGAAAAATTCCCGGGACCAGATAATATAAATATAGAGTTCTTGAAACTGTTTAAAAGATATACAGTTCTGATTATATTCCGCTCACATCGGAGTTCATCTCCTTTCCTAAAAAATAAGGAGCTAAGAAGTGTAATGACTTTAGAACAATAAGCGTGATGAGTCATCTACAAAAACTATTTCTAAAAATAATACACAGAAGAATCTACAAGATCTGTGAAGAGCAAATAGCACCTACACAGTTTGGTTTCAGAGATGCAGTAGGAACACGAATGCCATATATAGCCATATATAGCATCTAAGTTTTATTTCAGCGATGCAGAGACATGAACTGTAGCGTGTTTGCATGTTTTGTTGACTACCAGAAGGTTTTTGATAGAATAAAACATCGAAAAATGGTAGCAATTTTAAAAAATGTAGGTTTGGATGGAAGGTACATCAACATTATAGTCAACCTGTGCTGGAATCAATCAGCTTTTGTCAGAGTCGGAAATGAGACAACAGAGGAAATGAAGATACTGAGGGGTGTAAGGCAGGGCTGCATTCTCCTCCCATTATTGTTCAATATTTACTCAGAATTCATATTTAGAGAAGCCTTAAAATATTCCTAAATGGAGAAAGTGAACAATATTCGTTATGCAGATGATACGGTCGGTTTTTCCGACAGCATAGAGGGGTTACAAAACCTCATGAATAGAATAACAGAGTGCAGTCAACTATATGGCCTGGACATTAATATTAAAAAGACAAAACTAATGATTATAAGCACAGACAACATTAATACCTATCGGTTTATAATTAACCAAAAACCGATAGAATCAGTGAGCAGTGTTACTTATCTTAGAACTCGGGTGAACGAGTAATGGCATCATTCGCACGAACCAGAATTGAAAATGCCAGGACTGCATTTAGCAAGATGAGACATCTATTCAACAAGCCATCACATAACATTGCACACCGAGATAAGACTCCTGCGCTGTTATGTGTTATCTGTCCTGTTTTACGGGGTAGAAGCATGGACACTTACTGAAGCCACGACGAAGAAATTGGAAGCATTCGAGTTATGGTTATATCGTAGAATATTGAAAATACCATGGACAGACCACATAACAAATATCAAGGTTCTCAGTAAAACACATACTGTGCTGCTGCGAGGCACTGGACCGCAAGAGACAGGAAATTTTGGGCAGCCAAACGGCGACACAGAACTATATATATATAGTTCCCACTAGTGTTGCCCAAAATCGGTCTTGGTCTTGCAATCTTGGTCTTGTTCTTGCATTTTTGCAAGACCAAGACCGAACTTTCAATATATCGCAATGATACATTATTACAAGAAATACTTACTATCTAAAATAATTAACCGTACATTCAGAAGAAATATAAAGATTTGGACTAGAATAGAGGTTCATTTGACAGAGTTCTTTATTTTTATAGAGTTTTTCATTCTTAACAACTTAACATGAGCCGATGTCATAAAACACTTATATTTAAACGAGCGTTATTTTAAATAGAATGAGAGATATCTTCGTTAATGGTATGAGCGATATTGTTGAGCGATATGAAATTGCTTGATCGTTATTTTTTGAAGATAAGCGAAGTTTGCAGAAATTTGCAAAAAAAAGAAATCTTGTTAATGAAGAATTTGATTTTTGTACCTTAAAAGAATATTTTCCAAATCGATTTAATACAAAATAGTGTCAGACTTAAAATTTCATTATTTCATATTTCGAACTTTCAATAAATCGCAATGATACATTTTGGAAAAATAAATTAAAACTAAATTGATACAATATTACATGAAATACTATATCAAATAATTTACCGTAGATTCAGAAGAAATATAAAGATTTGGACTAGAATAGAGGTTCATTTGACAGAGTTCTTTATTTTTATAGAGTTTTTTATTTTAAACAATATAACATGTGCCGATGTTATAAAACACTTATATTTTAAAGAGCGGTATTTTAAATAGAATGAGAGATATCTTCGTTAATAGTATGAGCGATAATGTTCTTCTTCTTCTTCGGTTAGCGCTACAACCCAGGGTGGGTCTTGGCTAACTGTACTACTTTCTTCCAATAGTCTCGATCTTCCATCAGGTCTGTATCGAAACGAACGTTCATTTTCAGCAAGTCGTTTTGGATGTTGTCTCTCCATCGCATGCGGGGGCGGCATAAAGGTCTTTTACCTGCTCTTCCCATACCAGTTTCACCAATCTTTCTTCATCTGGTTCATAATGGTTAGTCGTCCTAATTGCATTGCTCAATATCTGCAGCAAAAAGTGGTACTGGCCAATTGTTACTTGGCTCCTTGATGCAGCAATAAACAACGCATGATTTTTATACAGGCAGAACCACAATAAAAGATTAAACTTGGAGTTCAGAAGGAAGTTAGCTTAAGAATATCTAACAAATTACGGTACTTAAGCAAAATAACCAGGCTCTACTAGAATGTCTGTTTTCGTACTCTGTTGCCAGGTGTTTGGTATAATGGTACGAACCATTATGTACTGCCATTAGTACTCGATAATAAACACCATAATTCTATCCTAATATTATAAATGCGAATGTGAATTAGTTTGTTTGTTACGCTTTCACGCGTAAACTAGTGAAACGATCATCATGAAATTGTGTACACATATTTTCAAAAGTATAGTAAAGGACACAGGAAACTTTTTATATAGAAAAAAGTAAATATCGACGGTCAGTTCAATATTCAACTGAGTATAGCATCCCTAAAACTTGGACGGGGAGCCAGAGACACTAAAAGTGCACTTATATGGATTCTGAAATTTAGCATGGTAAATAATAGTATTTAATCATAGGTACAACATAGGCCCGATGTGCCAGAGTTTATCCTGGCAGAAATATTTTTTACAAATTCTTATTTTTCCAATATTTTGTAGCAAATTTTATGTGTTTTCAAAAAAAATTGGTGTGACTACTCTCATCGCGGCAAAAAAGTCTGTCACACCGACTTTTTGTATCTAAAGTTAATAAAATGTTTCCCTTATCGCAAAATTATTATTTTTTTATTCTCTTCCTTTTCAGTTCTTCTTCCAAAATATCTCGGTGTGACAGCTCAAAATTTGACCAAAATATTTGTCACACCACTTTATATTATAGCTTCAACCCTTCAAAATCATGAAAATTTGGAGGAAGATACAGAATCTTAAAGAAATAAATGTTATAGATGTGATGATATAGATGATTCTGAGTAAATTTTTGTCCAATTAAAATAATATATGATGTTTGTATATAGCTTAATCGTATGACCTTCATTTTTTATTTCTCTTGTTCCTGCATGTGGAGCTCATATTTCAATATTCACTAAATTTGGATTTACAAGATAGCCGTAAAATACGATGATACCGTATGGTATCACTGGGTGCTTTTATTATACAAGGCTTCAGATATAGCATACGGAGATGATTATAAGGCAAATCAATTACGAAGACGAAGGTGGCATGCTCAATAAACGCAGGAGTCTTTATAGCAGACACAGTGAATCGATATTTGCAAACTGAGAAAAAAAAAAATGGTTAGTCGTCCTAATTGCATTGGTCAATAAAACAGTAACATGGGTGGAACTGATCAAATGGATAAATGAATTTCTAATTAAAGAATTGGTATCTGCAGCAAAAAGTGGTACTGGCCAATTGTTACTTGGCTCCTTGATGCAGCAATAAACAATGCATGGTTTTTATACAGGCAGAACCACAATAAAAGATTAAACTTGGAGTTCAGAAGGGAGTTGGCTCAAGAATATCTAAAAAGTTACGGTACACAAGCAAAATCACCAGGCTCTGCTAGAATGTCAGTAGCCGTACTCTGTTACCAGGTGATCGGTATAATGGTACGAACCATTATGTTAATCAATGCAATATACGTCGTTGTAACGGAGATGAATGCAAAAGTTTTGAAAAAACAATGTTCTCTAAATGTGACTAGGTCTTTGTGTCTCTTGTTTTGCCAGCTATCACACAAAATAATATTTTTTTGATGTGTTTGACAAATAAATATGTTTTTTGATGTGTTTGATAAATAAATATGTTTTTTGAACAATTTAATTGTTCTGTATTTTATTGCAGTTTGGGTGCCCAGTGATACCATTTGGTATCGGCATATATTTCGGTTTTTGGAATTTGACATTTAATAAAAATATTTTTTGTCGTCAGTTTAGACTCATATTAAGTCAAAAAAATGAAAAATTATAAAACATTAGACAAAAAATAGTTGCGGGCGTTAATGGGTTAAGTTTTGCTCATTTATTTTAAAATAAGTCTTAAATAATTTATTATTTATATTTTTTTTGTTAAATAATTTAAGTTGCAATTTTGTAGTGCATCTATTTTATTCCTACACTATAATTAACAAATATTAAAGTTAAATAATGACTTACTGTTTTCCAAGTCAATGGTTTTTGTAACTTACCTAAAACAAAAAACAAAGTAAATTAGAACATACCACAATTTAAAACTAAATAGTGTTTTATATTTTTCATTTTAAAATTTAGTAATTTATGGATAATTTTAAATTAAATTTTTTTGATAAGACATATTAACAAATAAAAAATTAACTTAAAAAAAATTTACATATTATTTATTAAATTTTCCTGTGGAAATACGCCTCGGTCTCCCAGGCTGAGGTCTATGCCATAAACAGGTGTGCTACGCCACTGACAGAATACAGAGTGACCAACAGTGAGATTGATATTCTCATTAACAGTCGCACGGCCATTGGGGCCCTCGTGAGTTGCACCACAACATCATCAGTAGTTTTCGTTATATCCGGCAGAAACATTCTAAGATATTACCAAATTTTTTTTTGTATTTTGACACCCAGCACTAAAACTAACTTTTTAACAGTCTCCAACCCGAAAAGGATATTTAATTAATATATAACTACTCCCACATCGTCTATAATTTAAAAGTTTTATTATGAAAGGATGGTGAAGCATTTAAAAGAATGTCTTTGTAAGAAGCACGTTTTTCGTTTAACGACATTCAACGAGTTAGCCGTATCCTTTAATCTTGTTCCGTCTTCATTACGGTTTATGGTGATTTTAAGTAGTACAACTGTACCAGAATTAATTAACTACGTTTCAGAGAAGAGTTTGGTTCGACGCGACGTAAGGAATGATTCAAAGGCTTTGGCGTTACAATAAAGACCATATAAATTCGTATGGAAATTATACCTCAATGGTTGGCGAAGTTAAAGCACTATTTAATACAGCGTTTCTAAAACTGTAGGGCGCGCCCCCTAAGGGGGGCGCGTTTACATGATTGGGGGGAGGGCGCAGTACAGATTAAAAATAAAATGGTAATGATAAAATGCTACAGATAGATTTTTAAAAAATCTTTATTGAAATTTTACTTACTTAATGATGACAAAGAAACATTCTAAGGACTAATGGCTAACATGAGCTTGTTTTAAGGCGCACAACTTCTCTAAATTTGGTTCTATGTTAGAGATGGCCACTCTGAGTTCATTTTCTACTTGAAGTTTATTTCTGTATTTAGATTTCACGACAGCAAGTGCAGAAAATCCAGTTTCACAAAGGTAGGACGTTGGAAAAGGCAACAGAATTCTAAGCGCTTTGGCTTTTAAAACGGAGTAGTCGTTCGGAAGTTCAGTCCAGAAGTTTTTTAAAGATTTGTTAACAAAGTTTGATTTTTGTAAGGGATTTGTTGAAATATCTATCAGTTGTTCTTCTTCTTGCAGTGATAGTCCGACAGGTCTATTTTAGAATGGATTTAAAACCCAGCTTCAGTCTGACAACTTGATATCTTTCTCTGCAAAGAAGTATCGCTTGAAATTCTCAGTTAAGTTTTCTAAATGGCTTCCTATGGTTTTTAGCATCACAGCTTTATAAATATCTTCCAATGGGGAATCTTGCACAAAATCGCAAAATGTGGGAAACATTTCCAAACTGTTTTCTTTCAATTTGTTATGCCATAACTGCAATTTCTTACAAAAAGCATCAATCTTTTGACTTAAATCAAATATATTTACGTCTTTTCCTTGCAGCTGAAGATTAAGTATATTAAGTTTTTCAAAAATATCTACTAAATAAGAAAGCTTCAGTAAAAATAATTTGTCGAAAAAATCTGTTGAATGCTTGTGACCTTCCTCGCTTAAAAATATCGCTATTTCCCTTCTTAATTCAAAGACACGCTTAACCGTCTTACCGCGTGACAACCATCTGGATGAGGAATAAAACAACAAAGATTGATGCTTAGCTCCCATATCTTCACACAGAACAGAGAACATCCTTGTTTTTAGTGGTCTGGTTTTTATAAAGTTAACAACTTCAATAACTACTGTCAAAATCATGTTTAGTCCAGGGCTTAGCTTAGATTTTGATGCTAACGCTTCCCGATGTATCATGCAGTGCGTCCAGATAATTTCTGAGGATTCCTTTTTTACTAGCGCTTGTAAACTGTTGTATTTACCAGACATGTCTTGAGCTCCATCGGTGCAAATCGCAACACAATTTTTCCATTGCAAATTCATTTTAGTAAAAGAATCATTTGTAATCTTAAACAACTCGGTGGCTGTAGTTCTTCCTTCAATCTGTTTACAAAACAATAAATCTTCACATATTTTAGATCATTGACAGAATCTAATGTAGCAAATCAAATGGGAATCATTACTAGAGTCAGTTGCTTCGTCAAGTTGTATAGCAAACAAGTTTCCAGTAAGCTCAGATTCAAGCTGCTGCTGCATATCAACTGATATATCGTTAATTCGTCGACAGATTGTATCATTTGACAGAGGAATATTGTTAAGTTGTGAAGTAAAATTTTCACCAAACATTATTTCTACAATGTCTTTGCAAGCGGGTAAAATAAGTTGCTCTACAATAGTGTGCGGTTTTTTGCATTTAGCTACTTTGTATGCCACTTTATATGATGCCAAGAGAGCATTCTCATTTACTGCCAGTACTCTATGGAAGCTGGATTTTTGTTTTTTAAACAATCTGAGTTTCTCCACAAAAAAATCTCGCGGTTTATTGACATATTCTCTGTGCAGCGTTTCTAGATGCCTCTGTAATTTATTTGGTTTCATGCTATCTGCAGCCAATACTTTTAAACAGATAACGCATTGTGGTTTTTCTTCGCCACCTACTTCAAGGCTAGTAAAGCCCAAATTTAGGTATGATGGGTCATATTTTCTTGTTTTAGATTTCGGACGATTTCCACCTGAACCTGTCGATGTACAAGCCCCGTCATCCTCAAGTTTTCGTTTTAAAAATTTATCCATACTACATCTACTTATACACTCACACTTCACAATAATGCTTGCTTAGTGTTAAAACACCTTCACTGAGAGACTGAGAATACCGTATTTGCGCTTCTGTATTTATAGTCGCGTTCAGACAGTTCGAGAAAGATTAGGAAGCTTGAATACGTGGCACGAACGCCGCGAACTTTCCGACAGCATCTTTGGCGCTCTCGACGAGACAATGTTGCCTATTTTAGTCCAAATTCCTAGGTCTACGGATTGGGGGGCGCAACATTTTTTAAATTAAAACAGGGGGGCGTGAATAACAAAAGTTTGAGAACCGCTGATTTAATACAACTGTAATGTCTGCTACTTACTTTATTAGTTGTAGAAAATGTATATAAAGGACACTATGTAAAAAGAAGAATTGACCCCAAACTGTAGATATACAGGTTGTCCGGAAAATACGTGGAACAGGTAATGGCAGACACCTTGACGAAAAACAGATCGATTTAGCCCAAGTTACTTATATCCAAAAATGCTTCGTTAAGCCATCAGAGTGTTTGGAAGATTGAAGAAAATTATTTTTTTTTATTACTCGAAAACGTGCTGATAGATTGCCACCATTTTTCGTGTACGGTTTATGTGTATTCAGCAAAATGGAAACCATTTTAAACACTTGATAAAATAATTATTTTAATAGGTTATTGTCAAATTTCTATTTCCAACATTTATTTTATGAGTTAAATTTTTTAATATTATTAAATTATTTTATTTTATGAAAAAACCGTTGGTTTTACGTAACTTTTTCAGGAAACAAAAAAGCTTCCCGATAAGTTCAACTACCGAATAAATTTTTACTTTTCCGAACCGAAGGGTAAAAAAGAAAAATTATTGGTTTTTACCCCCAAAAATCAAATTCGCCAAAACCATGCACGCTGTACGTTTTATGGCCCCACGCGTCAAATGGCACCATTTTCAGCGTGACGGTTGTTTCAAATTTTGTCTGTGTGTAGGTGTGTGTTGGAAAATCTTGTAAGCACGATATCTTGAGACAGAGAGGCGGTAGGTCACTAAAACTTACAGGGTAGAAGTTGGGCCCGAAGGACAAGACCGAGTTCGAAGATGGGTCATAACGGTACATTCCTTCAGGTAGCTGCCGTACAAGGTGGTTCCTTAAATTAACCGCATTTTGTACTTTCGCACAATAACTTCGAAAGGAGAGCTAGGGCGATGAAACTTTTAGGTATTACGTTTGGCTCGACCGACGGACAAGATCATTATTCAAAATTTGGTCGGTATCTCCTTATAAATTATAAATACAAATTCAATTTATTGAACTAAAAACACTAGGACAACTAGAACTATATTGAAAAAAAAAGAGCCCTCGGTTTGAAAAAGTTAGCTACGGTAATACTGTTTATTTGGATTGTGATTACCCTGCTGGTGTTGAATTTATGAACAATTGTTTTCATATGCCGTCATAATTTAACAATTCTTTCTTTTGAATTAAACTTAATTAGCACTGAAAAACGTAATTTTGTAGTACAAAACCGCACAAAAAAAATGGTGGCAATCTATAAGTAATAAAAAAAAAAATTCGTCAATCTTCCAAACCCTCTGATGGCTATGCATTTTCGGATATAAATAATTTAGGCTAAATCGATTTATTTTTCGCTCAGGTGTCTGCCATTACCTGTTGTCCACGTATTTTCCGGACATGATGTGTAGGTTACCGCTTTTTCTTGTACAAAGTCAATCTTTTTCTGATTAATAAAAGATTCCACAGTAAATATATTACAACCACAACTGTAAGATTAAAAAAAAAAACACATTTTTACTTTTACGGTATTACCGTTTATTAGATTTGACTATATCGCATGTCTTAATCGTTCCTGGTATAACAAAATTACACTGGTTCAGTTTTTTGTAGTGTATTATTCTGTTAAATTTTTTAAACAAAGATATAGTTAGTTTTACCACCAAAAACCGCATAAAATAACTGCAGATTTAAGTTAACTTACGGTTAAGGTTAATATGAACAAGATTTCGTAATATTAAAAAAAGATTACAGGATTTTCCTGTCAAGATAATTACATATTGTTTAAAAATCAAGTATGTTACGTTGTCTAGAATATTGTAGAATTCACCTTTATGCCAATGACACTCATGTCTATTAAAGTTTTTCACCTCAACATGTAGAAAACGCATGCCTAGTCATGATAAATGATCTTAAGTCGTTTGTTAAGTCAGCAAGACACCATTGTCTGTTATTAAATGCCACTAAGTCAAACATGATCCTTTTTGGATTAAAAATTAAACGCCAGAAAGTAAGTGAATCTCTTATAATTAGGGTTCATAATGTTCCATTACATCCCACATATGAATCTAGAAGTCTGGAAGTTATAATCGATTCCGACTTGCTGTTTGAGAAACTTATAAACAAGCAAATATAATTAGCATATTCTTTGTTGAATCTTAAACAGGGTGTTAGTAAATAAGTGCGACAAACTTCAGGGGGTGATTCTGCAAGAAAAAATAATGACAGTATGCTATATAAACGTATCTCCGCAAATGCTTCGTTTTCAAAGATACGGGGTGTTAAAGTTTTTTTAAACTGACGATTTATTTATTGCTCTAAAACCGGTCGAAATATGCAAATGACATTTGGTGGGTTTTAAAAGGTAGTTATTGCGCATTTTTTGACACGTAATTAAGAATTTTATGATTATCATTGGTAATGATCTCAATTTGTTTAAAGAAAAAAATGGTACGCCACTGAGATATTTTAAATTAAAAATATGTTTATATTCCTCGTTTATTTTGTGACAAAAAAATTTTCTCGCCTTTTTTTGTATAAGGCAAAAAAAAAACATCTTAACGCGCATTTTTCATTTCTTTAATACATTATCTAGTAGCGACGCTAGTAGGCTACTGTCAACATTCTGTGAAATACGAATATTTTAACATAATGTCAAATTAGCGTATCTTCATTTTTAAGCTTTTAGTTTGGTATATTGTTAATAAGTAATTAATTTTTCTTTTATCGAATAGAATGGAAAATTTTACAAATGCGGAATTGTCAGACATGCATTTTGTCTATGGTTTTCAAACGCGTTACATCCCTCGGCAAATTCAATGCGTTACCTTATGATTCGCTGTTTCCATTGGTCGAATAACCTAGTTTGTGAATTTTGACGAATCAAATCCACGTAGATAGACGCTTTCTTTGATTTATACCGGATTTTATACGAGTAGTAAACATTCTTTTTTGTTTCTAAATTTGGCACGAGTACCGTGCGTATATAATGAATATTGATTACTCCTTACATAACTGTGTTCTGCAATTGATAATGAAAGAACTATACCAATAATTTTTATTTTATTTTATTTTGGCGAAAAGAGCAACCCTAATGATTTCAAAATTACCAATTATAATTTTTCTTATTTAGAAACGGCACTTTCAATTCCAATACATATTTTAAAAGACCAATATTAGGTTACTGTTGCAAAAAATTAAGGATACGTTTTTGATAACCAATTCGGAGAGGAAACGCTGCAAGTGTGCATTTCAATGTAGTGCCATTAGCCAAGAAAATATGTAAAAATGAACTCGGTTGACCATTAACGGGAATTATAAACATCAACCCATTGAACTCATTCGGAATGTTTATTAAACGCACGTATTGTTTATACTTCACGTTTCTATTTTGTATATATTACGGTCGAACTTCTAGCAACATATTTAAGTGTTTATGTTTACTTTTGTTGATCGATGTCGCTACTCTTGTTTAGTCAGCACTCGGTCACCGGTCAAGTTCACGACAGTAAAAATAGTAACGATGAGTCGTACAATTAGATAAAATGTATTTTAAGTTCAACGTTCCTATTTTATTTAACAACAGTTTTCCCGTAACCTTAAAGTACCTACCGAGCAAGGGACCTAATTACACTACATGGCGATCCAGCTATATTACATCAATAGTGAAACTATTACCTATTTCTACTGGTTTTCTTTCATGAGACAACCTACATACAATTTGACAATGCTAAAGTAAATTTAAAATAAAGTCTTGGGGATCTCAAGAATTTTTTGAACAAAATGGTTTTACTAGTTTAGTAAAATTAAACATTTGTTGTTGAAACAATGACAGGTCAGAAATCAACTGGGTAGTTTGTTAAGAGCAATAAGCGTTTGCAAAAATACAATTTCATAAAATCATCTTTTATTAGAATTTTTATTACAATTTAAATAAAATTTAAAAAAAAAAAATGGTACGCCACTGAGATATTTTAAATAAAAAATTATGTTTGAATTCCTCGTTAAATTTGTAACAAAAAATCTCTTCTGCCTTTTTTTATAGGGTGCCGTTTTTATGCAAAAAAATAAAACATCTGTACGCGTATTTGTCATTTCTTTAATACATTATTATCAAGAACTATCTAATACAATAACATTAAACCAGAATCCGTATTTTTAAAAACGAAGCTTTATATAGCAAACTGTCATTATTTTTTCATGCAGAATCACCCCCTGAAGTTTGTCGCACTTATTTACTTACATGCTGCATAAAAATTTGTTTTCCAAAAATTACCGATAAAGTCAGGAAAAACAACCAAAACATAGCTTCAGCTAATATTATCAGTGTGGTAAATTATTAATAAATTAAAAGTAAAAAATATAAAATTAATGTCTTATTATCCGCATTAATATGGTCTATTGCGTTGTTAAAAATGAGCGGTTTTCGTAACACTTTAACTTTAAAGTTTTTCGTTTTTTAAACAAACATATGCTCGTAAAGCATAAATCCTTCTTCGGAGCCAATTAAATGAAGACGTGTTTATGAACTTAACGATTTAACACCGATAATATAAATTTAGTACGTAAACTAAAAAATTAATTAATGAACTAACCTAATTGATACTTTACTGCACTTAAAGTGGACGATCAAATATTTTTATGACATTGTTAGCTACTAAGGTACATAGAAAAGTCTCGTTAAAAGTTGATTCGCCTTGCATGTGTATATGAAACGAGGTAAACGATCATTGCACTGCTTTTAAAAATATTTGTTTGACCTGCTGTTACCCAAATATATCCCTCTAATCCTATTTCTCTCTAAGGCTTTGAAATTTGGAAACACTTTGGGTTGAGTAAATCTCTCCGTAATAAACTTTATTTCTACTGATCACATTGGGGTGTAAAGTTAGTTCGCCTCCTCGTGGTGCACCCTGGGTAACGCTAAATGAACTAACACAAGAGGCGCCAGGCAAGAAAAATCACAGGCGCATGCAATTGTTTGCAATGTATTTTATCTACTTTGTTGTAATTTTTCATTGTATTTGGGTCATTCCATGTCATACCATTCATCATTTATTGTGTATCCTAAATATTTGTAGCGGTTTACTCTCTCGATGGATTCGGTTCCTATTTGTAGATCAATATTTTGGATATTCCTCCTACTATCCACCATAAATTTTAGATTAAGGAAAAGAAATACGACATCAACACCAGTAAAGAAAGTTAAAAAAAAAGACTTACAAAATAAAGAGTAAAATAAGCTTAAACTTGAAACGCTATACCAAATACATAAATAAGAGTTTAAATTTGATTATGTTTTGCTTTTTACGTTTTTATGTCATATAATGAACTTTCTCTTACTCAAAATGACAAAACTTCATGTTTTGTTAACTATACTGGATTCAGGAGCGAAAAAAATTTTTTTTGTCTAAACTCAAAAATTCATGTTTTTGAAACAAAAAAAAAACACCTTTTTGAAAATTTTAGGGTCTCTTAATAATATTTAAAGGTGTTCTAGTAAAAAATTAAAGCTCAAAATTTCGTGTCGAAATTCGATTTTGACGATTTTCAAAAATTCCAAATTCTAGTTTTTCGTTTTCCACATTTTTTTCAAAAATTTTTTTTTTCTTTAGCCTTCAAGTATTCTCTTTAAAATAAACCCAAGCGCATTTCTGTATCTATAATAGTTTTCGAGATATTTAAAAAATAAAGTAGAGAAATTAGAAAAATAGTGAAATTTTGAATTTTGAATCACTTTGAAAAAAAAAAATTTTATATTTTTTTACTTCGACAAATCTTTCTTTTATGATAAAAGAAAACTTTTGACTGAAATTCATCCAAATTGAAAGAGGTCGATTTGATATGGAATGACCCATTTATAACTTGCCTGTGATGAAGTCATACATCACATTTTAAATCTCCAATGTACAAGTACGTTTTTAAGGTGGATAGTCAATTTTAAGAAAAATACTTCTTGAATTAAGAAATCAGAGTCAAAAAACATCAGATAGGTAATCGAGATATGTTAATAAAAAGTTATGATTTAAGATTAGCGCATATAGAATTTTTGAATAAAATAAAAAAGTATTAAGAGGGATGAAAGATATTATTTATATTTGAAACATATTTGCATAGTTCTCATTCTACGACAAATGTCTGGGTAAACACTGTACATTCAAATACATAAAAAACGTTATGGTTGGTATATGGTTGGTACCAATAATTTTTATTTTATTTTGTTACCGGCGAAAAGAGCAACCCTTAATTATACCGAAAGTATCCATTTATAACTTTTTTTATTTACTTTCAATTCCACTAAGTACATTTTCTAACGTATGAAAATATTCCATTACAAAATATTTAGCTCACGCCACTGGTACCCAATTCGGTTTCAATCGGCACTAGAAGTGGCGCTAGTGTTTTTATGAACTGAGGGAAGCTGGCAAGTGTTCCTTTCATTTCTAACTTATTTTTTATTTTATGCATAATAAGCACGCCCTGCGGTTTTGCTAGAAACTGAAGGTGCGAGTATTTTAAAATGGCCATGTTGTTTACCTGATCTTAATAAAAAAAACACTTATTTAATACTATAAAAATCAAGATTAAAAAACTTTTCAGAATAACACAAATAATAACAAATGACAAAATTTACCACAAAGAGAAATTAATAACTAAAGAGTTCATTAATTCGCAATTCGTTGGATGAATGAGTCTTTGGAAAGTGATGTTCTGCAGGTCTCCAAAGTGACCACGAAGGGGTGTGAAGACTAAACTTGACGGGTTAATCTCGAAGAGACTGCCAAAGAAGGAACGATTGTTGATATTTCAGAAGAGCATCGCCCATGAAAATATCTATAAAATAGAGACAAATCGCCAACTTTTCTACGGTGTTCCAGACAAGTGAGCGAGTTTGTAAGCGAGGCATCACCGACGAGACGAATTGCCCTTTTTTGGACAGAATCCAGTAGCTTCAGGATATGTTTAGGTGCTGCACTCCAAATATGGGAACAGTACTCCAGTACAGGTCGGATCTGTGCCTTATAGATCATAAGCAGCTAACTGGAGGTGAAATAGCTCTTGGAACGAAACAAAAAACCAAGTTTTTGGGATGCACTTTTGGCAATGGACCTCACGTGATTTTCTCAGGAAAGGTTGTTGCTGATAGTAATACCAAGCATCGATATGGATGACTTCAGTGGTATGGTTACTTCTGACAAAGTTATGTTAGGCACAGTGAGATCGGCTTTTCTAGAGAAAAGACATGCTTGTGTTTTGTTTGCATTGAATTCTACCAAGTTATTGGATCCCCATTCGAGAATTGTTGCTAAGTCCATATTTATATTGTTAACATTTCTTCCTCGTCCATTTCTGGTTTCACGGGCTGATATAGGGGCCCTGGAAGAGAAAGCGGTATGGAGGGTACTATCATCGGCAAAGCTGTGTACGGGACATGAAGTTGCTTTCAATAGGTCGTTGATGTGAAGTAAAAATAGTGTTGGTGCTAGAATGGAACTTTGGAACTCATTGCCTAGGGAGGTGTTCCCCGAGGCATACAACCTCCAGAAATTTAAGAAGAACACCAACTCCTACCTTCTTTCCCTTGGTTCCCACGATGTTCTCTGAACATTACAGGATATCCCTTTTCGTGGGAACCAGAACATAAAAAAAAAAAAATTAAACTCGTGCTTGCATTAAAGTTAGAGCAATACTGATTATTAAATTAACGAAAAGTGATTTTTCTTTTAAATTTTAACTTACATTGCAGTTTTTGTTTAGTAAAACGACAATTATGATATTTTAAATTTTGTTAACAATTTTTTGTTTCTAATATAATTTATTTTCTAATAGATTATTTTTTTTAATTTATTTGAACAGAAAATTGGTTATTTCATACATATAAATTTGGTCGTGTGTAGCTAGATAGACAATGTAAATCAATCTTTAATTTTCACGACATGCAATCTTTTTTAAATTCTCTTTAAAGTTAATTTTTACTCATGTACACTCCATCATATTTTGTTGTCATCATGGTGACAGGAACAAAATAACTAACTTTTATGTATTAAAACTTAGATTAAAGTTTATGCATACACATTAAATTTAGAATCAATAATATAAAAATAAATCGCTGTTCGTTAGTCTTGCTAAAACTCAAAAATAGCTTAACCGATTTTGATAAAATTTTCAGGCAATTATCAGATTAGCCCAGCGGGTATTCTTGTAAATTTTGGTAGCGATCGGATTATCGAAAGAGGTGGGAAGGGGATGGAATATAAAAAAAAACTATTAAAAATGACTGATATTGGGAATTCATATTCTTCTGGGCCGCTGGGTTTGATACCGACATAAAAACTATTAAAAACGCCGATATTAGTCACGTATTAGCAGTTTTTGGGGTCGTTAAGTTTGATAGTGACATTCCCAATTTTGTTATCACCCATACGAAAGCGGTGGAAAAGGAATGGAATATAAAAAAACGCCGATATTAGTGTCAAATTAATAGTTTTTGGGATCGCTGAGTTTAGTTGTGATATCCCCAATTTTGTTAAAACCTTTACGGAAAAGTTGAAAGGGGATGAAATATAAAAATTATCAAAAATGGCTGATATTAGAGTCAAATTCATACTTTATGGGATCGCTAAGTTTGATAGTGACATTTCAAATTTTATTTACACCCCTGCGAAAGGGGTGGGAAAGGGATGGAATATGAAAACTATGCCAATATTAGTCTTGAATGTATAGTTTTTGGGATCGCTGAGTTTGATAGTGATATTTCCAAGATTTTTAGCACTCCTACGAAAGGGGTGGGAAGGCGATGGAATATAAAACTATTAAAAATGTCAGATATTAGAGTCGAATTCATAGTCTTCGGAGCCGCTGAGTTTTATAGTGAAAACTATTAAAATAGACGATATCAGTGTCGAATTCATAGTTTTCGCGGTCGCTGAAATTGACAGCGATATTTTCAAAGCAGACAAGCCAACGTTCGGGCAGGCAACGTCTGCCGGATCTACTAGTATCTAATATTTTATAATTTGGATGTTGTACATTTTGGTCTTTTTATTTTAAATATTTTACAAAAAAGCTTTAAGATAAAACCAATTCAAACTCTAAATTGTATAAAAGCTAATGATGTTTAGACGAATGAATTATGTACAAAGGTAACATAAAAAGGAAGTAAAAACTGGCCCATAATATTTAAGAAATTTCTATTAATTTAAGAGCAGTTTTAGACACATATTAAGTGCCTCGGGGAACCAGTCTGCGGTATCTGTTGTACGTATCGTCTTTAAAAAATAAATAACAATATGATTATGGTTTTTTTTAAGTTGCCACGTCTTTTAGTTCTCTAAAGAGTACTCTGCCAGTAGTCTCTCTACTGGCAAATTATGCCCGAGCTCAGCCGTAGAGGGTAGAAGAAAAAAATATATAAAAGTGAGCCGCGCCACCGACTTAGACGGTACAAGCCGGAAACCCCTAGGTCTTGTAGGCACTAGCAGAGCCACACGATAGACAACAACAACAATTATGGTGAACTAAATAAATAAAACTATATTTCCAATTCCTGCAATATATTAATTAAGTAAAAATGATGTTCTGATTTTTTACAACAAATTCTGTATTTTTGTAAAGTGGATTAAACGAATTTAATACACTTTTCTTAAAATAATATTTAAATTAATTATAACAATCTTTCAGACAATAATAAAAACCTAATGATGTACAAAAGAGAATTAAAAACAAAAAAAATGTTCACAATATTTAAAATCTCAAAAATAATTGGTTTTATATAGAATTCCTGATAGCAAAAGATTAAAAAATAAAAAATACAAAATAAATGGACTTGCAACAAAAAAAAATAATTTGAAACCATCACAATAACTACATAAAGTATATTCAGTAATGTATAAATTCAGATTACTTGGAGCAGGTACGAATTTAATAAAAATAATTTGTTACTTTTAAACTATTGAAAACACTTAGATCAAGCACATAATAACGAATAAGTTGAGAAAATTAAACTCAATACTATGTAACCAATTGAAAACTTCATTGAGACGCCACTGTTACATCGATGATCCAAGAAAGAGAAACACCAAGTAGTATTTTTAAAGATTTACACTGTTAAAACAATTGAGCTTATTTTAAAAATATTTCTTTTTTACGATGGCTGTCCTTCAAAAAAGCAATATTGTAGGATATTTACAAATAAGTATGAATAAACGTTCTTACTTGGACACAAAGAACTATTGAGAATATTATTTTAATCAAAGTTCAGCCTTGGCATATTATCCAATGCAATAAATAGTTTTCAACAGTGTACCATATTAATAAATTAAAACAAAACTTAATCGTGGTGTCAAAAATAAGTCACGTCGTTTAAATATACTAAAATAAATCACTTGTAACCTTTGGATACACGAATTCACGAATCCTGCGGCCTACTCCTGGCCGGTTTGAATTATGGAACAGCACCTGCTACTTAACAATGGCTTTCCTCCATCAGATCACGCACGCGGTCATTTTAACTCGACCCCAATATCCAAAATATCCACAACAAAGGCAAGACAGAATGGTCAAGTAAAAAATTAAATTGTTTTTATTCAAAATCCAATTAAGATGGCCCAAATACAGCCAGATATGAAAGAAAAAACCGTAGAAGTTCTGCTCACGTGATAATATCAAATCGTTCCAAAAACTCTCACCCGACTTCCACGACTGACACCAAACGACTCTCCTCCACTGCTCACTTCCAGGCCGGATATCAGAAAATGACACGGGACACGCGTCAGCCAACCTTTGCAAATCTATGTTCACAACTCATAATCGCGCTCGTCCGTGTTGATAGCCAGCACCTCCACACAGAAAAGCAAACCAAACAATAATATAGCGGACAACACACGACAAATCAAGGCGAAATCTAATAACAAAGACTCCCACTCCAATTAACCAAAAATGTCACAGCCATTAATAATTAAATCCCAACACTACTAGGTATGCAACACTATTTACAACGAATGATATATTCAAGTTACAACAAAATACGGTATGCAACCCTACTTACGAGAATACGAAACTATCAGAAGAGACCCAATTAATAATGGACTGTAGAAGGAAAAAAATAGGCACGTGACAAAGTGAAAGTAAAAAATATTTAAATTATCCGACAAGATTAAATTGACATGGTTAAAAAATATTTATAACTTTATGATAACTGCCACCTGACTGTAAATTGCTATATTTAACATTCGACCAAAAATGCATGTTTTTCTCGTGCCAAGAAATTTCGTCAAACGCTGACAACATAAACAAACATTTAAATATAAACACAAACAGCATTTGAGCCCGATTCATTAATTAAAAATTATCACGTTGTTTTTTTAAATACCAAATAATTTATGGTGAGATTACTTATTCTAAGAATAAGTTCAAATATTATAACAGGAAGAATTTTAACTGTAAATGAAAATAGACTTCATGTGTGTTCTGAAGAGTTTGGATTTTTTCCAAAACATAAAATCCTGAACTTTGTTGTTTGAATGACACTTACAATTTTTATTCGTTTTATCTATTATTTTAAACTACACATTAAATGTAGATAATTAATTACAAATTCGGATAAAAATATTAACTGCTAAAATAAAATTAACGATTAATACATCTGTGTAATACATCTACTGGAAAAAAAATTAAAAAAAAATTGTGTGGTCGGGAGACCTCCGTAAGAAACAAAGTTCCAAACGTTTTTTCTTCAACTACGAATGTAATTCGAAATAAAATCTGTACATTTCAATTTTTATTTTATATTATTTTGTCAAGGCAAATAATCTAAGAAAACGAATAACACCAGAGAGTTTTATTAAATATTGTGAGATTGATTTCGTGAAATGGGTCGAAAGTGTGTAACATCTCTCCTCGCTTTCTTGCAATTTGTGGGAGTGATTTCATGAAATGTAACAGGAAGTCGCGGATGCACGCGCTATTATATTTGACGAATGAGCGCACGGTGGTAGAGTTGGCCGTCAGATAGCCGTCAACCAATTTTCTGAGAGGTCAGTACTGTCAGCCATCAGCTGTGCACTTAAGTTACAGTGTTGTGTATAAAGTTTGCTGTTATATGCGTAAACTATATAAATAAATATTTACTGTTGATAATAAGTCTCAATAAAGTGCAGATCATTAATAAAAAATTCAAGTAAGTAAAAATAAATAATATTTGAATAAAACATTTCAGTATTTAGCTTTTTTAAATTTTTAGGTTGATTTCTGTTAATCCTAGTAACAACTAAATAAAATACAATTGTCATTAAAAAGAATTATTGTTTGTTATGAAAAATCATTTCAAATATTACCCGACCCATTTTTTCAAAAAATAATTTTAAATAATTATCAGTAAGGTGAGATGTCAAATTACATCACATCATAATATTGATACGATTTTTCGTTCTTTTTTGGGTTCGGCGATTAAAACTCCCGATCCAATAGCAAAACAATGTTTATTTCAATACAATAACTTCTATTTTTATTAACCACTTAGATATTCACTTGGCAATACAACTTTTACAACTCTATATAACTATTTACATTTAAAAATTCGTAAATACATAAGCTAATACTAATAATCGGTATAATCGTTTCCCCTTTTATATTCCCGATATCATAGTTCCAGATCTTTCTACCTGTTTCCCCATTATTCGACGCGGATTCGAGACATTGCGCGACTTTCCTAGGCCCCGTCGGCAGCTACAAAGGAGAGCGGTCGAACACGGACCCTCGACGCCGTCGACCTTTCGGTTGCTGACAGGACCGGATTTGTAACAATATTATGCGACAACTGTAAGGTTCGCTCGTTTTATTTTGATTCTGCCGGAATTGTTGTTGGCATTGAGCATTGGTTTAAGGTATTTTATTTGCACTCTGACGTTTGCGCTTTCCATACTCTTTTGAACTCTGAACACATGATTTCACTATTGCCTCCCTATAATTTAAATGGTAAAATAAATAGTAAACACTCAAATCACATGTACAATAAACGAATGTAAACAGTAAATACTTGTATCAAGTAATACAATTTTATCAACTTACTTTTCTAAATCTGTATTACACACATTTGCTGCAGTTTCCATTTTTCAAAACTTAATTGCAATAAAAAAACAATATTCACGTATGATCTAAAATAATTATACTTAAAAAAAACTAAAAAACACGCTTTTGGAGTTAATCAAACTAAAAAAATTAAAAATAATTCTTAACATAGGAATAAAATTACTGACGAGAAAATTAATGTCACTGTTCTAAAAGCGTGGAGTGCTTTTACTCCGAAACGCAGAGTTAGTTTAAAAATGTCATACAAAGCAGTGACATTGATTAACAATAATTTTTTTTTTGAGAATAACAATATTTTTTTTTTGACAGTGACATTTATTTTCGCGTCATTAATTTTATTTCTATGTCAAGAATTATTTTTTACTTTTAAGTTTGATTAAGTCTAAAGGCGTGTTTTTTAGTTTTTTTAAACCATAATTTATTATCATATAACCTCAACACAGGGTTGTACAGACACGTGGAAATTTTGTGAAAACGCATTTGTTTGTTTGTTTTTCTGATTTAAAAAATAAATTATCCACCAAATTTTTTATAATTACACTTGTATATATTTTACTGTCCATTTGCGGTCTCTTTTCAACGCACAGATATGAATTTAACTGTCTCGCTCGCACTCACACGGGAACGTTTTTCCCCCTGGCAGATAGTAAGTGATGAAATTTATTTCTGGCATTCAATAATATGTTTTCTATACATATTTTCTGTATTATGTTAAAATTTAAAGACCAATGAAATAACAAAAATAAAATTATTTTCTATAAATATTTATAGCGTTATGTCAACAATTAGAAGGGAAGAAAATGTTCTGCCGAATCTTTTATACATTCAGTATACTTTAAGGAATAATCTGCATGAATTTTATGACTGATAATTAAACCAAAATAATTCTTTTTTCCTACCCTCTTTAAAATTTTAGGGTAATTTACTCCGGCCATTGGGGGCTGCCAAAAGTGGCTTCTACTGTCGAGCAGATATTACACATTGAGTCAGTAAATTTTCAAGACTTTTGAAATGACAACTGACAATTGGTTATTGGCTTTGGTCTATTAATCTTATGCTCGGCAGTGTATATGTGACATTTGTAAACATTAAAAGCTCCTGTAGATTGAAATAAATAGATAAACACTATTTAATTTTCCTTTAATGCTAAGCCATCTGACGGAATAAACTCGCATCAATATCAGGTGAGGAGCAAGTGTGATTGCTTTGTGTTTACATACCCTGAAGATCGCATTTGTGCGAAGATTAAAGTTGTTTAATAGCGACTAATCATTTGTTAATAGTGAAAATGACCAGCAGAGCAAATTGTTAGGTACCTGAATGTAACTCAGTGTATAAAAAAACACAATTTGACTTTTCATTATTTCCCAAATGAGGATCAAAGATTTGAGCTTATTAGAGAATCAGGAATGGTAACTATGGTTGATAGAAAGAAACTGTGGGAGATCAAACTAAAAATAGGAAAGGGGCTATCAAAAACTGAAAAACACTGATATACCAAGTAAAAACTTACCTGTGTCCAGCATTTTAACAAAGTCCAAAAGTCTGAAGATAGAAGAGGACAAGAAAATATATGAAAAACTCATTGAAAGAAGACAGGCAAGCTCTCTTGTTGGTTATTTTTATTGAAGTCAAAAGTAAATAAATTATTATAATTATCATTGAAGTCATGTCATCCATTGATTTCATAAGGATTACTTTTAATAGCACTGGTCTGCAAACAATAAGATCTGATTATCTATCCACTTATCATTCTTTTTTTCTTTGACACCACAAACAATAAAGTGGTTTGCTGCAAGAACAGCTTTACCCTCCTCGATGCATCGACTAAACAAAAATTAAGGACAATGGTAAAAACATTTCTGAATTCCTTCCAATATTAAATATTGAATTTATATATATAATCCAGGATATCTACAGCTGTCGCTGCCTACCTGCTTTCAGCCCTTGTCTCCAGTTGTCCTTGTCCTGCCAGTCTCCGTCCTGCAGGTTTCTTAATTCCATCGCCTCATCCACTTCGTCTCTCCATGATCGCCTTGGTCGACCTCTCTTTCGTCTGCCTAATGGACTCCACTCAGTTACCCGGTGTATCCAGCGATCCTCCGGAGTTCTTCTAACATGTCCGTACCACGTTAGTTTCTTTTCCTCTATGTGTTCTAGTATGTCTTTTTTTACCTCCATTCTTCTCCTGATCTCCTCATTTCTTATTCGATCTAATCTGTTCACTCCACAACTCTTTCTCCAAAAGTCCATTTCTGTGGCTACAATCTTCCCTTTGTTTTTTTTGTTGATCACCCACATTTCAGCTCCATAAGTCATTATGCTGCGAACTATTGAATTGAATATTCTCGTTTTATTAGTCTTGGTTATGTGGCGGTCCCATAATATTGGGTTTAATTGATTAATACATGCCCTCGTTTGACCTAGTCTATTTTTTATTTCTTCCTCTGTTGTTCCACTTTTTGATATTATAAACTCTAGGTACTTAAATTAGTCTGTTCCTGAGAACTGTCGGTTATCATCTATTTCTAGGTGATATATCCTGTCTTGGGCCGTTGACATATATTGGGTCTTTTCGAGGTTGATTTTTACTTCATTTTTCCCATATTCCTCCTCTAGTTTCCGCATCATAAAACCTAAATCCTCCTCATCTTGAGCTATGATTACTTGATCATCGGCAAAGCTTAGAGTATACAGATGATCATTCCTAAATGGTATTCCCATTCCTGCACATTTTCTCTTCCATGGTCTTAGTGTCTGTTGTAGAAATATTTTGAATAGTATGGGTGATGTTGAGCAGCCTTGGAGGAGACCCTTAGTTGTTTTGAAGGCATTTGATAGTTTATTTCCCTCTTTAATCCTTACGGTATTTTTTTTGTACATATTTTGGACTGTTCTGATAATTCTCTGCGTTATACCCATTTCTAACATGGCTTCCCAGATTTTAGACCGAGGGACAGAATCATAGGCCTTTCGGATATCCACAAATGCAAAATGTACCTCTCTGTTCTTGGCCATTTTTTTCTCTATGAGTTGTTGAATTGTATATATATGGTCCATACATGATCTTCCAGCCGTAAATCCTGCCTGATCTTCATCAACTTTTCCTTGTATCTGAATTGAATTTAAACGTTCAAATATCGAAATTTTCACTAAATTGTATACTTCTCTTAGTAAACACAGAATAGGTTATAGCAAATGCAATCACACATGGCGCGACAGAATCACAGCGCGGGAAAATGAAGGTTAAAATGTCAATAGGTTAAAGAAATTAGAAGCCGATGAGAAATCAATTGCAATTATGAAAAAAAAACAAACAGTCAAAAGTAAAATTTATGGAAGAGATCTCAGAATACTTTTGGGTCAAAGCAGGAGTAAGAGAGAAAGATGAGCTTTCCTCACTACTTTTTAATTGTGTGCTAGAGAAGGTAATGAGAAAGTGGAGGAAGAAATTTGACTTTAGGCCAATCCTGCAACGGCACTTAATTGCTACACAACTCAAAAGAATTTAATTATCTTCTTTTAAAATGAAACTTGGCCGAGACAAGTAAGGATTAGAGACAGTTCACGTTTAAAAAATTTCATTCTGCCCTTACGATTTTTTTGTCGTAAAGTGGATAGAATTTTACGAACTCTAAATTTTATCTGCCGCATTTTTTGTTCAAGTTTTGGAGCTGCCAACATAAAAACGTTCGGAATTGGGCGAATGGTCAAGATAGCATAAAATTGTGCTGTGCCTCTTGATAGTAGATAATATTTAAACATCGAAAGTAAAAACAAAAAATGAAGTTAAAGATTATGTGACATGTAAAAAAATTTCGTATTTGTGTAACTACGAATATTTCTGTTCATTTTACTGTATACAAAGCTTAGAAAGAATAATAATAACAAATATTTTTAACTATTTAAAAATAGTTGCTTATTTAGTAATTACAGTATAATACGCTTATTGGAATACTTATTTTGCTCGCCAAAATTATTCCTAAATGAGGATTATTCCATTATCCATTTCTATTACAATTTTTTAATTACATTTATGTATGTACATAAGTTAGGTATACAGAGTGGACCAAAAGTCTGGAAACGGACAATTATCTTGTAAATTGCTAGTCCAAATTGTACAAAATTTGGGATAAACTTATTTTAAAATACGGAGATTCCAGATTTGGCATTTGCAATGTTGTCATATTTGCCGTTTCTCTGATATTATTAGTCACATGGACTCTTGACGGCAATGCTTTGTGAAAGGCACGGTCCATACTATAGTACAACGCTAAGTGCGGTGCTTCGTTATAGACATACCCTGAGAAAAATATATTGTTTAAATTTAAAAAAGTGTAAGTAAAATATTTATGACTTCGTTGACGTTTTAAGAATAACCATTAAAGGCGTTAGGTCAAAATAATCATAGATTAACACATGCGCGTGGTAGCACTATCCGACATATTATTTCCAAAAGCATCCTTCAGGTCAAATACACCTTGATAAAATTCCTTAGCGACCAAATTTTATTTCGAATGTAGGTTGTTTCTTTTTAAAACTTAAAGTAAAAGTGACGAACCACAGTTTTGTTTGATTAATTAAAACAAATATACATGTATTTAAACAGTTATACATAAAAGACCACAATTTATACACATTTATTTTTAGTTATTTATTTACAGAGACATAAAATGAAGGTTTACAGGCCACAGCGTGTGGGCTATTAACGCAACAAAGATCTTTAATGTTAATTAACAATAAAAAATACAAATGTGTCAATTGTTAGCTCAAGTTTTTAATTACTCTTTATTTCATTTATTATTTGCAGTTGGAGCATAAAAATAAGTAAAATCACAATAAATCCTTTTAACAACTGTTTTGTTTAACTTACATGTACCTAAGTAATGATCAGTGATTAATATTATCGAGGTTGGTCGCTCTTGACCATGCGATCGATCAATAAAAGTTTATTAAAAATTCAACGTAATTAATTTTTTCGGTAATACGAGGGCAGTTTGATAAGTCAGTGACTTTTTGAATTTCCCGCGCAGTTACTCCAAATGTAACAGTGCTGCCGTCAACTATAATCTATCAGTGAGCAACTTTCTAATTTTGAGCAAGCTACGTCGTGCAGTTGGTGTTTGATAGCCGTTCAAAGCAGACAACCTCGTGAATTTTTACGAAAATGGAAAACAGTGAATTTCGTGTGCTCATTAAGCATCACTTTTTACGTAAAAAATCCATCACTGAAACTAATGAAAGACTTGATAAATACTACGGGAACTCGACACTATCAATTTCAATGGTCAAGAAGTGATTTACAGAGTTTCGTTGTGGTCGTACCAGCACTAGTGACGCCGAACGTCCAGGTCGCCCAAAAGAAGTGATCACGCCAGAAATCGTCGATAAAATCCATGAAATGATATTGGATGATCGGAGAATGAAAGTGCGTGAGTTGGCTCATGCTGTAGGTGTATTTCAACTGAACGGGTACATCATATTTTACACGAATATTTGGACATGAAAAAACTCTCTGCGAGATGGGTGCCGCGATTGCTCACACTCGACCATAAGCGCAATCGTGTGACCACTTCAAAAGAGTGTTTAGCGATGTTCAGCCGTAATCCAGACGAATTTTTGCGCCGTTTTGTTACTGTGGATGAAACATGGATCAAGAAACAATCGAAACAGTGGGTTGTTTGGGGTGAACGTGGACCAAAGAAGGCGAAACAGAGTCTGTCAGCCAACAAGGTCATGACCACAGTTTTTTGGGATGTACGCGGTGTCATTCACATCGATTACCTCAAGAAAGGTAAAACGATCACCGGCGAATATTATTTAAAGCTTTTGAACAGATTCGACGTAGATTTGAAGCAAAAACGGCCGCATTTGGCGAAGCAGAAAGTGCTGTTCCATCAAGACAATGCACGTGTGCACACTTGTCTAGTCACGATGGCCAAAATCCACGAATTGGGATACGAACTGCTACCCCATCCAGCATATTCTCCAGATTTAGCCCCCTGCGACTATTTTCTATTTCCAAACCTAAAGAAATGGCTGGGCGGTAAGAGATTTGAGTCGAATGAAGAAGTCATTACCGAAACAAACGCGTATTTTGAGAGCTTTGAAAAAACCTATTATTTGGAGGAAATAAAAAAAAATTAGAAAAACGCTGGACTAAATATATCGAGCTAAAAGGTGATTATGTAGAAAAATAAAATGTTTATTTGCGGAAAAAAATTTGTTTTATTCAAAAAGTCACTGACTTATCCAACCGCCCTCGTATAATACAATAATTTGGGTATGCCAAGCGATAAGATGTCGCCACACTATTGCTTCATCAAAAAACTTCATACATACATACATAATAGTCACGCCTCTTTCCCGTAGGGGTAGGCAGAGACCACTTCGCTCCACTTGCTAAGGTTTTTACACCCATCTTTTGCTTCCTCTACTTTCATCAGTGCTCTTATACATGCTCGCGGTTGTTGGTACTTTTGACCTGGCCTTTCTTTAAAACAATGTTGATATGTTCGCCGAGGTCGACCTCTACCGACTTGTCCATTAACACTCGCCTTATAAATTTGTTTCGTCAATCTTCCTTCATCCATCCTTTCTATGTGTCCAAATCATCTAAGCATTTCTTTATCTATCTTTGTAACCACATCTTCTTTTCCAACTGAGTTACTCCGGCTATACTTCTTAGACTACTCATCTCTGCAGCATTAGTCCTATTTTCATGCTTCTTTTGCCAAACCCAACATTTACTACGATACATAAGTGTAGGAACCAACACTCCTCTATGCACAGCCATTAGTGCCTTTTTTTGACACTTTCTGGGTGTTCATAAAGCTAAATTAAATAAAAAATTTATATGCATAAAAAAACCGAATGTCAGTTTTTTCCCACTCAATCTGGTACACAGGCGGCTCTTCTTTAGAAGGAAGGATGGTGATACAATCAATGTTAGCAAAAAAATAGTTTCTAGAGTTATTTAGAAAGTATAGGTTTTATAGACTGCACTCATATCAAAATTCAAAGTCCAGGTATTTCTATCTGTACTATGTTCATGTAATTGTAAAGTACATTGATGAAGCACCTATTTAATTTTCAATAATTATTTCAGGTGGAATAGATGCTGAAGTTTTCAGAAACCACAAATGATATTTCTCCATCAATGTACAAACTATCTCTTCTGCAAATTTGAAAATCATTGATATTGTAGCTAGATGGCCTGGATTAACCCATTATTAAACTATGTTCAATAATTCAAATGTTTAGATATGTGGGACATAAATTTCATAGAGAACATACCTGTAGAACATTCTAAACTTCCAATTATCAATAATGCTGGAGATTAAATATAACTCAACTATTTTCCAATAATACCAAATGAAAATGTTTAATTCTAGTTTCCCACAGTAAATAAAATGCATATTATTTTTAGAGATATTTTATTCATGATCAAAATGGGTAAATAACAACAAAATATTTATTTATTTATTTGTATACAGGTGAACCTCAATTTCGTTTACAATAAATTATATAACAAAGCAAGCTTATATTATACTACTACTATCAAATGATAAAGTGTAACAAAAAGTTTGATTTGTCTAGTGGACCTACGTGGAACGTTGAAAGCAGTCTGCAGTCTTAATTATTTTTTAGCAGCCCTACTTTTATTTCATGTTCTATTTGATTTTGTTGTTTCCTCTCAATAGCAATTTTTTCTCTATTAGCTCACATTTCTTCTGGGCCACAATTTTAAATTTAGCTGATTTTGATGAGGTTATGATTACGGGAAGCAAATGCAAAGTAGAACGACCAATCAGAAGTGCTTCCTGAAACATCAGTACCACAGGACAGATAGTTTGTTCTGTATCAGTACTACCAACGTTTACAAATATATCGCTAGCTGGCGGTTTGCTAGCCTACAGTCAAACATTCCATGAAAAAAACGAAATAGTTCTTAGTTGGGATTTTAGCTGATGGTTAAGCTTAGCCTCTTCTTCTTTTTCTTCTACTTGTTAGAGATCTACATGATCTGTTGATTCCGGACTTGCCTCTGTAATATTTCCTGAGATGTGGACTGCCAGTTGTCTCTTCATCTCTTTGGTGGTCTTCCGGGTGGACAAGTCCCTGCTGGTTTTCCCTCTAGTACAATAGTAGTAGTCTATCGTCGGTCATTCTCTTCACGTGGTCATACCATTCTCATCTCTTCTGCCTTCCCCATCTCACCACATCCTGTACGTCGCATTGTGCTCTAATGTCAGTGTTTCCTACGTGATCTTTTCTGTTTTCCTGGCTATTGTTCTCAGTACTGACATTTTGGTGACTCGTAGCATCCTTTTGGTCTTGTTGGTATCCTATTTCGCTTCTATACCATATGTCATTATTGGCCTGACGCATGTCTTATATATTTTGAATTTACTCTCCTTTCGCATAAAAGGATTAGCCCATACAGTTTCCTTAAGACATCCTGATATTATGGCTGATTTGTTAATTTGGTTTTTCAGGTCCTTTACCGGGTCGTGAGCGCTGGACATCACGTATCTCAATTGCATGACCTGCTCTATGGGTTTATTATCTATTACCAGCTTGCATCTGTTTGGCTCCCAAGCGATGGTCATGGTTTTTGTTTTACTTATGGATATATCCATATTATGTTTTTGACTGATCTGGTAGAACTTAAATAACTGTCTCTGTATGTTATTTTTACTTTCTGCGAATATTGCAGCGTTTAAAAGATAGACTTTTGTTTTAAGTAATAATTTGTAGGAAATTGTCACAGGACACTTTTCCTATATGATAAATTCATAAACAAACTATTTACTTATTGTTAAAATTTGCAAATAAAGTGGGAAAATAAAAAAAAAAAGAAAACTACTTTGGAAGTCCAAACAGCCTCTAGAAGTTGATAGAATAATTGGGCTGGAGAATGAGCTCTTTCCAACCATTAAAATTTAATTTAACAAAATATAATATAAATTATAAATCAACGACTGCACCTGTATTTAATACTTAACGTTGACAAATAAAAATAACGTGTATATAAATAAAATGACTAATTAAAAAGTTGGCCAAAGCGTGTTGTTGCAACGTCTCTTTTTAAATAAAACTGCAACTTTGTCACTTTACTGACCGCAATCCGATTTTCTGGACGACTTAAGTTTAATCATTCTGTTTTAAAATATAACAACTTAAGCGTCTGTGCTTAAACCTTTTCATTAAAACTGGTACACTTTAATCGTCGATGTCGGCGTTGGTGTTTACAAGCAGACGCTACGAATGCACTGATGCATTTAGTAAGCACTTAAAATAACACCGAAGGTTCTGATTGCTACGGAAAATTTAAAACGTATCAATTTAAAACACTTACAAACAAATGAAAGACCAGATGAGATAATATTTTGCAATTTTAAAGAGGAAGTGCCATCCAGAATTAACTAAGGCGGACTAACCACAATATTAGTAAAAGGTGAAAAATAAAGTTTTAAAAAGCGATGAAAATTAGTCAATGAAAAATAGCTTTTTTCTACTCATGTATATGAAAATAATCATATTTCAACAGGCTACCCTACATGAAAGTGTTTTTCTCTATAGATGAAAATGAAATAAATGAATATTATCATGCGACCCGATGGGAATATACTAAAAACAAATTAATGGATTTTTGACACTAATCTTAACTTAATCTCTCTACTTGGTACTTGAATCAGCAAACGAACGTCATTTTGTTTAACAGTTTATAACATTTTCACCATTATATATGAACTTCTCTCTATAGCTATAATTAATATGAACTCTGATAGTGAAATTGGTGAATTATGTACACCACCTAATATAGTTGAAGTGGCAAACTCAGTTTCCAACATTATTTTGCCAGATAAATCCCGAGAAAGGTATGAATTTGTGAACAAAAAGTTCATGACTCGGAGAAATGATAACAAGATAAACTCGTTCTCGGAAAATGTTCTTATGACTAACGTTGGACGAATATCTGAAGATTTAAATCCATCAACAGTATGGAGTATGTATTTTATGTTACGTAATACCATTAACATCAAACAGCGAAATTCGACAGAATTCAGAAGCAAAAAAGCTAAAGTTTTAACGTCACAACAAATTTACACATTTATTAAAGATGCATCTGACGACAAATTCCTGTTTACAAACGTAAATTTTACGATATTTCATTTTGCTCAAATAGTTAGGCGACTGTCGAAATAACACTGTCATTGCGTTGAATCGAGCCGGCGCGTTGAGAGAGGAAACTTGCTACTGCGCCGACTCGAGACTGCGCAAACAATGGGGGAATAGAAGGCCAGCTGGTGTGCCGGTCAGAGATATCAAGGGTAAGGTGAAGGGAAGCAGAATTTACCTGTGGCAAAACGGTTTTAAGACATTGACGTCGTAAAAAGATTAAAATTAAAAAAAATAACGACGGGTTGCACTCTGGGAGTGCCGGCAGAAGTGAAAACTTAAGTATTAACGTTGTGCGTTTTGGATATTTTGGAATGGTTAAACAAAACAGCCGGCGCAGGCATACATTTTCGCCGCGCCTTAGAAAGAGAGGGGGATACTCCCTCTCCTACGCCACGCCAGCTGTCTACTCTCCATCCGTCTTACGAATTTTCGATCAGGTCACGTGTCCTGACGCGAATTTAACATTTTTTACCCATTACAAAAAAAGTGTACAACGCCGCTAAAGAAGTTTTCACTTCAATAACGATTTAAAAGGAAATATGTCATCACAAAAACATTTTTTAAGCTCCCAAACATTACCATACTCGCCAGGTAAATTATTGTTCTCTCGCTTTAAAAAATTTCACTTTCGTCACTCGTAAAATAATATACTATTTTTTAGAAATATTTTTGGTTTAGATTAATTGAATATATTAATTGTAATTTGATGAATTTCTTTAAAATTTTTATAAAAAAACTTTACTAAATTTTTTAATGTGGGTTGGTCCACATTGCATTTTAAATATTTTCAGTTCCTTGGTGGATTATCATAAATAATTCACTGAATATAAAGTCACATTAAAAACTTTATCTAATACAAAATATGAAATAAAATAAACTCAAAACTTAATTATTTTGAATCTTCGTCGTAAAATGTACCAATTAATTCCCAATATTTCCTTGTAAACAACTTTTCTTTTACTCATATCTACTGTTTAAAAATGAACCTCTTCTTTGTTTGAATACTTACATTGAAAAGTATTAGAAAAATGTTTTTTGAACCTTAATCACTGAATTTTGAGCCACTCCTCCTTTGTTTTTGCTTTTGAAATTTTTCTATTAGTTATATTGTTTTCAAGCATTTTCTTACAAAAAAGTCATTTTAATCAGCGTAAAAAGGAGCTATTTCCTAGCTTGCTTTTTGACTGAATGCCAGTCTTGAGGTATAAAGATATGCAGATGGAATTTCTTTTCTTTTCTATATAAGTCCAAAATCTTGGTCGCATGGTAAGTACGAATGACCACTTACCATAAATTTGTGATCTATTTTTTTCACAGTAAAATCTGAAGATGCAGTAATATAATTACATAGCAATGACAGTTTAACTTTACAAATCTGACCTCCGCATTGGTCAGAATACATTAATTATTCGTTTTGATTTAACAAAAAAAGCGATTAACACAGAACTCATCAAATATCTGAAAAAATTTGAGATCCATGACACACAATATGGATTTCGACAACTTCGGTCCACTGGAGATTTGCTGGCATCTGTCACTCAGCTTTGGACAAACACTATTGAAAAGTTTGGTGAATCCCGTGCAATAGCCTTGGATATATCTAAAGCCTTTGACCGCGTTTGGCACCAGGCATTGTTAAGTAAATTATCTGCCTACGGTCTCCCAACCAAACTGCGCCAATAGCTCTTGAGCTTCATGCAAGATCGCTCCTTACATGTGGCAGTTGACGGTATTTCTTCTGATGCGTTTAAAACAATGCCGGGGTCACCCAGGGTTCCATCCTGTCCCCCACCTTATTTCTTTTACACATCAACGACCTCTTGAAAACGATCTTGAAGCCCATTTACAGTTTCGCAGACGATAGCACACTTGTCTCAACTTTCACATCCTATCGATCACTTTCGGTGAATGATACAAATAGACTCAGGCAGGAACAGGTTGATTCCATAAATAGAGATCTTAAAGCAATCGTCGAGTGGGGAACCAATAATCTTGTTCAGTTCAACGCCCAAAAAACACAAAGTGCCACGTTTTCCAAGAAAGTGAATTCCTCAAATCATCCCATCACAATGTCCGGAAATACCCTTGAACCAATTCCCTCCATCTCGATTTTGGGAGTCACGGTGTCCAATAATATGTCTTGGCATGACCATGTTGCTAACATCGCAAAGTCGGCAAGCCAGAGGCTAGGTTTTCTGTGGAAAGCCAGAAAGTTTTTTACTTCTGATCAACTGTTGACGACGTACAAGGCTCAAATCCGACCTCTACTGGAGTATTGCTCGCACATTTGGGGTTCAGCACCAAGGCATTCTCTTCGTCTTCTAGATTCCATTCATAAAAGAGCCATTCGCTTGATAAACAGCGTAACTCTCACAGATACCCTTTACCCTCTAGAACATAGAAGAAGAGTTGCAGACCAGTCATTGCTCTACAGATATTTCCATGGCAGATGCTCCAGAGAAATAAAAACTCTTGTACTACCATTGGCCACATTCGGCCGAAGAACTCGACACGCTGATCAGTCTCACCCATTTACTCTTAAGATTGACACTACAAGGACCAATCTTTATCAAGAATCCTTTTTTTACAGGGCCGCTACGGAATGAAATAAGCTTCCAAAATCAGTTTTTCCAGAGAACTATAACCTGCAACTTTTTAAAAAGCGTGTCCACAATCATTTCCTTTCTATAATCCCTTTCCCTTCTAATAGTCGCAGTGCGGGCCGTCCGCGGTCCACACGATAGGTCTACCTTTTTGCGACTATTTTCTTAAAAAAAAAAAAATTTAATGTTTTAATGTAACATAAAATGCAAGATCCAGTCTCTTGAGGACCTATGAAGGCAAAGGTTTTGTTCAACACAAACATGTATTTGTTATTTCATAAATATTAAAGCAGTAGGTAGGTTTAAAACTGCCTCATGTCATATCAAATTGCTGTGGTAAGTACAGATGTAGGTTAAGTCTTCATCAAATCAAAACAAATAACTATTTGCCCATTTTGAAGTCCTTTTTAAAGCAATTTCTAGCACTCTAAGCCTTTCTTTAATGAGTACTTTTTCAATTTCAGGTTATTGCCTTGTGACTTCATCGGCTGCTTTTATTTTAACATTGAATAAATCGCATTTTTTGCAAAAGTTACAAATCGGTGGATAAAAGTGTGGATTAAATTCCTTATTAAAGGTTTTTCGGAAAATAAAATTCTCTTTGCTTCTCAAACCATCTATTAAAACTAAAACTTAAATGCCAAAAGGCATCTGGCATCTAGTAACGAGCAGGATAAGGTCAGTTAATCCACTTTGCAACCAATATAAATATATGGACATTCGCAAAACAAATGTTCTGCAGTTTGAGCGAAGTTCTCGCAGTAGCGGTAACTATCACTTTCTGTTTTGCCCATTTTTTTCAGGTGATACAAAAGAAAATAATTTACCTTAAACCTAAAAACTTATTAACGTGAAAACCTAAAAACTAGTCAAATAAGCAAGTAAACATTTAAGATATTGCAGAAAAAACCTTGGTAAATAAAACAGTTAATAATTTTTAACATTAAATTCATCCAAATAAAAATTTTAAATTAGACAAAAAAATTTTTGTTAAAAAAAAATAACGTTCAGAGCCCCATTATAATCGTAGTTTTATTATTCTTATTTTTAATAAATCAATTTAGTACGGTTACACTGGATTAGTTTGCAAACACTGGACGTGGTTATGATGTATTGTGCTTTTGGTGACAATCAAAATGGAACTTTAGTCAGATATTGAGGGTCGACGTGGGACGAAATAATCTGTTAATGCTGTCCAAACTAAGACCGAAATTCGAAAAGGGATTTGGCGTATTTGTTATTTGAATGTGTATGTGACATTAATTCTAATATACAGCTCTTTTAACGCCCAATAGGGGGGTTTTATTCTGTTATACTTTTAAATCGCCCTATAGGGTGTTCCAAATATTTTAGTCTCACAAAAACGATTAATTTATTTTTTTCTATTCCATCTACAAAAAAAACGCACTATTTTTTATGTTTACAGTAAAAAATGATAATATGAAGACATTTTTTTTAAATCTATTAATTGATAATAAAATTTTTTTAATGAAATGGCCACCTTTTATTATTTTACAAAAAATTGGTAATTTTATACTATCGCGGTCCCCTCGTTTTTTGGCTCTAGAAAATTAAAAAACCACCGGATCTCGATAAAAAAATTTTTTTTAATCTTCTTTTTTTACGGCGAATGTATGGAAAAAAATAGGAAATATCTCACTTAAAGATTTCATATGATTTGAAGACTTTAAATGCGATCACAAACGCACTTTGAATACAATCATTCATAACTTTTTTGCAAAGCATTAAACGAAGTTTATAAACTTTTTTTGTTAATCTACACACAAAAAAAATCACACATCAATAATTTATTACAAATTAAATTTTATTACTATTTCTTAAAATCAACTTTTTTCTTCAATAATAACATTTATACACATAGCAAGGTCATTCTTATTTCCTTGATCTATACAACAAATGAATATTTACAAAAAAAAGTTATACGCAACTGATGATTCTTCAATGTTTAATATATTACTTTGATGATTACTTGATAAAAAAGGTACAAATAATAATATGTGAGAAAGGGTCAATTTTAAGAGGAATTGTTATTATTTTAAACTGTAAAAACATAAAAAAATCAAAATTTTGTATTATTTTTTTTTAATTTGTTCGTTTTTTTGTTTAGATTAAAAAAAATGTATAAAAACTTAATTCGATTGCTTGTAAAAAAGTTATCAACAATTATACGTGAATGAGTGCGTTTACATGAACATTCAAAGCCCTGAAACTAAGATAAGTTTTTTTTTATTCCTGTAATTTTTGTGATTTAAAAAAAAATACTCAAAAATGTTGACTTTTCGATTTTCTAGAGCCAAAAAACGAGGGGACCGCGATAGTATAAAATTACCAAAAAATTTGATAACATTTTTTTTTATGTAAATACGATGGATTTTAAAAATATTACTTTTAAAGTTTACACAAATTTGCATAAAATAAACCAATATTGAAATTAATTGTTATTTAAATAAAACCTTTGTGTATTAATAATTGGTAATTACCAATACATTTTAGTTAATAAATATTAAAATCAAACTGAAATTGCACCGTTTTTCATCAGCTTCTTAGTGTATTTTCTGACAAAGCATGCAAGCAAATTAAAATTTGTTCTATGAAAAAAAAAGTAATTAATTTTTAATACAGCGCTTTCATTTTAAAACCAGCCAGTCCAATTAACTTTTGATTTTGCGTAGACGTAAGAATAACAAAAAACACGTCAAATTTAAAATCAAGAGGGAGGTTAGATTGGGTTAGGTTAAAACGGCGGTTCGGAAGGAACCCACTTAGGCCTTTTGGCCCGTTGTGATACCGTGATGGACGGCGGTGCCTTTTCCCTCTACCGTAAAAACCAGTTGTAACTTTTAATAAAAAGTGTAAGGTCTTTAATGCTAAGATTAGATAAGTCATCAAAGTTCGATTGCCCTAGTATAGAAAGCCGTCTTTAGCGTAGAGCAAGGCAGTGGCAGAGAAGATGTACCATTGTTTCCTCCTCTTCCTCAACGTGACAGCTTCTACGTGTCGTAACTCTACGATTCTCATGCACCATGCATGGGATCCACCTGCCCAGTGTCCTGTTATGGCCTTCCAATGGACTCCCTGGATAGAGTTAAAACATCATTGGTTCGAAGTAGATCTAGTTTAGGCAAAATCTGTTGCGATGATGTGCATGTGGGTGTGCCACCTAAAGTTGGCTTTTTGAACTACTTTGCTGTGCAGAAGAAACCGGCAGTTTGCAGTCGGTAATCCTTGCTGAGATGAGACAGATGAGACAGATACAGCTGTGAGGATGGTGCCCTCTCTTGCCAGTTCGTCCGCCTTACAGTTGCCTGGTATGTTCCTGTGTCCGCGTACCCAGACAATGTGAACTCTAAACTTAGCTGCCAGCTCATTCAGGGAAGCTCATTCAGCTGAGTTTGGTGATTTGATAGCAGCCCGACTGTCGCAAAGAATGGATATCTCACTGAGCTTTTGTTCGGTGTGAAGTATCCAGATAGCTGCCTTGGTAATGGCTGTCATTTCGGCTTGATACACACTACAGTAATCAGACAAACGAAACGACAGGCTAAGTGAGATGTCTTTTGAGAAGACACCGCAACCTACTCTCCCCTCTAGTTTTGCTGTTTTCAAGTGGCACCCCTTTAATATCCTCCACCTTTTCTTTAAAATGTCAAATTAGGGGATCTTGCCGGCCATTAAGAAAATCGCAACATAAATTTACAGCGTTAAATTAAAGTCAATTTTATAGCCCATATGTATTTTAAAAGAAAAAACTACAAAAATTAAGAATAGGTATGTATATAAAGTGAACCAAAAGTCTAGAAAAGGAAAATTATCTCGTAAATTAAAAATTATTGGAATCTTCTCTTTAATACGAGTTTAGCCATATGTAACAATTATGATTTTATGTGCTCTAAAAGGTCTGGTCAAGGTCTAAAAAATCATGGAGAAATGTGGTAGACGCATTCTACCATCGATTAGGGTACTGTCAACTTACAAATGGAGCACATTTTGAACACTAGATTAAGTAATCATTATCTTAAAAATATTCTTCTTTTTCTTTCTTCTTTAATGTAAGCAATTTGCTTGTTTTTCTTCGTATCCTCTGCCGTTCAATTGTTAGAAAGGTTGTCGCTCCATCTCATGCGGGGTCTTCCAACGCTTCAGCGCCCTAAGTGCGACTTGTCTCTAGTTATTTTGACCATTCTGTCGTCATTCATCCGGTCTATGTGTTCGTTCCACTCTCTCTTTCTTCCCAGTATCCATTCATTTACATTGTCTATTTACATGTTCTTCTAATGTCCTCGCTTCTCTTCCTGTCAAAAAGTATTTTTCCAGCGATCCTGCGCACTATTTTCATTTCGGTGGTTTTTAATTTTTTCTTTGTGTTCGATGTATCTGGTCTAGTTTTCGCTGTGTATGTTAATATAGGTCGGATGAATGCCTTGTAGATTTGGGATTTGGTCTCGATTCCGATATATTTGTTTCGGAGGATTGTATCGTTCAGGTAAGCTGAGGTTCGTGCTGCTTTTGCCGCTTGGTTTCTTACCTCCGCCTCGATGTTACCGTATCCTGATATTTCTATACCTAACCTCCTGTTGTATAATTTTGTCATCCACAGCCAGTTTGCATCTGATAGGTGTCTTTGAAGTGGTCATGCATTTCGTCTTTGCTGCAGATATCTTCATTTTTAGACTTTTTGCCGTTGTGCTGAATTTGAATAGTAATCTCTGTAGGTCATCTTCGTTTTCTGCAATTAAGACAGCATCATCGGCATAGCTTAAGATTTTGACGTCTTTGTTTCCCATTTTATATCCTTTTATGTTACGAGTGCTTTTTATTATTTCGTCCATAACGATGTTGAACAATAAGGGGCTAAGGGAATCTCCTTGTCGAATACCACTATTTACAGGAATTTTTTCGGTAATAGTGCCATTAATTTTGGCTTGTAATTTGTTTCTTTGGTAAATATTTTCGATGGTTTTTATGATGTTGTAGGGGATTTGCCTGTTATAAAGAAGGTGTACCACGTCCTTCAGTTGTTTCGGTCAAACGTCTTTTCCAGGTATATAAAACACATGAAGGCTGGTTTGTTATACTCGATGGATTTTTCAGTTATTTATCGCTGTATAAATATCGCATCTGTACAAGATCTTCCTGATCTGAATTATTGTTGTTCATCGCCCAATGTGGTGAGTTCATTTATTTTATTTGTTATAATCTTTGTTACTAGCTTTAAGATTGTATTTAGAAGGTTTATGCCTCGGTAGTTTGCGGGTATCTTTTTGTCTTCTCTTTTAAACAGTAAGATTGTGGTACTTAGGCGCCATTCGTCCGGAATTTTTTGGTGTAAAAGGATTTTGCGAATTATGGCTGTTAGCTGCTGTTTCAGGTTTCTTCCGCCGTATTTAAGAAGTTCTTTAAAAATGTTGTAATCTTTTAATTGTTACGTTTTAATGTAGTTAAAAATTATTTGTTTTAAAAAATTATTAATACAATTAGGCATTGCCACACTTCTGTTTTATTTATTTAAGATCTCTTGGACTACATAAAATTATGAGTGACACATGTGGCTAAACTCGTATTGAAGAGGAGATTTCAATAATGACTGAATATCCAGGGTGATGTATTTAAAAAACCAAAGTGACTAATAATATCAGAGAAATGGCAAATCTGACAGCATTGCAAATGTCAAATATGGAATATCCGTATCTCAAAACAGGCATTTCCCAAATTTTGTACAATTCGGACTATCAATTTACGAGATAATTGTCCGTTTCCAGACTTTTGGTCCACTCTGTAGATTATGTTTATTCAGAATTATATTTCCCTGTTCATCTGCTTGTTTTTCTAGTAACTGAGTAAAAGTGGATCCATTTCATTTTCTAATAATTGTAGGTAACATTCTTCCGTTAGGTTTAGTGATCCAAGTATCTCATTTCATAGAAATTGGATAAATTAATTATTGATCTTCGCTGAAAACAGTAGTATCATGTTGAAACACGTGAGAATTTTGTTTATCCGAGTACCTACAATTATGTTTGTTAACAAAACCATTTTAATAAAACGTAGATTTTTTTTTTAAGAATAGTCGCAAAAAGGGTAGACCTATCGTGAGGGCCGCGGACGGCAGGTCATAGTTCTCTGGAAAAACTGGTTTTGGAAGCTTATTCCATTCCGTAGCAGCCCTGTAAAAGAAGGATTCTTGATGAAGATTGGTCCTTGTAGTGTCAAGCTTGAGAGTAAATGTGTGAGATTGATCAGCGTGCCGAGTTCTTCGGCCGAATGTGGTCAATGGTGGTACAAGAGTTTTTATTTCTCTGGAGCATCTGCCATGAAAATATCTGTAGAGCAATGACTGGTCTGCAACTCTTCTTCTATGTTCTAGAGGGTGAAGGGTAAATAAGCGAGCAATACTCCAGTATAGGTCGGATTTGAGCCTTGTACGTCGTCAACAGTTGATCAGGAGTAAAAAACTTTCTGGCTTTCCACAGAAAACCTAGCCTCTGGCTTGCCGACTTTGCGATGTTTGCAACATGGTCATGCCAAGACATATTATTGGACACCGTGACTCCCAAAATCGAGATAGAGGGACTTGGTTCAAGGGTATTTCCGGACATTGTGATGGGATGATTTGAGGAATTCACTTTCTTGGAAAACGTGGCACTCACCGAAAGTGATCGATAGGATGTGAAAGTTGAGACAAGTGTGCTATCGTCTGCGAAACTGTAAATGGGTTTCGTGGTGGTTTTCAAGAGGTCGTTGATGTGTAAAAGAAATAAGGTGGGGGACAGGATGGAACCCTGGGGGACCCCGGCATTGGTTTTAAACGCATCAGAAGAAATACCGTCAGCTGCCACATGTAGGGAGCGATCTTGCATGAAGCTCAAGAGCCATTGGCGCAGTTTGATTGGGAGATCGTAGGCAGATAATTTACTTAACAATGCCTGGTGCCAAACGCGGTCAAAGGCTTTAGATATATCCAAGGCTATTGCACGGTATTCACCAAACTTTTCAATAGTGTTTGTCCAGAGCTGAGTGACATAAGCCAGCAAATCTCCAGTAGACCGAAGTTGTCGAAATCCATATTGTCTGTCATGAGTTATCTCAAACTTCTCCAGATATTTAATGAGTTCTGTGTTAATCGCTTTTTCCATAACTTTGGATATGACTGAGAGCAATGCAATAGGGCGATAATTCGCAGGAATAGTCTTCTTTTCTTTTTTCGGAATCGGTTGGACTTTAGCGTTTTTCCACATGGACGGAAATACTCTTTTGATGTATGATCACTTGAAAGGTCTACAGAGAACTGGGGTGAGCTCTTGAGTACAGGTCTTCAGGACAATTGTCGGAATTCCATCTGGTCCTACTGCCTTATTAGAGTCAAGATTTCTCACTGAAATAAATATATTTCCAAATTCTGCGGTCATAGTCGTCTTCATTAAGCTGATGACAAATTTGTATTTCATAAGTAAAAAAGTTATGCAATTTTAAAACTGTGTATAGAACCAACAAAAACATTCGTACGATTTGATACTTTTGGAATGTAATAGATAGGATCTATAGAAAAATAACCCAGTAATTTAATTTGTGCAGCTTCGTCGAGAACTCTGGGATAATTATTTTTTTATTGCAAGTACATGATGATCTGGTGGCCTATATTTCTATCATGATGCCTTTCATTAAATACTCGAGGTGTTCCTCGAGCGCACTTATTTTGATGGCCGTAAATAAATATTATTTCTATTCGTTTTTGCAGAGAATATACCATTTTAAAATAATTTTATTGGCTAATTTAACGTCACAAATAACTAACTAAATAATACTATTATATTTTTGGAACAAAGAAACAAAATGACAAAAACGTCAAAAACTCTGACATGAATTTGAAAGTAAGTTAATTGATCCCTAATATACAACAGTGGCGTAGGTCGTTTTCGTTATCATCTCATGTTATTTCAAAAAATTTGTTGTTATCTGCAAAATAAATCGATAGATTAAATTGTTGTTATTATGGCTGATTTGCATTTTTCTTGGGTTTTTATTTGATGTATTACAACGTATGGGTTGATATATGACATTTTAAAGATGGGGTGGGGGATGTTAAAAGGGTGTCACTTGGAAACACAAGAATAACGTTTTTAAACCTGTTCCTTGATTTAAAATTCGAAGTGTGTTTTGTTTTTCTTACACTTTGGACTGGCTGGTTTTGAAATAAAAGCACTCTATAGCACTCTATGCTTTGTAAATAAGAATTTCTCTTTAAATAATAAAGCATTTCATTTGATTTGTCTTTGTTACTCGACGGCAAAGCTTTGTTCGCGGCAGGGTCCATAAAATGGTCGCTATGTAAGGTGCGCCGTTATGGACATACCCTGAGAAAGGTCTTTGTGAACCATTTTCGCACAAACCTTTTGTATGTTTAAATTTTTGTGCAAAATATTTATGTTCCTTTGTTAATGTTGACCATATCTACTTTTATTTTGATATATAAACGTCTATCCTTTTAATTACTTTTATGATTTGTTTAAATTTTGTTCAGTAAATGTACATTTGTTTTTTTTTATCAAAGCTTGTCACTAATTTTATTACCACTAAATATTCTACACCAATGAATGTTTACCAATATCATCAGGTCACTCGTAATTCCGGATAATGGTAATCGATAACCCGTAAATGTCATCATCCCACTTCTGTATTCAAACAAGTGAATATGACGTCATAAAGTGAATAAAGGCGTATGTTAAATTTCAGTACAGCTCTTTTATATATCGAGTGAAATGAACCCAGCAATTTAAAAGGCCACGCTTTTATTGTTACCTAACGTTACTTTTTTCACCTTTGTATCACATTTGACCGATTGAATATTTATTTCTTGCTACATTTTTAATTTTAATATTTATCTGTTCAGGTGTTTCTTTATATCTTCTTGCATTAAAGCATTACATACATTAAGAACATAAATAATTAGGTACAGACATTTGATATTTTATCTTGTAAAAAGGTTTTGATACGCAATAGGAAATATGGTTATACTGTGGTTTAAAAACAAATTTTGAATTCGAATAAACCTTCAAAATATATAAAATTACTTGAACCTGGGTCAAAAATAAAAAAACGAGTTAACATGGCAAAACTTTAATCTGTTTAACTTGTAGTTTTACTAAATAACGGTTTATTTGAGTTTTATTTTGCTACATTAGTATTGATTTATAAATAATATAATATATTAGCATCGTTTTGGTAGTGGTAAGCGTGTTTTACTACTTTGTTAAGTATTGAAATAAGTATTAAAAACATCAGTGGTCTGAGTGCAACCCAAAAGGGCCACACGACTAACTTTCCAGTAGAAAGAATAAAAACATACCATGTTTACTTCCCAGTGGAAGTTATAGTAATTGGTCCGATTTTGCGAATCCCAAATTTTGACACATCTCCACATTTCAAGGTCCCCAGAGTCGAATAAAATAGTTTTTATAAGTGGACGTCTGTGTGTGTATGTACGGATGTGCGTAGGTTCGTATGTTCGTATGTGCGTTCGGTATTATTTTTCGTCTCGATTATATCCAGAACAAAAAAAGATATTGACGTGGGACCAATTACATTCGACGTATAATTACGCAACTAAGAACTGATTAGATTTTCAGCAAAATCGGTAGAGCTGTTTTTTATGGAGAATCAAAAAACTGAAAAAAAAAGTATACTTTCGGAATTATTTTTCGTCTCGATTATCTCGAGAACAAAAAATGATATCGGCGTGCGACCAATTGCATTCGACGCATAATTACGCAACTTAAAATTGATTTAATTTTTAGCAAAAGCGGTCAAGCTGTTTTTTATGGAGGACCAAAAAACTGAAAAAATATGGTAAACTTCCTAAATTTTGCAATCTATAAATTATACTATTTTTAATGCAGAATTTTAAGATATTTTGAATATTATGATTTTATTTTTTTTTGACTGCGGTAACTAATAATATGATTATTGCATGTTGGGAATATTTGTGTGAAAACTATGATGACAATATTTTTAATAGTAATAATTATAACAACAAAACATATGGTATTTTTTTTATTCTTTTCACTGGGAAGTTAGTCGTGTGGACCTCTCGGGTCGCACCCAGACCACTGATATTTTTGTTAATATTATTATTAATATTAAAAATATTGTCATCATAGTTTTCATACAAATATTCCCAACATGCAATAATAATATTATCAAATCCCGCGTCAAATAAAAATAATATTCAAAAGATTTTAAAATTCTGTTTTAAAAATGGTATAATTTATAAATTGCAAAATTCAGGTAGTAGGGTAACATGGTTAACAGTTGATCGCTTCCGAAAAAAGAAAAGAAGACTATTCCTGCGAATTATCGCCCTATTGCATTGCTCTCAGTCATATCCAAAGTTATGGAAAAAGCGATTAACACAGAACTCATTAAATATCTGGAGAAGTTTGAGATAACTCATGACAGACAATATGGATTTCGACAACTTCGGTCTACTGGAGATTTTCTGGCTTATGTCACTCAGCTCTGGACAAACACTATTGAAAAGTTTGGTGAATCCCGTGCAATAGCCTTGGATATATCTAAAGCCTTTGACCGCGTTTGGCACCAGGCATTGTTAAGTAAATTATCTGCCTACGGTCTCCCAACCAAACTGCGCCAATAGCTCTTGAGCTTCATGCAAGATCGCTCCTTACATGTGGCAGTTGACGTTATTTCTTCTGATGCGTTTAAAACCAATGCCGGGGTCCCCCAGGGTTCCATCCTGCCCCCCCACCTTATTTCTTTTACACTTCAACGACCTCTTGAAAACCACCACGAACCCCATTTACAGTTTCGCAGACGATAGCACACTTGTCTCAACTTTCACATCCTATCGATCACTTTCGGTGAATGATACAAATAGACTCAGGCAGGAACAGGTTGATTCCATCAATAGAGATCTTAAAGCAATCGTCGAGTGGGGAACCAACAATCTTGTTTAGTTCAACGCACAGAAAACACAAAGCACCACGTATTCCAAGAAAGTGAATTCCTCAAATCATCCCATCATGTCCGAAATTACCCTTAAACCAAGTCCCTCCATCTCGATTTTGGGAGTCACGGTGTCCAATAATATGTCTTGGCATGACCATGTTGCTAACATCGCAAAGTCGGCAAGCCAGAGGCTAGGTTTTCTGTGGAAAGCCAGAAAGTTTTTTACTCCTGATCAACTGTTGACGACGTACAAGGCTCAAATCCGACCTCTACTGGAGTATTGCTCGCATATTTGGGGTTCAGCACCAAGGCATTCCCTTCGTCTTCTAGATTCCATTCAGAAAAGAGCCATTCGCTTGATAAACAGCTCAACTCTCACAGAAACCCTTCACCCCCTAGAACATAGAAGAAGAGTTGCAGATCAGTCATTGCTTTTACAGATATTTTCATGGCAGATGCTCCAGAGAAATAAAAACTCTTGTACCACCATTGGCCACATTCGGCCGAAGAACTCGGCACGCTGATCAGTCTCACACGTTTACTCTCAATCTTGACACTACAAGGACCAATCTTCATCAAGAATCCTTATTTACAGGACTGCTACGGAATGGAATAAGCTTCCAAAATCAGTTTTTCCAGAACACTATGACCTGCAACTTTTTAAAAAGCGTGTCCACAATCATTTCCTTTCTATAATCCCTTTCCCTTCTAACAGTCGCAGTGCGGGCCGTCCGCGGCCCACACGATAGGTCTACCTTTTTTGCGACTATTTTCATAAAAAAAGAACATTCCTACCACAAAGCCATCTGCTGTTTAATATTCTATGATACGTCATACATTCGTATATAATCTTTATAACTTTCTTCTTATTTAGTAAGTTTGTGGTAGTCACGACGAATAGATGTGTTAGGAGAGAAAAGTTTAGTTTGTGACAGTCGCCAAAAAGAAAACGTGAGTAATATTTTCTCAAACATGTTCTTTATATTGCGTTTAAACTATGTGTCTAAATTTAGACATTAAACGTAGTTATTTATTTTCATTACAAAGATAAAAATTATGTAACAGCCATTTTTTGTTAGTTATGACTGGCTTTCAAAAATAACTAAACCGAATGGTACACAGTGGAGTAAATGCTAGTGGTACACGAAATAAAAAAAATATAAGAAAAATAGGTGCTCATACCAAAGAGGAAATGCAATTAGCTCTTAATGCTTTTAATAACGGAAACGGTATACAACACGTATTCTCAGAAATAAACATACCTTTTACTAACCTACAAAGATATTGGCAGAGACAAAAAGAGCTGTCTTTCAAGAGGATATAAAACTAACACCAAACTATGAAGTAAATAGATTTTTTTCCTAAGCACAATAAAATATGCTTCGGGACTATTACAAAAAATGTGCATTATTATTTCATGGACTTACTACCAAAGATTGTCGTTAAGTAGCCTTCGAAATGGCTAGGTATAATAACATTAAAATGCCTTCGTCACGGCAAACCAATCAAATCGCCGGTATGGACTGGCTTAGGAATTGAACCGTTTGAATAAATCTTATTATCCACAATTGTGTGAGAATATGTTAAAATGCAAAAAAGCAAAACAAAAAATTCCGTTTAGGATCCCTAAATAAAACAATACAGTGTGTTTCTTAATTATTTAATAAAGAATTAGAATCATGATATTGTATTTTATTTTTTTTTCATTATTATTGGTTTTAGGAAAAAACTGTAAAAGTAAGAATTTTTTTTTAAAAAACAGGGATTTTAAGTTATATTTTTATTTTACAAAACTAAACATTGAAAAAATGATTTGTTATTAAATAACGTAAGAGATGCTAATTTTACCCCCTTTTAATGCAAAAGAAATGTTAAAAAAAATACCGGCGGTTAGTCCTTTCCGAGTGTACGAAAATTACAAATTTTTTATTTAAATTTGAGAAAAAAAATTAAAAGTTTATTTTACTCACTACCTTTTAAGGGGTGGACTAAGGAAATATTGTTGCAGGAAAGATCCATTATAATTTTATACGGAAAATCACCTGAATTTTTTCGCATAAAATTAGAAACACCCTGTATAAAAAAGAAACATTAACGATATAAAGGAAAAACCTATGCAAAACTAAAGAAAATAGAACTATAGCTAAATTTAAGAACACAAGGCCCGAATAATGGTTTTATTAATATTATTCTAATCTTCCTATCGGAGGGTTCGCTATTGTCACAGTTAAAGATTGCTACAACTAAACCAATTTCTTAGGTTTTTAAAGCAGGATACACAGCATTTACCAATATTCCTCCTTCCACTACTCTTCCCCTTGAGTAACGGCACTAAATTGGTTATTTTTCTTACACTTTTTAAATATTTATTTTAATATTGTAGTTAAGCTGATGTTTAGGGCTGTGTAGCGTGTAATTTGAAACTGTGTATATTTTGGTAACCAACAAGATTCCAAATATGTAAATAATTAGCGCGTGATATTCCCTTGTCTGCTGCACTATTGATTAAGCAGTAAAATATACCCCAGCACAAAATATTTAGATACACACAGTGCCGAGCTATTAAATACACACAACCAAAACATTAAAAGTTTGAAATTCAAAATTTAAATAAATCATAATTTATTGGTTATTTTTCTTATTACAGTGTATTCAAAATTTATCTTGTTTCAAATTAATTGGGATTATAATTAAAAAAGAACTAACAAGCGTCTGACAATCAATTGCTATGTAATCAAAAGTTACCAAACCATCAGTAAAATGTGTGAAAACAGTTGTAAACAATAAGTAACTCTTGTTGGAACGCACAATCCGGACTATTTCTGCTGTGGAAACAGGCAGTGCATAGAGGTGTGTTGGTTCCTACGCTTATGTATGGTAGTGAATGTTGGGTTTGGCAGAAGAAGCATGAAAATAGGATAAATGCTGCGGAGATGAGTAGTCTGAGAAGTACAGCCGGAGTGAATCGGTTGGATAAAGTAAAGAATAGTGAGATAAGAGAACGCTGTGGTGTAAAAGAAGATGTGATTACAAAGATAGATAAAGAAATGTTTAGATGGTTCGGACACGTAGAAAGGATGGATGAAGGAAGATTGACGAAACAAATTTATATGGCGAGTGTGAATGGACAAGTCGGTAGAGGTAGACCTCGGAGAACATATCTCGATCAGATCAACATCGTTTTGAAGAAAGGCCAGGTCAAGAGTACCAACAACCGACGAGCATGTATGAGAGCACTGATGAAAGTAGAGGAAGCAAAAGATGTGTGTAAGAACCGTAGCAAGTGGAAGGAAGTGGTCTCTGCCTACCCCTATGGGAAAAAGGCGTGACTCTATGTTTGTATGTATGTATGTATGGAAACAGGTTTACAGCTATGGGGTCAAAGACTATAAGCTTTAAATCAGCATTTTTATCAACAGCTAAATATAAGTTGTTTAAAAGAGTACTTAATTTTTAATAATAGCCAACTTTATTTCTAAAAATCTTGATTTAAAAAACTAATTCAACTTGAAGAACGGACTGTCACGGACCAGTCAATTATATTCTTAGTCCAAATTTAACCAAATACTAATTAATGAGTTGTGTGCCAAGTATTTTATTATTAAAATACTAAAAACCCATAAAACATACATCTCTGCCTGTATACAGGTATGGAAAAATATTTAAGAAACATAGAAATTTCAATGCAAAACAGCGATATGGACAGTAGCCAGTCGACCATCACAGAATATAACCGCGATAAACAATCAAGTAATTAACTGCAACATTCACCAATAAACAATGGCCGCGAAAGCATTTCACAACACTCTAATTGTAATTGTCTCCACTTCGTCGACATGTGTTTGCGACGTCATTAATCAGTATAAAACTGTTGGCGACGGTGCGTACGTCTGACTTATCAAATAGACTACGACTTATGTAGGAGATCAAATAATTTCTCTTTTAAAATTGTGTTCATTTTTACCATAGCGCCTTAAAAAATAAAATAAATATTCTATGAAACGAAAAAAATAACATTAACTAAAAAATAAACTTAAAATGTATCGCGAATATTAATTATAATTTGTGCTGGTCGACTGGGTACCATTCAGGTCGCTGTTTTGCATTGAAATTTTTATGTTCCTTAAATATTTTTCCATATCTGTACATAAAAAAAAGCCATGATAGTACAAATATCATTTTAAATATTTAATAAAAACTAACAAACACGCTTTTGGAGTTAATCAAACTGAAAAGTAAAAAATAATTCTTAGCATAAGAATAAAATTACTGACGAGAAAATTAATGTCACTGTTTTAAAAGCGTGTGGTGCTTTTCACGGTTAGTTTAGACAATCATTCTTTTTTTCTGTTATCCAATAATTATTAATATTATAGAAAACTGGTTACTAAATAGTTAAAAATTGCCAAAAGACGGAAACCTCTTACGAAACTTTGGGATGAGCTATACAAAGATGAATCGAGTGGAAATTCACTAGGCCAGGACCCCTTAGTCGAAGAAGGTGGTGAAGATGAGAATGATGTTCTATTAAACAATTCGGTACCTGATGAATATACATGCGAACAACAAGAGGAAATATAGAGAAGAAAAGAGCAGAAAATATCCTGACGAGCTGCCTCCCCAAAGACCTCCATGCCGTTCACGTCGTTGTGACCAAAAGGGAGGTCATATTTTCGTTTACCGAGGAAAAAATATGTGCGAAAAACTAGGTTAAGCATTTGCGAAGACTGAAAATTTTAGTCCTAATTCTTAATTCTTAATCTTAATTTTTGTATCCATAATTTGTTGTTTTTTTTATAAATTAAAAATATGTGTGTTGTATTTGTTCGTTTTTCTGTTAATCAAAGTTTTATTTAAATATATTTATATTTAAAAACTAAATTATAACAAGCATTTTTTTTTCTTTTTTTTACGTCATATTGAAAGCGATTTAAAAAAAAGGGTCACCGGCAACCCCACGTTGTGGTTGGTGTTCTAGGGTTAATGTTATGTTTAGTCAACGAGAAGAGCTTAAAAATTGTAGCAATTAAAATAAGCCTAAGAAGTTTGGGCCGAGAAACCTCAGGGCGCAATATTTAATACGGATGGCTCTAAACTAGAGGGGAGAGAAGGTTGCAATATCTTTCCAGGGCACCACCTTCCCAGCTGTATCTGTCTCATCTCAGCAAGGAGTACCGATTGCAAAGTTCAAAAAGCCAACTTTAGGTGGCAAAATGAACCCTCATGCACATCATCAAAACAGATCTAGCCTAAACTAGATCTACGTCGAACTAATGATGACTCTTTCCAGGGAGTCCATTGGAAATGCATTCGCGGTCATAACAGGACACTGGCAGGTGGAACCCATGCACGGCGCATGGGAATTGCAGAGCTACGACACGACTTCTGTAGAGGCTGTCATGATGAGGAAGGGGAGAAAACAATGGTACATCTTCTCTGCTTTTGCCCTGTCCTAGGCAGAAAACAGCTTTCTATACTAGGGCAACCGAACTTTGATGACTTATTTGATCTCAACTCAGTTAGCATCAAAGACTTCTTATTAAAATTTCCATCTGGTTCTAATGGTAGAGGAGAAAGACAACGCCGTCCATTACGGTATCAAGCGGGCTAAAAGGCCTAAATGGGTTCTCTCCGAACCGACGTTTTAACTTTACCTTAAGGAAAGCCTAACTTTTTCATTGATATTTGAGTTTGGATTATTTTTGACTGCTGAGAAGGTTCTATAGTATAAAATGCAACAATCAACATTTACTAATTAAACTTGATCATCACCTCATACCTTTTTCATAAATAACCAAAATTCATGCGTCAAAAATATTTCACAAGAGTACAATTTAGTTGGTAGGCGAAATTTAAGGGGTACTTTAAAAAATTTAGCTAAAAAGTTATTATTTACTCAGCTAAAAAAAGACATGATAATTGATACCATTTAAACTTGTTTTTATTTTGAGTTCATATGCTAATAAAATACACAAAAAAATTTTACATGGTAAATTTTGGGAAGGATTTATTCTATTACTTTTATGGATTTTCTTATTGAGAAAATTTTTTTTTTTGACAACTACTTTATTTATTTTTTTTATATTTTTGACAATCTCATTTTATTAAACAACAATTCACCATAGAAACATCCAGAATTAAATGAAATACAGAACGATAAAAACAATAATAATACAGAAAGAAACATTATGAAGAACATGTAAATGTAAATCATTTCCAACAGTAAATATACACAAAATTTTTGCAAATTATTGACAATTGACAAAAAAGATAATATTGGCATTTCAAAGAAAATCCAATGAATGTATTACAAAAAGAATTTTAGTTGAAAAACTTTATTTCTTTTTGGAAATATTTTAAAACATACCCTGTTTGTTGTAAAAACACGGCCAAAACTTACCTGAAACAAAAATTGTTTAAATTAAAACAAAATACATATTTAACAAAAAAATTAAAATATTAATCGTACTGACAATAATACAATAAAAATAAGTTTCTGGTTTTAATTTTTGTGTAATGTAATTTTCAAAAATTTAAAAAAAAAATTTTAAATGACAATGTTATGTTTTACCGGCAGCTTTTACTTCGTCAACGTATTATTTATTATTATTCTTTATGCTTTAGACCAGACTTGTGCCAACTTTTTAAGGGGAGGGCCAGATAAAACAACAAAATTTCTAGGCGGGCCGAAAAAAAAAAAATTAAACTAAACACATTTTTATTAGTGGTAAACTTTATTTTTGAATTTTACAACACGCACAACTTATTTGCTACAGTAATATCATTCAGCCAGGCTGCTTTAGAAGCACTGAGCTTCAACAACATAAATTCTAAACTTGTATGGAATCGAATCCCTGAAGTGCCATGGTGCCTCGAGAAACACAACCAAGCAGATCCTAGAATAGAGCAAGAACGACCTGCGAATTCTAACAGGACTGCTTACAGGACACTGTCGTCTAAGATACTACCTCGGAAGGATATGTATGAAACAACAGAAGGACTGTCGATTTTGCTGCATTCAAAACGAAACAGCTGAACACATTCTTTGCTTTTGCCCCAGCTTGGTAAAAATAAGGTTCAACATATCTGGTTTTACCAACCTAGAACCTACTGATTTAAAAAAAATCTCACCTCATACAACCACGAATTTCCTGAGAAAAGCTGGATTGTGCGATGAATTGTAACCTCTAGGGGTGAGCCACAATACACCTATTGAGGGTCGCAGTGAATGGACGACCTATGCCCCTCTCACATGACTTTTAACCAAACCTATATACTATAATGGTAAAAATTTGGAAATAAATTACAAAAGTTGATTACTCTTTAGGAAATTATAAAGGCGTATGTTACAGATAAAACTGTGATTGGTAAAAACTAGGATAAGCTGATTCAAAGTAGTGAAGCTAAATGGTGGTCGGTCAATCGGTTTCAACGCTGTTTTTGTAAAGCTTTATAGTAGAAAATGCAAACATTGCAGTGATATTCTGTGCGTAAGATTTCAGGTTTGCGAAACTTGATTATGTCAGGGCCTAGAAAAACTCAATTTTAAAAGAGTTAAAAAAAAAACAGTTTTACATTGCAACTTATTTAGTTCAAGCTACAAACAAGTCTTGGAATCTTCGTTAAAATGTGTAATTGTATGGGTTATTCAAAACCATGTCGCGGGCCGGATTAGACTAGCACAAGGGCCATACTTTGCCCACTGCTGCTTTAGACAGATAGATCATCACGTTAAGATATATTAGGAAAAATAAAATAAAGAATAAATCCTTAAGGAGACTCAGAAATGTGTTGACTATATGTTTGATCCCTGCTTACCCTTAAAATAATAAAAAAAGATGTTGTGTTTTAAATGTTCCTTTCTAATTGTTGAACAAAATAAATCTAAAAACTTTCTGCAAATGTGTTACTTGTAAAATACCGAATTTTAAAAGGGAACAAAGCAGACTTTTTTCACGTAAACGAATCTTTCAAAAAATAAAAAATAAAAGAAATAAAAAATACGTACATCTCAATAAAAAATAAAACACATAAGGATCCGAACAAAGAGTATAGATTAAAACTGCCCCATTCCAGATATTTTGTGATTCCAAAGATAAATGTGTAAGAAATAAAAATATTATATTTTATTTTTAAAAACATTTATCGTAAAACGTAGTCAAAACTATCAATCTATTATTCGAATGCTTGGTGAATTTTAAAAAAGCCTTTGACAAAGTGCTACATGACAAACTTATGGAGATACTCAAAACAACTGGTATCAATGACAAAGATATCCGCTTGATGGGTAATTTATATTGGCACCAGTCTGCCAAAGTCAGAATTAACGGTCACCTGACGGAAGATGTTGCAGTGAAGAGTTTTTAATTTATACTCTGAAGAGTTATTTGAGCAGGCCCTAGGAGACACGGATTTGGGAGTTGTGATAAACGGACAAATTCTCAACAACATAAGATACGCGGATGACACTGTAATACTCGCGCAGTCCATCGATGATCTGCAGAGACTTATTAATATTATATTAATTAAAGCTTGCGAAGTATTTGATTTGAAAATAAACACGGCAAAAACCAAATACATGCTAATAAGCAAATGAATTCATAATCAAGTTGCTAGTGTCTACGTCAACGGAACACAAGACAGAGTCTCAAGTGCGAGCTACCTTGGTTGCAGGATAAACGAGGACTGGGATCCATCAGTTGAAATCAAAATACGTATTGAGTGTGCCCGGGCAACATTCGCATGAAAAAACTTTTTACCAGTCACGATCTATCGATTGCCCTGCTAATGAGGATGTTTAGAGCATATGTCTTTCCAGTCCTTTTGTACGAAGTCGAGAGCTGGACACTAACAGAAGCCACGCTCAAACGTCTACAAGCTTTCGAGATGTGGTTGTACAGGAGAATGCTAAGAGTAAGTTGGATGGAAAAGATCACAAACGAGGAGGTGCTTAGAAGAATGCATAAAGATACAGAAGTGGTCAATATTGTAAAACAACGAAAACTTAAATATTTCGGACATATTATGAGACACCCAGAAAAGTATGACATTCCACATCTTATAATACAGGGTAAGACTAGTAGTAAGAGACGCCCCGGCAGACGAAGAACTTCCTGGCTCAAAATCTCAGACAGTGGTTTGGTTTCACCACTATACAACTTTTCCGAGCCGCTACCAACAAAATAATGATTGCAAACATGATAGCCAGAATGATCGCCAACGATCGTTAAACGGTCATGGCACCTAGAAGAAGAAGAAGAAGCAAAACAGATCTTTCTGTTATTGTTATATCAAGTAACCCTCGTTTATGACTCCACCGATGGACCTTGTATACAGGGCGGATCCAAAAATATCTTACAAACTTTACTAAATTTTTTTGGTATTTTTAAGACTTCGTTATTTTAAATTATTAAGAAATTGTATGTAACTTTATTAGTCGCAAGCGGTTAAGCAAACAGTGTAGCAGAAAACAATTTAAACTTTGGTTAGTTTATTGTACACCAAATTATTAGCTGTAAGCTTACGGGGATTTGTATTCGTTTGGTATGGCCTGTTTTTCTCGGCTTTATTACCCAAACAATAAAATAACTTTTCCCCGCGATTCAAATTAAATTTGCTTTCTTTTGTGGCCATCCTCTCTCGGTTTTGATTTGGGTTAGGTAATAAAGCTTTATACATAAAAAAAGTTGGCTTTATTGCCCCCAAAACAATTATAAACTAAACTTCTTAAACGCTTGTTTTGTTCCCGTTTTGAAATATCCTTCGTCCTTCTGTCGCAAGAAAGCATTTTATCAAAAATAAGAATAAAAATTGGGATCACTTAATGTTCATAGAGCTCTAATAAGCTAGAGTGAAAAGTCAGTAAACATTGAAAAAAAAAATATATGGTCCGAATTCTTTCAAACAGCACCGATTTTGATGAACATTGGTAAACAAGCTCATTTTTTCCTACCGATCACAAGTTATGTTGTGCCGAGGTGTGCTTTATGTTTTTTAGAGGCGAAAATTACTCCTTGCGTTAAAAATGGATAAGTTAATGATTTAAGTATTACATCGATCAAAATCATGTTCAAATATATAGAATAAACATTTTTTTATATTTCGGGGTATAATTTATAATCTTTTTCAATGATTAAACCCTCCAAAAACCACCCCCTTATGGAGTAATTTAAGTAAAAATTCGTTTTTAATAACTTTAAATGTTGTCATGGTGCATTTATAATGAATTAAAATCCTTCTATCCTCTGTAATATAATTTATGTATTATTCGAATTTTTCAAACCTTAGAAAACCACCCCCTTACAACAAAATTTAAGAAAATATTTGTATTCAACAGCTTTAAATGTTGCAACGATAAATTAAAATTCTGCCATTTCTTGTAATATAATTTATGAATTATTGGAATGTTTCAAACCTTTAAAACAGCCCTCTTACGACATATTTTAAAAATATACTTACTACAGGCATTGTACGAGGGCGGTTTGATAAGTCAGTGACTTTTTAAATAAAACACATTTTTTTCCGAAAATAAACATTTTATTTTTCTACATAATCACCTTTTAGCTCGATACATTTAGTCCAGCGTTTTTCTAATTTTTTTATTCCCTCCAAATAATAGGTTTTTTCAAAGCTCTCAAAATACGCGTTTGTTTCGGTAATGACTTCTTCATTCGACTCAAATCTCTTACCGCCCAGCCATTTCTTTAGGTTTGGAAACAGAAAATAGTCGCAGGGGGCTAAATCTGGAGAATATGCTGGATGGGGTAGCAGTTCGTATCCAATTCGTGGATTTTAGCCATTTTGACTAGACAAGTGTGCACACGTGCATTGTCTTGATGGAACAGCACTTTCTTCTTCGCCAAATGCGGCCGTTTTTGCTTCAAATCAACGTCGAATCTGTTCAAAAGCTTTGAATAATATTCGCCGGTGATCGTTTTACCTTTCTTGAGGTAATCGATGTGAATGACACCGCGTACATCCCAAAAAACTGTGGTCATGACCTTGTTGGCTGACAGACTCTGTTTCGCCTTCTTTGGTCCACGTTCACCCTGAGAAACCCACTGTTTCGATTGTTTCTTGATCTTTGGCGTGTTGTGATGGATCCATGTTTTATCCACAGTAACAAAACGGCGCAAAAATTCGTCCGGATTACGGCTCAACATCGCTAAACACTCTTTTGAATTGGTCACACGATTGCGCTTATGGTCGAGTGTTAACAATCGCGGCACCCATCTCGCAGAGAGTTTTTTCATGTCCAAATATTCGTGTAAAATATGATGTACCCGTTCAGTTGAGATACACCTACAGCATGAGCCAACTCACGCACTTTCATTCTCCGATCATCCAATATCATTTCATGGATTTTATCGACGTTTTCCGGCGTGATCACTTCTATAAAAATTCACGAGGTTGTCTGCTTTGAACTGCTATCAAACACCAACTGCACGACGTAGCTTGCTCAAAATTAGAAAGTTGCCCACTGATAGATTATAGTTGACGGCGGCAGCACTGTTGCATTTGGAGTAACTGCGCGGAAAATTCAAAAAGTCACTGACTTATCAAACTGCCCTCGCATATGTTTTATAAATGCTTTAAAATTGTCTAATTATACTATTACGAAGTATTTCACGCGCTCCGCAAATTTCACAGGAAAAAACGCGTTTTGTTTTTTAACGAAAATTCCACACCTGCAATTTTAAACCAATCAAAAAACGTTATTTTGACAGATCATCACGGCAACGGAGGTAATTTAGTGGAAATTTTTTTCTCGTGGGATACCCAACAGCGAATTATACTGGAAATTTTTTGACGTTTGCAATAACAGACCATTTTTGACAGACTGGTTGGATCAAATTTTTTTACTACCCACATAAATCAAGCTAGCAGTAATTGCAATTTTCAGAAAAAGGTTTAAGCAACTAAATCAATTAATTTTTTAGCAACAAATTCTTGTGTTATTAACTTCCCAGAGGGTCCAATTATGCAAATCCCGAATTTTGACATATCTTCACATTTCAAGGTCCCCAGAGTCGAATACATTATTTTTTAAATGGACGTCTGTATGTGTATGTACGTATGTGCGTATGTTCGTATAAGCGTTCGGAATTATTTTTCGTCTCGATTATCTCGAGAATAAAAAATGATATCGACGTGGGACCAATTCCATTCGACGCATAATAGAACTGATTAGATTTTCAGCATAATCGGTCAAGCTGTTTTTTATGGTGAATCAAAAAACTTAAAAAATATAAATATATATTATATTTTGTACTGGCAGCATACATTTCTATTTGTAAGAAAATATAAAACAAATTTTAAATAAACGAAATTTTTTATATAATTATAAGGTTTAAGAAACATTACGAAGTTGTTGACAGTAATTTCATTTTAATATTTTTTCAAGAGAAGCAATTTTCACCGACCCGACCCTGTGTAATATATATTTTTTACAAGAATTCTCCTTTTGCGACAACCAAATATCAATACTCATTTTTTTCGCTCGAATTGTCAACTCCATTAGTTTTCCTTCGTAGATTTTATAATGATTTCCAGGAAAAATGTCAAGTAGAAAAGAGCTGCTAAAACACATTTGACATGGTTCAGGACAGATGATGATTTTTGGTTGAAGGCACATCGTTTTTTGCATCTTTTTTATTTCATTGAACAAGTAAATAATTTAAAATACTTTACTATTTTTGGATTTATAGCACATTTCACCAATATACGACGGTATCGGATTAGTCACGGATGCATCGACTTGAGGGGAGCACTGTGTTAAGAGGTACATTAGTAAATTCCCCTAAGATTTAAACACGAACATTTTTTGTTTATTAATATGATTTTGTTGAGACGTTTTATTTTTTTTTTATTGTGAATAGAAATCGTTGATGTAGCTCTCGATGAGTTTTTTGGTTAGAAAAAGGCACATATTTAATTATGTCTAAAGGTAATGCAACAAAAATAAATTATCGGTACAAATTTAATAAATATGTTTAATCACGTAGCACTTACGGTATTATCAAGCATCAGATTTATGGTCATCATAATCGGAACCACTGTCATCGCTATCCTCATTCGGATTGTAAATGATAACAGAATTAACTGCTTTGATGCGGTTTTTACGAACCCATTATTTCTCTATTGAATTTTCACATTTTGTGACAAATTTTTTTGCAAATTTCAGGAGTAGCAGTATTAAATTCTCGTTGCCATGTTTCCAAAACAGCCTTATCACTGTAACCATTAGCTACAATGTGATTGTCATAATAAGTTTTGTATATTCTCCAAATATACTCAACGGGATTAAATTGGCAATAAGGCAGTATTGACTGAGTATAATTTGATCCACTTTGTAAATTTTTTCTCTTTCGTACTTTTAAGCTATCGATAAAATAATTCCGGCAATACTGTGGAAATAAAATATTTTCGTTCTTTAACCATTTTTTTATTTTCTATACCATTCAGGAGTTTGTAGGTTGCTTATTTAAAATTTCCGAATGGCACGAAGCATTATCTAATACAATGACAGATGATTCATGTAACGATGGTAATAGTTTCTCTTTTAACCAACCAAACTGCGCCAATGGCTCTTGAGCTTCATGCAAGATCGCTCCTTACATGTGACAGTTGACGGTATTTCTTCTGATGCGTTTAAAACCAATGCCGGGGTCCCCCAGGGTTCCATCCTGTCCCCCACCTTATTTCTTTTACACATCAACGACCTCTTGAAAACCACCACGAAGCCCATTTACAGTTTCGCAGACGATAGCACACTTGTCTCAACTTTCACATCCTATCGATCACTTTCGGTGAATGATACAAATAGACTCAGGCAGAAATAGGTTGATTCCATTAATAGAGATCTTAAAGCAATTGTCGAGAGGGGAACCAACAATCTTGTTCAGTTCAACGCCCAAAAAACACAAAGCGCCACGTTTTCCAAGAAAGTGAATTCCTCAAATCATCCCATCACAATATCCGGAAATACCCTTGAACCAAGTCCCTCCATCACGATTTTGGGAGTTACGGTGTCCAACAATATATCTTGGCATGACCATGTTGCTAACATCGCAATGTCGGCAAACCAGAGGCTAGGTTTTCTGTGGAAAGCCAGAAAGTTTTTTACTCCTGATCAACTGTTGACGACGTACAAGGCTCAAATCCGACCTCTACTGGAGTATTGCTCGCACATTTGGGGTTCAGCACCAAGGCATTCTCTTCGTCTTCTATATTCCATTCAGAAAAGAGCCATTCGCTTGATAAACAGCTCAACTCTCACAGATACCCTTCACCCTCTAGAACATAGAAGAAGAGTTGCAGACCAGTCATTGCTCTACAGATATTTCCATGGCAGATGCTCCAGAGAAATAAAAACTCTTGTACTACCATTGGCCTCATTCGGCCGAAGAACTTGGCACGCTGGTCAGTCTCATCCATTTACTCTCAAGATTGACACTACAAGGACCAATCTTCATCAAGAATCCTTCTTTTACAGGGTTGCTACGGAATGGAATAAGCTTCCAAAATCAGTTTTTTCAGAGAACTATGACCTGCAACTTTTTAAAAAGCGTGTCCACAATCATTTTCTTTCTATAATCCCTTCCCCTTCTATTAGTCGCAGTGCGGGCCGTCCGCGGCCCACACGATAGGTCTACCCCTTTTGCGACTATTTTCTTAAAAAAAAAAAACCATTTCACAAACATCTCTGTATCCATATTTCATGATAATCAGCGGATAAAAGATCCACCCCATCAACAAAACCATGTTTTCCACCTGCATGCACAATAATATGTATGTATTTTTGTATGTGTCGGCTTCTAAAATATATTCGTATAAAATTTCATTACAATGTTTCTAGTAGTTTCGGCAAAATCGTAATGTGTATAATTTTTTTTTCTTCGACGTCCTTTATTTTGAAAGCGGATGGCGTTACGAAAATTTTTCACCATGCAAACCCCAATTATTTTTCAGTTTTCTACCTATACTAGAGACGGGTACACCTTTTTTTAAAACACCGTGTATAAAAATTGTAAATAATTTGTAAATTTGCGCCCTTTGAAATTACACCTCAAGATTGATACAATTGCAGAAACATCCAAAATGGTTTTTGACTGTATAAAACCAATTCAATGTGACGAAGCATGATTTAAGATTCACAGACAACATTCTCGAGGTTATCCAATCATACGTAGTTTATCCATATGCATAGTCTCGTCAAAAGCGATAAAGATAATTATGTAAGAGCCACTTAAACCATTAACACATATCTTTTGCCAAAACTTGCGTCTTTATTAGTAATATTTTTAAACGCCCATCAAAACAATTTTTTTATGGACTCTCTCAGCATGATATAAAAGTCATAATTCCATTTAAATTATTCCGGTTATTTTAAATGGAATGTAGAGCAATCTAAAAGCAGAGCCCTATTGGCAAGCATTGCTGTTAAATAAAAATATAACAAAAACAACATTGCGTTCTCTTTGAAAGAAAATTTATGGAAGTTTCCGAGCGTTGACCCAAAAATCGAACTTTTCCAAATTACAATACTATTATGCACACCAGAGGCGCAGGAAAAAGTTTTAATATCCACAATTAATTTATTAATTACTTTAATTTTATGGAGGTTTAATAAATATTAACCGTTCGAAGAAATTTACCTAAACAATTAATATTTTATGTGGTGTTCACTTACAATAAAAGATCTGATATGTCGAGGTGCTTGAGAGGCTGCATACCCTTCACGACCCACCCAACAATCTACAATTTACAACCACTTTTGTTTGAATCGGTTTTTCTTAATACATTCACTCACACAGCTAAATATTACTTGGTATCCTTATAGAACATTTGTTGTGCATCAATCCATATTGACAACCAAAAGCCGTATTATGTTTTGTTATATTTTAAATAAAAATTGATATTTCGTAGAAAATTTAATGACAAAATGACAAGACTCAATATATTTGACAATCAACAAAAAAATCCCATATTTTAAACAACCAATCAACTTCGTTACTACTGATACGTTCTGAAAAATATTGTTGGTTTTCTAGTTTAAATGAAAAATAATCCATAATTTGATTATCAAAATGTTTAAAGATTTTAAAGAATTTAAACAAAAATATTTAAATAATCAAACTGTTTAAATATCCTGCCCAATAAAAAATAAGTGAAACTGTAGATTGAAGTTTGTAGCGGGGGGTCGTGGAGGCTATGCAACCTCTCAAGCACCTCGACCTATCAGATCTTTTGTGCATAACCCTTAATCTATTCGAGGCCCGGGATTCCGACAATTCGAGCAAAGTGGTTTAGTTTGCTGGGGACTAAGTTTCTGACATTAAAGGGCTTTAGGAAGGCCCCTTCCAGAAACTTAAGCCCCTTGCAGAAAAGTGCTGGGCATTTGCAAAGCAAATGTTCTGCAGTTTCAGCGCAGTTCTCGCAGTAGCGGCAACTATCACTCCCTGTTTTGCCCATCTTTTTAAGGTGATACCTCAAAGAACAGTGTCCAGTGAGGAACCCCAGCCCCGCATCAGTTTCAAGTATTTCTTATCCAACACGAAAAGCTGTTCAGCGTTCCTTGGCGAAAGGCTTACTAGCCTTTTCGCTTGTCTTTGTCCTGGCACTTTATTCCAGTAAGATTTCATTTCATCTGTTTCCCATCGTCGAACCACTTCGATTAAGTGGGCTTTGGAAAGTCCACAAAAGGGTTCTGGGCCGGAAAATTGTGTATTTGCCCCTCCTTTGGCAAGAAATGTACTTCTTCGTTGCCTCTAATTTTCTTGTGACCTGGAACCCACATTAGAGTAACCTGATTGTTCGCTGCCAGTTGTCTCAGGGACTTTTTACGGTCCCAAGTCAGCTTAGACTCACAAGTGTACAACTTCAGAGCTTTTAGTGCTGCTTGGCTATTTAAAGGTACATACTTTAAATTTGGAATAAAATTAATTGGTTTTTGGTCTCAAGTTTAAAGATGGATACGTTAGCTTATAGAGAGAACCCCCGACAAATAAAATAATGGGTAAAACCGACAACAAATAAAAACATACATAAAATAAAAAAATTATTCGGTTTTAAAATACACTCCAGACTGACTAATTATGCTGGAAACGTAAATATCGAGATCAAGTCAATGTTTTTTTTTTATGAAAATAGTCGCAAAAAGGGTAGACCTATCACGGCCCACACTGCGACTATTAGAAGGGGAAGGGATTATAGAAAGGAAATGATTGTGGACACTCTTTTTAAAAAGTTGCAGGTCATTGTTCTCTGAAAAAACTGATTTTGGAAGCTTATTCCATTCCGTAGCAGCCCTGTAAAAGAAGGATTCTTGATGAAGATTGGTCCTTGTAGTGTCAAGCTTGAGAGTAAATGCGTGAGACTGATCAGCGTGCCGAGTTCTACGGCCGAATGTGGCCAATGGTGGTACAAGAGTTTTTATTTCTCTGGAGCATCTGCCATGGAAATATCTGTAGAGCAATGACTGGTCTGCAACTCTTCTTCTATGTTCTAGAGGGTGAAGGGTATCTGTGAGAGTTGAGCTGTTTATCAAGCGAATGGCTCTTTTCTGAATGGAATCTAGAAGACGAAGAGAATGCCTCGGTGCTGAACCCCAAATGTGCGAGCAATACTCCATCAGAAGAAATACCGTCAACTGTCACAAGTAAGGAGCGATCTTGCATGAAGCTTAAGAGCCATTGGCGCAGTTTGGTTGGGAGACCGTGGGCAGATAATTTACTTAACAATGCCTGGTGCCAAACGCAGTCAAAGGCTTTAGATATATCCAAGGCTATTGCACGGGATTCACCAAACTTTTCAATAGTATTTGTCGCTTTTTTTATAACTTTGGATATGACTAAGTTATGTTATCGCTCGAATAAATATTTCGAGGTGTTAAGTTCTTGAGTTTTAAGAGTGATATACCAGTGTTCCCATTAAAAGAAGGGTAAGACAGGGTTGCATACCCTCTCCAACTATTTTCAACATAAATGAACTTAAAAAAATATATTCTAGAAAGCTCTGGAATACATAAAAGAAGGTATTAAAATAAACGAAAAATTTGTAAATAATATACGGTATACAGACGACACCATCATAATAGGTAATATCTACCCAAGAATGCTTTAAAATTTATTATTACAGTCACAAAGGAGGAAGACGCACTGGGCCATAAAAAAACCAAAGGTTATTTTCAAGAACATCAGTGTGAGCACCAATATAAATACAGGTTGGTCAACCGAAGACGAAACAGATCCATTTGCAGGAACCTCGACAACATTCTAGAAAAACACTCAGACCCGTCGATTTTTGATTAAAGGAGGATTTTTTTTCCGGTATTTTTAACACCACAACTTTAAACCTCAAGCGAGGGTAAGAATTAACCCAAAATTTTAAATGGCATTGTGGGTCCAGTAAGATGTCTTTTGAAAGCTCTGACAATTTTTTTTACAATATTCTTTAAATTTTACCTTTCCTCCCAATTCTATAAAAAAAAATTACCTTTTAAAATTCCAATCGTTTTAATTGCTTACTTAATACTTAATTGCGGGCCATACAATAATAAAGATTTTGTTCAAAACGTTCACGCACATTCCAAAGAATTTCCGGAGTAATTAGACGGCACTCGTCGACGATTCTTTGACGCAAATCTTCGAACGATGCTGGTTGTGTTTTTTAGATTTTACTTTTCAGATGTTCCCACCAAAAATAAATCGAGGGGTGATAAATGTGGCGATCGTGGAGTCTATTCAATGCTGCCTCTTCTCCCAATCCAATGCCGTGGAAAACGTTGGTCTTAATACTAACGAACAATCTCCGCATAATGCGGAGGAGCACAGTCCAGTTGAAAATAAAAATGATCTTCGTCATTCTTGATTCATCATTATTTAGACGGAATACGCAAAATATCATGATCAGTATATATCTTTAATAAACTCTTAGAAGAAGAATAAATATGAACAGAAATTTTTTTAAAATCTTTAAAAATAAAGACAAGCTACATGGGACATACACACAGAGGCAGGAGATACGAGTTTTCTAGGACTAATAATGAATAGCAAGGTTGAGGGTAGAATAGGACCGGGTAGAAGACAATATTCTTGGCTAATGAATGTGGGATATTGGACTGGTGTAAGTTTGCAGTCATTGCTATAAAAAGCACAAAACAGAGATCGATTTGCAAAAATTGTAGCTAACCTTCTATAAGAAAATAGCACTTTTGGAAAAAAAAATAATCGTTAGGTGTCTGTAGCATACATACATACATACATAAAGTCACGCCTTTTTCCCATGGGGGTAGGCAGAGACAGCTTCCTTCCACTTGCTACGGTTTTATCGCTAAAAGTTAAATAAATCTATATTATGCATTGTTGTTAAGTTACAATCGTAAAAAATTATTCTCATGACATTTATTATTTGTTCTCACAATAACTATTACATATTATTATTTTATTCTTGTAAAATTTAAAAGGTGATTAAATTAGAATCACTTAAAATTAGCCTGATTTATTTCATTACGTTCAATAACACGAATAATAAACAAATACTGCCTTTTAATCATTTTTCAGCTACCCCTCTGGCACTATCAGCATCAGTTGCATCTCAACCACCCAAAAACTGGAAATCATTAATTTCTTAGTCAGTTTGTCCGACCTGCAGACAGTTTGAACTTGTTTTGGCACAGAGCCATCCACATGCTCATACCCAGCACGCTACATAATCTTCCTGAAACTATAAAAAACTTTTATTACTTGACACAAGCAGAGAAAGTTCAATTTTTACTACTCTAAAGTTTTCGCTATTTTTAAAAGTTTCAGTTGTAATTGGCATGAAACTAATATTTCCAGGATAAAAATGATGAAAATATATCTTTTGTGTGTCTAATTTTTTTTTATTACTTAAAATCTGGTTCATATGTTCGCATCATTTGAAACACTTTAAAGACAGTTAAAAAATGAATACAAAACAATAATCATTACAACCTTTTTAAGACGCTTATATTAGTTTCACCTGTATCTTGTATGTATGTTTGTAACTGACTCTTTGACCTCGATTTTGCCATACTTTAAGCAATCAAATTTAATTAAAACTTTGCGCACTTATCAAAGACCGACGACAATGCAATAATTCGATTAAAATGTCCGATTATCCCGATAACTTTCGCCAGGATTTATAAATTTCTTCGGGGATCCTTTGCATAAGAGTAAGAGAGATAGAACTAGTGCGTGAACTACGCATGTGCGCAGAACAAATATTAACACAGTTCATCGCATCGGTGGTTTAGTGGTAGAATGCTTGCCTGCCATGCGGGCAGCCCGGGTTCTATTTAAATAGTAAAATAAATGGCAAACACTCAAATCTCATGTACTGTAAACAGTAAATACTTGTATTAAGTTATGCAAATTCATCAACTTACTTTTCTTAACCTGTATTTGCTGCAGTTTCCATTTTTCAAAACCTAATTCTTCTTCTTCTTCTCGTTGTGCCATACCCCTGGGGGCGTCGGCGACCTCTCTGCAACTATTCATGTGCACGCTCAATCAGTGTTGCATGAATAGAAGGGACCTACAGTTTAATGCCGGTTCCGAACGGCTAGTTTAGAGAGGCTATACTAGGCAGAATACATTCGGTGGTTTGCCATTGCCTTCCGAACGGCAGCGGTCGCTTATAATTCGTTGGTTTGACCTGGGAATCGAACCCGGGTCTCTTGGTGCAGAGGCTGGCGCGCTAGCAACTACACCACGGCCGCCAAACTTAATTGCGATAATAAAATAATATTCACGCATAATCTAACAAAAAAACACAAATAACAAATGCGTTTTTACAAAATTTCCACGTGTCTGTACAACCCTGTGTTGTGGTTATATGATAATAAATTATAGTTTAAAAACACTGAAAAACACGCTTTAAAAGTTAATCAAACTATAAAGTAAAACATAATTCTTGGCATAAAATTAAAATTACTGACAAGAATATTAATGTCATTGTTCTGTTTGCAAGCATACATTAAAGCAGCGGTTCTCAAACTTTTGTTATTCACGCCCCCCTGTTTTAATTTAAAAAATGTTGCGCCCCCCAATCCGTAGACCTAGGAATTTGGACCAAAATAGGCAACATTGTCTCGTCGAGAGCGCAAAAGATGCTGTCGGAAAGTTCGCGGCGTTCGCGCCACGTATTCAAGCTTCCTGATCTTTCTCGAACTGTCTGAACGCGACTATAAATACAGAAGCGCACATACGGTATTCTCAGTCTCTCAGTGAAGGTGTTTTAACACTAAGCAAGCATTATTGTGAAGTGTAAGTGTATAAGTAGATGTAGTATGGATAAATTTTTAAAACGAAAACTTGAGGATGACGGGGCTTGTACATCGACAGGTTCAGGTGGAAATCGTCCGAAATCTAAAACAAGAAAATATGACCCATCATACCTAAATTTGGGCTTTACTGGCCTTGAAGTAGGTGGCGAAGAAAAACCACAATGCGTTATCTGTTTAAAAGTATTGGCTGCAGATAGCATGAAACCAAATAAATTACAGAGGCATCTAGAAACGCTGCACAGAGAATATGTCAATAAACCGCGAGATTTTTTTGTGGAGAAACTCAGATTGTTTAAAAAACAAAAATCCAGCTTCCATAGAGTACTGGCAGTAAATGAGAAGGCTCTCTTGGCATCATATAAAGTGGCATACAAAGTAGCTAAATGCAAAAAACCGCACACTATTGCAGAGCAACTTATTTTACCCGCTTGCAAAGACATTGTAGAAATAATGTTTGGTGAAAATTTTACTTCACAACTTAACAATATTCCTCTGTCAAATGATACAATCTGTCGACGAATTAACGATATATCAGTTGATATGCAGCAGCAGCTTGAATCTGAGCTTACTGGAAACTTGTTTGCTATGCAACTTGACGAAGCAACTGACTCTAGTAATGATTCCCATTTGATTTGCTACATTAGATTCTGTCAATGTCCTAAAATATGTGAAGATTTATTGTTTTGTAAACAGATTGAAGGAAGAACTACAGCCACCGAGTTGTTCAAGATTACAAATGATTCTATTACTAAAATGAATTTGCAATAGAAAAATTGTGTTGCGATTTGCACCGATGGAGCTCAAGCCATGTCTGGTAAATACAACAGTTTACAAGCGCTAGTAAAAAAGGAATCCTCAGAAATTATCTGAGAAATTATCTGGACGCACTGCATGATACATCGGGAAGCGTTAGCATCAAAATCGCTAAGCCCTGGACTAAACATGATTTTGACAGTAGTTATTGAAGTTGTTAACTTTATAAAAACCAGACCACTAAAAACAAGGATGTTCTCTGTTCTGTGTAAAGATATGGGAGCTGAGCATCAATCTTTGTTGTTTTATTCCTCATCCAGATGGTTGTCACGCGGTAAGACGGTTAAGCGTGTCTTTGAATTAAGAAGGGAAATAGCGATATTTTTAAGCGAGGAAAGTCACAAGCATTCAACAGATTTTTTCGACAAATTATTTTTACTGAAGCTTTCTTATTTAGTAGATATTTTTGAAAAACTTAATATACTTAATCTTCAGCTGCAAGGAAAAGACGTAAATATATTTGATTTAAGTCAAAAGATTGATGCTTTTTGTAAGAAATTGCAGTTATGGCATAACAAATTGAAAGAAAACAGTTTGGAAATGTTTCCCACATTTTGCGATTTTGTGCAAGATTCCCCTTTGGAAGATAGTCATAAAGCTGTGATGCTAAAAACCATAGGAAGCCATTTAAAAAACTTAACTGAGAATTTCAAGCGATACTTCTTTGCAGAGAAAGATATCAAGTTGTCAGACTGGAGCTGGGTTTTAAATCCATTCGAAAATAGACCTGTCGGACTATCACTGCAAGAAGAAGAACAACTGATAGATATTTCAACAAATCCCTTACAAAAATCAAACTTTGTTAACAAATCTTTAACAAACTTCTGGACTGAACTTCCGAACGACTACTCCGTTATAAAAGCCAAAGCGCTTAGAATTCTGTTGCCTTTTCCAACGTCCTACCTTTGTGAAACTGGATTTTCTGCACTTACTGTCGTGAAATCTAAATACAGAAATAAACTTCAAGTAGAAAATGAACTCAGAGTGGCCATCTCTAACATAGAACCAAATTTAGAGAAGTTGTGCGCCTTAAAACAAGCTCATGTTAGCCATTAGTCCTTAGAATGTTTCTTTGTCATCATTAAGTAAGTAAAATTTCAATAAAGATTTTTTAAAAATCTATCTGTAGCATTTTATCATTACCATTTTATTTTTAATCTGTACTGCGCCCCCCTTAGGGGGCGCGCCCCACAGTTTGAGAAACGCTGCATTAAAGGTTACATTCATGCCGACCAATCCAGTGCGGAACAATCTGCGCATGTTCCATGTTTGGTTGGCTCCAGTTTTCTGTAACATTTTCGTGGTGTATATTTTTAATATGCCGATTTTTAGTTGATACACTGCTAAATTCTTTTTCGAAAACATGACAAACCAATTTATGGGTCTTTTCTAATACATCCACGCATTTTCAAAGTTCTTCACCAAGTGTTGTTGGTGTTCGGATAGAACGTTAGGTTAGGTTAGGCTAATAATAATTATAGACATAAGAGAGTAGACTGCTGGTCCCCGTACTAAGAGTTGGCTCTCGGTGGGAAAGAGACAGTCGATCGAAAGGTTGTTTCGTGCTCTCTCTAATAGACAGGAGTTACGACCGAAAGGCACACGGCTAGCTAAGTAGAGGGATCGGGTTTGAGAATCGGGCGTAAGCCCCGCCCATTAGAGAAAGCACGAGGCAACCTCTCGATCGACTGTCTCTTTCCCATCGGGAGCCAACTCTCGCATATTAACCCGCAGTCTATGATAATAATCGGTATTAATTGACGCAGTAAAAGTAAAAAAATAAGCCTAACCTAACCTAACGTCCCAACCTAACACCGACAGTACCTGGTGAAGTTTGAAAATGGGGGGACGTATTAGAAAAGACCCCAATTTATCGCTAAAAATAAATTTAAGGTTAAAAAAACTTTCTATTCATATAAGATATAACTTACTTTACTATGTTTGTGGCACAAAAAAAGGTTGAACCGCCAAATTATAATAAAATATCGCAATTCAAAAAAATAAAAAGTTATTGACATTAACAGCATGACAATCACTGAACAAAACGCGGGAAACAGGAGCCAAACCAAACAAGGAGATGCGCGCAGATTGTTTTACACTGGATTAGTCGGCATGACTGTAACCTTTAATGCATGCTACCTAAGAGAGGTCATAAGTGCTGGATCGTGTATTACTTTATTATATTTGTAAACAAAAATCCTGCAAATAAATCAAATCAATATGTTTTTGATTTCACATTTAAATAAAATTTTACTAAAACACTGGGAAATGCATTTTTTGTTGCAAAGCCTTCTTCCTATATGATAAATAATTTTTTAAAGAATAGAATTAAAACCGAATTTCGACTGAGATTAGTAGAAAGTTGACACTCCATAAAGCAACCCAAAATTGTGTAAATTTTGCCACCGCACAGCTTCTATTCAAAGATATAATGTCCCAGAATGACTGGGTAGAGAACGAAGATCAGGGTGGCAACGTGAAATTTACGTTTTATTTGGAGAGAAAACAAGTTTTAAAGCTGTGTCTAGACGCTCGATATTGTCATCAATATATTGCACAACAATTGATATAGAACAAAACATTGACAGTCTGTATATCACATTAAAACATTGTACAAAATTAATGAATAATTTAAAAAGAGTTTGATTTTTATTGTAAACAATATATTTACCGTCTGTAGATTACATTAAAGATTGCACAATGTATTGAATTAATCAAAAAGAGTTTGATTTATTGTGTAATCTAGTAAACCTAAAGCTCAAACAATACAAATATGCGTGCACGTCATCAATGCTCTGTTCGTTTCAAAACTAAATACCAACAATAAAAAAATCATCGTTCGTCTTATATAATCTCGAACACATCGGGTTAGTCTGTTCGTAATGTGTTATGGAATTAATCAAGTCAATGTCTTGTTAAATATTACAATTTATATATTATTTTGGACGGTATATAAAATTGCAGATATTATACATAAATATTTCATTAAATATTACACACAGTTCAAGTTTTATTATGTATTAATAAAAACAGTTATTCTAAACGAAGATCTACGAGCGCCAGCTGGCAGTTGACAGTTAATTCATAAGTTGGCAATTTTATACACATTTTTAAATCATTGTCAAATTGGTTATGTATATAATTTAATTTCGACTCTGTTAAATTTTGATTTTATTACTACTAAAAAACTCGTTGCATCATTAACTGACTATTTTGAGCGAGAACGTGAAAATAATGAACCATTACTACATCTAACGGCTGTCCGAGAGGTAAATTCAAATATGAAACATTTTCAATAACGTCCAGTCCAATTTTTTTTCTTTTAGCGAGTAGCTGAAGCTCTTTAATTGAGTATGAGGACCGTTAGTGGAATTTCACAAACTGTGAAGAACAATGAACCATTAAAGTCGCCTATAAAGAAGCGTTCTTGTATAAAGAAAGTTACGAATGTTGGGTTTGGCAGAAGAAGCATGAAAATAGGTCGGTAGAGGTCGACCTCGGAGAACATATCTCTATCAGATCAACATTGTTTTGAAGAAAGGCCAGGTCAAGAGTACCAACAACCGACAAACATGTATGAGAACACTGATGAAAGTAGAGGAAGCAAAATATGTGTGTAAGAACCGTAGCAAGTGGAAGGAAGTGGTCTCTGCCTACCCCTATGGAAAAAGGCGTGACTTTATGTGTGTATGTATGTACGAATACCACAACATTAGATATAAGTGCTATTAAAAATACTATTTACAATCAACAAGTAAGTGATGTTACAAACATTAATGTAGTCACAACATTTTTTGCTGCATTGTTACTGCCTTTAATTAACTCTATGTTGATTCGAATTAAATAAAGCATTAATAAACCAACTTGAATAGCTTTTATTAAAAACATTTTATTTAGGAGAAATTCTCAAAGTTTTATTTCAATGTCCTAGAACTAATTAATGGTAAAGTATGTTTATTAAATAATCAACAACATAATATTATTTCCGTAATGTCCGTACTACTGTCAAAGTCTGTTAACGTTGTTCAAATGTTACCTCATACTCGTTCTATGACGTGCATGCACATTTTTATTATATGAGCTATAGCTCTGTCTGACGGTAATTTTGCGTTTATTCCAAAAGCATCAGCTGTGAACTAAACTTTTTGCATCGTGTGGATTGACCTATATATATATATATATATATATATATATATATATATATATATATATATATATATATATATATATATATATATATATATATATATATATAGTAATAATTTGCAGTAAGGTTAATTCAACCCAAAGAGGTTGAATAGGAAAAGGACGACATCACGTGACCAAAGCGACACCTCTTCCGCCATATTGTTAAGGCATGACTAATATCTTGCGAGGTTATGTTTGATATGGTGATTTAGAGTGTTTTTTATTATTTGGACTTTAAAAACTGATTAAATTTGTGTGTTTGAATTATAAATATGGTGGCGTGTGCTCTACCTTCTTAATAACATTCCTCAGATGAACGTAAACAATGTGCATGACCGTACTTAATTACATTAAATTTGTGTTATACTTACTACATACTGTTACATATTAATAATTTTTTAATATTGCACTAATCTTTTTTGATGTGACACGGATAATCCAAGAAGTACCTAAGGATTTCAACAACTAAATTGATAATGAAATGTATTAACACTAACCTAACCACAAGTTCCCAAATAATTTATTATTTATACTTCTTTTAAAAATTGACGTTAACATTTAAGAAATGTTTGTATGCTGATGTTTATAAAAATTACCAAAATATCATCTAGTATATTTTTGTTAGAAATTCATTTATTTGAAACACACCGACAGTTTGAAAATTGAAAGAAAACAGTAAATTTAATTGTATTAACTATACAAATAAAATAGCCCTAATTTTTGTATCAAACAATAATACTCATTAAGAATAAGATGAAACCTTCCCACACCGGCAATTCTATTTATCAAACTGAAAATTGGTCCGAATTTTTCCGGTACTGTCAGAATCGCCATGTTATGATTTAGGCCACACCTACTGGTGCTATTTATTTGCATTGTTTGATTCCTAGTAGCGTCTCCGTCCTATCTAACCTAATTGATTCAGCCCAACAATTATTGCTAAAAATTATTTCTTCATATTTGTTTACATATTTATTCTTCTCCTAGCTGTTTCTTAGTGGCATCATAAACTTGTAATTAAGATGTTGTATTTATTTGAAAAGCAAAAACAAAATCATGTTAAAAAAAGGTTAGCTACGTGTTGTATTCAAAAATAAACTTGCAAAATATTTGCGTTACTTCACTATATACTATATGCCGGGGTCCCCAGGGTTCCATCCTGTCCCCCACCTTATTTATTTTACACATCAACGACCTCTTGAAAACCACCACGAACCCCATTTACAGTTTCGCAGACGATAGCACACTTGTCTCAACTTTCACATCCTATCGATCACTTTCGGTGAATGATACAAATAGACTCAGGCAGGAATAGGTTGATTCCATCAATAGAGATCTTAAAGCAATCGTCGAGTGGGGAACCAACAATCTTGTTCAGTTTAACGCCCAAAAAACACAAAGTGCCACGTTTTCCAAGAAAGTGAATTCCTCAAATCATCCCATCACAATGTCCGGAACTACCCTTGAACCAAGTCCCTCCATCTCGATTTTGGGAGTTACGGTGTCCAATAATATGTCTTGGCATGACCATGTTGCTAACATCGCAAAGTCGGCAAGCCAGAGGCTAGGTTTTCTGTGGAAAGCCAGAAAGTTTTTTACTCCTGATCAACTGTTAACGACGTACAAGGCTCAAATCCGACCTCTACTGGAGTATTGCTCGCACATTTGGGGTTCAGCACCAAAGCATTCTCTTCGTCTTCTAGATTCCATTCAGAAAAGAGCCATTCGCTTGATAAACAGCTCAACTCTCACAGATACCCTTCACCCTCAAGAACATAGAAGAAGAGTTGCAGACCAGTCATTGCTTTATAGATATTTCCATGGCAGATGCTCCAGAGAAATAAAAACTCTTGTACCACCATTGGCCACATTCGGCCAAAGAACTCGGCACGCTGATCAGTCTCACCCATTTACTCTCAAGATTGACACTACAAGTACCAATCTTCATCAAGAATCTTTTTTTTACAGGGCTGCTACGGAATGGAATAAGCTTCCAAAATCAGTTTTTCCAGAGAACTATGACCTGCAACTTTTTAAAAAGCGTGTCCACAATTCATTTCCTTTCTATAATCCCTTTCCCTTCTAATAGTCGCAGTGCGGGCCGTCCGCGGCCCACACGATAGGTCTACCCTTTTTGCGACTATTTTCATAAAAAAAAAAAAAAAACTATAGAAAAGCTAATTTATTGCTTTATAAAAAACACGGTTCACAACAACGGTATCCCTGGGTTAAAAACTCTGGAAGTATGCAAAAAAGTCGCATTAAACGTCAAGCTCATTTTGTAACAGGACGTATTTCCAGACGTCATTGGCGTGTGACAATATTTTGTGTGTACGAAGGGTCAGTAATAATTTTCTGACTGTCATTGTGAATTATTATAGTTTTTTCTGTTTCATTTCTTTTACTGCTATGAATATTATTAATCTTGCTAGCTCAGTTGGTACTTTGGGATAATTGTGTGTAATGGGTGTTAGGAAAATGTTAACCACGTTTATTTATCGAAACAAAAGAAAAACTTGGCAAGGGAGGCGATGCGCGTCAGTGTCGAAGTCCGTCGAGAGACTGTTTATCTGTGTAAGTCTATCTGTCCTTTTTATCCTCGCCCCCCCCCCAGATGCCTAAGGTCCCGTGTAGGTAGGCGGTGTGTACCTCCGTCCGGTCAGGTCGACGGTTCGTAGAGGATGCGTAAATTGGTGTAAAGGAATTTAGAGTCATAAAGATTTATATCGGTACGGCTAGTGTACGTGGGTAGATGAAAATGAAAGGAGCTTATGGTCGTAAAGATTAGGATAGTATACGTGCTTTACTGAGGAGAACAAGACTTGGGATCAAAAAGGTCTTTAGTAAAATTAGTGTGTCGGAATTTTGAGGATTGAAAAATGTGAAAGTTTTGTTTCGTCGTCTGTGCATAAATTTTCTGTATGGCCGCTACACAACTACAATTGCATTATAAAATAAATTCAAATATTTATTAGTCATTCGGTACTTTTTAAAAAATACTTTTAAATGTAACTACAATACATTAATTTTGTTGTTTGATAATCATCAAACACTTTACACGCATTTTTAACGCGGCACTGCATAACCTTGAGTGTGATTTATGCGACACCAAATTGCAGGTATAATTAATTTTCACTTTGTAGGAGGAAGCTTGGCTTCGGCGCTGGATGTTGTAGTAGCTGTTTTTTTCTTTTTTTTTATTTATTTTTAACTCGTTTATGCTAGTATAATTAAGGGCAATTTTTCACTCGGTTCAATGTTAATCGTTTCGTAAAAAAAAGGCGAAAATGAAATAAAAACTAACACTCGTTTTTTAAACTTTTAACGATAATATTGTTATAATTCGAACGTTAAAAAACTTCCGTAATTCGCTTTTCAATTCCACTTTTATTTTTAATGAAAAATATGTTCACCTCTCTGGATTTTAATTAAATGTTTAATGTGCATCAATTAACTTTAAAGCTCGGCATAGACGGTTTTGTAGGAATTCCTTGAATTTATATTATTTTAAATTATTTTAAATGCAATAGTATTTTGGATTAAGGTTATTCAGCTAAACAAAAATTAAAAGTGAAAATGTTGTGCAATTAGAACACTTACTTTTATCCCGATGTTATGAGTTAAAAGATCAATCTACTATACAGAGTAGCCAACCGAAAACGAAACAGCCATTTGCAGGAACCTCGTCAACATTTTAGAAAAACGCTCAGACACGTCGATTTTTGATTAAAAGGGGACACCCTTTTCCGTTATTTTTGACTTCACTACTTTTAAACCCAAGCGAGTGTAAGAATTACATTAATTTAATGGCATGGGGGGTCAAATAAGATGTCTTTTAAAAGCTCTCACAACTCTCTATAGTCTTCAAATTTTAAAATTCTGCTTATTACTTATTGAGAAATATGGGTGTAGAGCTAGGTCGCCTTCTTATTGTGCACCCCCGGTAACGCTAAATAAACTAGCAAATATTGGCAGTCAGAAAAACCAAGAAGGTTTTTCTGACCATAAGACACTTAAAAAACCAGCCAAATCAAAGTCAAATCCATAATGCTACCAAAATTAAATAACAGCTCTTCTAAGGGTTTGCTGACCAGAAATCTAATAGATCCTGGAGAAATGCTCTGAAACGGCTTATAACGGCAGACCAGAAGATTTTCTATTAGCGACTCCAGAATCAATAGAACATATAAATTTGTTGAATGCTCGTTGGTATAATTTTGTTGTCATATATATATATATATATATATATATATATATATATATATATATATATATATATATATATATATATATATATATATATATATATTTATATTTATATTTATATTTATATTTATATTTATATTTATATTTATATTTATATTTATATTTATAATTATATTTATATTTATATTTATATTTATATATATGCAAAATTTATAGTAAACTATAAACATTTTTCGACAGCGTCAATAGATGGGAAAAATGTATCTGATTTTTAAAAATCAGCTAATTCTGCTGTATGTCACCTATATTATTTATTTATTTATTTATTTACACTGTTCTACAGAAAAAAAGATTTCAAATTACAGAACAGGAACAAAGTAAACATTTGCACAATAGTACTAACAATAAAAAAGCTTAAGAGTAATACACAATTTACAAAATCAGACTAACATTAGTAGAAAGCTTAAGACTAACACAACATTATTACTGTTGATAATAATAGCTCTTAATTTGCCTCACATTACAATAGAATATATCAAGCTGGTCACTTATAAGGTTATAGTTGCTACACATAGTATGAACAGGAGAGTTTTTAAGTATATTTGTTCGTGGTGTGGTAGTGTAGAATGAGTCGGTGTATCGAGATGCCTGACGGGGAATTTTAAAGTTTATCTGATGTAGTAAGCATTGACATTTAATTTCATTGTTAATTATTTTGTGTAGCATAATGACACTAGAACATTCTCGTCTTCTATCCAGAATGAAAAAGCTATGTCTTGACAGTAAACTCTCGTGTGCCTTGCCAATTAGTGGATAAGTCCTATCTACTTTAAAACTTAGGTATTTAAGAAAGCGTCTTTGGATTGCCTCCAGTTTATAAATATGCACTTGATAATATGGGTTCCAGATAACCGATGCATATTCTAGCTTTGATCTCACAAAAGCATAGTAGAGAGTTTTAAGTGTTAAATAGTTAAAGTCGCTGCCTACTCTAATTATAAATCCATACATACGGTTTGCTGACGTAGTTATATTGTCTATGTGGTTTTGGAAAGATAGCTCTCGGTCGAAAGTAACTCCAAGATCCTTAAAATTACATGGTCTGTCTAGAGAATAATTGTCTATCTTATAGTCAAATATAATTGGATCAGATCTCAATGTTATTATAGGTTCATGTGGGTCGATTATGTATAAAAAAACAACTACTCCTCTGGCTATATGCCGCGACAGGCATTGAATTACATCTGATACATAATCGTGTATAATACCCCATTTCGGGTAACAATATGCAGATGCTTGTTAAGTAAGAGAAGGATTTATTAGATTGCCATTTATTTGGTAATTAAACCCGGAGAGGCAGTTTGCTGTTTTGATGAAAGATCTTGGATAGGGGTTGATTGTCTGTAATCTGTTTGAATTTCCGGCCAAACAGATACTGGAAAAAATGGTCGACAGAAAAGACTATAGCCAAGTACTCTCGATCGAGTTGTGAATAGTTTTTCTCTGCCGACGTCAGCGATCTTAAAGCAAAAGCAACAGGTTTCTCCTGGCCACCGATAATGTGGGAAAGGACGCCTGCAATCCCCACAGGACTGGCGTCGCACGCGAGCTGCACTAAAAGATTCGGCTTATACGGTATTAACACATTGTCGCTGAAAATTTCTTTCTTGAGATTGGTGAATGCATTTTGGCATTAAAATATCCATTTAAACAAAAATTATAACGGGAAACGGTCTACCAAATAGTTGCTATTTTGTTTTAAGTTTGGTTGGTTTGTTAATTTAAATATGCGTATTATAAAAGTAAATACCGTATTTTAATAAATACGTATTTAATATGTCAGTACCGGTCTTTTATTTAAATAGCAAACTGGACGTGACAGAATAAATCTGTAAACAGATTTGGACTCAGCCAACCAAAGTCGATAAAAATCACATGGCAGCGTTATTGCTCTCGATGTTTTTTTTGTCGAGCATTGTAATATACTTAAATTGCTTTAGATCTTGAAATATTAAAATCAACAATTGGAGGTATTGTTACAAATCCGGTCCTGTCAGCAACCGAGAGATCGACAGCGTCGTGGGTCCGTATTCGACCGCTTCCTTTGTAGCCGCCGACGGGGCCTAGGAAAGTCGCGCAACCTCTCGAATCCGCGTCGAACTTTGGAGAAATAGGTGGAATGATCTAGATTCGTGATAGGGATATATAAAAGGGGAAACGATCATAACAAAACAGATTAGCTTATGTGTTTACGAATTATTAAATGTAAATAGTTATATAGAGTTGTAAAAGTTGTATTGCTAAGTGAATATCTAAGTGGTTAATGAAAATAGAAGGTATTGTATTGAAATAAACATTGTTTTGCTATTCATCAAGAGTTTTAATCGCCGAACCCAAGATAGAACTAAAAATTGTAACAGTATCATTAAGAAACACAGGAAAACTGGTAATTTAACTGCTCGTGGTAAGAGTACTGGACGCCCACAATTAGTAACTGAAATAAATAAAATACTTTTAGTAAAAATTTGCAAGGCTCAAAGATCAACACTGCGCGAAATTACCTCTTCTTGAAATCAGCAAACTGGGTTAAATTTTGAAAGAGAGTGTTGTCGGAGGTGGATTCATAAATCTGGGTTTAGTTTTTATAAGGTATGATATGCTTAAAGGTTGTTTGGGAGGTTTGCAACAAAGATAGCATCGATATACAGGGTGTTTCTAAATTCATACGATAAAATTTAGAAGGTGATTGCCCTTATGAAATTATGATGGATCTTTCCTGTAACAAAATTTTATTAGCCCACCCCCTTTCGAGATATCACCCCTAAAAGGTGATGTTTAAATTGGGTTTTATTTTTTTTCTCAATTTAAGTAAAGATAAAAACTTGTCATATTCGTGCACTTACAAAGGACTAACCATCGGTATTATCTTAACATTTCTGTTACATTATAAGGGAATCTCAGAAGGGTATGCGGCAAATCTTGGGGAATAAACCCCAAACAGATTTACTGGATTTAATAAACATTGATAATATCTATGGTCACGTATAGTTCAGTAGTCTGGTGGACCAAAGGGTTACAACAGACAACTAAAGCAGAGCTTGCTGGCCTTCAACGGTTGGCATGCCTGGTCATAAATGGAGCTATGTCCAGCACAACAACGGCAGCAATGAAACACCTCCTAAATCTTCCTCCGCTAGATATTCTCTTAGAGAGGGAGGCCAAGATAGTCCCCTACAGATTCCTGTCTTTGAAACGGAAAATTAATGGAGAGCAACTCGGGGACCACTCCGAGATACTGAGTGAAACACAAAACCATCAAATGCTCGGGATGGTTCCTGACATTCTAGCCACAAAAATACACGTAGAAAAGTCGTTTAAACTCCTCTTTCTGAAAAGAGATGAATGGATGAGGGGAAAAATCCTCTTCCCGGAGACGACATACGTAATGTACACGGATAGCTTTAAAACCCCAGATAGAGTTGGGGCCGGTGTTTTAGTAGGAAACCAAAGATTTAAATATCTACCAGTCTTGGCAAGTATGCTACAATCTTTCAAGCTGAAGTCTTCGCAATCGAATTGTGTGCAAGAAAGCTGACTTATAGAACTCTAGCTAACAAAAACATAAGTATAATATCAGATAGCCAGGCTGCTTTAAAAGCACTGAGCTACAACAAGATTAATTTTAAACTTGTATGGAATTGCATCGAAACCCTAGAGTAACTTGGTGCGAACAACAGGACCTTGCTGTGGGTACCTGGGCACCAGGGGGTGGAAAGAAACGAAAAATTCGACACCCTTGCAAAACAGTGGGCCGAATCTGCGTTCACTGGACCAGAAAGGGTTTTTGGAGTCACTACAAGTGCCGCCAAAACAATTGTTTCGGACTGGGCGAAGAAAAAAAATATCACGCACTGGTCTGATATACCAGGGTTGAATCACTTGAAACCGTTTTTACCTAAACCCTTGAGAAACACAACCAAGCAGATCCTAGAATGAAGCAGAAACGACCTGCGAATTCTAACAGGACTGCTTACAAGTGCCGCCTAAACAATCATTTCGGACTGGGCGGAGAGGAAAATACTCACGTCTGGTCCGATATACCAAAGTTAACTCACTTAAGGGCGTTTCTACCTAAACCCTCGAGAAACACAACTAAACAGATCCTAGAATTGAGCAGGTCTGACCTACGAATGCTAAGGCGACTGCTTACAGGACACTGTCGTCTAAGATACCACCTCGGAAAGATAGGTCTGAATCAACAAACGGACTGTCGGTTTTGCGTGGAAGACGAAACTGCTGAACATATATTATGTTTATGCCCCGGCTTGGCCTGGGAAGAATAAGGTTCAATATATTTGGTAATACCAACCTAGAACCTACCGATTTCAAGAAGAAGAGAAGAAGAAGAAGAGAAGAAAGTCTCACCCCATCGAATCATGAACTTCGCGAAAAGGGCTGGATTGTACGGTAAACTGTAACCTCTAGGGGAAGGCCACAATAGACTTACTAAAGGTCGCAGTGAAGGCACGTATAAGGGGGTGAAATTAGCATCCCTTACCTTATTTAATATCAAATATTTTGTTCGAGATTGAGTTTTGTAAAAAAAAAAATATTACCTAAAAATCTCTGTTTATTTAAAATCATTTTTTAATCTTGAAGTTTTTTCTTGAACCAATAGATTTGGTAAAAAAAAATAAAATACAATATCCTGTATCCCTGAACTACTTGAGAACATCCCACTTAATATTAGACAGAACATGTGGTTCATGCACGATGATGCCCCATCCTTTCATTACAATTTCGAGTTTCTTCTTCGGCAACTTTGTCAGAGTCAATCATTTTTTTATAAAATATCATTTTAACTGTAACTAACAAATTGGACTATTTTTTATCTTAAAAATAATAAATTATTAAAATTAATTTGAGTGAAGATTTAACTCTATTTATTTTTATGCGTTATAGTTATTATATAGTTATAATTATTTATATTTGACACGGAAAAAAACATGCCTAACTAGCACACTGAAAGTGGTGCACTAGTGTCATCAGCTGCCTACCTGCATGTCAAAATAAAATAATGTTAATAATGTTATTGACAGTTTTCTAGAAATTCGCAAATTTTTCTGTTTATTTTCATAGCAGCGGTGTAAATACCGCTTGTTTTTTAACAATTTTTTTGATATTTTTAGTGATAATATCTTAACAATTTGTGGTTTTCAGGTAGATATAATGAAAAGTATTGTTCATTACATGTCCATATATGCTTTTTCTGGAAAGTCGTGCAACCTAACCTATTTTCTCAACTCCTAATAAAATATACTATTACCCGAGTAAAAATGGGGCATTTTTTTCCCTGATAACAGGGAAAAAACTTCCACGCGGATGTGGTAAAAAAGAAATTTAATAAAAAGTCAAATTTTGTTACCTGTCAACAGAGAAAAAATGTCAAACGTTTTTTTCGTCAGAGAAAAAACAGGATTAGTTCAGATGATTTTGTTAATTTTATTATTTATTAATTTTTAAGTTTTGTTTCATAGGAAATAAATAAAAATATTTCACTTACATTCCTGTTTTGTATTAATTTATTTGATTTTCTCTGGGGAATTCCTACTAGGAATGAGTGCGGTAGGTATACACGAAACAAAATTTTTGTTGAGCATTCTCGGTGCCGGCTTAACAATCAAGTAAATTCATTGTTGAGTTCCAGTGTCGGATTAACAATCAGATAAATTCGGTGCGGAGTTTCACGCGCCCTTGTAATTTGTTGCCTTTTCACAATCTTGAAAATTTACCTGATAATATAACCTTGGTAACAAAATATCAATATTTAGAAATTTTTTAAATTATGTTTAAATATTGTTTGCTTTTTATTATTCATTATATTTATACTTTGATCTAAATGTGATGAGGAAATAAAAATATATTTTTCGTTTCTAATATTTTAAATCTCATTTTTGTATAATAACATTAACCAGAAAAATACTGTCGCATACGTTGTTTATGTGAAGATTTCCGTAGGTTTCAAAGACAATCCAATACTTATTGAATTAATCACACGTTTTCTTGCCCAAATTTCAAAAAAAGTAAGGACAAAATTCTTTTTAGGCATAATATAAACAATTAGATATGTCCAAATCTTTTTGCATATAATGTTCAGGAATTTAAACAACAAAATTCAAAAAATGACTCTTGAAAATAAAGAGGATAGATACTTTCCTATTTATTTATTTTATTTAGTGTTAGAATTCTTTCATCATCATCATCATCAGCCTATACTGCCCACTGCTGGACAAAAGCCTCTCTCATATTTTGCCATTTTTCTGGTCCTGTGCCATCAGCATCCAGTGAGTCTCTTTATGTCGTCACTTTTGGTCTTTATTGATCGACCATAGGTTACTCAGGCCATATGACCCGCCCAGTTCCACTTCATACGCAGAATGGTCTCGACAGCATCTATTACTCCTGTGTTGCGTCTGATGGTTCTATTTGGGATTCTATTTCGGAGGGTTATTCCTAGCTTGGATCCCTCTATCTTACGTTGCATGAATTGTATTTTCTGAATGTTGTTGTTGGTCATTGTTAATGTCTCTGAGCCGTATGTTAAAACCGGGAGAACGCATTGGTTAAATACCTTTTTTTACACCTTGGAAGACTGGATCGAAAAACTGTTCTTAATTTTCCATGAGCTACCCAGGTTAAACCTATTCAACGCTTTATTTCGTGTCTTTGATTGCCTCTTTCAATACTTATCTCGTGTTCCAGGTATTTGTGTAGGTCTACTTGATATACGTTATTGTTGTTAATTTTGATGGAATCACTCAAGATGAGATTGGTCATATACTGGCTTTTTGAAATATTTATTTCTAGCCCTGCCCTTTCTGCCGCCTCACAAAGGTTTTGTATCATAGTCTGTGCTTCTGGTATGTTGTATGTTATTAAGACGATTTATATACTAAGTTTTTGGGGTAACCACTATTAATACATAAATTAATGTTCAGTAGATCATCTATAACAAATGAACCTCCTAACACTCATAATCCCTTTTCGCAAAATATTACCAGTAAATACTATTTTTCTTTACCCCATATTCCCGATTTATATCATAATTTCAAAAAAATTACTTCTAAATATCCAACTATTGTTATTGTTTATAAAAACTCGTTACAATTTTATTCAATATTTTCAAAATTAAAAGATAAAGATCCCCTGTTAGAACATTTCAATGTATTTAATTCCATTCCTTGTTCACAATCTAACAAAAAATATATTGGTCAAACCAAGAGAAAACTTAAAGAAAGAATCTGCTCCCATAAGAGTGATATCAAAAATTCAAAAAACTCTTGCACCTTAGCCACTCATGTTTTAACCAAAGATCGCTTACCTGATTATGCTAATGTGACTATATTAGATAGTGAATCTAACTTATCAAAACGAATCTTTCTAGAAATGACTAACATATTCAAAGAACCCAAAGCTATGAATTCTAAAACTGATATTAATAATCTCAGCATTATTTATTCTCACCCGCTTAGTCTCCCTTCATATTTTCCAAAAAATCACACAATTAAAGGATTTGAATAACCCCCCTTTTTTCGTAATTTGGCCAACCTGTTTTTCGTTCTGACAAAATTCTGTATGTCTTGTGTTTCTATGGTTCTATGGTAATATTTAACTTGTCAGTCTAGCGAATTTTCGCTCCAAAAATACCACACGTGGTTTAAGGTTACGTATTTTAATATTGTAATTTTTAAAATTTAATATAATGTCTAATTTTAACTCGTGCCATAACGTAATGTTTAAAGTGTTTTACCACAAACATTGATAAATGTTTTTTAAAATTGGGATAAGCATTGTTTTAGTTCAACCTCACTTTCGTAAGTTTTTTCTGTTCGTTTTTTAAGATTTTCCAAATAGTTTCAATGTTTAAATTGTGGAGTTCCTGATGAAGAGCCAATAAAGACTCGAAAGCTTGAACAGAATCAAGAGTTTTACTTTTTCTAGCCTCAGACTGCATACCCAAAAAATAAATTAGTTGCTCTTTTCTTAACTAAGACAGTCGTCTAACTTTCTTTCTCATATATATATATATATATATATATATATATATATATATATATATATCTAAGAGCTGTAGAGTATCGATGGTCTATACGACATTCGACAAGTGCTTTTAATAGTTTCTGTTGGTCTATTGTGTCGAATGCCTTTTGAAAATCTACGACAATCAGCATAAGCGGCTTATTGTATTTTATGCACTCTTCGATAAGAGCTTTGGGAGAAGGTGGTCGTTTGTTCCATATTTTGTTCTAAATCCTGCTTGTTTTTTTGAAAGGAAAAACTCGAGTTTGTTTGTTAAACGTGTGGTTAAAATCTTCGTGTACAATTTGGATTATTTACAAAACGATAAAAAGAAACTATGAGTAAAAATAAAATGTATACAAAACTCTATAAAGGCATAAAACATATCATAACATAAATACTCTGACAAATTTGGACATTATTGTATAATGTCCAAATTGCACAGCCATTCGATTGCGTCTTGAGAGAATTTGGCGAAGTCCTGTAGGTTTCCGCCATAAGCACGGTTTGGGCAGTTTGAAACGATATGGCGGATCGTTTGTCTCGGTGAACAACAGTCACCCTGCGGAATATATTTAATACTCCTAAATATATGCACTGCGGACTGTCAGGGAGGCCCCATCGGTGTAGGAAGTCGGCACATTTACCCTGTCCTGTCCGTATACGGTTCAGCTTTGACCAAATGGTACGTGAAAGGACTAAGCCATTGAAGCCGAGTTCAGGGTTGGTTATTTGGATGTAGTCAAATTCTGTTGTAGGCAGCCATCTTGTTGTCCATTGCTTTTTTATATTGTATTCATTAGTCATTTCGAAGGCTGTTCTGATAGAAGGATATCTAGATTTCAGTCGTTGGCGTCCTCGTGTAATATATAATACAATATTTGCCCTGTCGCAAAAACCAAACTCGCGAAGACCGGTAGGCAGACCACCCAAGAGCTGGTACGAAAGCTGGAGCTCAGCGTCACAGAAAGAGCTCCGAAGAAGGCTAAACGCAACAGACTAAACAGGACCAGGTCCTATTATAAGAAGAAGAAGAAGAAGAATATTTTATCAGCATCCAAAAAGTTATTAAAATTATGTAATTATATACCTACACATAAAGGACAATTTGAAATTTAAGCTTTTCTTTTACATATTTAATCGGTACGATACTTGGATGTACTGTCGATTAAAAACTATCAAAAATGCTCACTTTCACTATATATTTGAAGCCGCTTTACTACCCCGATTTTAAATATACCCCTCTTTTCGGGTCGTAAATTTCCTGCTTTTTCTAGTGTTTTTGAGTAATTTTAACTGTTACTTCTAGATGTCGCTACATTTGCTATTATTACGATCTTTTATTTTCTTTTAGTTTGGAATTTCATTCTGTATATTTTTCTTACAAATATTGTCTTAATCATTAAAAATTAACTTCTCTAAACATTCTAATGCCACCTATTACCACTGCCGCACTGGTTGTTGTGAATATTTAATACGTTATCACCCTCTATATACTTATTAAAGAACTTGTCAGATTTTGAAGTAATATAATTTTGAATACAACTGTCAATCACTTTCAAGTTCTTTTCGACGCAGTTTTTCATTTTCGAGATTAAAATAACTTTATAAACTGGGAAATGAAAATGATGAAGAAGGAACAAGAATTGATGAAAAAACATTTCTCAAAAACATGCAGACAGTTAGACCACATGCTACTAGATAAGGCCACAAGTAAGCAACATCTGCTAGCAGTTTCAAGACAACTAAAAGACAAAAGCAATAGATTGTTCAGGGCAGACAATAATATAAAAATGTCACTACTATCTTAAGAGATTGACGACACATCTTTCGAAGATAAATACAATGGAGTTAAATTCTATCGGGAGAAATTAATCAAATACAGGTCCAAGGGGAATTCTTCCTTAAGAAATAAATAGAAGGCGATTAGTTAAGTTAACGTAACTGTGGTGATAACGGCAATCCAAAGATCGAATTCAGTTTGACGAAAATATTAAAAACTGGATTCGTTTTTGGTGGTAATTTAAGAAAATCCGCGAGGATCAAGATATTGATTTAAAAGACAAGTTCCAGTATCTACTCCAGTCAACAAAAGAGCTTTCCTCCATCAGGCGCGAATTACAAAATGCTGCTGACCAGTTAAAGGCCGGATTCGCTAGGGACGAGTTCCTTATAGAACCAGGCAATAAAGAATACAGAAGACAACGACGATTTAAGCCTCCTAACCCTAGAGATGTTTATTAATTATATACCAAGTAACGATATAGCATATTTAAATACATACATACATAAAGTCACGCCTTTTTCCCATAGGGGTAGGCAGAGACCACTTCCTTCCACTTGCTCTGGTTCGTACACACATCTTTTGCTTCCTCTACTTTCATCAGTGCTCTCATACATGCTCTTCGGTTGTTGGTACTCTTGACCTGGCCTTTTTTCAAAAGAAAGTTGATCTGATCGAGATATGTTCTCCGAGGTCGACCTCTACCGATTTGTCCATTCACACTCGCCTTATAAATTTGTTTCGTCAATCTTCCTTCATCCATCCTTTCTACGTGTCCAAACCATCTAAGCATACCTTTATCTGGCTTTGTGACCACATCTTCTTTTACACCACAGCATTTTCTTATCTCACTATTCTTAACTTTATCCAACCGAGTCACTCCGGCTATACTTCTCAGACTACTCATCTCCGCAGCAATAATCCTATATATTTAAATGAAATAGTCAAAAATCACCTCGATACTTGACACACACACATATATATATATATATATATATATATATATATATATATATATATATATATATATATATATATATATAAATATATATATTTAAAAGTTCCGTGAGGGTTTTCGACATCGATCCAAATAGAAGTACATAGCGGAAAAGGTCCATACTGGTCAAGACAAAATACGCGACCCAAACGTTGAGGACATTGGAGCCGATGATTTCAAGGGGATTAACTAGCTCTTGGGCAGAAAACTAGAAACGTATCCTGGAAGAAATATTCTGTACCGACTGGCCAAAGTGAAGACAATAAATTAAAAAATTCTACGCCCATTTCAACAATTATATCCATTGGAGATAAACAGTGAGGAAGAATTGATTTCAGAAAAAAAAGATAGTTAAAATGAAGCACGAAAATCACGATTTATTTATATTTTGAATTACAAACTTATGTTTTGTCGTTGTTTGTATTAAACAGTTCGGCTCTGTATATCTAAACATTTTGTGCTGGGGTATATTTTACTGCTTAATCAATAGTGCGGCAGACAAGGGAATATCACGTGCTGATCATTATTATTTACATGTTTGGAATCTTGTACGTAAATATATTCAGTAACCAAAATATTGTTTACAATTATTCACTACGTAGACCCAAACATCAACTATACCACATTATTAAGATAAATACTTCAAAAGTGTCATAAAGAATGGCCGATTTTGATATGCGAATAGTGCTATAATTTAATATCAACACTTAACACAAAAGTTTTGAGATTTGCTGCAAAAGGTAAAATATTTTTTAAAAGTGAAAGTGTCGTTAATAAATTTATTTCCACAGCAGTCACAGTCCGTGATATTCGGGATTGTGCGCAGTATATCCAGAAACGTTTCAACCAGAGTTAGTGACTGTTTGCAAACAATCGGAGCTACAATTTTGTATTTATATTTTCCACCAAAAATATAAAACGCCTCCTATGGCATCATAATTTATTTTATTTATCGTATGGCATACATCACATAAAATATTGTATAAGTTAACAGGACAATATATAGCACAATGTACAAACAGTGTAAAAATGTAAAGTATAAAAACACGAAAATATAGCATAATTACAGTTGAATGTCTAAATTGTTAATATAATCAATTGATTCTGGTGTCGCTGTCAGGAACTCATTTGGCTGACCTCCATATGCCCTCAGGTTGCAATCTTCCGTGATGTGGCGGATCGTCTGCCTTTCAGCGCCGCAGTCACACTGTGGGGAGGGTATTATGTTCCACTTGTAGAAGGCATCGGCACACCTGCCGTGGTTGGTCCTAATCCGGTTAAGTGCTACCCATGTCTTGCGTGGTAGTTCAAAGCCGGCTGGGGGAGTTGTTATGCACGGCATGTTGAGAAATTTCGGTTGGGCTGCTTCGGTCCATTTCTGCCTCCACTCATTTATTGGGTTGAAGTCAACGGCCTCCAAGTTTAGAGCCGTTTTGATGGGGGGTTTTCTTGAACGCAACCTATTCCTGTCTATGTCCTCGATGTCTCTGTTTATTGGTAGGTGTGGGTTTTGAATAACCTTGTTGTACTCTCTGACAAGTGCAGTGGATCTCCGTATCGATGGAGGAGGGATATGGCTTAGAACTGGTAGCCAATAACTCGGTGTAGATTTAATTTTGCCCGAGATTAAACGCATCGTGTGATTCAATTGAACGTCGACCATTTTGACATGAGGGCTGTTTAGCCAGACCGGAGCACAATATTCCGCCGTAGAGTAGACCAGCCCTAACGCGGAACATCGAAGCGTCGTTGCGGAGGATCCCCATGAAGTGCCACAGAGTTTTTGTATGATGTTATTTCTTGTTTTGAGTTTTGAGGCAGTCTTAGTTAGGTGTTGTTTGAAGGATAAAGTTCTATCGAGAGTAACTCCCAGGTATTTAGGATACCGGTTGTGGTGCAGCAGCCTGTTACCAAAGCTCACATTGAGTTCTCTATTGGCCATGCGGTTGTTTAGGTGAAAACAAGCAACCTTCGTCTTGCTTGCACTAGGTTGGAGTCTCCAGTTGTGAAAGTATTTCTCTAGGGTTTCCAAGTCATCTGTTAGCACTTCTTCCGTCTCTTCAATCGATTTGCCTCTGGTTGCTATTGCCCAATCATCAGCATAGCCAAATTTTCTAGATCTTGTTGTGGGCATATCCGCAATGTAACAGCTGAACAGAAGAGGAGCTAATACTGAGCCTTGAGGTAGGCCGTTATTGAGTTTCTTCCAATCGCTCAGTGAGTTTCCCATGACAACGCGAAATAATCTATTGCTCAGCATATTATCGATTAAACCCACAGTTGTTTTACAGGGTATTTGACGTAGGAGTTTATAGAGCAGTCCTTGTTTCCAGACTGTGTCATATGCTGCAGTCAGGTCTATGAATGCGACGGATGTTTTGAGCTGCTTCTGGTATCCGGCCTCTATATAAGTCGTAAGTGCCAAGACTTGGTCGGTACAGCTTCGCTTTGGCCTGAATCCAGCTTGCTCGACTGGTATGCTTTCTAGGATCTTCACGCTTATTCTATTGTATAAAAGGCGTTCTAATAGTTTATAACTGGCACTTAAAAGCGCGATTGGGCGATAGCTCTCTGGTTTGTCATTTGGCTTTCCTGGTTTTAGGATCGCTATTATCTTTGTTTGTTTCAGTGAGCGTGGGATAATTCCTGTGCATCATAATAAAGAGTGATCACAAGAAATTTATAAATGTACATACATGGTTTGCCCCTGAAAACTCCCCCTTTCAAAAGTTACTTTTATAGCTAATGTAACATTACTCAAGGGATTTTTTTTTTATTTAATGGACGCTTCAAACCCAAAAAGATTGAATTCCTCCCTTAGTTTAGTGGTTAATGCATCTGCTTTTATGGCAGTGGAATATTGGAGACAAACTGTAGGTAGGGTTTCGATTGAGGGAGAAAGAGTGGAACAAGTCAATGAATTTGTGTACTTGGGATCAAAATTTACTAGAGATGGAAAGTATGACAGTGACATTGAGCGAAGGGTGTTGGTAGGAAAACAAATGAATGGGGCACTGCATAGCTTTATGAATAGCCAGAAAGTGTCAAAAAAGGCACGTCTGGCGGTGCTTAGAGGTGTGTTGGTTCCTACACTTATGCATGGTAGTGAATGTTGGGTTTGGCAGAAGAAGCATGAAAATAGGATTAATGCTGCGGAGATGAGTAGTCTAAAAAGTATAGTCACTCCGACTCGGTTGGATAAAGTTAAGAATAGTGAGATAAGAAAACGCTGTGGTGTAAAAGAAGATGTGGTCACAAAGATAGATAAAGGAATGCTTAGATGGTTTGGACACGTAGAAAGGATGTATAAAGAAAGATTGACGAAACAAATTTATAAGGCCAGGTCAAAAGTACCAACAACCGAAGAGCATGTATGAGAGCACTGATGAAAGTAGAGGAAGCAACAGATGTGGTCTCTGCCTACCCCTATGGGAAAAAGGCGTGACTTTATGTATGTACATATGTCTTTAAAATTTATACAGTTAAGAATAATTTTTCTGTTTAAATATTTTATTGTTGACATGCTTTGCAAACCAACTTCTTTTGTTCACCTGAAAAAGATGGGCAAAACAGAGAGTGATATTTGCCGCTACTGCGAGAACTTCGCTGAAACTGCAGCACATTTGCTTTGCGAATGCCCAGCGCTTTTCTACAAGAGGCTTAAGTTTCTGGAAGGGGCTTTCTCAAAGCCCTTAGATGTCATTAACTTAGCTTTCCAGGAAACTAATAAACTTTGCACGAAGTCTCGGAATCCAGGGCCTCGAATAGATTAAGGGTTATGCACAAAAGATCTGATAGGTCGAGTTGTTTGAGAGGATGCATAGCCTTCACGACCTTTCCTACAATTTATATCTTTCTACTAGTGCGCCGAATCGAGACTGCGCATGGCAAACAAAGGGGGAAAGAAAGCCAGCTGTGGTGCCAGCCGAAGACATCGCGGGTGAGGTAAAGGAAAGCGGGTTCTGCCTGGGGCAAAACGGTTTTAAGACGTGCAGGGACGGATCGTAAAAGGATTTAAAATAAAATTTAAACGATCTGTTATCACAACAGCACGTAAGAGCACAATTTTTTTTGTATAAGATTTCATCGCCAAGTTATGGGCTTCAAAAAAAATTGACATTTTTGATAAATAGATTTTTTGAAAAAAGTTTTTCAAATTAAACAAACTTGCAATAAAAAATTAAACGTGGTAATTTGTTGTCGTTTAATATTTTTTTGCAAATTTGTTTGGTTCGGAAAACAGCTTTTAAAAGATCATTTTTAGAAGCTCATAACTTGGCAACTAAGCCTCATACAAAAAAATTTTGGTCTAATATGAACGTATTTTAGAATCTCAAATTTTTTTGCTGTCTGCTTTACTTGAAATGCCCCTTATGTTGGTTTTTAATTGATAGAGCTAGAGCTAAATGACTTATAAAGTGTTTTACTATTTTATTAAATATAAGTATTAAAATATAAAAATTATAGAAAACTATAATACTATTATAGATAACTATAACAAAATCGTTGACAGCGAAATATACAATTAAAAATGTATGAAACTGAATTTTAAAGAACCAGCTAATTTCGCTGCATGTTAACCTATATTATAGGTATATGTACAGGGTGGGGCACCCCATACGACACGGTCCCTGTAAACCAAACCAATAATTATTTCGGGAATTTCCCCATTTCATTGTATGTATATTGATTAAGGCTGCAAAAGCAAATTATTTTGGAGTCTTCAGGGTGGCATATCAAAGTTGTGTTTTTTTAAATGGAACACCCTGTATTTCGTTACACTATTAAATAGGTAGTTCAGGAAAACATAGTACGATTTCATAAAATGTACTATGTAGCTAAATATAACCGTTCTCGAGTTATTAATTTTTTTATAAAAATGCTAGGTACAATTGGAAACTAAATAACATCGAAATGTATAGAAATCATCTCTTCGAATTCTAAAAAAGCATAAAAGAGGTTTTGAGGTATTGATTTCGATAGAACCCGTTTCTCAGTATTATACAGAATGTTCAAAAATCATTGTCACTTTTTTATAATTTCGGACAAAGATAACTTTGTTATTTCAAATGAAACACCCTGTATTTTTTTGGTCTGAACAATATAAAATTCAATTATCTTTTATTTCATATAGGGATTTCCTATACCTAACCCAGATAGTTTTTCAGATAATGGCTTTTTTAAATAGTAGTTCTTATTTTAATGCATTCTTTGAATCAAGATAGCTTGAAACGACATTTATTTGATTTGCTCACAGAATTCTCATTGACAGTTGTTATACTTCACTTCATCGAAAATATTTACTTTTCATATTCTGACAGCAGTTCATTAAACAGACCATACAATTTTTTTTTTATAATTCAACTGAAACAACAACAAAATATGAAACACAAATGTATTTAATTCAAAGTAGATGCTCCAAATGACGACCATCCTGTTGAATACAAAGAGCCACTCTCGCTGTGAAAGACTGCTTAACACTTAGTAATATTTGAGGCGTCACTCTTTAAAAAGCAGTCCTTAATGAGGGTTTTCTATGATTGATCCCATAATAAGAAATTTATTTTCCTCATTTCCAATGATAGATTTTTATCTATTTGCCTTTTCATAAGCTACATTTTAAGTCCTACGAAATTCATGTAGCAATCGTTTAAAAACCAACTTGTTTGGATGATTCCGGTCTGGATATTTTTGGGCAAACACCCTCAACGCCAAAAGCCAATTCTCTAAACACTCACAAATTGGTAAGATCATATCTATCCGCTCTTGAATGGGATACGTTTTCATTTTCGACTGTAATAATTCAGTAAATGTTTTGAATAACGTAAAATACAATAACTGATAGTAAAAATTCTTTCAACAAGTTGAATAAATGTCGTTTCAAAGCTATCTTAAGTCAAAGAATGCATTAAAATAAGAACTACTATTTGATAAAGCCAATATCTGAAAAACTATTTAGGTTAGGTATGGGGAACCCCAATATGAAATGAAAGATAATAGAATTTATTATTGTTTACACCAAAAAAATACAGGGTGTTCTATTTGAAATAACAAAGTTATCTTTGTCCGAAATTATAAAAAAGTGACAATGATTTTTGAACATTCTGTATAATATTGAGAAACTGGTTCTATCGAAATCAATAGCCCAAAACTTCTTTTATGCTTGGTCAGAATTCGAAGGGATGATTTTAGTAAGCTACATGATACTTTATATGAAATCATATTATTTTTTCCTAAACTATTCAAAAGTGTAACTAAATACAGGGTGTTCCATTTAAAAAACACAACTTTGATATGTACACTTTTTTGAGCCACCCTGTAGACTCCAAAATAATTTCCTTTTGCAGTCCTAATCAAGAAACATCTAAAAAAATGAAAAAATTCCCGAAAAATATATTGGTTTGGTAGACAGGGACCGTGTCGTATGGAGTGCTCCACCCTTTATGTATGTATCAGATGTAATTCAATGCTTGTCGTAGGCATATAGCCAGAAGTGTAGTTGTTTTCTGATATATAATTGACCCACATATACCTATAGTATAGGTTAACATGTAGCGAAATTAGCTGGTTATTTAAAAATCAGTTTCATTTATTTTTATTTTATTAAATATGTGTTCAATGAGTTTTGTAGAATAACAAAATCTCACGACGACTCGACCTGATACTTTATTATTATTTATTTTTAACTTGATTTTTTCTCATAAACTTATTATTTAGAAACGTTTTGTTAATAAATATTTAAAACTATTATACAGAAAATTACCTTGTTGCTTCTTTTTTTAATGCAATTTTATGACGCGAATAACTTTTTCATTCTTTTTAATAAATAATCACAATGAAACGAACATTACTGCACGAATATTGCTTTCCAAAAAGAGCAAAACGCTGGCGTTTTATTCCCAGCTGATACGACGGCTATCCATCACATCAGAAAAGAAGCGAATCACTTTTGTGCTTCTCGAATAAAGAAGAACAATCACAATCGCATTGTGTTTTATCTCTATATAAAAACTTTTTTCAGTTAAGTACTTATAGATCTTGGTAACGACTGTCAGGTATTTTTATTAAAAAAAAAACATATTGAAATATGTTTCGAATAAAGGGGGACATCTTTGTATTTGCCAACCATTTTCTAGAAATGGTCTCCATGGTAATTTATCGGGCGTGACTCGGAAAGTTTATACAGGATGACGGCACATTATACGTTATGGCAAAACTAGTCAAAAAAGAAATCTGAAAATTTGAAATAAGGGGTAATCGGCATTAGTCTATACTCTTCTTCTTTTTCTTTTGACTCATAACCCTTGGTGGGTTTTGGCTTGCTCAACTATGTTCCTCCATCTGCTTCTATCTACCACTATTCTTCAGTTTCCTATTCTCAGAGTTTTTAGGTCTTCCTTCACATCGTCTATCCACCTTTTCTTGGGTCGCCCTTTCGGTCTTGTGCTTTAAGGTTTCCATTCGAGGATTTTTTTCACAATTATCTCTTCCCCCATCCTGTATACATGTCCTAACCATCTTATCCTTTGACTTTTTATGTATCTTGCTATATACTCTCCTTCTATAAGTGCATCAATTTCGTGATTCATTCTTATTCTCCACATACCGTTTTCATGTATTGGGCCGTATATTCTTCTAAGGATCTTTTTTTCAAAAATTCTCAATTGATTTTCATCGTTGTTTGTTAGTGTCCATGTTTTACATCCATAGGTTTCTACTGGTATTATAAGTGTTTTATAAATTGTGATCTTAGATTTTATGTTGAGTATACTGCTTCTTATTAGTTTTAGATAGGCATAATAGCATTTATTTCCTTTTAGGATTCTTGCTCTTATTTCATCTTGGACGTTACCATTATTGGTAATTTTCGGGCCAAGGAAATTAAAAGTCTTGACGCTTTCGATCAGACCGCCGTTTACATTAATATTTGGTAGTTGTATTGGGGGATTCCTGCAGCAGTACATATATTTCGTATTGTCATTGTTCACTTGCAGGCCTCCTTTTTTACCTGTGGCTCAAGCTCTATGGCGATTTGATTCAGTGAGGCGAGGTCACGTGCAATTATTGTAATGTCGTCCGTGTGGTTTTATTTACGATGCTTCCAGTTTTATCGTTTTTTTTGATAGCTGCTTCCATCACTAGATTAAAAAGCACTACCGAGAGAGCGTCTCCATGTATTACCCCGACTTCGCTGAACTGTTGTTGTACTCTTACAGCTGCTGTCGATTTGGTCATGGTAACTTTCACCATTTTTACTAATTTTCGTGGTATTCCTAGGAGGGTTAAACTTTGTAGCATTTTCTTTCTGTGTACTTTATCGAATGCCTGTTTGAAATCTATAAAGAGATAATGCATATCTATGTTATATTGATAAAATTTCTCCTCTATTTGTCTTAACGTACACATGTGTTCTGTAGTTGATCTATTCTTTCTGAATCCACATTAGTATTCGTTTAGTATTTCCTCTGAGTAGGGAGTCATTCGATTATGGATCACCCCTGATAATATTTTGTATGGGACACTAAGTAGTGTTATTCCTCTATAGTTTCTACAGTTGGTCTTATCACCTTTTTTGTGTATCGGGAGGATAATTTCTAGTTTCCAGTCCTTTGGCATCTCTTTTTGCTCCCAGATATGTAGTATTAGTTTGTGAATTTGCCACCATAGTCACTCTCATCCGTTATTTATTAGGTCCACTACTATTCCAACAGCACCTGATGCTTTCCTGTTTCTCAGATCTTTTATTACTTTCCTTACCTCTTCGTACGATGGTGGTTCTACTTCCGGCTCTGCACTATAATATGTTATTTCATTTTCTACTTGTTGCTGCTGATCTCTTTCTAGTACCTCTTTAAAATATTCTTTCCATCGTCTTATTATATCCGGCTTTTCCGTTAGGTCTATACTCTATCGAATGAAAATATGCTCGACTTTCGGCGACTTCCGGTTGTACCGGATATATATGTATCGGTATTCTTTGTCAAAAGTAACTTATTTGTTGAATCAAAAGTACATTTATCAACGAGCGTCAACAATTAACTAACTTTAAGCAAATTATATACAAATACACATATATTTCAGCTGACAGCTACCTACTATTGCCCGCCGGTGTTCATGGTAATAACTAACAGAGTTGTGAAGACACAAAAAGTGAACTTATCAGGTTATACGTGTATATCTGTATTCTTTCTCCCTACATCAAACTGCTTTTAAGTGACAATTATTACCCCCAATTTTTTTAAAAAAAAGTAGGGGCTTGTGATACATCATTTGGAAAGTCTCTTTATTCTCTTTACAAAAATGTTCCCGTTTTTAAATTGCTGTTTTAAATTATAGCTGCTACCGAAGCGTCCAATAGGGGAAGGAGAATGCAGTTCCGATTCTGATGAAACTGAAAGCGAGGGCGAAGGTGCAGCGTCAGGTATGGCGGGGATGGGCAAGAAGCAAGTACAGGAACGCTCAAGAAAATCACACAGGACAAGGATCCAAGCGCAGCATAACGTATGCATCAAACAAGCAGCGGACGCACCGTGGTACGTCTCCAACGCCCAACTGCGAGAAGATTTAAAAATTACAACGGTCCTAGAACGGATGAAGACGCACGCAGAAAAAACATTCGACAAGCTAAGAGCGCACCCAAATAAAGAGCTACAAGAATTGACAGACTACGACCCGGGAGATGTCCATTGGAAATACTTGAGACCCAAGCACCAGGTGCTAAACAACTAAGAAGAGGATACTAACCTTTCTTTTCAGGATTAATCAAATTATTTTCAGATAAGAAAACCACAGCAAAAGCAAGAACCAAGTGAGGAAAGAAGAACAGGAAGCCGGATCCACAAACACACCGGACAAGAAAAAAGAAGACTAATAAATTTTTTTTTTCTTTCAGCAAAAGGTGGATATTTGTCTTGACAAATTGAAGCTGGCGCGTGGACCTTCAGTCATAGTAAATTCACTTAAAACAGAATTCGAAATAGAATTCATGCAACTTCTAGTCTACTTAAGACTCTAACTTTATAGTGCCCTGCACTGCGTTAGGTACTTGTGCGCTGACTTCATCGGCCACCTTTGGACCTCAGGGTTTCGGTTCGAGAGTAAGCCTGGTACAATGAGTACTGGGGGTGGTGGCAAGTTCAACTCTTCAAGTTGCTCCTGGGGCTTGGTAGCTTGGCAGACGAACAAAGTGCTCGCTTGCCAAGTGGTCCAAGCTTGGGGTCCCAGGTGCACTTTGCACAGGGGCGAGGAACGCTCGAAGAATACATTTCGAAAGATATTTATCAAGCCGTTTACATTGAAAATAATAATATGATCGGGAAAAAGACCCATCAGCGTCGTATTTTTTTACGCCAATTAAGTGAAGAACTATTTAAGCCTTTGATTGAAGACTATGATTGAAGAATATACAGAAAACTTGAAGAGGACATGAGCAACACGCAGTTTGGATTCCGCGAAGGACTTGGAACGAGAGAGGCGCTCTTTGGGATAAACGTTCTTTTCCAGCGCTGTCTCGATGTGAACCTCGATATGTGTTTGCATGTTACATCGATTTTAAGAAAGCTTTTGACAAAGTGAAACATGACAAGTTACATCAGCTACTCGTCAGTAAAAACATTGATTTGGATGATGTGATAATAATTAGCAACCTATACTGGGGCCAAAGAGCGAATACAAAGGTAGAAAACCAGCCAACAGAGGAAATGGAAATCCGTCGTGGTGTAAGACAAGGATATATCCTATTGCCAATACTATTCAACCTGTATAGCGAAGCCATTTTTAAACAAACCTTGCAAGAAGAATCGGTAGGGATAATTATTAACGAAGAAGTTATAAATATTATGCGATATGCTGATGACACCGTCTTGTTAACGAGCAATCAAAGAGACATACAACATCTTCTAGAGAAATTAAATGATCGATGTAACGAATACGGTCTAAAGATAAATCTTAAAAAAACCAAGTTAATGGTAGTTACAAAGTTCCCCCAAAATCACAACCATGTAAACGTGTCAGTGCAGACATCTTAATAGAGAATGTGCAGTCATACAAATACCTGGGAGCCTGGATAGAACAATCAGGTGACCAAACAAGAGAAATAAGAACGAGAATAGAGATAGCCAGGTCAACATTTACGAAAATGAAAAAGCTGTTGACAAGTCGAGATATCAAGATTGGACTAAGGATGAGGAGAGCAACTCGGGGATCACTCCGGGATACTGAGTGAAACAAAAAACCACCAAATTCTCGGGATGGTTCCTGACTTGCTAGCCACAAAAATACACGTAAAAAAGTCGTTCAAAGTCCTCTTTCCGAAGAGAGACGAATGGATGAGGGGACAAATCCTCTTCCCAGAGACTGAATACGTAATGTACACAGACGGCTCTAAAACCCCAGATGAAGTTGGAGCCGGTGTTTTCAGCAGGAAACCAAAGATAAAAATATCTACCAGTCTTGGCAGGTATGCCACAGTCTTTCAGGCTGAAATATTCGCTATCGAATTGTGTGCAAGAGAGTTGACCAACGGACCTCTAGCAAACAAAAACATAAATATAATATCAGACAGCCAGGCCGCTTTAAAAGCACTGAGCTCCAACAAGATAAATTCTAAACTTGTATGGAATTGCATCGAAACCTTAGATTACCTTGGTGCGAACAACAGGGTGACCCTATTGTGGGTACCTGGGCACCAGGGGGGTGGAGGGAAACGAAAAAGCCGACACCCTTGCAAAACAGGGGGCCAAATCTGCGTTCACTGGACCAGAAACGGTTTTTGGAGTCACCACAAGTGCCGCCAAAACAATTATTTCGGACTGGGCAGAGAGGAAAATACTCACGTACTGGTCCGACATACCAGGGCTAACCCACTCGAAGGCGTTTTTACCGTTACAACCCTCGAGAAACACAACTAAGCAGATCCTAGAATGGAGCAGAAATAACCTGCGTATTCTAAAAGGACTGCTTACGGGACACTGTCGTCTAAGATACCACCTCAGAAAGATAGATCTGAACCAACAAACGGACTGTCGGTTCTGCTGCGTGGAAGACGAAACTGCTGAACATATACTATGTTCATGCCCCGGCCTGGGAAGAATAAGGTTCAACATATTTGGTTACACTAACCTAGAACCTACCGATTTTAAAAAAATCTTACCCTATACAACCATGAACTTCGTAAGAAGGGCTGGATTGTGCGGTGAACTGTAGCCTCTAGGGGTGAGCCACAATAGACCTACTAAGGGTCGCGGTGGAGGGGCGACCACGCCCCACTCACATGAAACCTAACCTAACCTAACCTAGGATGCTGCGTTGTTACGTGTTTTCCGCGCTTTTGTATGGAGTGGAGGCATGGACTCTCAAGAAGAATCACCCAAACAAACTACAAGCCTTCGAGATGTGGTGCTACCGTAGAATGTGGCATATTTCCTGGACAGAAAAGATCTAAAATATGGAAGTTCTAAATCGGATAAATAAGGAATGTGAAGTCATTAACACCATCAAAAAGAGAAAGCTTCAATATCTAGGTCATATACTGAGAGGACCAAAATACGCACTTCTCCAGCTGATAGTTCAGGGAAACATTGGTGGAAGGAGAAATATTGGAAGACGCCGTATGTCTTGGCTTAAAAACCTAAGGGACTGGTTTAATTGTAGCAATGTTGAACTCTTCCGAGCTGCAGTTAATAAGGTCCGGATAGCTGTACTTCGAAAAAATGTTAACTGAAGACAGAGAAGAATTTAAGAACACAGAATATATGAATGATAGAATTAATACGCAAGGATCCCCCATTAGAATTAATACAAAAGAAGTGAAGGAAGTATGTAAATCTTTAAAAAATAACAAAGCCCCGGGTCCAGGAAATATTGTAGGAGAATTATTTAAATACGGAACAGATAAATTATATAAAATGCTGCAAGATCTATTTCAAAGGTGTATTAATCAGTCCGAAGTCCCAGAAGAATGGAAAATATCACATATGTCAACAATACACAAAAAGGGGGACAAAAGCAAATGCGACAATTATCGAGGAATTGCCGTAACAAACACAATCAGTAGAATATATGGCAAGATCTTAAAAAACAGAATCGAAAGGGAATACACGGAAATGGAAGCAGAAGAGCAAGCCGGATTTAGAGCGGGAAGATCAACGATTGACCATCTGTTCTCACTAACACAAATTATAGAAAAAAAACTAGCATTCAATCAAGAGATCCATATACTGTACGTTGACCTAAAGAAAGCATACGACAGCGTACCCTTAATTAAACTTTGGGAAACTCTGGAAACTTCCAACATTAATATTGAACTGATAAAAGGAGTAAAGTCATTATACAATAAAACCAAATCAAGAATTAAAGTTGGACAAAACATAACAACAGGGTTTAATACCACAAAAGGGCTGAAACAAGGGTATTGCTTGTCACCAACATTATTTAAAATATATTTGGAACGGGCACTAGCGAATTGGAAACGGAAATGCCAAAACATGGGCATACCTTTAGATGAGGACACAACATTATACACACTCTCATTCGCAGACGATCAAATTATAGTCGGCCAAGACATAGACGACACAGAGTATATGACACGAAAACTTATAGAAGAATATAAAATTTGGGGACTAGAGGTTAATGTAGAAAAAACGGAATATATGTGTATTGGGGGAGTGCAACAGGACTTACAATTATCAAATGGACAAAAAATCAAACACACGTCAGCTTACAATTACTTAGGAATGAGAATATCAAAGGATGGGACACTCGAAGAAGCAATATTGGACAGAAATATGAAAGGAAGAAGAGCAATATCAATGTTAAACGGAGTACTGTGGGATAGAACAATAAGCAACAACAACAAAAAAAGAATTTACGACACGATAGTGAAGAGCATAATAATGTACGGTTGCGAAGTATGGCCTTTGAAAGAAAAGATCGAAAGAAAAATTAGAGCCACAGAAATGGATTACTGGAGACGAGCAGCGGGAAAATCAAGACTAGAAAGAGTTACAAATGAGAGGATAAAACAAATAATGGGAGTACAGCACGACATCACAGACGAAATAAGAACTAAACAGTTGATATGGTACGGGCATGTTCAAAGAATGCCACCAGACAGAATCCCAAAGAAAATATTACAGTGGAACCCCAGAGGAAGAAGAAGAAGAGGAAGACCACGAAAGAGCTGGAGAGAAGGCATACAAAAAGAGATGGAAGAGAGAGGTCTGAGAGAGGACATGTGGACGAATAGAGAGGAATGGAGATTAGGAATCGCAAGACGCCGACGCACGTTTTAACGCGATATATATATATATATATATATATATATATATATATATATATATAGCTGTGATGATAGCAAACCTCCGATAGGAGATGCACTATAAGAAGAAGATTGAAGACTGCTATTCAAACAATCAAATAATGCGCCACCACTCAACAAAGAACGCAATCGAGAACATACTCGTAGTTCACCTCAGTCCTATTCCTGCCGCTGAAGGGGTGATGAGCCTCGAGATACTACCGGCAGATTAAAAGTTGCAGGCTATTGTCATATGTGCTACAGATTAACTATAAAAGACGTAGAAAAACTAGAAAGAGGGGCGTAAAATGTCAGAAACCCGTATGCGATGAACATTCCATAAAAAAAGTATTGTGCTATCATTGCATTCATAAAATGTAAAATTATTCATTTTTAACATGTAAATTATTAATAAATCAATTATTTTAACTTGATAACTATTTTATCTATTTATTTATTGACCTGTAGAAAGAAAGTGTCAAAAAAGGCACGTTTGGCTGTGCATAAAGGAGTGTTGGTTCCTACACTTATGTATGGTAGTAAATGTTGGGTTTGGCAGAAGAAGCATAAAAATAGGATTAATCCTGTGGAGATGAGTAGTCTGAGAAGTATAGCCGGAGTGAATCGGTTGGATAAAGAATAGTGAGATAAGAGAACGATGTGGTGCAAAAGAAGATGTAGTTACAAAGATAGATAAAGGAATGCTTAGATGGTTTGGACACGTAGAAAGAATGGATGAAGAAAGAATGACTAAACAAATTTATAAGGCGAGTGAGAATGGACAAGTCGGTAGAGGTTGACCTCGGCGAACATATCTCGATCAGATCAACATTACTTTGAAGAAAGGCCAGTTCAAGAGTACCAACAACCGACGAGCATGTATGAGAGCACTGATGAAAGTAGAGGAAGCAAAATATGGGTTTAAGAACCATAGCAAGTGGAAGGAAGTGGTCTCTGCCTACCGCTATGGGAAAAAGGCGTGACTATATGTATGTATTTATAATTAACCAAACTCATTTCAAAGTCAATACGTCACTTTTTTTTGAGTACTCGGTTGCCCCCAGGGCTACTTATTTTCAAGAGCTGAATTTTTATTGAAAAAAATTTTTTGTATACATGTAATATAGCCAACAGCTTCTAAAAACGTTAAATCGAAACTCAGATCGTAAAAAAAAAAGAGCGATCGATAAAAATGTAAGGCGGTGGTTACCCGGGTACCCGGTTGCTCACATAAGGGTTAAAATACTGCAAAAATTATAGAATAAAGTATGGTTCTTGACCAACAATGTTATTCAACATGATATTCCATTGGTTTCCATAGGAAGATAAAAAGTTCTGGTGTTTAATATTGTTAAAGATTTATAATGTACACCTTAACATAATTGCTAGGAAAATACTTTTTCCCAAACATGAAGACGTATGAACCCCCAAATCTTTTACAAAGATAAATATATTTACCTTTATACTTACAACGAATCATGGAACGTTATAAATTGTGCAGAGTATTTACTGAAATGTACTGCGCGTACATGTCATATGTGCTATATTAAACAAAAACTTATTGTCCATAAACCTCTTAAAGTGAGTTAGAAAAAAGTTATGAACTCATAAAACATAAACTTTGTTTTCTTATAAAAAACTAGAACATTTGAGAGTGTATCATGTGTTTCCAGACGGCCATATATTTCTTATTACATTTAAAATGTTTCGAAAAAAAAATGGTAAGATTTAGTTATTGTACCTTAAAAATATTTGTTTTATATTGGTTTTATTAGGTAAACGATTGCAATGAACAGTCAACCAAACGGTGAACTATAGCGCGTATTGTTTTTATACATACATACATATAGTTACCCTTTTTTCCCGCAGGGGTAGGCAGCGACCACTTCCTTTCACTTGCTACGGTTCTTACACACAATGTTGATCTAATCGAGATATGTTCGCCGGGGTCAACCTCTACCGACTTGTCCATTCACACTTGCCTTATACATTTGTTTCGTCAATCTTTCTTCATCCATCCTTTCTACTTGTCCCAACCATCTAAGCATTTCTTTATTAGTCTTTGTAGCCACATTTTCTTTTACAACACAGCGTTCTCTTATCTCACTATTCTTTATCCAACCTAGTCACTTCACAATTCACTCCTTACCACTCTGTCATAGGTCTTTTTCAAATGTACACCTTTTCACCTCTAGCCAAAAATTATTCGACTATACCTCGTAAAAAAAGACCTGATCCATACACCTCCTTTCTCCTCAGTTTCATTCGATACTCTTTTAATCAATATCTTTGCATACAGTTTGCCGACGATGCTGAGTAAATTAATACCTTGGTAGTTCTTACAGTCCTGCTGCAAACCTTTTTCATAGTAAAGCGGCACGAGACTTGCACAAGTCGTCTGGTATGCTACTACTTCTTCAACAAAGGTTAAAAAGGCGGTACAGCCGACTAGTGACCACGCCTTGTTCAGCCTTCAGCATTTTAACCGTTATCATGTCGTGCCCTGCAGCTTTACCCAATTTCATACTGTTAAACGCTTCCACAATTTTTGTCGTCCAATTTCACTTTCATTGTTACTTTCACTCATGTCTCCGAATGGGGCCTATGCTTGTTGCATGCACATTTTAAACGAGCCAAGCCTATCGATCCTGTCGAGGCGCAGTTGTATGTTGACGGCTTCTGTCTTTTAGCGACGTTAACAAATTGTTGCTATCGATGCTATTATCGTGAAATTACGCACCGAGAGACGTCAAAATGACGTGCAACGTCACCTAGCAAAAGACCACCCTCAATTATAATTACAGCACTTACCCTTTGAACAAGTATTAAATTCCGATGCTCTTAAAAATCCTGTTTTAGTACAATTTTTAGGTTTATTAGTGCCAATCTTTAAAATTTAAAGCACTTAACCTAACAAATTTGAGGCGTTTTCACTTTTGCCTCATTAAAACAGTGTAATTAACAAAGTATTTTTATGACATATCTTGATTTGTAGAAAATAAGTTTGCAAATCGAATGGTATTTAAAAATCTCTGAAATAGAACTTGTATGCAAAACAATGCCTCTCTTGTTCCTGTTGCCTTTTGGAATCCAAATTGAGTGTTACCCATATACTCTTTACGTTTCGAGTATAATCTCATTTGAAAAATTTTTAAGGTTTTAAAAAGATGACTCATGGGGTTTATGGTACAATAGTCATTGCATCGTCTTGAAGTGGATTTCTTTGGTATAGCAATGAAGGTAGATTTGAGCTATTCTCTGGGAATCTTTCCAGTAATATATATTTTAGTCAATTTATCAATACTTTTGTCGTCTAGGAGTTTAAGAAGTTCTTCTTGTATTTTAACAGGACCAGGAGTTTTCCCGTCTTTATTTAGAGAGATGGATTTACGAACTTCTTCTGATGTTATGGAAGGTCTTGTGGTGTCTTTAAATATTTCCACTACTGGCCGTTTATCTTCGAAAAGTTCTTAGTTAACTATAGAAAACAAATTATTGCTATCAAGGACATCCTGAAACCTATTTGGGCCTATGGCCTTGAGGAACCGCTAGCACCTCCAACATGGAAACCTTTGAAAGGTTCCAATAAAAACTGATCCATTGTATGTACACCATTGTACTTCCCAAATGAATTATTACGTAAAAACCTAGGAGTATCTACCTTTATAGAAAAAATAAGCGCCTGCAGCAAAGACCACCAAACAAGACTTTAGAAGCCACCCAAACCCTCTAGCAGTCTGCTGGATAATAGTAAAAAAACAAACGGATAAAAACGTTATAAAACTTTGGACCTTGCAAAGCGTCTCAGATAAGTTATTAAATTAAGATTTAACTTATTTAAGCTATTTAAATTTTAGTTATTGGTTAATAATAAATAAGCTAAGTCTCCTTATCAAGTCATCAACAGTTCGTTGGTATAAACTAACAAAGGGACTAGTCACTGGACTAAACCCAAGCGAGTTTGTAAGTCGTAAAGATTTTTACGGATATTCCGAGACGTTTTCTGACAATGAATAAAACTTGCATGCACTGTTCTGCTTCAAAAATGAAAAACAACTCGAACGCAAGATATCAAGAAAACTAAAAGGTGAGTCAGCTGATAGATTGCGCGCAAACATCACCGAAAGATCACATAAAAAGTATTGTTTGTTGTTTGTCTGCTGAAATTTTTATTTGTTTCTTAACTTTACAGTTAGACACATGTACTGAATAAATAGAAATATACCGGATGTCTTAGTTGTATTGTTCCACAATGTTTAAAAATGCCAATTCAGACGTACGAAACCATGTACGAGTTATCTGGACAGATCGATAACAGCAAATAAATTGTCCGTGGTTCCCACGAAAAGGGATATCCTGTAATGTTCAGAGAACATCGTGGGAACCAAGGTAAAGAAGGTAGGAGTTAGTGTTCTTCTTAAATTTCTGGAGGTTGTATGCCTCGGGGAACACCTCCCTAGGCAATGAGTTCCAAAGCCTCGCAATTCGTTGGATGAATGAGTCTTTGGAAAGTGATGTTCTGCAGGTCTTCAAAGTGACCACGAAAGGGTGTGAAGACTGAACTTGACAGGTTAATCTCGAAGAGACTGCCAAAGGAGGAACGATTGTTGATATTTCAGAAGAGCATCGCCCATGAAAATATCTATAAAATAGAGACAAATCGCCAACTTTTCTACGGTGTTCCAGACAAGTGAGCGAGTTTGTAAGCGAGGCATCACCGACGAGACGAATTGCCCTTTTTTGGACAGAATCCAATAGATTCAGGATATGTTTAGGTGCCGCACTCCAAATATGGGAACAGTATTCCAGTACAGGTCGGATAGATCATAAGCAGCTGACTGGAGGTGAAATAGCTCTTGGCACGAAACAAAAAACCAAGTTTTTGGGATGCACTTTTGGCAATGGACCTCACGTGATTTTCTCAGGAAAGGTTATTGCTGATAGTAATACCAAGCATCGATATGGATGACTTCAGTGGTATGGTTACTCCTGACAAAGTTATGTTAGGCACAGTGAGATCGGCTTTTCTAGAGAAAAGACATGCTTGTGTTTTGTTTGCATTGAATTCTACCAAGTTATTGGATCCCCATTCGAGAATTGTTGCTAAGTCCATATTTATAATGTTAACATTTCTTCCTCGTTCATTTCTGGTTTCGCGGGCTGATATAGGGGCCCTGGAAGAGAAAGCGGTATGGAGGGTACTATCATCGGCAAAGCTGTGTACGGGACATGAAGTTGCTTTCAACAGGTCGTTGATGTGAAGTAAAAATAGTGTTGGTGCTAGAATGGATCCTTGCGGAACACCAGCATTTATGAGTAGAATGTCAGATGAAACTCCATCGACCACTACATGGAGAGACCTGTTTGAGAGAAAACTAGCAAGCAGAGAACACAGCTGAGAGGGCAAGCCATAAGATGGAAGCTTGGCGAGGAGTCCCTGGTGCCAAACTCGATCGAACGCCTTGGAGATATCTAATGCCACAGCTAAAGAGGTTAGGCAAAGCTTAACTATAAGTGAACCTTGGAAATCACAGTTCAGGTAAACTGCAGATTTTTTCGGTTTAAAGTTCTCTTAGGCAGATTTAACCATACTTTTTAGCGTCATCATTTATTTGATAGTGATCGATTGGTATTTAAAAGAGATTTTTTACCAGCGATTATTACCTTAATGCTTTAAATTTATTAATTCATGGAGTTCCAGACAATTCTATGATGGAATAAACAATTACAGTAATTTTGACAGCCTCACGTTTTTTTGAATTTTTCGAGTTACAAAGCCCACAGAAATTTTAATATGAAATTTAAGGAGAACTCAAGAGCAGTATTTGAAATAATTTTTGCGCATTATGAATAAGGATAAAGTGTTATATATTTCACCTCATGTTCAAGAAAACGATGCTGCCTGCCATTGCTTTTTAAATAAAAATAATAATAAATATTTTTCACCTTTGAAGTAGTATATCAGAATAATTATTATACTTGTGTTCAAAGTTTACATACATACATACATTTAGTCACGCCTTTTTCCCTTAGTGGTAGGCAGATACCACTTCCTTCCACTTGCTACGGTTCATACACACATCTTTTGCTACCTCTACTTTTATTAGTGCTCTCATACATGCTCGTCGGTTGTTGGTACTCTTGATCTGGCCTATCTTCAAAGTAATGTTGATCTGATCGAGATATGTTCGCCGAGGTCAACCTCTACCGACTTGTCCATTCTCACTCGCCTTATAAATTTGTTTAGTCATTCTTTCTTCATCCATACTTTCTACGTGTCCAAACCATCTATGCATTCCTTTATCTATCTTTGTAACCACATCTTCTTTTGCACCACATCGTTCTCTTATCGCACTATTCTTTATCCAACCGATTCACTCCGGCTATACTTCTCATACTACTCATCTCCACAGGATTAATCCTATTTTTATGCTTCTTTTGCCAAACCCAACATTCACTACCATACATAAGTGTAGGAACCAATACACCTCTATGCACCACCAGACGTGCCTTTTTTGACACTTTCTGGCTATTCATAAAGCTATGCAGTGCCCCATTCATTTGTTTTCCTGTCAACAACCTTCGCTCAACGTTACTGTCATACTTTCCATCCCTAGTAAATTTTGAACTCAAGTACACAAATTCATTAACTTGTTCCACTCTTTCTCCCTCAATCGAGACCCCACAGTTTGTCATGCTTTCTTTTTTTCAAAAACCATTACTTTCGTTTTGCTCACATTTATTTTTATCCCTTTGATTTTCAGGGAATCATGCATAACATTAACCATCGCCTGCAACTCCTTTTCAGATAACGCTAATATGACTTGATCATCGGCGTAAAGAAGGCATTTGACGATCAAATCATTCATTTTTAATCTCTTTTCAGATCTTTTAAACAATTGTCTATGTATAAGTTAAACAGCCATGGCGAAGCCACACATTCCTGTCTCACACCTTTTTCGATGTTGAACCAGTCCGTGCAAGCTCCGTTTATCCTGACACAAGCAGTGGAATCCTCGTAAAGTGATTTCAGTGCTCGTATTGAACTACCACTCACCCCATACATGGACAATGTAGACCACAATCAACTCCTCACCACTCTGTCATAGGCCTTTTCCAAGTCTATAAAAGTGCAATGGACCTTCTGACTTCTAGCCAAGAATTTTTCGACTATACCTCGTAAGGAAAAGACCTGATCCATACATCTCCTTCCTCTTCTAAATCCAGCTTGCACATCCCATATCATCTTCTCAGTTTCGTGCTTCGTTAAGATGGTAAATCTTCGATAACTAGTTGGCTGGTTCGTAATTCTATTTGCTGTAAGTTTTTCCGGCCTTACCGCTGTGAACCTCTTGAGAATGTAAATTAAACAAATACACTTTTCTTGTTTGACAATGTACTGCAAGATTTATACAACTAGCTTACAGTTAAAAAAAACTCCTGTCTCCTTAGAATATTTTCACTGGCTGAAGGGTTTTTAATTTATTGATTTTATTTACTTACATTGATTTAAATTTTTACCACGTGGTGTTTTAAAGCTAACTAGCTTGTTCTCTCTCCGAAGACGATGGACGAAATCACCAAACGGAAGTCGTCAAAATAGTTTAGTAATAGCAGCGCTGATAATCATGTATGATTGGTTGGCCAAAGCAAAGCGCCTAATCTCAGGAAATTAAGTGAATAATTGATTGCCTATAGCACGCGTCTATCGGCTATAATAATGAGGTTTCTAAAACAAGGAATGGATTAAAGAACATTCTGCAAAATAACTGAATTAACACACGATATTGTGATAGTGTTAGGAAACTTTTTGAAAGATACTGGAAATCGTCTATAAGTGGAATTTGAATACGCTCGTTACCTCTGTGTTTTACCGCGATGCTCTTCTGAAATATCAACAATCGTTCCTCCTTTGGCAGTCTCTTCGAGATTAACCCGTCAAGTTCAGTCTTCACACCCCTTCGTGGTCACTTTGGAGACCTGCAGAACATCACTTTCCAAAGACTCATTCATCCAACGAATTGCGAGGATTTGGAACTCATTGCTTAGGGAGGTGTTCCCCGATGCATACAACCTCCAGAAATTTAAGAAGAACACCAACTCCTACCTTCTTTCCCTTGGTTCCCACGATGTTCTCTGAACATTACAGGATTATCCCTTTTCGTGGGAACCAGAACATAAAAAAAAAAAAAAACCCAATTGTTTATTTTTGCTTTTACGGAAGCCTAGTGTTGTTTGTGTTTACTAAAAATGTCCTGACGGGTCCCTCGTCGAGAAGCGAGTGCCAACGTACATTCCTATTGAATTTCTTCTATAAAATTTTCTGGTTGTTAGATTCATAATCATTATTTGTAGGCTGTAAGATTTGAAAATAAGTTGTAGATTTTAAAAATAAAAACACCTTGTGTAATTGCTACATGAGGTGGTATCACTTGAACTGTTAATGATTTCATTTATAAACGGCAAAGTAAAACTTCGTTAGTATTTGAAATGGTGTTCGAGATCGTTTAGACGACTACCTTATTAGCGATAATTTCGTTCTCATTTCACTTTGGTAAATTCATTTTGCGTCAGTCTGTATTTGAACTTGCTTTGCTATTTCGACGTCGGGTTTGCACTTTGAAATCTAGTTAAAGAGTTTCTATTTAATAATAATACATGCGTTGATTGCTTCGCAAGTAAAACGGCAACTTTAATTGACCCATCTAATCAAATACGTAATTTGAAATAAAAAGATTAGATTAACGAGAAAACCGGAAAAAAAAGAAACAGAAAGACACAATATTTATTGAATTGAGAAGAAACCAGTTCGACATATAGGAAGCCAACATTAAGGTCCACCACTAAAAGTTTTAAATCATGTGCCAAGTTATTGTTACGAATCGCGCCGAACATTTTAACCCATCGGGAAGTGCGCGCGGTCTCTCTTCTTCTTCTTCTTCGGATGCTATCCACTAATGAATATTTGCGATCACATTTTTCATCTTCTCTCTATTTCTTGCTGTATGAATTAGGGTCTGTATGTCATTCATTCCTGTCCACTGTCTTATGTTCCGCAACCAGGACAATTTCTTCCTTCCTATTGCTCTACGGCCTTCCATCTTACCCTCGATCAACAACTGTAAATACTTTTTGTTCCTCATGACGTGCCCCAGATATGCAGTCTTTTTCTTTTTAATGGACAAGAACATAGTATATGTTCAGCAGTTTCGTCTTCCACGCAGCAAAACCGACAGTCCGTTTGTTTGTTGAGACCTATCTCTCTGAGGTGGTAGCTTAGACGACATTGTCCTGTGAGCAGTCCCGTTAGAATACGCAGGTCATTTCTGCTCCATTCTAGGATCTGCTTAGTTGTGTTTCTCGAGGGTTTGGGTAGAAACGCCTTCGAGTGAGTTAACCCTGGTATATCGGACCAGTACGTGAGTATTTTCCTCTCCGCCCAGTCCGAAATAATTGTTTTAGCGGCTCTTATGGTGACTCCAAAAACCGGTTTTGGTCCAGTGAACGCAGATTCGGTCCCCTGTTTTGCAAGGGTGTCGGATTTTTCGTCTCCCTTCACCCCCTGGTGCCCAGGTACCCATAGTAAGGTCACCCTGTTGTTCGCACCAAGGTACTCTAAGTTGATGTAGGGTACCGCGCGCTTAACCCATTAACGCCGAAATTATTTTTTTTGAATTTAATATTTTTTTTATAAAGAATATGTCGTACTGGCTAAAAAAAACTAAAAACAATTAAAACTTTTTTTTGATAGATTGACAGGAAATGAGATATTAGCTGTTGCCATATGGCAACGCTAGGCTTTTACACTACCTAAAATTGAAACACACCTTTTTAATAAGAGAATATTAAAATTTTATTATAGAACATTATAAGGATGTAACATAAAATAAGTAAGCAAATTTTAAAAGTTAACGGGAATGATAGCGACGACAGTGATTCCGATTATGATGACTATAAATCTGATGCTTGATAATACCGTAAGTACTACATGATTAAACATATTTATTAAATTTGTACCGATAATTTATTTTTGTTGCATTCCCTTTCAACATAATTAAATATGTGCCTATTTCTAATAAAAAAGTCATCGAAAACTACATCAACGATTTATGTTCACAATAAAGCAAAACATAAAAATAAAACCTCCCAACAAAAACGCAATAATACGAGGGCAGTTTGATAAGTCAGTGACTTTTTGAATTTCCCGCGCAGTTACTCCAATTGCAACAGTGCTGCCGTCAACTATAATCTATCAGCGGGCAACTTTCTAATTTTGAGCAAGCTACGTCGTGCAGTTGGTGTTTGATAGCCGTTCAAAGCAGACAACCTCGTGAATTTTTACGAAAATGGAAAAAAGTGAATTTCGTGTGCTGATTAAGCATTACTTTTTACGTAAAAAATCCATCACTGAAACTAAGGAAAGACTTGATAAATACTACGGGTACTCGGCACCATCAATTTCAATGGTTAAGAAGTGGTTTACAGAGTTCCGTTATGGTCGTACCAGCACTAGTGACGCCGAACGTCCAGGTCGCCCAAAAGAAGTGATCACGCCGGAAATCGTCGATAAAATCCATGAAATGATATGGATGATCGGAGAATGAAAGTGCGTGAGTTGGCTCATGCTGTAGGTGTATCTTAACTGAATGGGTACATCATATTTTACACGAATATTTGGACATGAAAAACTCTCTGCGAGATTGGTGCCGCGATTGCTCACACTCGACCATAAGCGCAATCGTGCGACCACTTCAAAAGAGTGTTTAGCGATGTTCAGCCGTAATCCGGACGAATTTTTGCGCCGTTTTGTTACTGTGGATGAAAAACGGATCCATCACAACACGCCAGAGACCAAGGAACAATCGAAACAGTGGGTTGCTCGGGGTGAACGTGGACCAAAGAAGGCGAAACAGAGTCTGTCAGCCAACAAGGTCATGGCCACAGTTTTTTGTGATGTACGCGGTGTCATTCACATCGATTACCTCAAGAAAGGTAAAACGATCACCGGCGAATATTATTCAAAGCTTTTGAACAGATTCGACGTAGATTTGAAGCAAAAACGGCCGCATTTGGCTAAGAAGAAAGTGCTGTTCCATCAAGACAATGCACGTGTGCACACTTGTCTAGTCACGATGGTTAAAATCCACGAATTGGGAGACGAACTGCTACCCCATCCAGCATATTCTCCAGATTTAGCCCCCTGCGACTATTTTCTGTTTCCAAACCCAAAGAAATGGCTGGGTGGTAAGAGATTTGAGTGGAATGAAGAAGTCATTACCGAAACAAACGCGTATTTTAAGAGCTTTAAAAGAAAACTATTAATTGGAGGGAATAAAAAAATTAGAAAAACGCTGGACTAAATGTATCGAGCTAAAAGGTGATTATGTAGAAAAATAAAATGTTTATTTGCGGAAAAAAAATTTGTTTTATTCAAAAAGTCACTGACTTATCAAACCGCCCTCGTAAATAAAAAAAATTGGGTTTTAATCTTGGAGAAATTTACTAATGTACCTTTCAACACAGTGCGCCTGTTAAGTCAAGGCCTCGGTGACCAATCAGATACCGTCGTATATTGGTGAAATGAGCTATACGCAGCCTACTTATTCAAATACTCAATAAACTTAAAAAAAGTACATAAAAATAATTTTTTGGATAATTTTATATTGTCCAGGAGTTTATTTTAAAACAAATGTAATGTAGTTTCGCTAAAAATTTATTATCTACACAGTTAAAATAAAGACATGATAATTCATACAACGTACCCAAATTTGTTTCGAGTTCGCGTGCTTATTTAAATAAAAAATTTAACATGATAATCAAAAACAAATATTTTACAAATTCATTGACAATAAAAGAAAAAATATTGGCATTCAAAGAATAGTCCAGTCACCTTAGCCTAAGACCTATTCAAGAGGCGCATCCTCTGGCCAATTTTTTTAAAGGTTGTTTGGACTTACAAGAACATAGTCCTGCGTTTTCGGACATTGCCGGGGTATATTTTACCAAAAAAAAATTATTGAAAATTAAATAATGGATATTTTTGAGATAATTTTTTTGGAATGCGTCCTATCAAAAAAAGTTTCCAATAAAATGTGTTCATCATAACGTTCTCTATAAAAAAGGTCAGAAAAAAAGTACTAACATTATTAATTAAGCGATAAATGGCAAAAAAATTTTTCCTAATTTAATGGCGCTGGCAGAACCAAAAGGCCAGATGTTTTGCATTGTTGTTTTATCAGTCATAAGTAGGTAATATTTACATATATAATCAATACAATTATTATACATGATAAAGGTGTTAGTTTTTTCTGACTAAATAATTGATAAAATATTAAGGTGTTATTTTTTTTTATATATATTTTTATTTATTTTTTTTTTTTAATTTTTTTTTTATTATATTTTTTCATGTCAGACCTACAAGATTCAATTGCTGGGTAGCACCGCTACTCACAAGAGTATGTTAGTACTTTTTACGTAATAATATAAGTATAATAATATAAATACTGTTATCCTTCAGAGTCAGTAGGTTTTCGAGATTTACAGGGAATTTTACATCAGATGTAATTTAATTTTGATACATTGCATCTATTTCCAAAGGGTTTAAGGAACATTCTAATATAACATGTTGTAAATCAGCAGTTTCATCACAAAGGCATAAATCACTTTTTACTAAACCTATTTTAAATTTATAAGCTGGGTATAAGGCATGATTAGAGCCTATTCGGCTGATAGTTCTAATAAGTTGTCTTTTTTGACTTTCAATAAACCAGCGGTTCTCAAACTTTTGTTATTCACGCCCCCCTGTTTTAATTTAAAAAATGTTGCGCCCCCCAATCCGTAGACCTAGGAATTTGGACTAAAATAAGCAACATTGTCTCGTCGAGAGCGCCAAAAATGCTGTCGGAAAGTTCGCGGCGTTCGTGCCACGTATTCAAGCTTCCTGATCTTTCTCGAACTGTCTGAACGCGACTATAAATACAGAAGCGCACATACGGTATTCTCAGTCTTTCAGTAAAGGTGTTTTAACACTAAGCAAGCATTATTGTGAAGTGTGAGTGTATAAGTAGATGCAGTATGGATAAATTTTTAAAACGAAAACTTGAGGTTGAAGGGGCTTGTACATCGACAGGTTCAGGTGGAAATCGTCCGAAATCTAAAACAAGAAAATATGACCCATCATACCTAAATTTGGGCTTTACTAGCCTTGAAGTAGGTGGCGAAGAAAAACCACAATGCGTTATCTGTTTAAAAGTATTGGCTGCAGATAGCATGAAACCAAATAAATTACAGAGGCATCTAGAAACGCTGCACAGAGAATATGTCAATAAACCGCGAGATTTTTTTGTGGAGAAACTCAGATTGTTTAAAAAACAAAAATCCAGCTTCCATAGAGTACTGGCAGTAAATGAGAATGCTCTCTTGGCATCATATAAAGTGGCATACAAAGTAGCTAAATGCAAAAAACCGCACACTATTGTAGAGCAACTTATTTTACCCGCTTGCAAAGACATTGTAGAAATAATGTTTGGTGAAAATTTTACTTCACAACTTAACAATATTCCTCTGTCAAATGATACAATCTGTCGACGAATTAACGATATATCAGTTGATATGCAGCAGCAGCTTGAATCTGAGCTTACTGGAAACTTGTTTGCTATACAACTTGACGAAGCAACTGACTCTAGTAATGATTCCCATTTGATTTGCTACATTAGATTCTGTCAATGTTCTAAAATATGTGAAGATTTATTGTTTTGTAAACAGATTGAAGGAAGAACTACAGCCACCGAGTTGTTCAAGATTACAAATGATTCTATTACTAAAATGAATTTGCAATGGAAAAATTGTGTTGCGATTTGCACCGATGGAGCTCAAGCCATGTCTGGTAAATACAAGAGTTTACAAGCGCTAGTAAAAAAGGAATCCTCAGAAATTATCTGGACGCACTGCATGATACATCGGGAAGCGTTAGCATCAAAATCTAAGCTAAGCCCTGGACTAAACATGATTTTGACAGTAGTTATTGAAGTTGTTAACTTTATAAAAACCAGACCACTAAAAACAAGGATGTTCTCTGTTCTGTGTGAAGATATGGGAGCTGAGCATCAATCTTTGTTGTTTTATTCCTCATCCAGATGGTTGTCACGCGGTAAGACGGTTAAGCGTGTCTTTGAATTAAGAAGGGAAATAGCGTTATTTTTAAGCGAGGAAGGTCACAAGCATTCAACAGATTTTTTCGACAAATTATTTTTACTGAAGCTTTCTTATTTAGTAGATATTTTTGAAAAACTTAATATACTTAATCTTCAGCTGCAAGGAAAAGACGTAAATATATTTGATTTAAGTCAAAAGATTGATGCTTTTTGTAAGAAATTGCAGTTATGGCATAACAAATTGAAAGAAAACAGTTTGGAAATGTTTCCCACATTTTGCGATTTTGTGCAAGATTCCCCATTGGAAGATATTCATAAAGCTGTGATGCTAAAAACCATAGGAAGCCATTTAGAAAACTTAACTGAGAATTTCAAGCGATACTTCTTTGCAGAGAAAGATATCAAGTTGTCAGACTGGAGCTGGGTTTTACATCCATTCGAAAATAGACCTGTCGGACTATCACTGCAAGAAGAAGAACAACTGATAGATATTTCAACAAATCCCTTACAAAAATCAAACTTTGTTAACAAATCTTTAAAAAACTTCTGGACTGAACTTCCGAACGACTACTCCGTTTTAAAAGCCAAAGCGCTTAGAATTCTGTTGCCTTTTCCAACGTCCTACATTTGTGAAACTGGATTTTCTGCACTTGCTGTCGTGAAATCTAAATACAGAAATAAACTTTAAGTAGAAAATGAACTCAGAGTGGCCATCTCTAACAAATTTAGAGAAGTTGTGCGCCTTAAAACAAGCTCATGTTAGCCATTAGTCCTTAGAATGTTTCTTTGTCATCATTAAGTAAGTAAAATTTCAATAAAGATTTTTTAAAAATCTATCTGTAGCATTTTATCATTACCATTTTATTTTTAATCTGTACTGCGCCCCCACCCAATCATGTAAACGCGCCCCCCTTAGGGGGCGCGCCCCACAATTTGAGAAACGCTGCCATAAACCATGGTTTTTTTCGAATCCTTGGTTGAATGCTTTTATAGAACTTCCCTGTGCTCCCCTCGGAATAATTTCCCTGCCGTTTTTTGTAAAGTTTTTTCTTTAATGTATTAATAAAATCCCCTACAGGTATTTTAGATTTTAAAAATGTTTCGCTTTTGGCTGCTTCCTTAGCGAGAGAGTCTACTTTTTCATTGTCCATGTTTACAGGATCAGTATATATTTGAATTATATCTAACATTATATGGTCAAGATTTGCGTCTATCTGTATATTTTTGAGTTTTTCTATGGAGCTTTTTGAATCCGAAAAAACAAAAAAGTCAGTTTTTTTTTGCATAAATGGCAAATGAAAATGAAAATTCTACATTTCGTTTTTGCAACCGCAATCGGGTGTTTATCAACATATTGGTTTGAAACTCGTATATTATGTACAGGAACCAAACCTCAAGAGAATCGTGCAAGATTTATCGATCTGCGAGATATAGTTTAGCAGCATCATTAAAAATCTTTGCACTTTAGTGGAAAAAAATTGAGGAGCTTCGTATCATCATGCACAAGCGATTTGGAAACAAAAATTGGTTGAAAATAGATGTTTTTTGGCGACTTTAGATTTTTGCTTATAAACAATTAACAATTCCAAAAGTTACCAATTTGCATCTGAAAATTTTTTGAACCATTTAACGCTTTTTGGAAAACGAACAATTTCAAAAAAAAAATTGCAATATTTTGATTATTTCCCGATATTTAAATGTGTTTACGTTTGTTTAATTTTTTATTGTTGTAATAAAGATTTTTGCAAAATTTTAGTTCCTTAGCAATCCCTACGCTTCCGGCCATGGGATTAAATAAAATTATTTCTTTTACGAGCAATTATGCCATCACAGTTATCTATTTATTTCGATGAATTGGAAATAATATCGTGCGCGTGCGATAAAAGTAGGAACGGGTCGTTACTCGTGGAACGCCATTTTGGTACGGTATTTTTTGATAACGCTACACTTTAGGACTATATTCCTGTAGGTCCAAACAACCTTTAAAAAAATTGGCCAGAGGGTGCGCCTCTTGAATAGAACTTCCTAAAATATGGCCTAAGGTGACTGGATTAGAAAATTTAATGAATGTATTGTTAAAATAATTTTAGTTAAAATACTTATTTATTTCTTTTTAGAAATAACTTAAAACATACCTGTTTATTATAAAAGTACGGCCAAAACTTACCTGAAACAAAAATTATTTAAATTAAAAAAAAATACATTTCTTTAACAATATAATTACAATATAAATTAGTACATAATAATCAGAAGTTAACTATTAAAAGTTTATAACAATGAGATAAAAATGCATACTATTCAAAAACATTAAAAACGGACGTAAGAAAAAGATAAATTAATTTTTTGGATAATTTTAAAATGTAAGTCTTGGGTTTTTAATTTTAAAACATTCGGTACAAAAACTAAACAATTAATTTTAATTTTTTTTCTAGTAATACAATTAACTCTTTTTTAATATATCGGTTAAATATTCACGATACTTCAACTATAACTTTTTAAAACGATCTTTTCTAATTAACTGACTATTGGCGGCCCCACGAATGGAATGTAATACCTCACAGAAAGAGCGGGGGGTCCGGAGGTAAAAAATATTAAAATTTATAACAATAAAAAATATGTTATTAAAGTTTTCATAACCAAATCATACCAAAAATCAAAAACATTGATATCACCTGAAAGAAATAAGATCCTAAAACTGTACTAGTACCATAAGGTAATAATTTAAAAGGAATTGGGTGGTACAGATAGTAAACCTTTGGATCAAAAGTGTAATTTAACAAATAATTTATGTATTCTTTACAAAGAAATTTAAATAGAATAAAACGTTACAAAATATAATTTGTTAAAATGTGATTTGAAGTTTTCTGGGCTTTTTGGCCATTGTGTCCAAGACTTTTTCAGGTTTTACTCCTATATCTCGATGTATAAAGAGGTGTGCCAAACCGTTAAGGCGGCTTTAAGAAGCATTCCAAGAAAGTGTATTCCTCAAATCATTTCATTACGATGTCAGGAAATACCCTTGAATCAAGTCCCTCCATCTCGATTTTGGGAGTCACGGTGTCCAATAATATGTCTTGGCATGACCATGTTGCAAACATCGCAAAGTCAGCAAGCCAGAGGCTGGGTTTTCTGTGGAAAGCTGGAAAGTTTTATACTTCTCATCAACTGACCACGTACAAGGCTCAAATCCAAACCTCTACTGGAATATTGCTCGCACATTTGGGGTTCAGCACCAAGGCATTCTCTTTGTCTTCTAGATTCCATTCAGGAAAGGCCCATTCGGTTAATAAACAGCTCAACTCTCACAGATACCCTTCACCCACTAGAACATAGAAGAAAAGTTGCAGACCAGACATTACTCTACAAATATTTTTATGGCAGAGCCTCCAGAGAAATAAAAACTCTTATTCCACTACTGGCCACATGCTACGGAATGGAACAAGCTTCCAAAATCAGTTTTTCTAGAGAACTATGACCTGCAACTTTTCAAAAAGCGGGTCAACAATCATCTCCTTTCTATAATCCCTTCTCCTTCTAATAGTCGCAGTGCGGGCCTTTTGGGCTCACTCTTCGGCCGTAATGTCATTACGCGCATTGTAAAAAATTGGCACCAAACACTTATCACCAGCACGCACTTCACAAATAAATTTGAACTCGAACCACTACTTTGTCGGTGGCGACGTTTTTCCTTACGTCCACGATTACGACTTTTTCGTTTTCCCATTTTTATCAATAATCTTTTTTTCTTTCAAAATATAATAAAATGTTCCCAATTCCACCGCCTTTAGTCTCGTACCAAAGACTGCCAAACTAGCTGCCATATCCGCACCCCTTATCATCTTCCTATTTTAGGTACCCAGCAAAACAGATCTTTTTGTTCAAGTTTATGACTCCACCGATTGACCTTGCATACAGGATGGATCCAAATATATCTTACATAATATATTGTATTTAGTAAAATCACTAGGAGGTGCTAATTGACACTTGCCATTGGCGATTTATACCCTCGTTACGGCACTATCCGCCATCGCACTATTAGGAAAATCATACGAAATCTTGACTCTAATAAGGCAGTAGGACCAGATGGAATTCCGACAATTGTCCTGAAGACCTGTGCTCAAGAGCTCATCCCAGTTCTCTGTAGACTCTTCAAGTTATCATACAGCAAAGGAGTATTTCCGTCCATGTGGAAAAACGCTTAAGTCCAACCAATTCCGAAAAAAGGAAAGAAGACTATTCCTGCAAATTATCGCCTTATTGCATTGCTCTCAGTCATATCCAAAGTTATGGAAAAAGCGATTAACACAGAACTTATCAAATATCTCGAGAAATTTGAGATAATCCATGACAGACAATATGGATTTCGACAACTTCGGTCTACTGGAGATTTGCTGGCTTATGTCACTCAGCTCTGGACAAACACTATTGAAAAGTTTGGTGAATCCCGTGCAATAGCCTTGGATATATCTAAAGCCTTTGACCGCGTTTGGCACCAGGCATTGTTAAGTAAATTATCTGCCTACGGTCTCCCAACCAAACTGCGCCAATGGCTCTTGAGCTTCATGCAAGATCGCTCCTTACATGTGGCAGTTGACAGTATTTCTTCTGATGCGTTTAAAACTAATGCCGGGGTCCCCCAGGGTTCCATCCTGTCCCCTACCTTATTTCTTTTACACATCAACGACCTCTTGAAAACCACTACGAACCCCATTTACAGTTTCGCAGACGATAGCACACTTGTCTCAACTTTCACATCCTATCGATCACTTTCGGCGAATGATACAAATAGACTCAGGCAGGAACAGGTTAATTCCATCAATAGAGATCTTAAAGCAATCGTCGAATGGGGAACCAACAATCTTGTTCAGTTCAACGCCCAAAAAACACAAAGTGCCACGTTTTCCAAGAAAGTGAATTCCTCAAATCATCCCATCACAATGTCCGGAAATACCCTTGAACCAAGTCCCTTCATCTCGATTTTGGGAGTCACGGTGTCCAATAACATGTCTTGGCATGAACATGTTGCTAACATCGCAAAGTCGGCAAGCCAGAGGCTAGATTTTCTGTGGAAAGCCAGAAAGTTTTTTACTCCTGATCAACTGTTGACGACGTACAAGGCTCAAATCCGACCTCTACTGGAGTATTGCTCGCACATTTGGGGTTCAGCACCAAGGCATTCTCTTCTTCTTCTAGATTCCATTCAGAAAAGAGCCATTCGCTTGATAAACAGCTCAACTCTCACAGATACCCTTCACACTCTAGAACATAGAAGAAGAGTTGCAGACCAGTCATTGCTCTACAGATATTTCCATGGCAGATGCTCCAGAGAAATAAAAACTCTTGTACCACCATTGGCCACATTCGGCCGAAGAACTCGGCAAGCTGATCAGTCTCACCCATTTACTCTCAAGATTGACACTACAAGGACCAATCTTCATCAAGAATCCTTCTTTTACAGGGCTGCTACGGAATGAAATAAGCTTCCAAAATCAGTTTTTCCAGAGAACTATGACCTGCAACTTTTTAAAAAGCGTGTCCACAATCATTTTCTTTCTATAATCCCTTCCCCTTCTAATAGTCGCAGTGCGGGCCGTCCGCGGCCCACACGATAGGTCTAACCTTTTTGCGACTATTTTCAAAAAAAAAAAAAAAACTATCTTTTCCTATTAGACAAAAGGGCACTTTCCACACCTGTATAATTTTAATTGGGTCATTTTATTTGTCGTAAAGGTTTAAAGGTTTTGTTGAATTTTGAGATCGTAATTATCAGCAGAATTTGTGGAATAAAATAATTTAAAATGAATACAAAATAAAATAAAAACGGTGACTGAATATAATATGCCCAGTATCAGCTTAACCGCGTGCGGATAACTTCCGTCAAAAAAAAGATTCCATGGAGGGTTTATCTTCGACCAAATACGGAGATCACGTATGTCGGCCGTTTGTCAGTTTTTGTCTCTCGCCGGTCCAACTATGAATTAAATAATGCCCGATCACACGTTTGATAGGCAAATATAAAGGATGCATCATGTAACCTCAAAAGCGGTAGGGGAGATTGACGTAAACAAATTTTTTAACATAAAATAATAAGTAGAGTTTAAGGCTTTCCAATTTTTTAACAAAATCTTCGTTAGTTCTACAAATATTATACACAGTCGAAATAAAAGAAATACTCATTATGTCGTAAAACGGTAACATAAGAGAAAAATCCTAAAATCAGTCGGTTTTTATTTGTAAAGGCACGTTTCTTTGGATTTTTCTTTAATTTATCAAGTCATGATGACCTCATCAACTTTTTTTTTAGAAATGTGGGTCATGTAATACCTCATTGGAAAGGCAATTTAGTTGTCTATCCAACCATGTCAACGATTTCAAATAATTCAATATTTTATACTGTCAAACATTTTTATTATTTTAATATTTTGATCAATGATCAAGTCATATTAGCGTTATCTGAAGAGGAGTTGCAGGCGATGGTTAATGTTATGTATAATGCCCTGAAAATCAAAGGGATAAAAATAAATGTGAGCAAAACGAAAGTAATGGTTTTTGAAAGAGAAGAAAGCATGACAAAATGTGGAGTTTCGATTGAAGGAGAAAGAGTGGAACACGTAAATGAATTTGTATACTTGGGTTCAAAGTTTACCAGAGATGGAAAGTATGACAAAGTCATTGAGCGAAGGGTGTTGGCAGGAAAATAAATGAATGGGGCACTGGAATATGAATAGCCAAAAAGTCTCAAAAATGGCACGTCTGGCGGTGCATAGATGTGTGTTGGTTCCTACTCTTATGTATGGTAGTGAATGTTGGGTTTGGCAGAAGAAGCATGAAAATAAGATTAATGCTGCGGAGATGAGTAGTCTGGGAAGTATAGCCGAAGTGACTCGGTTGGATAAAGAAAAAATAGTGAGATAAGAGAAGGCTGTGGTGTAAAAAAAGAAGCGGTTACAAAGATATATAAAGGAATGCTTAGATGGTTTGGACACGTAGAAAGGATGGATGAAGGAAGATTAACGATACAAATTTATAATGCGAGTGTAAATGGACAAATCAGTAGAGGTCGACCTCGGCGAACATATCTCGATCAAATCTACATTGTTTTGAAGAAAGGCCAGCTCAAGAGTACCAACAACCGACGAGCATGTAAGAGAACACTAATGAAAGTAGAGGTAGCAAAAGATGTGTGTTAGAACCGTAGCAAGTGGAGAGAAGTGGTCTCTGCCTACCACTACGGGAAAAAGGTACTTTATACATCATTAGACATTGGACCAATGCGAAAGACCATAGAATGGATCAGACGAAGTGTCTCCAATACCGAAGATTGATTAAAGAAAGGACATTAAATGCGGGCATAAAAACATTTTATGACAATTAGAGTAGGTTTTGCAAACAAATTTGGGAACGGGAAGGGCATGACATGGCTTATGCAACAGCGATAGAAAAAAAGAAGGATATTTTGGTAGTCGGAGAGCCAAATAAATGGTAAATACAGTAACCAACACAAGTCTAGAATGCTTGTAGTGGCAAAAATAAAGTGAAAATCTGAGGCAAACTGAGTATAGAAAACAACATGGGAACCGTGATAGATGATCCTTCAAGCGGTTCCGGTGAGCGTAGTGTAGAATACGAGGGAGGTTTGGTGGGTAAGCTAGAGCTTTACCATAAAGTCCCACACTGTTAGGGAACAAAAGAACTGGTACCTTATCGCGTATGAGCGGGGCGGCCGGTTAAGTTAGGTTAGGTTAGGTTAGGTAAGGTTAGGTTAGGTTAGGTTGAGTTAGGTTAGGTTAGGTTAGGTTAGGTTAGGTTAAGTTAGGTTAGGCATTTCCTCAGCCTGGGAGGGGTGTCATTCGACTCAGCTTTTCAACCAGTCCCATAAAGTAAATTTGTACCACAAATCTATAGTATCATGATTCATATTAAATTTTATTACTCAATAAATTTGGAATACCTGGTAATGATCTACTGACGTCTAAAAATCAATTAATAAATCTGTTTTTTAATATTTACATCTGTCGTAAGTAAAGCTGTAGCAAGATAAAAAAAGAGCGTGTGTACAGAGTACACGGGTCAAAAGTGAAACTGTTTTTGTAAGATTAATAAAAATTTGTAAGATTCTCAAAGCAATAGTCAGAGATAAAACTGTAAATTATTGCTATTTACCAAAAATTTTTAACAGATTTTACAAAATCAATATTTCGCAGCATGCATGTAGAAATAATGATTATGTAATACAAAATAATAAAAATTTCAAATGCTTACCAAACATTATTTTCATCTAATAGGTTAATCGACACTTATTTTAACACAAAATAAACAGACATATTTAAAAAATCGCAGCACACGAATGCTCTTTTCACTAATAAAATTCGTTTACAAGTGACGCACTTACCGATTACTTTTTTAAAATATTTCCGGCGTCCGTCGTCCAATACATCACAAAAAAGTTAGCAAAAAAGTAATCGATACGTAGAACAACCGCATTCCAGCAGTTTAAATATGAGAATCTTAGCTCATACTTTACTAAATAATAAAAAAGACAAAATTTATTTTGGTACTTATGATTATTTATTAAAAATGATTTTATGTACAGGTAAAAGGTTTTATTATTAAAAGCAACACAATTAATAGATACATAAATAATTACTTTTTTCAGGGGATTAAGGCATTGTATTAAAGAGATTTTTATAAAAAAAATAGCTTATAAATATTTTTTGATTTTAGAATATAGCCTTTTTCACATAGAGGTAGGCAGAGACCACTTCCTTGCACTTCTTTGCAGACATTTTTGCTTCCTCTACTTTCATCAGTGCTCTTATACATGCTTGTCGGTTGTTGGTACAATAATCTTTAAATTTTAAAATTTCTCCCATTACTTATTGAGAAATTAGATTTTATATGTGAAACTTATATTTGCAAATAATCCACAGAATGACGGAAATCATTTTTATTTTTAACAGAACGGTGCTCCTTCACATTATCCGGCAATTGTTTTTCAGTATTTAGACCAACGATTTCCACAGCATTGGGTTGGGAGAAGGGGCAGCATTGAATGGCCTCCACGATCGCCAGATTTATCGCCCCTGGATTTATTTTTGTGGGGACATTTAAAAAGTAAAATCTTTAAAACAAAACCAGCATCGTTAAAAGATTTTTGTCAAAAAATCGTTGACGAGTGTCGTCGAATTAATCCGGAAATTTTTCGGAATGTGAGTGAACGTTTCGAACAAAATCTTTATTAATTAATGAAAGCGGGCGGTCATCAGTTAGAACATTTAATCAATTAAGTAGTAAGTAAACAACTAAAATAATTGGAATTTTAGTATTTAACTTTAAAGTATTGTGAGGAAATGTAAAATTTAAAGACTATTGTTAAGAGAATTGTTAAAGCTTTCAAAAGACATCTTATTCGACCCCCAATGCCATTTAAGAATTTTGGGATAATTCTTACCCTTGATTTGGGGTTAAAAGTGGTGGAGTCAAAAATACCGGAAAAAAGTGTTCCCTCTTTAATAAAAAATAAACGGGTATGAGCGTTTTTCTAAAATGTTTCGTTTTCGGTTGGCTACCCTGTATACAGTGTAGTATGTAGTGCGGTATTTTAAACTAATTTTTAAGTTGTAACTATTTTTTTATCTTGTGTAAATAAAAAAAATAAATATTTTATTGTTCTCTTTTTATAAAACTTGTGTTACCAAAGATTGTGTCATTTATTTGATTCATGGATAAAATAATAAAAATAATAACAAATGCTTATTAAGAAAAGACGCCAACATGCAATTCATCGCTACCATCTCCCACTTACCCCTAGTGATCATAAAAACGTAACCAAGCGTACGGTATAAAAATTTATTTGGAACGTTTTATTGGGTATTTTTTTGGTTGTAATTAATGTAGGGCCGAGTTAGCAGAAGTTATGAATGTGTCATTTTGAAATTAAAAAATGTGACTTCTGATGCCGTTATAAAATTCTGTACATGTTTTAATACATAAAAAGTGAAATCCGACCGGTATTATTTTATTTATTGTGATCCACGGAAACAAATTGTTGGGTTTTTTTTTTTAAAAAAGGTTGACATTACATTAATATCTTCGGAAAAAATATATATATATATATATATATATATATATATATATATATATGTAAAAATTTATAGAAAACTGTAGTGTTAGTACAGTCAACTATAAAGGTATTTTCGACAGCGTGAATAGATGCAAAAATGTGTAACTGGTTGTTTAAAAACCAGCTTACTTTCGCTGTATAATACCTATTTTAATATAGGTATATGTGTGGGACGATTGTACATCAGATAACAACTACTCCCCTGACTATGTGTCGCGACAGGTATTGAATTACATCCAATGTATAATCGTGTATAACACCCCATCTTTGAAAGCAAAATATACAGATGCTTGTTAAATAGGACAAAAGACTATTGAATTTATTTGCTCGAAGAAACCACCTGTATACTAGTTTCGGAGTGATTGCTCCTCATCAGTACAGGGCAGCTTTTCTCGAACAAACACATTCAACCTTAGACTCCCATTAAGTACACCTGAAGGACCATGCAAAAGCGTTAGTGGCGACATCTGTACTTCTTTTACATTTCGATTCTCCATATTCTGGTAGTTACTTACCGGGTGGTGCTTGTTAAACGAAAGAAAGCTGGTTTTTAAACAAACAGTTACACATTTTTGCAGATATTTGTATATATATATAAATATAATATATATATATATATATATATATATATATATATATATATATATATATATATATATATATATATATATATATATATACAAACACACACACACACACACGCACACGCACACGCACACGCACACGCACACACACACACACACACACACACAAAGAATTAAGGGATGCTAGTAAGTACACAACTAAAAATTTTATTTGTGTTTCATGGACTATACGAAAGCGTTTGACTCTGTGAACTGGTCGCTTTAAGATAGAGCCCGGTGTCAGACAGGGATGCATACTCTCGCCCCTTCTTTACAACATATATAGCGAATACATCATGAGAAAAGTCCTTGACAATTGAGAATGTGGAATATCAATTGGAGGAAGAAAAATAAGTAACCTAAAGTATGATAAACAAAATAAACAAATTAGAGAACTACAGTAGAAAATATGGTTTAAAAATCAACGGAACAAAATGAAAGTAATGATCATCGATCGATCCAATAACACATCTAATATCAAAAACGTAACGAAATATGTTGTAGTGAACAAGTTGTATACCTGGAACAGTTAATAACCAAAGATGGAGGCTGTTCAGAGGAAATAAAGAGAAGATTGGCAATGGCCAGATCAGCAACAAATAAACTCATAAAAATATGAAGATATCAAACCATTACGAAAACAGTGAAAGTAATGATGGCCAATTTATTGATTTTCCCAATTGCTGTTTACTCCGCTGAAACATGGACACTAAAGATAACAGATCGAAAAAGAATTGAAGCTTTCGAAATATGGGTGTACAGACGAATTCTAAAAGTTTCATGGGTGGTGTCTACAAGAACTAAAAATAAAAAAGCGTCTACTAAACCAAATCAATAAAGAGTATCTTAGTTACTTTGGCCACATAGCAAGAAGAACAGGTAAGATGGAAAACCTTGTGGTCAAGGAAAAAGTTGAGGGAAAGAGACCTATAGGACGGTCAACAATGAGGTGGACCAACAGATTAAAATAAATCATCGGACACTCAATGCACGAGGCAATACATTTAGCACAAAATAAAAACGCATGGAAACAACAAATCCAAACATATACCTAAAATAGTATCACTACACCCTCCCGAGGGTAAAATGACTAAAAAGAAAAGTAAGTATAAAACTATTAATTGATTATACACAGTATGACATAATTTTACCGATCACAGGAAATTGGTTATCTCTCTCCTTACACAGTGAAAGGTCACTGTTAAGATACAGTTGGCGAAGAATATTTAGTAGGTATTATAGTAATTGTAAAGAAGTATATACGACTACCTGACAAAGAAAAAATTTGCATTTGTTTACAAAAGTGTCTGTAATTCTTGTCACTAAGATAATAGGTATTTATTGTTAACAAATATTTGCCAATAGACTAAAATTAATATGTTGGTTTTTTTAAGATATGTATTCCCAAAAAATAATTCCAAAAATCGTAACAAACCTTAAATCTAGCAAATTAAGGGTTTAAATATTTTCTCTTGTATAGGATTATTTAATTTAAATTACCTAGCCCTTAAGATTTTTATTATTGCCCATAAAAAAAGAGTTAAGTAACAATTGCGTAGTTATGGCATAATTTTTTTAAATATCTTTTAAAGTACAGTAACGTGCAGATTTCTTGTTATGTAAGTAAGCAATAAAAATGACAACTATTATATTATAAAAGTAAAACTTCTTTAATAAAATAATTAAAATGGTTTTCAAAAGCAAACATTATTCTTATACATAACTTTCCGGAAGCAGAACATGATTATATGATCGGTATACCCGTTCAAAATCATAGGTCACCCAACAATCCGGATTTAATCCTATTTTTAAGGATGTTTAAAACGCCTAAAGATGTTTCGTTTCACTGTGAGGCGGCTTATTTATGTTTACAACGGTCGGCACTCGGCCCGCAGTTCAAAGGCTTAAAGACGTGTTTTTCCTCGTCTTATTTCAAATTGTTTTAAATTGTTTAAAAAACAACCTCACAATATAATTTAATCGATATTAAATTGCTTTGGTTTTATTTTCTGTTATACATTAAAATACAACAAAATTTATTTGTAACATTATTATAGAATAATGTAGTTAACGCTAATTTAAAAAATATTTGGGTTAAAATACAACCTTTTATTGTATTATTTTAAATAGGTTAACTTTTCATTACGAGGTATAGTCGAAAAATTCTTGGCTAGAAGTCAAAAGGTCTAATTGCGCTTTTATAGACTTGGAAAAGGCCTATGACAGAGTGGTGAGGAGTGAATTGTGGTCGACATTGTCTATGTATGGGGTGAGCGGTAGTTTAATACGAGCTCTGAAATCACTTGACGAGAATTCAACTGCTAGTGTCAGGATAACCGGAGCTTGCACAGACTGGTTTAACATCGAAAAAAGTGTGAAACAGGGATGTGTGGCTTCGCCGTAGCTGTTTAACTTATAGACGATTGTTTAAAAGATTTGAAAGAGCGTGCGTATGGATTGAAAATAAATGATTTGATTGTTAAATGCCTTCTTTACGCCGATGATCAAGTCATATTAGCGTCATTTGAAGAGGAGTTACAGGCGATGGTTAATGTTATGCATAATGCCCTGAAAATCAAAGAAATAAAAATAAATGCAAGCAAAACGATAGTAATGGTTTTTAAAAGAGAAGAAAGCATGACAAACTGTGAAGTTTCGATTGATGAAGAAAGAGTGGAACAAGTAAATGAATTTGTGTACTTGGGTTCAAAGTTTTTGAGAGATGAAAAGTATGACAGTGACATTGAGCGAATGATGTTGGCAGGAAAACAAATGAATGGGGCAATGCATAACTTTATGAGCAGCTAGAAAGTGTCAAAAAAGGCACGTCTGGCTGTGCATAGAGGTGTGTTGGTTCCTACACTTATATATGGTAGTGAATGCTGGGTTTGGCAAAAAAAAGCACGAAAATAGGATTAATGCTGCAAAGATAAGTAGTCTGAGAAGTATAGCCGGAGTGACTCGGTTGAAGAAAGTAAAGAATAATGAGATAAGAGAACGCTGTGGTGTAAAAGAAGATGTGGCTACAAATATAGACAAAGGAATGCTTTGATGGTTTGGACATGTAGAAAGGATGGATGAAGGAAGAATGACAAAACAAATTTATAAGGCGAGTGTGAATGGAAAATTCGGTAGAGGTCGACCTCGGCGAACATATCTCGATCAGGTCAACATTGTTTTGAAGAAAATCCAGGTCAAGAGTACCAACAACCGACGAGCATGTATGAGTTCACTAATGAAAGTAGAGAAAGCAAAAGATGTGTGTAAGAACCGTAGCAAGTGAAAGGAAGTGGTCTCTGCCTACCCCTACGCGAAAAAGGCGTGACTATATGTATGTATGTAGGTAAGTATGTATAAACTTTTCCTGACAGAATTAATGTTTGTAAAAACAATTAGAGAAAAATAAAAATATTTTAGCAGTAATTTAATTCAATGCTTTAAGTCAATAAATGTTGTACTGGTAACATAATTATTACGGGTTTTTTTAAAAATAAACTATGCAATGTACTTTACTCGGTAAATTCCATACTGTTAGTTTACATACAAATGATACTCATTAAAAAGTTTAATAAAACAAAAGTCCCGCTGAGTAAAAAGTTGTCGGATACACCTCGCCATATAAAGAACCGAAAATAACAATGGACAAAAAATCTGGTTGTTACAAAACCGTCATGAGTTTATTGCTATAGACCAGGCAACCCATCGAACTTCCTCAAAACAAAAAATATACAATGGGAAAAATTATTATTAAATAATAGTTATTTACTATACAAGTGGGATTAAGGCATCATTAATATATAGTATAGGAGCTAGCAACGTTTGGAAAACAAGAATTTTAGATCAGCTGATTTTTTGTTATGTCGTCCTTCTAGCTCTTTCGGTTACAGTCTGAGCCACCTTTTTTTTATTGCCTGACACTTTTATCACTGCTAACTATGTGCCGTACACAAATTTTTTTATTATAAATAAAAAATTTAAAGTATTTTTGTATGTCTGTAATTTTATTATTATGTTATTTAAGGATAAATAAACCTAAAATTAATTTGCCAGACATTAATTCAATTGTTTGAATTTGAAAAAGTCATGAAAAGCATGCTAGTAGTCAGAGAGAGAGACAGTTTAGGTGCGAGAGAGATAGACAGCGACGGTGGCGCAAATTGCAAGTTGACAACATGGCGTCAGTCAAAAGTCATATGTTTGTGCTTTTATTTTTAATGTTTACTTTTAAATTTTCATCTGCAATGGCCAGTGATATAATGAAATGTGTTTTTTGTAAAAAAAAGAATGATAAAATAATACTTTTCGTGGACGATTAACTAAAAAAATGCCAGGAAGTTCTGCGTGTACGAGTAAAATATAAATTGAAATACAAAGATACTGAGTTGCCTACAGAAATGAATACTACAGATGGATATCACAGACAATGTTACTGTAGCTTTACAGCTTTAATGGCAAAATACCTTAATTCATTGTTAAAAATAGATGATAGCATTAATTCCAGTCCACCCATTTTTTCATCGAATACTTCAGTAGATATTAGTGAAACTATTTCAAGAAATGTGACTCCAAGTTCAAACAGTAAAGTCACATCTGTGGATGCTTCTTCAAGTTCCAGCAGTAAAATAATTTCAGGAAATGCTGAACAAAGTTTAAACATGGAAATAATATCTGAAGATGTTCCTCCGAATTCAAATAATCAGTCAATATCAGGTAATACGGATTTAAGTTTTAATAACAGTGAGATATCAGAAGCAGGATATTTTAAATAAAAATGTAATATACAGTGTGGAAATTCTTTCTCGAAAACGAAAAAAAAATGAATAGCAATTTTAAAGTTAAATTTTGTGAGATTAAACTAAAAATATCCCAGTTAAAATCGATTGCGTTAGGATGAACGAAATATGTTTATTACCTTGACAACCACTTGACGTCTAGCCAGTTTGGTCTGAATAATAGTTTTCATAATTACGCTTTAAAAGTAACAATAAACGTGTCAAATTGTACGATTATTATTTACAATAAACAGCTTATTTACAGTTTCAAATGTTTTTAATTCTTTATGTAAGTTTCTTGTTCAAATAAAACGTTTATAAGTTCTTTTTGTTTTTTAATTCATCTCCAATAAAAATGTGCTGCTTAATGAAATTTGAGTTGCGTAATGAGTTTCATTAGGAAATCGCAATTATTTAACCTTTATTATAATTGTTATAAATTCCAAACTTGTATGGAATTGCATCGAATCCCTAAAGTACCTTGGTGCGAACAACGGGGTGACTCTACTTTTGCTACCTGGACACCAGGGGGTGGAAGGAAACGAAAAAGCCGACACCCTTGTAACGTGCCTATTTTTTCCCTTCTACAGTTCCATTATAATTGTGTCTCTGATAGTTTTGTATTCCTCAGGTACTCGTAAATAGTGTCGCGTACCGTATTTTGTTGTAACTTAAATATATCATTCGTTGTAAATAGTGTTGCACACCTTGTTGTGATAGGATTGATTGTTCATGGCTGTGGCATTTTTGTTGATCGCTGGAGATTGAGTGGGGTGTTTTCGTTATTAGATTTTGCTTTGGTTTTTAGCCTCGATTGTTGTGTGTTGTCGGTTATATTATTGTTTGGTTTGCATTTCTGTGTGAATGGGGCTGGCTATCAACACGGACGAGCTCGATTCTTGGTGTGGAGCATGGATTTGCGAATATTGTTGGTTGACGTCGGTTCCGTGTCATTACTTGATATCCGGCTTGGAAAGTAGTTGCGAGTCGTTTGGTGGAGAGTCTTGGGAGTGGTGTGGTGAGAACGTGGGGCGAGTTTTTGATATTAACAAGTGTGCAGAACCTCTACGGTTTTCTTTTTATATCTGGCTGTATTTGGGCCATCTTAATTGGATTTTGAAGAAAAACTATTTAATTTTTACCTTCTTACCTTCGTTGTTGATATTTTGGATTTTGGTGTCGAGTTAAAATAACCGCATGCGGGATTTATTTGAGGGAAGCCATTGTTAATTAGCAGGTGCCGTTCCATAACCAAACCGGCTACAGGAGTAGTGCATTCGTATACCCAAAGGTTACAAGTGATTTATTTTTGACACCACGATTAAGTTTTGTTTTAATTTATTAATATAATACATTGTTGAAAACTATTTATTGCATTGGATAATATGCCAAGGCTAAACTTTGATTAAAGTAATCTTCTCAATAGTTCTTTGTGTCCAAGTAAAAATGTTTTCTTCATACTTATTTGTAAATATCCTACAATAATGATATCTTAAAAGACAACCATTGTAAAAATATTTTTAAATACGCTCGATTGTTTTGACAGTGTAAATCTTTGTATAAATGGTAAAAACATGAGTGAGGTAGCGGCCTTGTGTGAACGTTTGATTTAGTGTTATTAATGAGTTGATTTATATACGTTTTTTTTGGTAACTTGGTAAGGTCTGTTACTCTTACTTTTGTTTTGGTTGTTTTATAAAGTTGTAAATTTTGAATTTTTGGTTTGTTTTAGCAAGAAAATTTACCATAGCTGTTAGTTTTGACTATATTTGTTATAATTTTATTATTGAACTGTGTACTTTGATTTATTGATAGCTGTTAATTTTGACTATATTTGTTATAAGTTTATTATTGAACTGTGTACTTTGATTTATTGTTAGCTGTTAATTTTGACTATATTTGTTGTAATTTTATTATTGAGCTGTGTACTTTGATTTATTGTAGGAGTAAAGTATCCAATATATTTTAGCTATAATTTCATTTATTTAGTTTACCATAATCTCAGTTGTTTATCGTGTGGCTCTGCTAGTGCCTATAAGACCTAGGGGTTTCCGGCTTGAACCGTCTAAGTCGGTGGCGCGGCTCACTTTTTTTTTTCTTCTACCCTCTACGGCTGAGCTCGGGCATAATTTGCCAGTAGAGAGACCGCTGGCAGAGTACTCTATAGAGAACGAATAAGACGTGGCACCCTTGCAAAACAGGGGGCCTAATCTGCGTTCACTGGACCAGAACCGGTCTTTGAAGTCACTAGAAGTGCCGCTAAAACAATTATTTCGGACTGGGCGGAGAGGAAAATATTCACGTACTGGTCTCAGAAATTAGTTCCTTTAGCTCCGTTCACATTGAGTCCGACTCTCGATCTACTTTAATGTCCATAATCAAGTTATTATCTAATTTTATATTTTTTTCCCACTGAGAAACTTATTGTACTGTGGACACCAGAAATTTTACTTGACAATGTATTTTGTCTATGTCTAATGTCAACTTAAGACCCAAAAAAAGGCTTTTCAATGTGTTATCTGTTTAAATAATCATTTATAGAATACCTGACGAGTAAGTAATCAAAACTTTTTTGATTTATTCTAATTTCTTCAACAATTCTATTACTTACTTGCAGGTAACGTACTGATAGTTGATACTTAATAGTTGAAACCACTTTGCAATTTTAATAAAATTAGTTTATTTTATTCTCCAGTCTTTTTCCAACCGTCGGCGTCAACGAACAAAATAAAAGCGTGGTTTCGTTATTATTTTCTTTTTACCTAAATTTCGCGCAAACTTTTCCGTTCTCCCGGACTTTGCAGCAAGTTAACTACATAACTACCCCAATAATTCTTTTAAAGTAAATCTGTTATCTCTCGCGTTCCTGGCGTTTCATTTCTTCTTTTAGGCTTGCAGGCATTTAAATTGTTACCAACATTGCAATGTGTCATACTTTAAAGTAGTTTAAAGTTTTTTTTTTCTAATTTAATATCCGATTTTTGCTTTTAATATAATTAGTATAAAAGCTAGCGCTTATTGTTATGTTTAATTTATAAATTAAACAAGTAGGTGAAAATAACTATGACCAAAATACCTTTTTATACCTGGCAATTCAATAGTTAGACCGGAAAAAATATAGACAACCCTACGTTTGCATATTCCATAGACTTTGTACATGGTTGGTGTAAAAAATTTTCGTTAAACTCATCGGTAGAAATTAAAAAAAAAATTTGAATTTTGAATTTTTAATTAATTATAACCTGGCTAGGATTTTTTTAGTCAGCCCATTTTTTTATGATTTTTAACAAACTAAATTACTTATAAAATAATTTTTATCTTTTAAATAGATGGGAGAAGGTCGACTTTACTTCGGATCTAATACTATAATAAATTAACCAACAAGTGCAAAATAAAACTAAATAGAAGAAAATCGGAAACATAAAGTTTACAAATAATAAAAACAATCAAAACTTACCCATCACAGGCAGAAAAACACAAATGACAATACATAATAAGAAGCTCATAAACATATATAAAATTTTTTTGTGGAATATAGAAATTTTAATGCAAAACGTTGAGGTCTACAGCATCCAGTCGACATACATACATATAGTCACGCCTTTTTCCCGTAGGGGTAGGCAGAACCACTTCCTTCCACTTGCTACAGTTCATACACACATCTTTTGCTTCCTCTACTTTCATCAGTGATCTCATACATGCTCGTCGGTTTTTGATACTCTTGACCTGGCCTTTCTTCAAAACAATGTTGATCTGATCGAGATATGTTCACCGGGGTCGACTCTACTAACTTGTCCATTCACACACGCCTTATAAATTTGTTTCGTCAATCTACCTTTATCCATCCTTTCTACGTGTCCAAACCATCTAAGAATTCTTTATCTATCTTTGTGACCAAATCATTTTTTACACTATAGCGTGTTCTTATCTCACTGTAAAAACCAACACATTTCTTTGCACAGCCAAACGTGCCATCCTTTCTACGTGTCCAAACCATCTAAGCATTCTTTATCTATCTTTGTGACCAAATCATTTTTTACACTATAGCGAGTTCTTATCTCACTGTAAAAACCAACACATTTCTTTGCACAGCCAAACGTGCCTTTTTTGACACTTTCTGGCTGTTCATAAAGCTATGCAATGCCCCATTTATTTGTTTTTCTGCCAACACCCTTCACTCAATGTCACTGTCATACTTTTCATCTCTCCTAGACTTTAAACCCAAATATTCAAACTCATTTACTTGTTTTACTCATTCCCCTTTAATCAGAACTGCACAGTTTGTCATGCTTTCTTCTCTTTCAAAAATCATTACTTTTGTTTTGCTTACATTTATTTTTATCCCTTTGATTTTAAAGGCATTATGCATAACAATAACCATCGCCTGCAACTAATCTTCAGATGAGGCTAATGACTTGATCATCAGCGTAAAGAAGGCATTTGACAATTAAATCATGCATTTCCAATCCATACGCACTCCCTTTCAAATATTTTAAACAATCGTCTTTGTATAAGCTAAAGAGCCATGGCGAAGCCACACATTCCTGTCTTACACCTTTTTTGATGTTAAACCAGTCCGTGTAAGGTCCGTTTATCCTGACACAAGCAGCGGAATCCTTGTAAAGTGATTTCAGTGCTCGTATTAAACTATTGCTCAACCCATACATAGACAATGTCGACCACAATTCACTCCTCACCATTTTGTCATAGGCTTTCTCCAAGTCTTTAAAAGCGCTATAGACCTTCTGACTTCTAGCCAAGAATTTTTCGACTACACCTCGTAATGAAAAGACCTGATCCATACATCTCCTTCCTTTTCTATGCTTGCACATCCCATATCATCTTCTCAGTTTCATTCGTCACTCTTTTAATCAATATCTTTGCATACAGTTTGCTGACTTTCCTGAGTAAACTAATACCTTGGTAGTTCTTAGTCCTGCTTGCGAACCCTTTCTTTTGTAAAGCGGCACGATAACGGCCTTGCACTAGTCGTCTGTTACGCTACCACTCCTTAAAAAAAGGTTAAAAAGTCGGTACAGCAGACTAGTTACCATGCTTTGTCCAGCCTTCAGCATTTCAACCGTTATCCTGTCGTACCCAGCAGCTGTACCCAATTTCATACACTGTTTAACGCTTCCACAATTTCTGTCGTACCAATTTCACTTTCATTGCAATATAATCTACGAAAACAATGTTTATAATAAGTTAAATGCGGCACCTGATTAAAGGTTAAGCCAATTTTTTAAATTTGGTTTTAAAAATCTTGTAGTTTTATATGTAGCATAATAAAGGATTACCACACATAAGTAGACAATAAATAATTCGACTTTATAATTCGTCTCTTCGCGGGACGCCTGGCAGATGTAAAACATCGGAATTATTTTGTGCAGAAAATATGCATGGTTTACAAAAAAAACTAAATTCTACTGATGAATTTCACTTAATAAACTAAGGCGGTCCGATAAGTACTTAGCCTCACCGCCCGATGACGCCACTATCGCAACAGAAAATTACTATTTTGTAGTTCATTCTCGTAGACGGCTACTGTCGAAATTTTAGCCGAATTGGACCCATAGTTTTGATTTGACCGCATGTTGAAGCATGCGTGTCCGCGGATTTTAGAAAAATGAAAAAAAGAGCAATATCGGTCGGCGATTCGATTCTTGTTGTTAGAAAGGAAATCGCGCAGCGAAATCAAAGAGCTCTTGGATGCTGTGTACGGTGACTCTTCTTCTTCGATGGCGACCGTAAAAAAATGGTTTCACGAGTTTTAACGTAGTCGCACGTCGGTTTTTAATGAGCCACACCCAGGTGCCCCGTGGGTAGAATCCTGCATAAAATTTAAGGCATAAGAAAGCTGTTGGTGCGATGGGTGCTGCGTTTGCTCACTCCAGGCAACAAGTGCAAACGTGAGACCACTTCATAGACGTGTTTGACGCTGTATAAGCGTCATCCGAAGGAGTTTCTGCGTCGTTTCGTGACCGTCGACAAAACATGGATCCACTGGTATACACCAGAGACCAAGGAACAGTCAAAATAGCGGACTTCACCCGGCGAACGTGCTCCGAAAAAGGCAAAGACTGTGTAATCTGCCGAAAAGGTAATGACCTCCGTTTTCTTGGATTTACAAGGTGTGATGTACATCGACTACCTGGAGAAGGGCAAAACGGTCATGGGCTGTACTATGCCGAATTATTGGACCGACGCCGAACTGCAGAAACGGCCCCATTTGGCAAAGAAAAAAGTGCTTTTCCACCATGGCATCGCACCGGCTCACACCTCGCACTCGGCATGGCCAAATTGGTCTAATTGAATAAAATATTTAACCAATCTTAAGATTAGCCCAGCGGGTGATCGTGTGAAGTTTGGTAGCAACCCCGCATTTTCAATTTTTTTTATAGCCACCAAGTTTTTCACCAGGTACTGTTGGTGCTAGGTTAGGTCATAGACATAGGAGACTAGACTGCGGGTCTATATGCAAGAGTTGGCTCCCGATAAAAAAGAGAGAGTCGATCGAAAGGTTGTCTCGTGCTTTCTTCTCGAACCCGATCCCTTCACTCAGCTAGCTGTGTGCCTCTCGAGCGTAAGCTCTGCCCGGTAGAGAGAGCACGAAACAACCTCTCGATCGACTGCCTTTTTCCCATCGAGAGCCAACTCTTAGCACAAGGACCCGCAGTCTACTCTCCTATGTCTATGGGTTGAGTTAGGCTAATTTTTACTTTTACTGCCTCAATTAATACCGATTATTATTAGCCTAACCTAACCTAACGTCCTAATTTTAATGTTAACGTGTCATTCTTGCGCAGGTGCCATGTTAAGCTATTTTGTATCGTTCCAATTTTAGTATAAAAAGTATAAAATTATAAAAGTATCTAAAGCCTTTGACCGCATTTGGCACCAGGCATTGTTAAGTAAATTATCTGCTTACGGTCTCTCAACCAAACTGCGCCAATGGCTCTTGAGCTTCATGCAAGAACGCTCCTTACATGTGGCAGTTGACGGTATTTCTTCTGATGCGTTTAAAACTAATGCCGGGGTCCCCCAGGGTTCCATCCTGACCCCCACCTTATTTCTTTTACACATCAACGACCTCTTGAAAACCACCACGAACCCCATTTACAGTTTTGCAGACGATAGCACACTTGTCTCAACTTTCACATCCTATCGATCACTTTCGGTGAATGATACAAATAGACTTAGGCAGGAACAGGTTGATTCCATCAATAGAGATCTTGAAGCAATCGTCGAGTGAGGAACCAACAATCTTGTTCAGTTCAACGCCCAAAAAACACAAAGTGCCACGTTTTCCAAAAAAGTGAATTCCTCAAATCATCCCATCACAATGTCCGGAAATACCCTTGAACCAAGTCCCTCCATCTCGATTTTGGGAGTCACGGTGTCCAATAATATGTCTTGGCATGACCATGTTGCTAACATCGCAAAGTCGGCAAGCCAGAGGCTAGGTTTTCTGTGGAAAGCTAGAAAGTTTTTTACTCCTGATCAACTGTTGACGACGTACAAGGCTCAAATTCGACCTCTACTGGAGTATTGCTCGCTCATTTGGGGTTCAGCACCAAGGCATTCTGTTCGTCACAAAAAATCATAAATCATAATAATTAGCATTATTGTAAAATTTGACAAATTAATTAAAAAAGTTGGATTCACGTTTGGGGTTGAAAATGCGGGGTTGAAAAACGGGGTTGCTACCAAACTTTACAAGATCATTTGTCGGGCTAATCTTAAGATTGGCTAACAAATTTATTAACATCGGTTTAGCCGTTGGCTATAGAGAATGATTTGAAAATATGCGGGGACGTATTAGAAAATAATACCCTATTAATGTATTTATTCGAAAATAAAGTGTTAGCATCCGCCATCGTCCACCGCTTCTACAAGACAATTATAATATCGGAAGAAATCATTTTGGTAAGTGCTCAACCTACGCTTCTTTTTTTCTTCAAAATTTGTATAAAATATCACTAAACGCAACATTTTGTCAACAGTAATTTTTTTCATTTTTATCGTTAAGATATCGTTTAGTTACTACAGCCATGGTGTGTCAGAGTATTTTGGGTCGGACGGAAAACTGACGGTCGCTACGACAACAGCCGATTTAACTATCACCCGCCGCATTAGATGTTTCACATAAAAAACATCAATTCCGTTATTTTTAGTCGTTTGATTCATTAAAAAATTTGGTAAAAACGAATAGATGGGTGATGGGGAATCATAAAGTTTATCTAAATATGCAAAACTTAATTAAGAAAAAGATTATAAGAGTTATGGACAATTTGTATAAAAATTATTGATATTCCAATCAAAATATCGCCAAAAATAGCCTCTATCAAGTTTGAAGTCGATAACTATACAGAAATTTGAATTTGTTGCTAATCTTTATATTGATGAAAAGTATGCTGAGAGTCAGCAACAAAATGGCGATTAAAGATATGTGGGTTATTTTCACCGACAATAATATTTTTTTGTTCATGCCAGCTTCACATTTCTTTATTTTAAACTTTGATAATTGGAGAAATTTGTTGCTACTGAAAATATTAATAAGAGGTATATTAAGAGCCATTAAAAAGTTAGCAACAAACTCTCTTCGTATTATTTTTGCTGGCTTTTTACTTCTTGATTAAGATTTAAAAAATAAAATTTGTTGTTAAATTTTATTTAAAAACTTTTCCATTTATATCTGCCTAGAAATAATACTTCGATTTACTAGGTGATTAGGATAAAAACTTCACGGCTTCATTGTTAGTATGGTTTAAGTTATGTGGGCATTAATTACTAAATGTTTATCTTGTGAAAGTGAGTTGCGAAAGTTTTCTTTGAGTTGTAAATTCTACACTTTCGTTAAAGTTTTGTTGATTTTTGTTGAAGCTGTGGGTGGTATTTGTCAAAGTTTAACGTTAAATAAATAATTCTTATACATTGAGGATTTATTAAGTTTCTATGTGGGATAACAACAATTAAATATACGAAATGTTGTGAAATAAAATTTAAAAAAACGTTTAACTTTGTAGTTATTTTTTAACTTAACTTAAACTGTAAGGTAAAATATTAGTAGAATACTTTCTTGTAATCCAGAACCATTTTAAAATATATGAATGTTTAAACGAATGAATCTAGGTCAAAATATAGCTGAAAAATGCTTAAATTTATTACTTTTTTATTAAATGTAAGAATCCATTTTATTCTCTTTATCTTGCTCTTAACAATAAATACTTGAACTCAACACTGGCCAATTATAAAGACAAAGGCGAAACATTCTTTTGTGGTCTACAGAGTGAAGTTGGTCTTGTAATAAAGTTTCTTTAACGTCATCTTGTCAAGTACGGAGTTTTTATTATTATTGACAGTGACTTTACGAATACAAAGAAATATTGAATAAATTAAAATTAAACGGCAATTTATTCAGTACTACCGTAAAATTTTATATCTGCTACTGCTGAAACTGTATTATTAGTCCAGTCACCTTAGCATAAGAACTATTCAAGAGGCACACCCTCTGGACAATTTTTTTATAGGTTGTTTGGACCTACAAGAATATAATTATGAGTTTTTGGTTATTACCGGGGTATATTTTAGCAATAAAAAATTATTAAAAATGCAGTGAAGATGAGTAGTAGAAAAGTTGGCGATTTGTCTCTATTTTATAGATATTTTCATGGGCGATGCTCTTCTGAAATATCAACAATCGTTCCTCCTTTGGCAGTCTCTTCGAGATTAACCCGTCAAGTTCAGTCTTCACACCCCTTCGTGGTCACTTTGGAGACCTGCAGAACATCACTTTCCAAAGACTCATTCATCCAACGAATTGCGAGGCTTTGGAACTCATTGCCTAGGGAGGTGTTCCCCGAGGCATACAACCTCCAGAAATTTAAGAAGAACACCAACTCCTACCTTCTTTTCCTTGGTTCCCACGATGTTCTCTGAACATTACAGGATATCCCTTTTCGTGGGAACCAGAACATAAAAAAAAAAAAAAAAAAAAAAAAAAAAAAAAAAAAAAAAAAAAAAAAAAGTAAAGTATAGCTGGAGTTACTCGTTTGGATAAAGTAAAGAAAAGTGAGTTAAGAGAACGATGTGGTGTAAAAGAAGATGTTGTTACAAAGATAGATAAAGGAATGCTTAGATGGTTTGGACACGTAGAAAGAATGAATAAAGTAAGATTGACGAAACAGATTTAATAAGGCGAGACTGAATGGACAAGTCTGTAGAGGTTGACCTCGGCGAAAATATCTTGATACGATCAACATTGTGTTAAAGAAAGGCCAGGTCAAGAGTACCAACAACCGACGAGCATGTATAAGAGCACTGATGAAAGTAGAGGAAGAAAAAGATGTGTGTAAGAACCGTAGCAAGTGGAAGGAAGCCTACCTCTACGGGAAAAAGGCGTGACTATATGAATGTATGTATATATGGTATCAAAGCTTTGAAATGAAGAGATCATTGATGACGTGCATGCACATTTATATTGTATGAGCTTTATGTCGATCATTCATTATTTTCCATTTTGTATAATTTGACAGTTGACGAAATTATGGCTTACGGTAAAATACCGTTATCAAAAGAAAGACGTTCTGTTTTTCAATAAAATTTATTGCGTTGTGTAGAATCTATAAATGAAAAACACGAAAATGTTGAAGTTTGGCTTTAAATGCCGCTCTGATATCTCTTCTCTCTTTATTCCTTTCTGAAAGGAAATTGCGGATTTTTGTTCCATTGTAACTCATTTCTTTCATTTTTATATAAAGCAATACCCCACGTACCAGTTCGTTGAACTATTTTCTTATCTATAACGGTAGCTAAACATACGTGGTGACAAAAAAATGTGTATAATGTATTAGACAAAAACATTTTCCACATAGCTAGGAAATTTTGACATCTCAGGTAAAATTTCTTAAAGAAAAAGTCAAGATTTCCTAACTGTTAGAAAATATTCATTTCCTACCTGTAAGGAAATGATAATTTCCTTACAGTTGTTAGTGATCTACATAAATGATTGAAAACACGTTGATTATAAGAAATTAATTTAAATTTTGAAAAGCTCAATGCATTGCAGAATATATTTTAAAATTGGTTTGTTATATTTACAGTTATTTAACGGTTAGTTCAATCATTAAAAATTGAAGGAACATTATTAGAACTATGAGAATTCCTACAATTTATATACGCCAAGTTTGACAATTCAACATTAATACGTTTCTATAGTAAAGAAACCAATTTTATTACGAATTGCAAAGCACCATTTATTTATGAATAAAATTATTCGCGATTTTTTTAATATTAATTAATATCTGTCGGATTTTAAACGATTTGAGAAAGAATAATATGTTTACCTCGTAGGAACAGCCACATTCCTAGACACTATGTTGCCAAGTCTCGGCTTGCGCCTCGACTTGGCAATCTTCACAGTCCAGAAATGTTGGGTTTGGCAGAAAAGGCATGAAATGCTGCGGAGATGAGTAGTCTGAAAAGTATAGTCGGAGTGACTTAGTTGAATAAAGTAAAGAATAGTGAGATAAGAGAACGCTGTAGTGTAAAAGAAGATGTGGTTACAAAAATAGATAAAATGCTTAGATGGTTTGGACGCGTAGAAAGGATGGATAAAGAAAGATTGACGAAACAAATTTATAAGGCGAGTGTGAATGGACGGAAGTCGGTAGAGGTCGACCCGGCGAACATATCTCGATCAGATCAATATTTTTTTAAAGAAAGGCCAGAGTACCAGAGTACCAACAACCGACGAGCATGTTGAGAGCACTAATGAACGTAAAGGTAGCAAAAAATGTGTGTTAGAACCTTAGTGGAAGAAAGTGGTCTCTGCCTAACACTACGGGAAAAACTCGAGACTATATGTATAATATAAATATGGACTTAGCAACAATTCTCGAATGGGGATCCAATAACTTGGTAGAATTCAATGCAAACAAAACACAAGCATGTCTTTTCTCTAAAAAAGGCGATCTCACTGTGCCTAACATAACTTTGTCAGGAGTAACCATACCACTGAAGTCATCCATATCGATGCTTGATATTACTATCAGAAATAACCTTTCCTGGGAAAATCACGTGAGGTCCATTGCCAAAAGTGCATCCCAAAAACTTGGTTTTTTGTTTCGTGCCAAGAGCTATTTCACCTCCAGTCAGCTGCTTATGATCTATAAGGCGCAAATCCGACCTGTACTGGAGTACTGTTCCCATATTTGGAGTGCAGCACCTAAACATATCCTAAAGCTACTGGATTCTGTCCAAAAAAGGGCAATTCGTCTCGTCGGTGATGCCTCGCTTACAAACTCGCTCACTTGTCTGGAACACCGTAGAAAAGTTGGCGATTTGTCTCTATTTTATAGATATTTTCATGGGCGATGCTCTTCTGAAATATCAACAATCGTTCCTCCTTTGGCAGTCTCTTCGAGATTAACCCGTCAAGTTCAGTCTTCACACCCCTTCGTGGTCACTTTGGAGACCTGCAGAACATCACTTTCCAAAGACTCATTCATCCAACGAATTGCGAGGCTTTGGAACTCATTGCCTAGGGAGGTGTTCCCCGAGGCATACAACCTCCAGAAATTTAAGAAGAACACCAACTCCTACCTTCTTTCCCTTGGTTCCCACGATGTTCTCTGAACATTACAGGATATCCCTTTTCGTAGGAACCAGAACATAAAAAAAAAAAAAAAAATGTATGTATGAAGAATATACCATTACTCACGACCATAGGAATATGCTAATTATAAAATTATTTTTAAATATGTTACAATCCGGCCTAGTTTATTTTTCGGCATCCGAGAATCGGCCACAACCAGGGTGCATAATAATAAGCCATTTGTCGGCTTCCGCCTCCGTCTAGTAAATACTCGCCGCGCCTAGAGACTTTCAGATGATTCTGTCGCTTACGCGAAAAAGGTCGAATTATGATTTAGAGGTATAAAAAGGACAGCGCCCGCAAAAAGGACAGTTTTTAAGTTTTACAAGTGTTTATGAGTTATGAAATTTAAATAGTTGTAATAAGTTGAATATCTAATTAAATATCTATGTAATTTGTGTAAAAGTATTGAAATAAAAATTGTTTTGTTACTGTATCGAGAGTTTAAAATTAACGAATCCAAGAAAGAAGTAATATCGTGACAATAACATAATGACAACATTCACACTCTAAAGTAAGAATATTCATTATGTAACAGTTGTTTCTTATGGGGGTTTGCATGTATTTTCATTCCATCACTTGTTACGGTGTAAATATTCCGTAATTGTTATAAAAAATAGCGATTGCCAGAAATGTCCAATAAACTCTTTAAAGTTTTATATTAAATTGGCGATGCGTCATTCTTAAGTTTTGTATAAAAATGAGCGAAAATTCAAGTGAATCAGATAAAGAATTTAAAATACTTCTGAGATTACAAACTACGCTAATAACATAACAGAAAACCTACTTCCTTAAAAATCAAAACAGAAATATGAAAAATATTATACCATAAAAGAGATTAGCAACAACAAAAAAAAAACATTTTTTGGTAAATTATTAAAAAAATGAAAATCATTCCCTGTATGAAAAATATACTCCACTATTAAAGCCACTTTAAACGTAAAACATAACATCGATATTTCTAAATACAAAAAATTAAAAACTTTGTTAAAACGTTCTTACGAGAAGTATCAACCTAAAAAATCAAAGATTTTTACTAAACAAAATAATAAAGATTTTTTAGAAAATGCTCCAGACGAAATATATTTAGCAACAAAGGTAATAAATATTTTTAATTGGGTATTAATTTTGATATTTGAACTTTTAGGTTGCCCTTATCATTGGTGTTTTGGGGGCTTGCCGTCAAAATGAACTGTATAATATTCAAATTCAAGGTATTAAAAATTTGGGATCCTTATTATTAATTGTTATTTCCAACAAAAAAACAAAAAAACCAAGAAAGTTTATGATAACTAAATATTTTTATATTATAAAAAAATTGGGCTCTCAGACACATCGCTTTTACATACATTATAATGTATTAGGATCGCCATGTAATGTTAGGTCCCTTGCTCGTAGGTTTTTTGAAGTTTCGGGAAAACTCTCGTTAATTAAAAAGAACGTTGAACTTAAAAATATGTTTAATTTAGTTTAGCAATTCTACATTTTATTGTCGTGATCTTGACCGTCGCTGCAAAGTAGAGCAGCAACGTCCGATCGAAGTAAAACAATAACACACCATTATTATTCGAGACATCTGGTTGCAAAATAAATACGAACGATTAATAAACATAAACATTATTTCGTGTGTCTCGCGACACGTTCTAAGTGAGTTCAAAGTTATTCCCGTGAAAGGTCAACTGAGTTCATTTATTAAACCTTTTTGCATGTTTTCCTGGCTAAGGGCACTACAACATACATACATACATAAAGTCACGCCTTTTTCCCATAGGGGTAGGCAGAGACCACTTCTTTCCACTTGCTACGGTTCTTATACTCATCTTTTGCTTCCTCTACTTTCATCAGTGCTCTCATACATGCTCGTCGGTTGTTGGTACTCTTGACCTGGCCTTTCTTCAAAACAATGTTGATATAATCAAGATATGTTTGCCGAGATCGACCTCTACCGACTTGTCCATTCACACCTACCTTATAAATTTGTTTCGTCAATCTTCCTTCATCCATCATTTCTACGTATCCAAACCACCTAAGCATTCATCTTTGTAACCACATCTTCTTTTACACCACAGCGTTCTCTTATCTCACTATTCTTTACTATATCCAATCTTTTTTTACACTATAGCGTGTTCTTATCTCACTAATCTTTACTTTATCTAACCGAGTCACTCCGGCTATACTTCTTAGACTACTCATCTCCGCAGCATTAATCCTATTTTCATGCTTCTTCTGCCAAACCCAACATTCACTACCATACATAAGTGTAGGAACCAACACACATTTATGCACCGCCAGACGTGCCTTTTTTGACACTTTTTGGCTATTCATAAAGCTATGCAGTGCCGCATTCATTTGTTTTCCTGCCAACACCCTTCGCTTATTGTCACTGTCATACTTTCCATCTCTAGTAAACTTTGAACCCAAGTACACAAATTCATTAACTTGTTCCACTCTTTCTCCCTCAATCGAAACTCCACAGTTTGTCATGCTTTCTTCTCTTTTAAAAGTCATTACTTTCGTTTTGCTCACATTTATTTTCATCCGTTCGATTTTGAGGGCATTATGCATAACATTAACCATCGCCTGCAACTCTTCTTCAGATAACGCGAATATGACTTGATCATCGGCGTAAAGAAGGCATTTAGTAATTTTTTTATAAATATTTAAAAAAATAAATGTACAAAATAAGTAATCGAAATAAATAAGCTGGGTAATAGGCCAAAACAAATTGCCACATACCTTAATTTAAATATACCACAAGATTATACTGGACACTGTTTCCGTCGAACCTCGGCCACTACATTAGTAAATGCAGGTGAAGACATAATAATTTTTAAAAGGCATGGAGGTTGGAAGTCTACTCAATTAGCAGAAGGCTACATAGAAAATTCCAAGAAAAAAAAAATATAGCAAACCTAAAATTACGCCAAAGAATGATAAAATGTTATATTTGGTCAGTGTTGTTATATGGAGCTGAGACCTGGACTCTAAAGGCTGCTACAATCAATCGCCTGAAAGCGTTTGAGATGTGGATACATAGAAGAACGCCTCGAATACCCTGGACAGCTAGGCAGACCAACGAAGCTGTGTTAAATAGAGCAAATGCGGTTCGTGAATTATTTGTCACTATAAAGATATCATTCCTGGGGCATGTTCTTAGAGGAGACCGATACAGGGTGCTTCAACTTATAATGAAGTGCAAAATCGAAGGCAGCCGAGGAATTGAAAGAAAGCAGATGTCATGGCTGAAGAACATTCGCGATTGGACAGGAATACGCACTGCCTAACAACTATTTAGATTAGCCGAAAATCGCGAATAACTCTCCAAGGGGGACCTGATATGGCACCGAAAGAAGAAGAAGAAGAAGCAAACCAATTATTTTCTTCCATATGTAAAACTAGTTTGCCAGAAAACTTTCCCTCAACCTCCAATTTTTCCTGTTACACGAACGTTACATCTGCCTCATTGAATAACTCTATTTTAAAAAACTTAACAGAAAATATTTCACATGCACCGGTATTTCATTTTAATAACTGTACCCACACAATAAATATTAATATTAATGCCAATTAATACATATCTTTGTTTCCATAAATAACTTAAGTTCTTTAAAGTTTTTTTTATTTAAATTCTTTGGTCGTGGAGAAAATATGGTCTGTTACACGGTTAGAATGAAAAAATTTGATACTCGTGTTTCCTCGCGCTCGCTATCGCTCGTGTTTGGAATATTTCACTCGCATCGAATTTTTCATTCTAATCTAGTGACAAAATTTACCATTACGTAATAGAAGCTTGTTTTTGTAGGATTATAAAAATAATAAAGTTTATTTTAATTGATCCAAGAAAACCGCCTCAATTATGAAAGCCCCTGTTAAATAAAGATCCGGTTTTGTAATACCCGTAATTTAAGATAAGGATATGATTATTTATTAAAGAATTACCTCCGCCTTTCACATTTTGGTTGAAATTTCTCCAAGATTCTTAGACGTAAACATCCAAGAGATTAGTATCCTGTTTATGGGGGAAGTGGGTAAGATGCAGGAAGAGATTAATGTACTTTTTATGGGTTTTGAAGGGGGTTTCTACCCTATAAAGGTATTAGCGTGGTTCAACATCGTATAGTCTCTATTAGTGTGAGATTACCATTCGCAATTGTTGATGTTTAATCGGACGTGAAAAAATTACAGGAAACATAAAAATGTATTGGATTTCTGCAAGTGAGTCATACATTTAAGCGACTGCGGATAGTATAGTAAAACTATTGTAACTTTACCAAGTACTTCACACAATACAATATGTTCAAAATTAATATTTCGACTTTTATAGGCTTTGCAACATGAATTTCAGTGACAACAGAACTGAAAAACTTCGAAAACAAGATTGATACCTAGAAACACCTGTTCTTTACTGGCATTTAACAAGAAACCAGTGACAATAAAGCTAAAACGTCAAAAACAAACCTTAAATCCAGCTTTAATCCAATAGTTTAACAAAAAAAAATTCAAATCTCCGAGATAACTAAAATTTCCTTTAATAAAAATTTTAGTTTTACAAGTGACTAAATGACAGAATATTTGTTGTTCACACCTCGATCCAATATTTTGTCAGCACCATAATTAAAATCTGAAAATTAAAGGTGTGAGGTTTTCGGATATGCCGAATTGATCTAAACTATTTAGAGCCTCCAACTACTTCCGGTTATACCGGAAGTTAACTATAACTTGATAATTTTAAATATAACACCCTGTATATTATTACGTATTTAGATAAAGCTACCGTTGGAAAATCTCCCAATAGTAGTAGTAAGTTTTCTCTCTCAACGCGCCATCTCGATTCGACGCAACAACAGTATTGTTCCGGAAGTCGTAGCGAGCGTCCTTTTCCACAGCGATTAAACCTCGCTTGTTACTTTGCAATAAGTTGTATTCCTCCAACCGTCAATAGTGACAAGTCATTCATTCAGTTTCCTTTTATTTTCAATTTACTAGTCGGTAAAAGTGCATTGTGTTTTTGAAGATAGAAATACCTATATTTTGTGAAAAATAATAAAATAAAAACTAGCCAAATTGTTATTGCTGTCTCACAAATTGCTGCTCTAAATAAGTTTAATAGAGTTTAAAATACGTTTTTAGATTTTTAGCCAAGATTTATAGTGATAAGCATAAATCCACCACCACCCAGGCAGCTTATTATAAATAATACAGTTATTGAAAAGGTAGAGACTACAACAAATTTGGGAACTATAATCAACGAGGGTTGTCGAAATACGTTGTCGAATAGAGAGGGCTCGTGCTGCATTCCTTAAAATGTCGAAATTGTTTAAATGCCACTTTCTGAACTTAACAACTAAAATACGACTTCTCCGATGCTATGTGTTTTTTGTGCTCCTATATGGAGTTGAGTCATGGACTGTAACAGATGCAGCCAGTAAAAGGTTGGATGCATTTGAGATGTGGCTGTATCGACGTATACTAAGAATACCTTGGACAGCCCAGCCCATGTTACAAACAAAAAAGTACTCGACATTTTAAATAAGAAAATGGAGATCACGAGTACAGTCAAAAGTCAGAAATTGGAATACTTAGAACACATCATGAAAAAAAGCGAAAGATACGGCCTGTTGCAGTTTATCCTACAGGGAAATGTGCTTGGAAAGAGGAGACCAGACAGAAGAAGGATGGCTTAAAAACCTGAGAACTTGGTTTGCAACCTCCACCACGGGTCTATTTAGGGCCGCAGTTGATAAAATAATTATTTCCAGAATGATCGCCAACGTCCGATAACGGACAGGCACTGGAAGAAAAAGAAGCCAAGATGTAGAGTTCAAAATACGTTTTTAGATTTTTTAGCAAGGATGTTCGCCATCTATCAGGACTTTTACCCTATTCTAGTCTATGTTTTTAATAGTTTTAGGTTTATATTCATTTTAAAAAGAACATCCATTTTTTCTTATTTTGTTACTCTAACTAATTTTAAGCTCATGTTGATACACCCACTTTTCAAATGCCAAAATTTAAAGAATTCCTCAGAGAGTTTCAGGCTTCGAATTTATAAAGAGGAACAGAAAACACGTAACATCGTAAACTTTCTTAATAAAAAGTTTAATTTCCCGTAAAACTAAAATCACATAAAACCCTTAATAATAAATGTTTAAGAGTTGTTCCGCCCATAAATAGACCATTATCTTGGAGTGTATTTGGGAAGAATCAAAACTTTACCGATTCAAATAATTTTTAGTTCATTTGTAGGTCATGACTAGGACTTTAACATGTGTTCGCGGTCAGCTTTACAACTTCAAGGATTAAATCTTTGAATCTTGTTGCTGCAACCTTTTTTTGCCTTTTTTTCATGCTGTACAACATAATTGTAAAGAGAGATGGATTTTAAAAATTCGTTAATTATATTTATTGTTACTTCCCAAGAAAATAAAGCGCTATAACAAAATATCCTATACTTTATTTTTCTTTTGAATTTCAATAATTTTAATTCTTATATACCTACAGTGACCGGCGTTGAAAGGTGACGAACCCATCGCTCGAGGTAATACTCACAACAGCCATGCTAAGCTAAGGTGTGGGACACCGTGCTGATAACTGAGTGGCTGACTGGGCCGAGTACGCGAGTGTGTTAAAGGGGAAAATCGAATGCTTCCCGACACATCTACGTACTTCAAATGAGATCAAGGGTGCAACAAAATTTTTGCGGGACATGATGGTGGAGATATAAGAAAATACTACGAGGGCAGTTTGATAAGTCAGTGATTTTTTGAATTTCCCGCGCAGTTACTTCAAATGCAACAGTGCTGCCGTCAACTATAATCTATCAGTGCTCAACTTTTTAATTTTGAGCAAGCTACGTCGTGCAGTTGGTGTTTGATAGCCGTTCAAAGCAGACAACCTCGTGAATTTTTACGAAAATGGAAAAAAGTGAATTTCGTGTGCTGATTAAGCATTACTTTTTACGTAAAAAATCCATCACTGATACTAAGGAAAGACTTGATAAATACTACGGGGACTCGGCACCATCAATTTCAATGGTTAAGAAGTGGTTTACAGAGTTCCGTTTTGTTCGTATCAGCACTAGTGACGCCGAACGTCCAGGTCGCCCAAAAGAAGTGATCACGCCGGAAATCGTCGATAAAATCCATGAAATGATATTGGATGATCGGAGAATGAAAGTGCGTGAGTTGGCTCATGCTGTAGGTGTATCTCAACTGAATGGGTTCATCATATTTTACACGAATATTTGGACATGAAAAAACTCTCTGCGAGATGGGTGCCGCGATTGCTCACACTCGACCATAAGCGCAATCGTGTGACCACTTCAAAAGAGTGTTTAGCGGTGTTCAGCCGTAATCCGGAAGAATTTTTGCGCCGTTTTGTTACTGTGGATGAAACATGGATCCATCACAACACGCCAGAGATCAAGAAACAATCGAAACAGTGGGTTGCTCAGGGTGAACGTGGACCAAAGAAGGCGAAACAAAGTCTGTCAGCCAACAAGGTCATGACCACAGTTTTTTGGAATGTACGCGGTGTTATTCACATCGATTACCTCAAGAAAGGTAAAACGATCACCAGCGAATATTATTCAAAGCTTTTGAACAGATTCGACGTTGATTTGAAGCAAAAACGGCCGCATTTGGCGAAGAAGAAAGTGTTGTTCCATCAAGACAATGCATATTTAGCCCCCTGCGACTTTTTTCTGTTTCCAAATCTAAAGAAATGGCTGGGCGGTAAGAAATTTGAGTCGAATGAAGAAGTCATTACCGAAACAAACGCGTATTTTGAGAGCTTTGAAAAAACCTATTATTTGGAGGGAATAAAAAAATTAGAAAAACGCTGGACTAAATGTATCGAGCTAAAAGGTGATTATGTAGAAAAATAAAATGTTTATTTGCGAAAAAAAAATTGTTTTATTCAAAAAGTCACTGACTTATCAAACCGCCCTCGTAATTGTTAATAATTGTTACTAAGTGTTATTCGGGACAAGAAAGAATAGTGAAAAAAGAAATTGCAAACACTAAGAACAAAGGTTAGACGGGCTCTCAACAAAAGGTTGAGGACTGAAAGGCCAGAAGATTTGGACCTCTATCGGGAGCTTCAGCACAAATTTAAACAAGCAGTCAGGGAAGCAAAGAGGAACTCCTGAAGGAAATTTTGTGAAGAGACCTCTAGCGTGCCAGCAGCTGCAAGGCTTAAGAAAATCATTGCTAAGGAGTCATGTGTATTTTGTAGTTAATATACAGAGTGTTAGTAAATAAGTGCGACAAACTTCAGGGGGTAATTCTGCATGAAAAAATAATGACAGTTTATTAAATAAACGTATGTCCGCAAATGTTTCGTTTTTAGAGAAACGGGTTATTGTATTAGATAGCTCTTGATAATATATTAAAGAAACGAAAACTATGCGGCGGGATGTTTTATTTTTTTGCATTAAAACGGCGCCCTATACGAAAAAAGGCAGGAAAATTTTTGTCACAAATTTACCGAGAAATTTAAATATGATTTTTAATAAAAAATATCTCAATGGCATACCATTTTATTACCCTTATGCGCTTCAATAATGAACATAAAATTCTTAATTATATGTCAAAAAATGCGCCATAACAACCTCTTTAAACCCACCAAATTTCATTTGCACATCTCGACCGGTTTCAAGGCAATAAATAAATCGTCAGTTTTTAAGAAAAAATTTAACACCCCGTATCTCTGAAACACGTTATTTCAACGGTTTTTTGGTATACTCGATAGAAACGTTGCGGACAAGCACAGGGATGATGTCAGAACGATAAGATTTAGGTTTATTTTGTGGCTAGTATTGATTGTACAACAATAATTTGAAAAGAAAAAAAAAAGCCAAAATCTTATTTTTTTTCATTTTTCCACAAATTTAATGATTTTTCGGATTTGATCAGCTTGCGAACAAATGCTACTTTGGCCTAAGTAATACCCTTGAACCAAGTCCCTCCATCTCGATTTTGGGAGTCACGGTGTCCAATAATATGTCTTGGCATGACCATGTTGCTAACATCGCAAAGTCGGCAAGCCAGAGGCTAGGTTTTTTGTGGAAAGCCAGAAAGTTTTTTACTCCTGATTAACTGTTGACGACGTACAAGGCTTAAATCCGACCTCTACTGGAGTATTGCTCGCATATTTGGGGTTCAGAACCAAGGCATTCTCTTCGTCTTCTAGATTCCATTCAGAAAAGAGCCATTCGCTTGATAAACAGCTCAACTCTCACAGATATCCTTCATCCTCTAGAACATAGAAGAAGAGTTGCAGACCAGTCATTGCTTTACAAATATTTCCATGGCAGATGATTCAGAGAAATAAGAACTCTTGTACCACCATTGACCACATTCGGCCGAAGAACTCGGCACGCTGATCAGTCTCACCCATTTACTCTCAAGATTGACACTACAAGGACCAATCTTCATTAACAATCCTTCTTTTACAGGGCTGCTACGGAATGGAATCAGTTTTTCCAGAGAACTAAGACCTGCAACTTTTTAAAAAGCGTGTCCAAGATCATTTCCTTTCTATAATCCCTTCCCCTTCTAATAGTCGCATAGTTCGCGGCCCACACAATAGGTCTACCCTTTTTGCGACTATTTTCATAAAAAAAAAATTAAACAGATGAAGAATGAAAATATAAGGCAAAAAACCAAACTGATCATCTGTAAGACCCTCATACTACCAGTCCTTACATACGGATCTGAAACATGGACAATCTCTAAGGCAGACGAAAACCTCCTATTAACCTTTGAGCGTAAGATCCTGAAAAGAATATTAGGCGCGATTTATGAAAATGGTATGTAGAGAAGGTTATACAACTTTGAGCTTTACAACAAATACAAACAGATCTCAGAGGGAAGAGATGTGGTATCGCTTATAAGAGTAGGTAGATTTAGATGGGCAGAACATGTGACAAGAGCGAACGAAATTCGCGCTACAAGATCACAACCGGGTGGAAGTAGAAGTGAAGGCAGGCCAAAGCTAAGGTGGAAGGACGGCGTAGACGAAGATGCCAGAAAAATCAGAGCCGCAAACTGGCAACGGCTAGCAAGAGATAGAGACGACTGGCGGAAAAGACTGAGGAAAGTCGAGACACAACTAGGGCTGTTTATCCATTCTCCCTACGTGTCCGAACCATCTTAGCATTTTTTTAACTATCTTTATTACATCTTTTTTTACACCAAAATGTTGGCATTAAATCAATGTATTAAGAAGAAGTACCTAGCAGTATCAACAACAAATTTATCAACACATACTACTTAGTACTTACCTATACTGTTTCAGCAATAAAATCAAACAGTGCTATCCAATGCAAAATGTAAATAAAAGCTGTGAAAGATACTGATATCTAGAATTTATTCTAAAAAGAATCCGTGCACAAAAACGTAAAAAAAACCGACTTCAAAGACTTATATGGTTTTCTCATGGATGCCATTGTCAGAACTAGACCAAATTAAAATTGGACCACACGGAAAGCACCAGCTTTCAAGTAAAAAAAGAATCATCAAAATCGGTTCACCCAGTCGAAAGTTCTGAGGTAACATACATACATACACGCCTTTTTCCCGTAGGGCTGGACAGAGACCACTTCCTTCCACTTCCGCTACGGTTCTTACACACATCTTTTGCTTCCTCTACTTTCATTAGTGCTCTCATACATGCTCGTCGTTTGTTGGTAGGTACTCTTCAAAACAATGTTGATCTGATCGAGATATGTTCTCCGAGGTCGACCTCTACCGACTTGTCATAAAAAAAATACAGTTGAATTGAAAACCTTCTCCTTTTTTGATGTCGGTCATTCGATTTATTATTACGAAATTAAAGAAAGATTTTTAAAAGCGGCCTTTAACAGTTTAATTTGTTAACTCAAAAGTCCAATTCTAAAATTAAATTAAATTTTTGTTTACGAAGCTTTGGTGAACTTACTATTATTTTTACTGAATACTCTACTTGTAACTTACCTGAAACAAAAACAAAAATTAATTAAAATGAATTATACAATAATTATGTAATAAATTACACAAAGAAATAATAAAAGAACGAATGCTAAATAAATTGTAATAATTTAAATTATTTAACAAATATTGTAACGTATCTAATTACCTATAACTTTATTTTTATTTATTTTTTTCGGACTAATCAAAAAAAATTTATTTATTTTATTTATAAGAAATAATAAAAGAACGAATGCTAAATAAATTGTAATAATTTAAATTATTTAACAAATATTGTAACGTATCTAATTACCTATAACTTTATTTTTATTTATTTTTTTCGGACTAATCAAAAAAAATTTATTTAAAAATAATACCTTCAACCTTTGTTAGTACCTATATCTCTCGGTAGAAAAGGTTACCATATAATTCGTCTTACAAAGGCATAACCCGGAAAGAAATTTTGAAGTTATGATGAGGTCATACGAATATTTAAACTAATTTAATTAAAAAAAATCCGATTTAATATATACAGTGTGGAACAGCCAAATGGACTGATCTAATCGCAAGCGTGATTCGTCTTTTTAAGTCATGTAAATTGAGTGGTTTAGTTTTGTATACAATACTTTTGACATATCCCCACAAAAAGAAGTCTAATGGCGTCAGATCAGGAGATCGTGCTGGCCATTCTATCGATCCGCGCCTCCCTATTCACCGATTTGGAAAATTTTGGTTCAGGTACTGCCGGACATTGATTTGGTAATGGGGCGGTGCTCCATCTTACTGAAACCATAGTATATTGGCAGGAACTTGTGGGTTTGCTGGATCAGGATCAGAAGTTTGTCAAAGTTAGCACGACATTATTTTGGAGCAGTTCTAAATATTTATCTCCATTCAAGTTGCCATTAATGAAAAAGGGACCTACGATATGATTTCCAACAATTATTGCCCAAACATTAACTTTTTTAGGATATTGCGTATGTTTCTCTCTCATCCAGTGAGGATTCTCATTAGACCAATAGCGGCAATTTTGACGATTAACAAGACCGTGAAGTGTAAATATGCTCTCATCAGAAAACAAAACATCTTCTAATTGGATCACATTGTTATCTAACATTTCCATCATTTGTTTACAAAAATACGTTCTCCTGTCGAAATCGTCTTCCATGAGCTCCTGAGTTGGCATCATTTTATAGGAATGCATTTTACTTTCCTTTAATATTCGAAAAATTAATGTGTGGCTAATGTTGAACAGTGAGGCTGCTTTTTGACCAGAATTATGTGGGTTTTCTTGAAACTCAAGCATAAAATCCAATATTTCCGAAACAGTTGAAGATAGGTATGGGACATTGTACGCCCTAGATGTTGAGTAACGTTAGAAGACATTTCTATACCAGATTAGCATGTTGCCAAGACGTTCGCGGCGAACATTTTAAACATCTCTTACATGGAAATTAATGTTTTTTTTGTTTTTTTTTACATTATTTGTGAAATAAAATAATTTTCTTTTTTTAATGTTAATTTTTGTAATACATCTGAAAACACTTAATATTTCCGAAACAGTTGAAGATAGGTATGGGACATTGTACATGAATTAAGTCTAGAATTTTCTGAAGAATCCAAAAATTAAATAATATACAGGGGGTTGTATTTAAAATAAGAAAGTTGGTATTAGCCACTGTCACATGACACACCCTATATAATTATTTTTTTTTGAAAAAAATGCGCATCTAAAAATACAAATCGACGTGTCCAAGCGTTTTTCCCAACACGCTCTCATTTATTCGTTATCGAATTTATTCCATTTGGCTGTTCCACACTGTATGTAACTATGTGAAGCATATGAAAAGTTTAAAGAGAGCCAATTTTAAACAACGATTAAATAACAATGGAAGGGCTGGTATTAAAGGCAAAATAATATGATTGAATAGAGATTTACCGGACCTTTGAAATAAGGTATGACTTGATACCTAATGCCATTTAAAAAAATTTAAGGAGCATCTCCAGTATGGAGGGGCTAAAAAGTGTCCCCCTTAAGTCAAAAGTTTCGGCATTTTATATTACATAATATGCCGCATTTCTGATATATTAAGGGTAAGTTCTTTTTAAATGAACACAGTGTATATTCAGTTCCCACAAATTTGATGAGCAGTGAAAAATAAATATTTCGTGTGAGGTGTAAATTATACTTTTTCTTGGGCTATTTGATAAAAAAAATTTTTAAGTAAATACCTAATAAATTACTACAATAAAATTAACATTTAAAAACTTACTCACTAGAAAGTTTAAATTAAATCTGATCGCTTAAAGTAGGGCAAAATCGAGGCCAAAGAGTCAGTTACTCTCATGCAAAGGATCCCCAAAGAAATTTATGAATCCTGGCAAAACTAATCTGGATAATCGAATATTTTGATCGAATTATTGCAGTGTCGTAGGTCTTTGACAAGTGTAAGAAGTTTAAATTAAATATGATCGCTTAAAGTAGGGCAAAATCGAGGCAAAAGAGCCAGTTACTTTCATGCAAAGGATCCCGGAATAAATTCATAAATCCTGGCGAAACTATCAGAATAATTGAATATTTTAATCAAATTATTGCATTGTCATCGGTCTTTGACAAATGTGCAAAGTTTGAATAAAATCTGATAGCTTAAAGTAAGGCAAAACTTAAAAAAATCTTCTTCTTTTTCTTCTTCCTTTTTGTAAGGCATCTGCCTTGTTTTATAATTCCAGTTTTCATACCAACGTATGGGTGGACGTCCAGGTGGTCTGCTGGATCTTGGAAGACCATTCCTTGCAATCTTCTGCAATTTGTTGTCGTCCATCCGTTCAACATGATCTCTCCATTCGCGACGTTTGTTTCGGAACCATCTAACTATGTCTTGGACATCGCAAAGTTCTCGGATGTTTTCGTTTCTTTTGTGGTCCCTTAGTGTGTAGCCTGATATGAATCTTAGAGACCTCATCTCTGCTGTACGGATAATTCTTTTTGTTGTGGAGTTTTCGGCTCTTGTTTCTACAGCGTAAGTCATAACAGGTCTCACACAGATCTTATATATGCGGACTTTGCTTTCAATGGGCATGTACTTGTTTCGCCATATTATATCTCTAAGGAATCCTAATATTAAAGCTGCTTTGGTTGTTTGAGCCTTTACTTCTTCCTGGAGGTTTCTGCTGCTCGTGATGTTGACGCCGAGATATTTGAAACTCATAACCTGTTCTACTGGTTTATTGTATATAGCCAATTTACATCTTCTGGGCTTTTTTGAGATGGTAAGCACTTTTGATTTTGCAACAGATATCTCCATGTTGTATTTGGCATCTGTCTTTTCGAACTGATAAAGCATTCTCTGTAAGTTGTCTTCATTTTCTGAGACCAGCACGGCATCGTCCGCGTAAAAAATTACTTTTAGTTCTTTGTCCCCTAGTGAGTATCCCTTTCCAACCTTTTTGACTTCCGTTATAAGTTCGTCCATAATCAAGTTGGAGAGGATTGGGTTTAGGCTATCGCCTTGTCTTATTCCAGTTTGCATGGGTAGTCTGCATGTTTTTTTGCCTTCTACTTGTATTTGGGTTAGGTTGTTAGTTTTTAATTTCGCAACAGTGCTTGAAATATCCGGGTGCACGTTTTTATTTTTCAGAAGTTTCACAATCAGTGAGTCTTACGCGGTCAAATCAGATCAGATCTATAAAACACATATATGCTGTTTTGTTGTATTCTATAGTCTTTTTAGCAATTTGCCTGATGCAAAGATGGTTTAAAAATGTCAAAACTAAAAGAGAAAGCACTGATTTAAAAGTATGGTTATTTTAAGGCAATATTAAAAGAAAACGGTGACTTTTAACTCGTAATATACTATAATTGTTCTTAAGTAAAAAGCAAATTTGGTTTGCATTCAAATAAAACAAAAACTGAAAGAGTTGAAAGGGACAGGGGATATCATCCAAATTCATCTTGTCTTTAATCCAGCAATTTAACTGAACTGGTAAGTTATTACCATCTGATTTTAAGCCTTAAGATAAAGTTCTTCGCAAAAGTTTAATTGCCTTAAGTAGGCCAAAACTGAAAGAGAATTATTGATGTCTCTCACGTTACCACGTTAGTAGAATTAAGTGCTTCTTAGCTGAGTTGGTTGATTTTTTTAATCCGCAAACTTTTGCCAGTTTCAGTTTTAGTATAAATCGAACCGAAAGTAAAAAGATGACTCTTATGCAACTCAATATAAACTTTTGTAATAATTATTTAACATCAAAGTATTATCTTTAAGAAACTTTTTTCTTAAATAATTTAGAACTTTATTAAATATACAACCTCGTCAACATTTTAGAAAAACGCCCCCAAAATTTTTAAATGGCATTGGGGGTCGAAAAAGATGTGTTTCAAAAGCTTTTACAATTCTCTATACAATAGTGTTTAAATTTTAAAATTCCCCTCATTACTTATTGAGAAATTGGATTTTAAACGTGAAACATATTTGCGAACAAGTGCAAATGATAAAAATGTCATTTATTCGATATAAGTATGCCAATGGTATAAATTTAGTACCTACGGTAAATCGCCACAATTGCCGCTATTGGTCTAATTCAAACCCAAGAGTTTTTCACGAAGTACATACACAGACCCTGCCTTGACTGATATATTCGAAAATAATCCACAGTATGACGAAGATCATTTTTATTTTCAACTGGACTGTGCTCCTCCGCATTATGCGGCGATTGTTCGTCAGTATTTAGACCAACGTCTTCCACGGCATTGGATTGGGAGAAGAGGCAGCATTGATGGCCTCCACGAGCGCCACATTTATCGCCCCTTGATTTTTTTTGTGGGGACAAATCTTGAGTACGTTGAGTACGAGGCAAGTGGCATCTGTGTCTGGAATTAATCGAACTAGCATCCAAACCATTTTAAAAAAGATTAAACTCCATTCATATAAAACGTTTAATCCTTAAATAAGGATGTTTAAGACCGCCGTTTGCAGTTTAGCTAAATATTGAGTGCGTAAGCGGGGAACGATCCACAGTTCCTTTTTGACATCTGCTTTTTTAATGAATGCAGTTTTTTCTTGCACGGGACATTGTAAGAATGGGCCGAGCAGGTTTTGCTTGTTTGTTTCTGTTTCTCGATCGACAGAGTATAACCTTCGCAACCACTATCGCAGCTCATCGATCATTTGTTGCATTTACCAACATTTTTATCTTCCATGATTTTCTTAAAGATGGTTTCTGAATAAAGATTAAATAGAAGAGGTGATAATATGCAGCCTTGTCTTACGCCTCTACATATGACAGTATCTTCAGTTGTAAAGTCATTTGTTTTTATATGAGCAGATTAATGCCAGTACAGATTCTGTATACAACGGATGTCTTTGTCGACTAAGTCTGCTTTTTTTAATATGTCAATTAGTTTATCATGCCTTACTTTATCAAACGCCTTTTCAAAGTCCACAAAACATACGAAGACATCTTTCTGAACAACTCTGCAGTTTTGTGTGAGCAGCTATGTATGTGCAAGTCTCAACATTTTTAGATATCTCTTTTAAATAGATAAAAAAAATTTACTTAATGTTAAGAACGAGTAAGTCAAATATCAATTTTGCAATATTACAATTACGAAATTTTCAAAGAAGTGACTAAAGATAAAAGCAAGTTAATTGTTTGAATTTAAAATAAAGAAGTGGTTCGTATTCCAGCGTCTTTTCAACGTTCAATCCAACTACAAAGGAATTTTTTGTATAAAATACAAATCATGTTTTATTTTAAATTGCAGATATACTTTCGTTTGCATTACTTTTATGAGCAAAACGGAATCTGGCAAGCCAGTTATCTGTAAAAGTGGTTTATACTGAAAATTCTAAAATGTATTCATTGTTAGACGATAGGAGTATGATAAGTGTAATCAAAATCTCTTTTTCGTTACACAATTTTTTACGAAACTACAAACAAGCAGTTTTGTGAAATCATTAATTATTATAAAAAATTATTTAAAATGATCACTGTATGGAAATGAACAGAAATCACTATTCTGAACAATTAAAAAACCCACAATCATGTCATCATCGAAAGAAGAATCTCACCAAAAATACACTTTTTTGACAAACAAACAAAATTAAATAAGGTCATGTACATTGAATAAGTCTGAATATATATTAGGGTGATATTGGGACACCCTCTCATTTTTTTCACAAAAATTCACAGAATTTTTAATTAACTTTTAGGGGTCGCTACCCTAATTGCTTCAGCAGTGTATGCTCAGTTGAATGACCTGCCACTTTTAAAAGACTTGACAGATTTCAAAGCTATAAATCAAATCTTAGCTGAGAAGGCTTTGGATAAAATTAAAAACCATCTCTGGTACCTCTCTGAAACTTTTGTGGCTCAATACTTTTTTGATGAAAGGGTTGTAGATTGTAGGGTGGGTCGTGAAGGCTATGCTGCCTCTCAAGCACGTCGACCTATCAGATCTTTTGTGCATTACCCTAAATCTATTCGAGGCCCGGGATTCCAAGACTTCGAGCAAAGTTTATCAGTTTTCTGGGGGCTGAGTTTCTGACATCGAACGGCTTTAGGAAGGGCCCTTCCAAAAACTTGAGCCTCTTGAAGTTCTCGCAGCAGCGGCAACTATCACTCTCTGTTTTGCCCATCTTTTTCAGGCGATACCTTAAAAGGCAGTGTCCAGTGAGGAGTCCCGTCACCAGTTTCTAGTCTTTCTTGTTCAACTGGAGAAACTGTTTAGTTTTCATTGGCGAAAGGCTTACTAGCCTTTTCGCTTGTCTTAGTCCTGGCACTTTATCCCAGTGAGATTTCATTTCATCTGTTTTCCAGCGTCGAACTTCTTTTTTCAAGTGGGCTTTGGAAAGTCCACAGGAGGGCTCTGGGCCGGAAAATTGTGTATTTGCCGCTTCTTTGGCAAGGCAATCTGCTTCTTCGTTGCCTTTAACACTCTTATGACCTGGAACCCACATCAGAGTAACCCTATTGTTAGCTGCCAGTTGTCTCAGGGACAGTTTACAGTCCCAAGTCAGCTTAGAATCACAAGTGTATAACTTCAGAGCTTTTAGTGCTTCTTGGCTATCTAATACAACATAGATTTTTGCCCTTCGGGTGTTTGTTTCGATTCACTTCTGGGCACATATCTCTATGGCATGTAATTCTGCTTGAAAGATGGTTGGGGTGTTACCAAGGGGTTTTGAAAGCCTAAAACGCCCTATAACGCATACTTCAACCCTTTCATCCATCTTGGATCCATCAGTGTACCACACTACAGCATCCCTTCCTAGTTTGGTCCGTTCTCTGTGCAAACTTGGTGGTTGTCCTGTGATTCCCAGACAAGCTAGCCGCTGCACTTTCTGCAGCTTGACTTGTGCCGAAATTTGTTGCATTTTTGGCCACCATATCAATGAAACATAGGTGACTCAAAAAAGTACGCCAATGGAAAGTTATGAGTAGTCTTTTAATTTGGGCTCCTGATAATACATCAAATAACTAAGAAACAACAGTGAAATAAAAATATCAAAAGTGATAACAGTGCGAAAGTAATATCCTAGACTTTATTCATTGAAAAATCAAAAGAAGAAACATGGTTATTACAAGAGAAATCCGCGAAGAAATAGAAACTGTAGTGAATCAAGCGGTGAGCAAAATCATAAAAAGCGATTCTCTTATCAGCCAAATAGTAAATAAAGTCACTGAAGCTATAGCAAGAACGATAGACCAGAAACTATCGAAGGTCGAATCCACAGTGGCGGAGATTAAACAGAATCACGTTAAAATGTACGACAATTTCGAGAATAAGTTCAAACTTCTCGAGAAGAGAAGAACTGTTAAAGATGAGAAAACTAAAATGGAAGATAAAATGGACCAAGCAACCAGGTCTTGTAACTTGAGAATATTCAGTCTCAAAGAAAAACCTAATGAAGATACAAGGGAAGAACTCAAAAAAATTCTCAACACAAAAATGTCCTTGAACCTTTCAGACAAGGACATATCTATATGCTACAGGATTGGCAGGAAAGAAGAAAATAAAACAAGAGGTATATTTTTGAAGCTAAATAACCTAGTATGTAAACAAACAATTTATGAGAAGAAAAAGCTGCTCAAAGGAACAGGAATCGTTTTGAGGGAGGACCTAACAGTGATGAGAGTGAGACAACTAAATACAGCTATTGAGAGATTTGGACTCAAAAATGTTTGGACCAGTCACGGAACAATCTATGTTACCAACAACAATTACCTGAATATATTGAATTCAAATGGTTTCCAGTCATACATAAACAAACCTACAAGAGTAACGTTAAATACAAAATCGACAATAGATCATATTTTTATTAAATTGCAAAATAACCTAAAAACTGAACTAGAAATCGAACCTATAATAATTCAAACCGACATGACAGACCACTACGCGCCTTTTGTATACATATCCTTACCTGAAAAGTCAACAGGAAAAATATTTAACGAAATCAGAGTAACAAACACAAATTATGAAAAATTGAACAATCTTTTAAAGGAAGAAAAATGGGAAGATGTTTATCACTCAAATAATTCGCTAATATCATACCAAATATTCATTGATAAACTGAAAACATACATAAACAAATCAACTGAATTTAAAAATATCAAATACATAAAATTAAGAAAAATTAAACCTTGGATCACAATAGGCCTTATCAAATCTATCGAGCACAGAGATCACCTAAAAAAGAATTTAAATAAACATTACTCCAATAACGCAGAAAGGAAATACAAAGAATACAGAAACAAACTCAATACATTAATTAAAAAAACCAAAAATGAATATTATCAGCACAAAATTACAGAAGCGGGAAATCAATGTAAAAAAATATGGAATGTCATAAATGATTTAACAGGTCATAACACAAAATCGAATACACAACTAGAAAACATACCGATAAAGGATGAAAATGGGAGTATAATAAAAAATAATAAAGAGAAAGCAGATATTTTCAATAACTTTTTCACTAACTTGGGTATAAAAATGTCAAATAAACTACCAAAGATGAACCGACAACAAAAAAATCCAGATATTGATAAAATCGACTCCACCATCTTTCTCACACCAGTATCACAGAACGAAATCACCATCCACATTTCGAATCTCAAAAACAAGTGCTCGGCTGGTCCAGATAACCTAAATGTAAAAACTATAAAAAACGTTCATGAATACATTACACCCCCTTTGGTTCATATCATCAATTTATGTTTATCAAGCGGAAAAATTCCACAGCAATGGAAAGAATCAATCATCACTCCTATTTTCAAGTCAGGTAAACGTGACCAACTAAATAACTATAGGCCTATATCCGTTATTAATAATCTAGCAAAAATATTTGAACAAGTGCTTAAAAAAAGATTAATGGATTTTTTCCGCAAATACGATATTATTACAGACAGACAATATGGTTTCATTCAGAATTCAAACACCGAAAATGCAGTGACGGACTTTCTGGAACAAGCAGTCAGGGCTTTGGACGAATCATCAAAATGTGTAGCAGTATTTTTAGACCTCGCCAAAGCCTTTGACACAGTTTCACATGAAATATTACTCAATAAACTAAGCCATTACGGCATTCGTGGTTCACCACTTGATGTTATGTCAAACTACCTAACTGATAGGGTTCAGAGAGTAAAAATTGCAAACGAAATAAGTTCAGACTCAAAAGTAAAAATAGGGGTGCCGCAAGGAACAGTATTGGGTCCAATACTGTTTCTTGTATACATAAACAGTATTGCAAGAATAGCGGGCTTAGAGGGACACCTTATAAGTTATGCTGATGACACAGCCCTCATTTTCACAGGAAAAAAATGGGAAGACGTTAAACGTAGTGCTGAAACAGATCTACAAAAGATTCACATATGGTTGAACTTGAATAAGCTTACATTGAATATTGAGAAGACAAAATTCGTGGTGTTTACGCCAAATATTGTAAAACAACCAGAAAACTTTTCTTTGAAATTAAACTCTATGCACTGCAAAAACAATAACCCATGCTTATGCCCTATGATAGAGAAAGTAACATCAATAAAATACCTCGGAGTTATCATAGACCAACATATAAGATGGACAGACCACATAATGCATGTCAACAAACGCCTAAGAGCCCTGATTCATAATTTCTATACCCTGAGAGACATTTTGACAACTAAAAACCTCCTGATGTTATACACCTCTTTAGCTGAATCAATCTTATCCTACTACATCACAATATGGGGCGGGGCTTTCAATACCACTCTTAATATCTTACAAACAACACAAAACACAATCCTAAAAATTATCTTGAAAAAAAACAAACGTTACTCTACTGATATCATCTACCAGGAAACAAAAATATTGAATATCAAACTACTTTTCGCCCACCAATGTTCAAAAAAAATGTACACAAATCATAAAAATTTCCACCAAATAAAAAATAGAATAACCAGATCAAATGCAAATATGAATCTCAACACACAATTGTTCAAAAAAACCTTAACACAAAGATCTTATTTCTTCTTCGGACCTAAATTTTTCAATGCCATCCCAACCGCTCTAAGAAAAATTTCAAACCAGAAAAAATATAATATTGAAACAAAACAGTATATTTTAAAAAACCCAAAGATAATCTACAATATATTGAAATCAACACCTACTTGACAAAAAAGAAAAAAAAAAAAAAAAAAAAAAAAAACAAAAAAAAAATTATACCTGCCCACCTTCCTGCACCATCTGCTTGACACTGTAAAACCTCTACAAAAAGTATTTTTTGAATTATGAAAACTTTAACAAATATATTTTAAATCTATAATCTACTTACAGACTTAACATGATAAATACAAAATGTACGTTGAACTTATAAAGTCCTCAGATCGAGCATAGAGTAAGACAGGCAAAATTTGCCTAGGCTCATTATGTTCCAACTGGAATCTTATTTTAGATACAATTTATAACACCTGTAATGTACTTTATCAAAAGCAATAAAATTTGATTTGATTTGATTTGACTATTGGTTTAATGATCTTTTGGTATGACCAGTAGATCATTTTTGGTTTCAGAACACTTGGCTTGCCAAAGACCCTGCGGCATGTGCAGCTTGCCGCTATAGCTCTGGAAAGAATGTGGTTGAGTTGAGCTGAGTTCCATTCAGAATCGGGGTTTTAAATTCATACTTTCACCTCCTGATGAATGGAACCAGCACTGTTTTGCTGGAATTGACATTAAGTTCTTCCTTTGCGCACCAGCTTCTGATAGTGTTTAGGGCTACTTGCTACTTGACTAGGTCATCGACGTAACCTTGAGTCGTAAAACCAGAGTCGTGTAGCTTGACTATCAGGTTGTCTACAACCAGTGACCACAGCAAAGGCGATAGAACTCCCCCTTGGGACAACTTTTTTCTACTGTCATTCTCACTGTCTGTCCACCAAGAGTCGCAAAAATGACTCTGCTTTTCAGCATATATTGTATCCATCGAATCAGTGGAACGTTTATATTTTTTTCCTTTAGTAATCTGGTTATGGAGGCATGCGAGGTGTTGAAAAAGCACCCTCTATGTCGATGAAGGCACAAAAAACCAATTTTTTTCTTTCGCGTATGATGAAAGGGTTACCAATGAAACAAAAAGAAAAATGGTGACAGCTCTACAAAATTACGGATCTGATCATCAACCACTGAAGGCAAGTAACAGTTGATCTAGAAGTCGTTCCTTTGAGAAGTCTAGACAATTTTGTTTCAACAACACAATGAATTCTTCTGAACACTTGGTATAGGAATGGAATTCATCAACAGTAATGTAGAAAACTGGGATCAAGGGGAAGCTACAGAAAGAACATGGAAGTTGTAAAGTCCATTAGAGATGTTAATAACATAACCGAACGAGGAGTAGCCCTTATAGAAGAATTTAACAAATTAATTACCATAAACGAGGAGCAAAAACAATTCTTGATTTAAGTGGTTAAAAAATATTTTTTAGTAAAAATATTGAAAACTTTAACATTTAATAATGAAACAATATTAAATGTATCAAGTTTGTGGGTAAAAATGAAATTGTTACTGAATAACGTTGTATTCTATCTGGGACTAAGTGTCTTCATTACAAAACTTAACTATTTAAGGTTACACATTCTTGCCTTCAAAACAATTAAATAGTTCAGCTCATTATTTTTATTTTTAAACTTATCTTTAAAATTCAAAGAGAGATGTTGAGATAAATTTGCTTTAAAACAGTCAAAAAACTTTCTCCCTTACCAACTCTGATTTTGTGGATTTTTTTAAAAGGTTTACAACTTTAAGTCTCTGTAGCGACCCCTAAAATTTTGATAAAAAATTACTAAAGACTTATTTTAAAAAGTAGAACTAAATAAAATATTGAAAAAAATATCTTTACCCTCACAATAGCATCACCCTAATATATATACTAATACTACTAATACTTAATATATATTATACTATATACCACAATCTTTTTCAGTTCAACGCCCAAAAAACACAAAGTGCCACGTTTTCCAAGAAAGTGAATTCCTCAAATCAACCCATCACAATGTCCGGAAATACCCTTGAACCAAGTCCCTCCATCTCGATTTTGGGAGTCACGGTGTTCAATAATATGTCTTGGCATGACCATGTTGCTAACATCGCAAAGTCGGCAAGCCAGAGGCTAGGTTTTCTGTGAAAAGCCAGAAAGTTTTTTACTCCTGATCAACTGTTGACGACGTACAAGGCTCAAATCTGACCTCTACTGGAGTATTGCTCGCACATTTGGGGTTCAGCACCAAGGCATTCTCTTAGTCTTCTAGATTCCATTCAGAAAAGAGCCATTCGCTTGATAAACAGCTCAACTCTCACAGATACCCTTCACCCTCTAGAACATAGAAGAAAAGTTGCAGACCAGTCATTGCTCTACAGATATTTCCATGGCAGATGCTCCAGAGAAATAAAAACTCTTGTACCACCATTGGCCACATTCGGCCGAAGAACTCGGCACGCTGATCAGTCTCACACATTTACTCTCAAGCTTGACACTACAAGGACCAATTTTCATTAAGAATCCTTCTTTTACAGGGCTGCTACGGAATGGAATAAGCTTCCAAAATTAGTTTTTCGAGAGAACTATGACCTGCAACTTTTTAAAAAGCGTGTCCACAATCATTTCCTTTTTATAATCCCTTCCCCTTCTAATAGTCGCAGTGCGGGCCGTCCGCGGCCCACACGATAGGTCTACCCTTTTTTCGACTATTTTCATAAAAAAAAAAAATACTGATATAATGAAGCTTAATTTTTTTTTCTTATATTTCGATTCTAAAGTTTGTTAAGGGGTAACATCGTTTACTGACTGACGCAGCGAGGGAGGCTCGCTAGGTTTTGAAATCATCGAGAAGAGAAGAGCAAGAAAATGCCAATTTGGAAGGTTAACTTTATAGTGCTGGTATCGCTGACTTAAGGTAAAAACCGCCAAAAGTTAATATTTTCAATATTATGTAAGATTTTTGCAGTTTTCAAACTTTAAACGCGTTTTTCTCGAAACTACTATTTTTAACACTCTAACTCTAACTCTAATTTTGATCCGATTGATTTAAAACTTTTACAGAAGCTTTATAACATCATTTTTTTAAGAACTACGTAGGATTTTATTAATAAATTAAAAACTTTTTGTTGTACGACCGATTTTTCATTATTTTTTTATGCGAGAAATTTTTTTTTTTCGAACTTCCGCCATTTTGTTAAAATTTGATATTTTTTGAAACCCCTACGTAATTCTCTAGCTTTTAGTTAATACATTAAGAAAAAACTTAATTTTTAAGTTTCAGATCAATAGCGACGACGAAAAAAGCCTCTCTAAAAAAAAAAAATAAAAATTCCTTTTATGCTTCATATTGTATTGACGCCATTTTTGTATAATAAAGTCATCTAATTAGATTTTGCATCTAATATAAAGTTTTTTGAAAAAAATTTCTAAAAATGACCTTCAAACACCGGGCTCTACAGTGGTGTTAGCCCTTAGGTAAAATAATTCATAAATAAGGATATATTTTGTTCAATAATTTTTTTTATTTATTTCTGAAAACGCTAGGTGTTCGCTACTAGAGGACTTCCCCCTACTTTTGGGAAATGACAAGAATATATACAGTTACGTCAACCGAAAAATTACAATGTTTGCGTTTATTTATGGGCTTAACAAAATTTTCTATGGTTTACCTTGTGCCCCATGTATGTATATATAACTTGCTGAAACGATTTTGCTTTTACATTTTTCTCCTTTTCACATTTTTTCCCGAAATAGGAAGGAAGCATTTATAAAGTGCTATCGAATTTTATATGTACCCCGATATTCCGGATTATTCTATAGATCTATTCCGTGTGAGATGGCACGCTAGTACACACTCTTATGCATAATTTATTTTATGTATTCTGGCAGATCTTGAATTTAAATACATCACATTGACAAGGTATTTTTAATACTGACTGAAAGGGCTGACAACAACGATTTAATTTTAAATTTTAAAGGTACAACTTCGAATTTTGTTTAAACTTAATCCGATTTCATGTTACGATTTTATAAAAGACTGGCCATTGCCGGCGACTTCGTCCGCAGGGACTGTATCTGTCTCTAAACTTCTTTTACTACTTCTACGCTATTTACCATTCTTCTTAGCATTTCAACGTTGGTCACTCGATCTGTCCATGATATTCTTAAGATTTTGCGGTATGTTCAAATTTAAAATGTAGGTAGACAACACCGGTTCAAGCGCAAAGTGGGGTATGGAGTGGGGATAATGGTGGGGGAGGAGTGGAGGAAGTATCTAGAGGAGGAGGGGGGTAGTGGCGGAACGAGGAGTGGGGGAAGAGGCGGGAGGAGGAGTGTGGGAAAGGACATTTTTGACTGTCAAATGTCAAAAATATCACATGTCGAAAATCTTATGTGCCAAAAATTTCATATGTCAAAAATGTCAAAAGTTAAAAATGTCACTTTCCTCACTCCTCCTCCTCCCGCCACTTCCCCCACTCCAAATTTAAGCATACGAACTTTCAGGTCTAAACTACGTAAATTGTGATCGACATTTAAATTTCTGAGACTCTAAGTTCCCGTCATGCAATAAGTGGTTTAAGAATTAATAAATATTTTGTTATGACTCTTGATAGATATAAGTGTTTTTGGTTAATTTTTCTTTGTGGGAAAATAGGACGCTAAAGGACTTCCTGATTTAATAAAAAAAATTAAATCCTCGCACCCGAATTTTTATCTTAAATTCTTTGTTCTAAGAGCACTAACCACCCGCGTGTCTCAGCTGAGATTAGCCGGTAGCTTATCGGGTTATCACCCAATAAGATAGGCTATAACCAACACTGACGACACACTGTCATCCTTAGTGACAAACTAGAAGACCTGCAACATCTACTAAACTGTGTAAACGCAGAATGACAAGAAATGGGGCTCAACATAAATATCAACAAGACAAAATTTATGGTCTTTAGTCGACAACCACATCCCGATGCTTCACTGCAGATTGATTCGAAGAATATAGACAGAGTAACCCGGTTTAAGTATCTTGGATGTTATATCACCGAACATCTTAATCCAGATAGAGAAATAAGATGTAGAATAGAGACAGCCCGAACAACATTCCAAAAAATGAAACCACTATTCTGCAATGATAATCTGAACTTAAAATTACGACAGTGAATGGTAAAATCCTACATATGGTCAGTGTTGCTGTACGGGGCAGAGGTCTGGACCATTAAGGCCGCTACAGTTAATCGGTTAAAAGCGTTTGAGATGTGGTTACACCGGCGAATGCTGAGAATAGCCTGGACAGCTATGCAGACCAACGAAATGGTGCTAAACAGGGCCAACGCAATACGTTTGCTGCTAAACACAGTTAAGTGTAGGAAAATCTCATATCTTGGACATATCTTCAGAGGAGAGCGATACAGAATCCTACAACTGATAAAATGGGAAAAGTGAAAGGACGTAGAGGAGTAGAAAGAAAGCAGGCTTCCTGGCTGAGGAACATCCGTGAATGGACCGGTATACGCAAAATGCAACATTTTCTTGTTAATCAGTGAGACGACGAAAAGTTGGTGGTAGTGGAGGCCTCTCCGAAAATTCCTCTTATGCTTATAGCTATGTATTGACGCCATTTTGTTTTTGAACGCTCTGTAAAAATTAATTTAAGTACTTCAAAACATGTTTAATAGTCATTGTCACGTGCCTATTTTTTCCCTTCTACAGTTCCATTATTAATTGGGTCTCTGATAGTTTTGTATTCCTCAGGTACTCGTAAATAGTTTCGCTTACCGTATTTTGTTGTAATTTAAATATATCATTCGTTGTAAATAGTGTTGCATACCTTGTAGTGATAGGATTCAATTATTAATGGCTGTGACATTTTTTTAATCGATGGAGATGGAGTGGGGGTTTTTGTTATTAGATTTTGCTTTGATTTTTGGCCTCGATTGTCGTGTGTTGTCAGCTATATTATTGTTTGGTTTGCATTTCTGTGTGGATGGGCTGGCTATCAACACGGACGAGTGCGATTATGAGTTTGGAACATAGATTTGCGAAGATTGTTGGTTGACGCGTGTTCCGTGTCATTTCTTGATATCCGGCCTGGGAGTCAGTAGTTTAGAGGAGTCGTTTGGTGTCAGTCTTAGGAGTTGGGTGGTGGTGAGAGTTTTTTGGAACATGCGAATAATCATGTGAACTTACGTTCAGTAACTTCAGAGATGCTCCCGGACAAATAAACATACAGACAGACAGGCAAAAAATTAAAAAATGTTTTTGTTTTGGTAACACGCCAATAATCATGTGAACTTAAAACATACGAATTTATTTTAAAATCACATAAAACATGAGTAATAAAAAACTAAGAAAAAAAAGGAACGGTTTATTGTCATTAGTAGCATTTTAGAGTCATTTCACGTAGATCCATTATATTTTATTTTTATGCACTATTTTTGCAGGAAGAAATGCCGGTTTATGTACCGTTAACGTTACCTTTAACATCAGCTGTGCTCATTGTTAAAACTAACGACAGTCAGCGGAAATGGTATTGTATCTGTATATCTAGGAAATGGATAGATGTGAGATATATACGTTTGACTTGATACAATAATGATTGTTGATATTTGCATGATTACCACGTTTAAACCTGATACAATAATGTTTATTAACAAAAAAGCAAGTCTAACATTTTAAATACAGAATGTTTCAAAAACAATCACGTTAATTGCAAGAACTGAAAACATTTTCAATTAAAAAGCAAGTTGGTTATAAAAATAGAAAGGCCATCAAATTAATTATTTTTTTTTTCAAATTTTCTACAAATAAAATTAAAAATTTAAAGACCACTAAAATATTTAATTCCACAAGAAGAAGGAAAAAAACAACGTGCAGAAATAATGAAAGAATGAGTACTGGAAGAAAAAGGGAGAGGATTAATTATGAGTTATTTAACATGGTCCATATTTGCTCAAAATCGAGAAAAGAAGAAGAAAACAAATTTGTTTTTATATTTAACACAATTACATAATAGCTTTTGATGCATTCGCCTAATCAGTCGCTTAGTAACGATTTCTCAGTGTTTCCGGATAATAAACAAAAAATTATTAACGATTTCAGATACCATGGTTTTGAGATACTATCGTATTGAGTATTTTTTATAACGAAATCTGCAATTCCACCCCTGTACTTAAGAGTAACGATGGACGAATATTGAGTTGAATACATTAAGGGAAAAAGAAATACACTCTTGTGCAAATATTACGTTCGATTAACTTAGAAATTAGAGGACAAACAGACTTGACTACTGGTCGAAGAGCTGGTCGCCCCCTTGACTAAGGTTCTCACCACAAAGCTAACAACTTTTATGTACTTTATTGAATACCCCTGAAGTAGGAAAATCAAATTCTGACAGGATTTGTGTTGTTGCAAAAAACCACTAAATTTTTAAAATTAGTATGACAGAGATTGTGGAAGCGTTAGACAGTATGAAATTGGGTAAGGCTGCAGGGTATAAAAGGAAAAAGGATAAAATGCTGACGTCTAGACAAGGTGTGGAAGCTAGCCTGCTGTACCACCTTTTAAACTTTTTCAGGAGAAGCAGTAGCGTACCAGGAGAATGGTGCAAGACCGTTATCGTTCTGCTTTACAAAATAAAACTGCAAAAAATTATCTGCAATCTGCAAAAACTACCAAGGCATTAGCTCACTCAGCATCGTCGGTAAACTGTGTGCAAAGGTAATGATTAAAGAAGTGATAAATGAAACTGATAAGCAGTTATGGGATGTGCAGGCAGGATTTAGAAGAGGAAGGATGGATCAGGTTTTTTTATTACAAGGTATTGTCGAAAAATTCTTGTCCAGAAGTCAAAATGTCGGCTGCGCTTTAGATTAATTGAAAAGGCCTATGATAAAGTGGTAAAGAATGAATTGTAGTTAACATTGTCTATATTTGCAGTGTGCGGTATTTTGATGCGAGCACTGAAATCACTTAACAAGGATTCCAATGCTTGTGTCAAGATAAACAGAGCTTACAAGGACTGATTTAACATCTAAAAATGTGTAAGACAAGAATTTGTGGCTTCGCCATGGCTGTTTGTTTGACTTATACATAGACGATTGTTTAAACGATTTAAAAGAGAGTGCTTACGTATTAATCGTCAAATGCCTTCATTACGCCGATAATAAGGTCATATTAGCATTATATAAAGAGGAGTTGCCCCAAAAATCAAAGGGATAAAAGTAAATTTAGGCAAGATGAAACGTCTTTGAAAGTAGGTAGGTACCTTGAAAAATCAATCAATGAATTGGTTATTTAAATCATATTGGATTAGTTAACTTTTTTAAATGGGTCAATATTTAGGTCAAAACAAATCTAATTTTTTTTACTACACTTTATCATGATCCTGTCATTATAGATGAAATTAATTTAATTATTGATTTAAATAGTGATGCATGGATCAGGTCTTTTTCTTACGAAGCATAGTCAAAAGTGCTTGGCTTGAAGACAAAAGGTCTGCTGCGCTTTTGTGGACATGTAAAGACATAGTGGTGAGAAATAAATTGTAGTCGACATTGTCTATGTATGGGGTAAGCGGTAGTTTAAAACGAGCGCTAAAATCACTTTATAAGGCTGTTGATGCCAGGATAATTGGAGCTTACATCGAAGAATGTGTTAGACAGGCATATGTTGCTTCGCCACGTTATTATTCGCTCTGTTATTAGACTTCGCCTTGATTATTGGCCTCGATTGTCGTGTGTTGTCAGATATAATATTGTCGGTTTGCTTTTCTGTGTGAATGGGCTGGCAATTAACACGGACGAACGCGATTATAAACTAGGAACTTAGATTTGCAAAGGTTGGCTGACGCGTGTCCCGGGTCATTTTTCTGATATCCGGTCTGGGAGCGAGGAGTGGTTATCATTCGTTTGGTGTCAGTGGTGGAAGTCGGTTGAGAGTTTTTGGAACGATTTGATATTAACACGTGAGCAGAACTTCTACGGTTTTTCTTTCATATCTGGCTGTATTTGGGCCATCTTAATTGGATTAGGAAGATAAACCATTTAATTTTTAACTTGACCATTCTGTCGTGCCTATGTGGTGGATATTTTGGTTATTGGGGTCGAGTTAAAATCACCACGTGTGGGATTTGATGAAGTGAAGCCATCGTGAAGTACCACGTGCCGTTCCATCCACATCGACGATAAATTTCAGTGTTATAAAGACTTGCCTGGTGTTTTTAGCAGAAATTATTATGATAATACTACTTGGTGTTTCGGTTCTTGGATCATCGATGTAACCGTGACGTCCCAGTGAAGTTTTCAATTGGTTACATGGTATTGAATTTAATTTTATCAACTTATCAGTTCTTATGTGCTTGATCTAAGTGTTTTCAATAGTTTAAAAGTAACAAGTTATTTTCATTAAATTTGTACCTGCTCCCAGTGACGTCTCAATGAAGTTTTCAATAGTTTAAAAGTAACAAATTATTTTTCGTTAAATTTGTACCGGCTCCAAGTTGAATCTGAATTTATATATTACTGAATATAATTTATGTGGTCATTGTGAGGGTTTTAAAATATTATTCTTGTTGCAAGTCCATTTATTTTGTATTCCTTTTTTTTTGTGTTAATCTTTTGCTATCAGGAATTCTATATAAAACCAATTATTTTCGAAATTTTAAATATTGTGAACATTTTCTTTTTGTTGTTTTTTTTTAATTCTTTTGTACCTCATTAGGTTTTTATTATTGTCTGAAAGATTGTTATAATTAATTTAAATATTTTAAGAAAAGTGTAATAAATTCGTTTAAACCACTTTACGAAAATACAGAATTTTTTGTAAAAAATCAGAACATCCTTTTTACTTAATTAATATATTGCAGTAATTGTAAATATAGTTTTATTTATCTAGTTCACCATAATTGTTTGTTGTTTATCGCGTGGCTCTGCTGGTGCCTACATGACCTAGGGGTTTCCGGCTTATACCGTCTAAGTCGGTAGCGCGGCTCACTTTTATATTTTTTTCTTCTACCCTCTACGGCTGAGCTCGGGCATAATTTGCCAGTAGAGAGACCACTAGCAAAGTACTCTTTAGAGAACAAAAAAAAGACGTGGCAACTTCTTTGGCGACCTTCACGTTTGTGGGACATAATTAAGTTTTATTCAAATTAATGTGAAACTGGTGATGGTACGTCTTTTATTCATTGTTTATTTTTTTTCGATATCTCGATAAAAAAAACTTCTTTAAATCTAAAATGTTAACTTTCTATAGACAATGCATTTAATGCAAGAAAAAACAAAATAATAAAATTAATAGTTTTTAAACGATTCCTATCAATTGTTGAGTAATGTAGTTTGTAAAAACATAGTATGCGATATAAATTTTTTAAAAGGAAATAAAATAAAACCGCAAAAAAATACAACAATACCTACCTTCACCAAAAAAAAATTCAAATATTCATTTTTATTTAAAATTAAAAAAATTATGAAAAATATTGCCAATAAAAATAAAAAAATTTCGTTTGTATTTTAAATAGGAATTAAATGCCGCAAATATTGTTTCAAATTTGCGTATAAAGAACTACTCGTATTTTTCGGTAATAAAAAACGATACAAAGAGCACAATAAACTTTTATTGCAAGCATATTTTTCTTTTTGGACCGCTGCATAACTTTTTTGGGGAGGCTTTTATCTAGTTTATATGTATGTATGTATATGCGCAAGGATCCTGTAGACTTTGTGGCCTTTATAAGAAACATCTCTTTTAATAAAACCGCAATGTGGCATTTTTTAAACGACATTAAATATTGATAGAAAATGAGGATGTGGCAATTATAATTTCTCTAATATAGTCTAAGCAATAGGGAAAAGTGCGTGCAAAAATTAATATCCAATAAAAAAAATATGAGCTTTCAGGAAATTAAAATTCAGGGTGAGTTTCTATTTCATGCGACTCGATCCTGATTACCGAACATAACATAAAAAATTGGCAAAGTTACGAAATCGGTTTTTTTTTAATAACTAAAAAACTACAGCTCCGATCAAAAAAAGTTAAATAAGAAAATTGTAGGTATTAAAAAGATCTATCTATTAAATAAATTGTAATTTTTCGATATCATTGATACTTTTCGAGTTATATTGGAAAAACCGTGAAAAATCTAGTTTTCTTTAACTCGTTAACTGTAACGTATTCAAACTTGTTACTTACTGTTAAGTGTAGTCTATGACAAACCAAAAAATTGTTTTTTTTAAAAATTGATAAATATTAATTATTTTTCAAAAACATGCTCTCTTAATTTAGCTACTCTTGCTCGGGGGATGATGCTACAGTAACGATTTAGGGCTTATTTTTTTCTGTAAAAGTTGTACTTTCATATTATTATAAAATGGTATTGATTTTTTAATTTTAAGAGTCAAAGATAGACTTTAAAATAATTGTACTATATTTTTACATGTTTTTTTAAAATAAATTTCTTAATTTTGTTTTTATAGAACTGACTTTCATGAAAATAGATTCCTGGCATCATTTTACGCATTTAAAAAAAAATTAAATTCCTACGATTACTAGGAGCCGAGATAATTTTTGTATTTCAAAAAAATCTGTAAAGTGCAGAGAAAGAAGTGAGGATAGGTTAGGTTAGGTATCATGTGAGTGGGGCGTGGTCGCCCCTCCACTGCGACCCTTAGTAGGTCTATTGTGGCTCACCCCTAGAGGTCACAGTTCACCGCACAATCCAGCCTTTCTCACGAAGTTCATGGTTGTATAGGGTGAGATTTTTTTAAAATCGGTAGGTTCTAGGTTGGTGTATCCAAATATGTTGAACCTTATTCTTTCCAGGCCGGGGCATGAACATAGTATATGTTCATCAGTTTCGTCTTTCACGCAGCAGAACCGACAGTCCGTTTGTTGGTTCAGATCTATCTTTATGAGGTGGTATCTTAGACGACAGTGTCCCGTAAGCAGTGCTGTTAGAATACGCAGGTCATTTTTGCTCCATTCTAGGATCTGCTTAGTTGTGTTTCTCGAGGGTTGTAACGGTAAAAACGCCTTCGAGTGAGTTAGCCCTGGTATGTCGGACCAGTACGTGATTATTTTCCTCTCGGCCAAGTCCGAAATAATTGTTTTGGCGGCACTTGTGGTGACTCCAAAAACCGGTTCTGGGATATTAGAAGAACATGTAAAATAGACAACGTAAATGAATGGATACTGGGAGGAAGAGAGAGTGAAACGAATACATAGATCGGATGAATGACGACAGAATGGTCAAAATAACCAAAGAAAAGTCGCCCTTAGGGCGCCGAAGCGTTGGAAGACCCCGCAAAAGATGGAGCGACAACCTTTCTTATAATTGAACGACAGGGGATACGAAGAACAACAAGCAACTTGCTTACATTAAAAAAAAAAGAAGAAAAAGAAGTCATCTTTCCAAGTCTGGTAAGTGTATTTAAAAATTGTGTTTTTTTAGGTAAAATGCACTCAAACTTTAATATTAAAGAAAAGGATTCTTGTTTAAAGTTGACACATTATTTTATTGATGGATTGCTCACAGGACAATCCTTTATTTTAATTAAATGGAACACTCCTTTCTTCCTTCTTATTAGATTTAAATTTATAAATAAGTTATTACTGTCTCTTACAAGAAAGTTAGGTTAGGTTTCATGTGAGTCGGACGTGGTAAAGTCGCCTCTCCACTGCGACCTTGTGGCTCTCTCTCTCTTTCCTTTTATAAGAAGGCAAAATTATATTTTTTGTTGTATTTAAGTGTTTATAAAAATTATTAAAATATATTAAAAATTTTAAAATTAATTTTAAAACATAAATACACACCTTTTTTAACTTTTAAAACTGCACATTAAATGTACATTTAATTAAAATTTTCTAGGACACCCTATAGGTAAAGTTAATAACGTTTTATGAAGGCACATTTGACAAATTAATATTATACCAGGTGATACAAATATTTGAAAAGGGATTATGACAGGGTCCTTTAAAGAGATAAGGATACATGATAATGTGAACAGCTTAGTAAGCATATGTATGGAAGAGTTAGCACACGCTGACCTACGAAAAAACTGTTAAGTATTGTATGAATATTCAATAACACGAGTACAGTACTGCAAAATTGAATAAAATACCTAACATTTTAAAATATACCTTTAGAACTGATGTTATTAACGTTAAAACATGATGATTTACGAACATAGAATCAAAGCAGATATTTTTACACATATTCTATTTTATGCACAGAGTAAATAGACTATTATTCACTAATGTGAGTTAGGTACAGTGCAACAGAAGTAGCTTGGCGGGCGAGAGATCACAAAATCTGCGCACAACGAAAACATTCGAATAACGATCGATCGGCGACGACGAAATTTTCAGTAATCGTGAGTCTCAAGTACAATCGTAGAAAGAAGTTTACGAATGTGAAGTATATTCAGCCGAATATTTGTTATTTTAGAGGCTAGTCGCCCGCCAAGCTACTTTTTTTGCACCTTAGTATCAACCTTCATCGCGATTCCCAAGAAACAGAATGTCAGAAATTGTAATAATCATAAAACCACAAGTTTGATGAGTCATACACTTAAGCTCTTCTTTAAGATAATACACAACCGTTTGAATAAGAAACTAGACACTAAAATCAGCAAAACACAATTCGGATTTTGCAATGGGCTTGACACCAGGGAGGCATTGTTTAGTCTGAATGTACTAACGAAACGCTGCCTCGACGTTAATAAAAATGTGTACACATGCTTCGTAGACTATGAAAAGGCCTTTGACAGGGTTCGACATGATTGGAGAATCAAAAAATTGTGATAAAATTGCAATTACGCCAGTGACGTTGAATTTGGGAGGGATCAAACAGTCACTTGCCCCTGTCGTACGCCTTTGGTAGTAGCCAGAAACGTTCATTTACCATAATTTAGTAGGGTGTATAGTACTTACACTCCCCACTAAATATGACAATATTACTTTAAATTAAATTAAATAAAATAAATAAAATTTTCAAATAAAATACCCTGTAACTCAGACAGAAGACACATTTTATCTGGGGGATTTGGGTTCAATCTTCATATTTTAAGTTCAAAATTCTATATTTATTTCTAAACTATTCGAAACATTATTCCTAAAAAGATTAAACACCAATACTAGAAGAAAAATCACTTATACCAGATCATCAGTTCGGGTTTAGAACTAAACACTCAACAATCGACCAAGTTTACAGAATAACGGATTTTATAGAAAGAACACTAGAAGAAAAGAAAATTTGCTCCGCTATCTTCTTAGATATATTTCAAGCATTTAATAAGGTCTGGAACAAAGGACTGGAATATAAACTCATGAAATTATTACCCATACAGTTTTCAGATATACTTAAATCATATATTTTAGACAGAACATTCCGAATAAGGCAAGAAAATATTTACTCAGATTTAATAGATATAAGTGCTGGGGTGCCACAGGGTAACGTTCTTGGGCCAGTTCTTTATCTTCTTTATACATATGATATCCCAACACCTAATGACACGAAAATAGCAATGTTTGCCGATGACACGGCTGTGTTGACGGTAGGAGAAAAAATTGCTGACATATCAAATAAATTACAAGAAGCGACTAATAAAATCGGTAAATGGACGAAACAACATTGAAGTGTTGCAGATTTTGAACAACCGGGATCAACAGAGACGATTAAAAAGAATGAAGCCCTTTAAATTAGTGCTGTAAAGGGATTAGTGTATAAGAAGTAGTTATCACAACAAACAAATGATTGGTGAGATAAAAGCTAAGAAACACCGGTGGGTGATGTCTTAGATTTAGGTCATTAGTTTTTAAGTACTTTAAAGCAAAATTGCTGGTTGGTCATACTTGACCAGTTGCAGTTTCAATGCAGAAAAAAAAATAGGATTCTATATTTAAAATATTAAAAATTAAAAAAATTAACATAATAAAACTTTAATCTTGGTATTTTAGTATCCAGTTTTAAATTGTTTTTAATATTCAAAATTATTTATCAACAAGTTTTCATCTTTGAATGATTTGCGCTTGACTTTTCTTTGAACTTTTTTCAAAAAATTTACCAAATTTTATGTAATTGTGGTGAGAATTATATTTCTACGATATTCATAAACTGACTGCTGACCAATATTAGTTATTTAATTTAATTTTATTAAATTACGCGTTAAATTAACAAACGCATTTTTATTAGTATTTTCATAGGAAATGTTCGATGCAAATATTGTCATTTCTGTGTCATCATTGGCGAAAATATACATTAAGACACTTTATATTGTCGTAACCATCTGTATCTGTTGTAATCAATCAGAAGCTTTCTCCCTTAGTGTCCCTTATTAAAAACAACCCTCCTGTTTCTTTCTAAAAAAACCACCCGCTTTAAATCGCGATTGCTATCCCCCCGCACACCACGCCTCTGGCGAAATCAACCGTCTGCGACCCCAAATTCGAGGAGGTGGGTAGTTCATGTGCCATAGAGAAAGGGAGAGAGGACATGTCACGAAAGAAAGTTCATTACGTCCCTTATCTCTTTTTTTTCACATGTTCGGCATACTTTGGTTAACACACTACCAACGTCACCGAGAGTTTTGCTTGAATAAACTCAATGGCTAATAAGAGACGTCATCGAAGGGTGGTTTGCGATCGATTTGTTTTATGATGTATTCAATTAGTTTATCTTTTCGGAGGTTGCGTGAACGGTAGATATATTTCGGGGGTAGTTTATCAAATTTTCGTTAGTGGCAAGTGACATGTCAATAACACTGAAGTGGAAATTTATTTACTGGAAAAATATAAAAATGAAGATAATGGCTTGGAGTTCATTTGTTCGTGTTAGAGATTCTGATTTCTAAGTTGTTGGTTACATTTTGACGATAAAACAAACAGTCGCTAAACAAAAGCATTCTTCTTCTTTGGGTGCCCTGTCCTCCTCGGACGTTGGCAATCATCAGCGCTATCTGAACATTGTCTACAGCTCGACGGAACAATGTGGTAGTGCTCACTCCATACCATTGTCTTAAGTTTTTTAGCCAGGATATCTTTCTTTTACCCGGGCCTCTTCGTCCTTCGATCTTTCCTTCTATAATAAGCTTTAAAAGTCGATACTTGTCATTCCTTAAGATGTGACCAAAATACTCCAGTTTGCGCTTTTTTAGTGTAAACAGAACTTGCAGCTGCTTGTCGAGGCGTTAAAGTACCTCGGTGTTACGCACTCTTTCTACCCAGAAGATTCTTAATAGCCTTCTGTACGTCCACATTTCAAAGGCCTCCAATTTTTTGCACATCACATCTGTCAAAGTCCAAGCTTCCATTCCATAAAACAGTATGCTGAACACGTAACAGCAAAGCACGCGCAGAGGCAAGCTTAAATTTCTGCTGCAAAGTACCTTAAGCATCTTCAGGAACGAAGCACGAGCTTGTTCTATTCTGGCACGAATCTCCTGCATGCCGTCCCACTTCTTATTTAGTTGACACCCAAGATATTTAAAAGTTTCTACTTGCTCAATTCGTTGATCGTTAATTGCAAGGTGTCCGTCCACGTTGTTTGATTTGCTAACTGCTAGCCACTTTGTCTTTCTCACGTTCAGGCTAAGTCCGGCCTCCGAGCTTGCAGCTGTCACGCGGCTTACCAGTTCCTGCAGTCCTTCCAGGGAGTCGGCAACAAGAACTGTGTCATACGCATACCTCAGATTGTTGATATTAATCCCATTGGCAGATATCCCCTCGTCACATTCATCCAACGCCTCTTGAAATATCCTGTCGGAATACAAATTGAATAACAGTGGTGATAAAATGCATCCTTGACGATGGCCTCTCGGGATTTTGATCACGTCGGACGCGGTGTTATCGATTCTTATTCGAGCACTTTGGTTCCAGTAAAGGTTGGCTATTATTCTAAGGTCTCGTTGTTCTAGTCCTATTTCTCTAAGAATATTGATCAGTTTTTCGTGCTTAACTTTATCAAAGGCTTTTTCGTAATCGATAAAACATGCGTAAACGGTAAAAGCATAAATTGCAAATTCGTAAAAAAATAAGAACATTATACTCGTTGATTTTCCTCGATGGCACATTAGACGTTATCGCAAAACCAGTCAGAAAATAAATCTTAAAATTTGTAACAGGGGGTTTCCGGCATTGTGTGAGATATACTTGGATCCACCCTGTATGCAAAGAAAGTTTTATGAGTACACGAGCACATCTGGAGATCAGGTATCTAAAGAAAAGGACGGAATACAGGGGCTGGCGGCAGTCTTCATGAATGGACGACAATAAGTAGACGCATTTTTGTTAACGAGAGATATTTTGAATACGCTTTACGATAAATATAGTTTTTAAAGTAGAATACGTTTTTATTATTTCTTACAAGCAGCGGTGGGATTGGGAACATCTTATTATATATTTTTTATGTTATTATTAAAAAAAAAGTATTGATAAAAATAGGAAAACGAAAAAGTCGTAATCGTAGTAGTAGTTTGAGTTCGAGTACTACCTCAAGTTCTTCGAGTTCGGACAGTAGTGGATCATCGTCGATAAACTTAAAACGCGAGGTGAAACGCTTAAAAAAATAACTAAGTAACATTAAAAACAAAACTGTTTGTGAAGTGCGCGTTAGTGATGAGAGTTTGGTGCCAATTTTTGACCCTTTGCGTGATGATATTACGGCCGAAGAGTGGGTCCAGAAGGTTAAAACTTTGGCTAATCGATACAAATGGGATGATCACTCTGTTGTTCGACCGATTTTAAACTGTCTTAGGGAAATGCATGACGTTTGCATTTAGATGAAAACCAGTTGGACAGAAATCAGGAATAGCGTGCTGGACCAGTTTCGTAGGTGTGTTCCATTTGCTAATTTATTAAAAGACGCAGCTTTTTTTTTTATGAAAATAGTCGCAAAAAGGGTAGACCTATCGTGTGGGCCGCGGACGGCCCTCACTGCGACTATTAGAAGGGGAAGGGATTATAGAAAGAAAATGATTGTGGACACGCTTTTTAAAAAGTTGCAGGTCATAGTTCTCTGGAAAAACTGATTTTGGAAGCTTATTTCATTCCGTAGCAGCCCTGTAAAAGAAGGATTCTTGATGAAGATTGGTCCTTGTAGTGTCAATCTTGAGAGTAAATGGGTGAGACTGATCAGCGTGCCGAGTTCTTCGGCCGAATGTGGCCAATGGTGGTACAAGAGTTTTTATTTCTCTGGAGCATCTGCCATGGAAATATCTGTAGAGCAATGACTGGTCTGCAACTCTTCTTCTATGTTCTAGAGGGTGAAGGGTATCTGTGAGAGTTGAGCTGTTTATCAAGCGAATGGCTCTTTTCTGAATGGAATCTAGAAGAAGAAGAGAATGCCTTGGTGCTGAACCCCAAATATGCGAGCAATACTCCAGTAGAGGTCGGATTTGAGCCTTGTACGTCGTCAATAGTTCATCAGGAGTAAAAAACTTTCTGGCTTTCCACAGAAAACCTAGCCTCTGGCTTGCCGACTTTGCGATGTTAGCAACATGGTCATGCCAAGACATATTATTGGACACCGTGACTCCCAAAATCGAGATGAAGGGACTTGGTTTAAGGGTACTTCCGGACATTGTGATGGGATGATTTGAGGAATTCACTTTCTTGGAAAACGTGGCACTTTGTGTTTTTTGGGCGTTGAACTGAACAAGATTGTTGGTTCCGCACTCGACGATTGTTTTAAGATCTCTATTGATGGAATCAACCTGTTCCTGCCTGAGTCTATTTGTATCATTCACCGAAAGTGATCGATAGGATGTTAAATTTGAGACAAGTGTGCTATTGTCTGCGAAACTGTAAATGGGGTTTGTGGTGGTTTTCAAGTGGTCGTTGATGTGTAAAAGAAATAAGGTGGGGGACAGGATGGAACCCTGGGGACCCCGGCATTAGTTTTATACGCATCAGAAGAAATACCGTCAACTGCCACATGTAAGGAGCGATCTTGCATAAAGCTCAAGAGCTAATTACGAAACAAGGTTAAGTCAGAAATTAGATGATTACTGCTTAAAAAAAACATTTTATTGTAACGTTATTGTATTTTTCAGAATGGAGTTGTTACGCTTACATTTAATTTTTTACGGACAGATTTCGTCACAATGGAGTTTTTACGCTTCATACTTGATTTCTTACGGACAGGTATTGTCACATATAGTAATTATTATTTAAGTCTGGATTGTAAAATGATGTTGTTGCGTTTACATTCGATTTCTTGCGGACAGGTGTCACATATGGTGGTTATTGTTTGGGACTGTAAAGTAAAATGAAGTTATCACGCTCACACTTAATTTCTTACGGACAGGTATTGTCACATATAGTAATTATTATTTAAGACTGTAATGCTCACATTTGATTTATTACGGACAAATATTGTCATGTATAAATTATTTATAAGTATAATATATTCCTTTAGGAGCAGATAATTCTATTTTCAGCAGCGATAGGTCCGAGGACAGACCTCTAATGCAGGATGGCCAAGTGTAAGATATATTTGGATCCACCCTGTATGCAAGGAAAGTTTTATGGGTACAAGAGCACATCTTGAGATCAGGTATCTAAAGAAAAGGACGGTATACGGAAGCTGGCGGCAGTCTTCATGAAAGGACGATAAGTAGACGCTTTTTTGTTATCGAGAGATAGTTTGAATACGCTTTACGATAAATATAGTTTTTGAGTAGAATACGTTTTAATTATTTCTAACAATTGATTTATCGAATGAAAATATGCTTTCGGAGACATGCGGTCGTACCGGAAGTTGACGTCAGCTTCGTTATTTTTAATGAAACACCCCGAATATTTTTAACTTTTTGAATTGCTTACTTAATTATAACAAGGTACTATACCCAAATTTAATGGTTTTTGAGATAATATTTATTTTAGTAAAAAAATTGACGTTTCACTCTTATTTAAAAACCCTATTAATTTCGTGATATTTGACAATTAGTCGATTTTATCTATCTATAGTAGGATTACACAAATGTATAGAGTGACTTATATTTTCAACAAGACCTTTGAGGGTCCAAGTGGAAAGGAAATCGACAAGTCATTGGCTTGTGGTTATTATTATATTATTAAAAATAATCTTCAGAATTTTAGAACGAATAAGATGTCATAAAAATTCTTTTTTTATTTTAAAGATGCCCAAGATAAGAAAAACCGGCAATAATATTTATCGAATAAGTTTAATGGTAATTTTAATAAAATTATTAAGATTCCATATATTCTGCTCTTCTTTCACTTCATGTTTGATACATTTTATTCACGACTGTAAGGTTACTTTGTTGACGGCACTACTAAGCAGATTTTTTACGTCATTTAATTTAAAATTAACATTGTTCCTTGCTACTTCATGTTTTATTTAAGCCCATACAAGTTCTATTGGATTAAACTCACAGTGGTAGGGTGACAATCGAAGTACAATTACGTCTCGTTCTCGTGTTATTTCATCTACTACATATTTCATATATTTATCTTTATGACATCGTGCTAAGTTTAGTTATTCGATTTTTAAAATTGGTTCGTTGAATTTAGTATTTTTTTAGCAAGCCAATCTGCTTTGGAAACCTTTTTTTAAAATACTACATAATGTAACTTCCTTTCTAACATTCATATTTTGTTCTCTGGCTCCAAGTCCTTTAAACACATTTCCGATCATGGTTTTTTCTTCGGGTGTTAAATTGTGACGTTTCCTCTTGATAGTCGGTATACTATTAGATACTATTTCCACTCATATTTATTATTTGTCACCAAATTTAATTGAAGCTGTAGTTTATACTTTTAATTATATTGTCACGTGCCTATTTTTTCCCATCTACCGTTTTATTATTAAGTACGTCTCTGATAGTCTGGTGTTCGTAAATAGTTTTGCATACCGTATTTTTGTTTGTTGTATATAGTGTTGCATACTTAGTATGGGTAGGATTTAATTATTAATGGCTGGGACGTGTTTGTTAATTGGAGTGGGAATCTTTGTATTAGATTTCGCCTTGATTTTTTTTGGCCTCGATTGTCGTGTGTTGTCAGCTATATTATTGTTTGGTTTGCTTTTCTGTGTGTATGGGCTGGCTATCAACACGGACGAGTGCGATTATGAGTAGGGACATAGATTTGCAAAGGTTGGCTGACGTGGGTCCCGTGTCATTTTCTGATATCCGGCCTGGGAGTGAGGAGTGATCATCAGTCGCTTGGTGTCAGTGGTGGAAGTCGGTTGAGAGTTTTTGGAACGATTTGATATTAACACGTGAGCAGAACTTCTACGGTTTTTTCCTTCATATCTGGCTGTATTTGGGCCATCTTCATTGGATTTTGAGGAAAAACCATTTAATTTTTAACTTGACCATTCTGTCGTGCCTTTGTGGTGGAGATTTTGGTTATTGGTGTCGAGTTAAAATCACCACGTGTGGGATTTGATGAAGTGAAGCCATCGTGAAGTACCAGGTGCAGTTCCATAATCAATCCGGCCACATGATTAGAGAATTCGTATACCCACAGGTTACAAGTGATTTATTTTAGAATATTTAAACGACGTGATTTGTTTCCGACACCGCTATTAAGTCTTGTTTTAATTTATTAATATGGTACACTGTTGAACACTATTTATTACATTGGATAATATGCCGAGTCTGAACTTTGTTTAAAGTAATATTCTCAATAGTTCTTTGTGTCCAAGTAAAAACGTTTATTCCTAATTATTTGTAAATATCCTACAATATTGCTATTTTGAAGGACAGCCATCGTAAAAAAGAATTATTTTTGAAATAAGCTCGGGTGTTTTAACAGTGTAAATCTTAAAAATACTACGTGGTGTTTCTGTTCTAGGATCATCGATGTAACAGTGGCGTCTTAATGAAGTTTTCAATTGGTTACATAGTATTGAGTTAAATTTTATTAACTTATCAGTTATTATGTGCTTGATCTAAGTGATTTCAATAGATTAAAAGTAACAAATTATTTTTCGTTAAATTTGTACCGGCTCCAAGTTGAATCTGAATTTATATATTTAGTCCATTGAAAAGTTACATTTGGGGTTGCGTTTTTTAGAGGACGCAATTTTATTTTTTTAATGTGTAGGGGGGGTCAGTGTAAAGCTAAAATCAAGTTTGTGGGGTCGCCACCCTTGTCCCACGGCAGCCATCTTGAAAATAGGGGTTGAAATGGTTTTTACGATATATCTCTTAAACTATTTATTTGATAAAAAAAATTTATTAACATTTTTTGTTGCAAATTGAATTCTCTACAACTTTGGTTCAGTAATTTTTTGTCGTAGAACTATAAATAAAAAAGTTATAAGCGAAAATCTTCAGAAATTCGAGAAAAAATTTTGTATGTATTTTTCGATATAACTTTTTTTTTATAAAAAAACGCGCCTCTAGACTCTACCTCGTGGTTGGTGGGGAAAAGAGTCAATAATTAATTATTAATAATTTTGCAAAATTTGTAATTAAAAAAGTTATAATAACAAAATAAAAAAAAAAAACAATAACTGATGACATATTATATACACACGTATAATATAGGTATAGTTAAGAATATTGAAAAATAGTACTCACTTCGGAGCGCTGTAAAACCTTAGCTATTGACTTAATGAAAAAATGATGCAAATAAAAGTTGTTCCTCCAAAAACGAGCTACAAAAATGGTCGGATATCATTTTTTCGTAAAATGATAAAAAAAAGTTATATCGAAAAATATAAATTTTTTTCTCGAATCTCTGAAGATTTTCGCTTATAACTTTTTTATTTATAGTTTTACGACAAAAAATTACTGGACCAAAGTTGTAGAGAATTTAGTTTGCAATAAAAAATTTTAATAAATTTTTTTTATCAAATAAATAGTTTAAGAGATATATCGTAAAAACAATTTCAACCCCTATTTTCAAGATGGCGGCCGTGGGACAAGGGTAGCGACCCCACAAACTTGGTTTTAGCTTTACACTGACCCCCCTACACATCAAAAAAAAATAAAATTGCGTCCTCTAAAAAACGCAAGGTAAGGCCTAAAAAATGTAACATTTCAATGGACTAATTACTGAATATAATTTATGTGGTTATTGTGAGGGTTTTAGAATATTATTCTTGTTGCAAGTCCATTTATTTTGTATTTCTTTTTTTTTGTGTTAATCTTTTGCTATCAGGAATTCTATATAACACCAATTATTTTTGAAATTTTAAATAGTGTGAACATTTCTTATTTTTTGTTGTTTTTAATTCTCTTTTGTACCGCATTAGGTTTTTATTATTGTCTGAAAGATTGTTATAATTAATTTAAATATTATTTTAAGAAAAGTGTATTAAATTCGTTTAATCCACTTTACGAAAATACAGAATTTATTGTAAAAAATCAGAACATCATTTTTACTAAATTAATATATTGCAGTAATTATAAATATAGTTTTATTTATCTAGTTCACCATAATTGTTTGTTGTTTATCGTGTGGCTCTGCTGGTGCCTTACAAGACCTAGGGGTTTCCGACTTGTACCGTCTAAGTCGGTGGCGCGGCTCACTTTTATATTTTTTTTCTTCTACCCTCTACGGCTGAGCTCGGGCATAATTTGCCAGTAGAGATACCACTAGCGGAGTACTCTTTAGAGAACAAAAAAAGACGTGGCAATATCGAAGATCAACGAAGAAAAAGAAACAATGATTATTACAAATTTAAAAACTATGAGTCTCGACGATAAGTACAATATACAATAAAATATACAGTAAAATATACAATAAAAACTAAACGTAAAAACGTCTACCCCTAAAAATAATTCTGGTCTCTCCTTCACGAAACCCTTGCAGCATGTCTATGAAACTTCCTTAGCGATAAAATCCAAGACAAAAATTACCTGTTAAATGGCGCTGTTGTCAATAAGGTAGCTTTAATTTGCGACGTCATTTTTGATCTCGTCTATTATCTACTGTTAGAGAAAGATATAACTACAACCATACAGATACCTTCAAGTGGAATCATACACGCTGACAACGTTTCACTTTACATTGAACCCTTAATTGCTTAGAAACAATGTGAACTGTTTAAAAATAAATCAGTCAAATTAACGAAAATATTTCAACAAAATGAGACCTGTTCGAAAAGTAAATAATAAACAAATAAATAAGTTATTTAAAAAATATATAAAGATAGCGATTTTCTTAATTTTTATAAAACTACCTAAACGTATAGTCTTTAGAGAGTGAGTAAAAGAAGAAGGTTTCTACAAATTTGTAAAAGATTAAACAGTTTTTGTTAGAACCCACTTACTTTTTTATTAACTAATACTGAATCTTTCTCTTTTTGTCGGTATTCAAAAACTTAATAACTGTTAATAACAATTTTTTGGTACAGGGTAAACGTCCAATTTGATTGGCATATAAAATCGCTGTATAATGAGTCAATCTTTACAATTGTGGAATTCATAAACATTTATTACTGTAAGAAACCTTATTGTTATCCCAGAAAAATATTTCTAATTTTGTTTTACGGGGCGAAACGTTATTTTTGAATTATGAAAACAGCTTAAAACTAATTTTTTTAAATAGCGCACATATTTTTTTTCACCCCTTATATTATATAGTAGATTTAGAAAAAATATTCTCAACATAACCCTATACCTAAGTTTAACACTTCGAGATTTTGGGTTAAAATAAATTTAAAGAAAGAATATCTTTTAACTTTTCAAACTACCCTCGTATCACAAGGATTTAAAAAATTTAAAATGAATTTTTTTTTATTTTGTAAAGGTCTAAACCGATTTAATAATCTTTTCTAAGTAATGTAAAAGCAACTATTGCAAAACAATTAGTCCAGTCATCTTAGACCATAGTTTACAAGAATAAAGTCCCAAGTTTTTGGCCATTGTTGGTGTATATTTTAGCAATAAAGAGTTATTGAAAATTAAAAAATGGATATTTTGGGATAATTTTTTTGGAACGCGTGCTATCGAAAAAAGTTTCCAATAAAATGTGTTCATCATAAAGTCCTCTGTAAAGAAGATCCTAAAAAAAAGTGCTAATATTGTTAATTAAGCAGTTAATGGCAAATGAAAATAAAAATTATACATTTCGTTTTTGCAACCGCAATCGGGTGTTAAGGAGCCAACGTGTTTACGTTTGTTCAATTTTCTATTGTTGCAATAAAGATTTTTGCAAAGTTCGAGTTCCTCAGCAATCACTACGTTTCCGTCCAATAAAATTATTCTCTTTATATTTTGGGCGGTAATCAAAATATTTAATTTCTTTTTTAAATTGTTCGTTTTCCAAAAAAACATTAGATGGTCCAAGAATTTTTCAGATATTTTTGCAACTTTGGTCGGAATTGTTATTTGCTTAAAAGCAAAAATCTAAAATCGCCGAAAAACAGTACCTATTTTCAACAAAACTTTTTTTAACAAATTTTCTTGGGGTTTGGCTCCTGCACATAATGTAAGAGTTTTAAACCGATATGTTGATAAAAACCCAATTGCGGTTGCAAAAACGAAATGTAGAATTTTCATTTGCCATTAAACGCTTGATTAACGATGTAAGCACTTTTTTTCTGGACCTTTTTTACAGAAGACGTTATGATGAACACAGTTTTTTCGATAGGACGCGTTCCAAAAAAAATTATCTCAAAAACATCCATTTTAAAATTTTTTATTGCTAAAATATACCCCGGCAACGGCCGAAACAACTAAATGAGAGGTGGGACGGCATGCAGGAGATTCGTGCCAGAATAGAACAAGCTCGTGCTTCGTTCCTGAAGATGCGTAAGGTACTTTGCAGCAGAAATGTAAGCTTGCCTCTGCGCGTCCGAATGCTTTGCTGTTACGAGTTCAGCATACTGTTTTATGGAATGGAACCTTTGACTTTGATAGATGCGATGTGCAAAAAATTGGAGAACTTTGAAATGTGGACGTACAGAAGACTATTAAGAATCTCCTGGGTAGAAAGAGTGCGTAACACCAAGGTACTTCAACGCCTCGGCAAGCAGCTAGAAGTTTACACTAAAAAAGCGCAAACTGGAGTATTTTGGTCACATCTTAAGGAATAACAAGTATCGACTTTTAAAGCTTATTATAAAAGGGAAGATCGAAGGATGAAGAGGCCCGGATAGAAGAAAGATATCCTGGCAAAAAAAGACAATGGTATGGAGTGAGCACTACCACATTGTTTCGCCGAGCTGTAGACAAGGTTCAGATAGCGCTGATGATTGCCAACGTCCAAAGAGGACAGGGCACCTAAAGAAGAAGAATGGCCGAAACCTCGGGGCTATATTTTTGTAGGTCCAAACAACCTATAAAAAATTTGACAGAGGGTGTGCCACTTAAATAGTTCTTATGCTAAGGTGACTGGACTAATAATACAGTTTCAGCAGTAGCAGATTATCTTATTATTATTATTATTATTATTATTATCTTATTATCTTTATAATTGGCCAGTGTTGAGTTGAAGTATTTATTATTAAGAGCGAGATAAAGAGAATAAAATGAATTCTTATATTTAATCAAAAAGTAACAAATTTAAGCATTTTTCAGCTATATTTTGAGCTGGATTCATTCGTTTAAACATTTATATATTTTAAAATGAACGTTCTGAATTACAAGAAAGTATTTTACTTATATCTTACTTTACATTTTAAGTTAGTTATTTCTTTGTTCATTTAACTTAGTAAAAAATAACTACAAAGTTGAACATTTTTAAAAAAATTTATTTTATAAAATTTTGAATATTTTATTGTTGTTATCCCGCATAGAAACTTAATAAATCCTTAATTTATAAGGATTATTTATTTAACGTTAAACTCTGACAAATACTACCAACAACTTTAATAAAAATCAACAAAACATTAACGAAAGTGGAGAATTGACAAGTCAAAAAAAACTTACGCAACTCACTCCCTTTCACAAGATAAAAATTTAGTAATTAATGCCCACATAACTTAAACCATACTAACAATGAAGCCGTAAAGTTTTTATCCTAATCACCTAGTAAATCGAAGTATTATTTCTAGGCAGATATAAATAAAAAGGTTTTTAAATAACATTTAACAACAAATTTTATTTTTAAGATCTTAATCAAGAAGTAAAAAGCCAGCAAAAATAATACGAAGAGACTTTGTTGCTAACTTTTCAATGGCTCTTAATATACCTTTTAATAATATTTTAATTAGCAACAAATTTCTTTAATTATCAAAGTTTAAAATAAAGAAATGTGAAACTGACATGAACAAAAAAAAAATTTTTGTTGGTAAAAATAACCCACATATCTTTAATCGCCATTTTGTTGCTGGCTCTCAGCATACTTTTTATCAATATTCTGATTAGCAACAAATTCAAATTTCTGTATAGTTATCGACCTGATTATAAGTGTAAACTTTCAGGCCCTTTAAATGTGCAAAAGGTGTCCGACAGGGCTGTATATTATCGCCTAGGAATTAACAACCTTAGGTACGCTGACGATACCACGCTAATAGCAGGCGACGAATAGGAAATGGTACAATTATTAAAACGATTAACAGAAGAAAACCGAACGCTGTGATAAGAGATAAATCTAAATAAAACCGAGATAATGATAGTAGACAGAGGAAACAATCTACAACAGTTGCAAAATGGAAACAACTTCGCTGACATCGAAAGAACCAAAAGCCTAACATATTTAGGAGCCATGATAAATAACCAGGGAAACTGCAAACCTGAAATTAGACGACGCATACAAATGGGACGAACAACGATGACTAATCTAAAAATAATATGGGAAGACAGACAAATATTGCGAAACACAAAGATAAAACTTGTACAAACACTAATATTCGCAATATTCATGTATGGTGTAGAAAGCTGGACGATCAAAGAAGCAGACAGGTAAAGAATTGACTCCTTTGACCTCTGGTGCTGGAGAAGACTACTATGCATCCCTTGGACAACACGGAGGACAAATGTATCAGTTATATAAGAAATAGGCATAAAAGATCGACTGTCAACAATATTCCGACGACGAATTTTCCAATACTATGGGCAAATAAACAGAAGACAAGGAGACAACATGGAAAAATTGATGATACAAGGAAAAATAGAACCCAGAGGACAAGGGGTCGCTCTCCCACCAGATGGGTAGACCAGGTAAAGAAAATTACGGGAAGACCCTTACAAACAACCATTAGAGACACAGAGGATAAAACACTTTGGAAGCAGATCATCAACAACACAAATTGAAAATCAAGGAATCACGACCTCTCAGCTTTGAGAGTACGAATGACAAAAAGAGATAAGTGTAAACTTGTCATGGAATCACGACCTCTCAGCTTTGAGAGTACGAATGACAGAGAGAGATAAGTGTAAACTTGTCATGGAATCGCGACCTCTCAGCTTTAAGAGTACGAATGACAGAGAGAAATAAGTGTAAACTTGTCATGAAATCACGACCTCTCAGCTTTGAGAGTACGAATGACAGAGAGAGATAAGTGTAAACTTGTCATGAAATCACGACCTCTCAGCTTTGAGAGTACGAATGACAGAGAGAGATAAGTGTAAACTTGTTATGGAATCACGACCTCTCAGCTTTTAGAGTACGAATGACAAAGAGAGATAATTGTAAATATGTTATGGAATCACAACCTCTCAGCTTTGAGAGTACGAATGACAAAGAGAGATAAGTGTAAACTTGTCATGGAATCACGACCTCTCAGCTTTGAGAGTACGAATGACAAACAGAGATAAGTGTAAACTTGCAATGGAATCACGACCTCTCAGCTTTGAGAGTACGAATGACAGAAAGAGATAAGTGTAAACTTGTTATGGAATCACGACCTCTCAGCTTTGAGAGTACGAATGACAGAAAGAGATAAGTGTAAACTTGTCATGGAATCACGACATCTCAGCTTTGAGAGTACGAATGACAGAAAGAGATAAGTGTTTACTTGTCATGGAATCACGACCTCTCAGTTTTGAGAGTACGAATGACAGAAAGAGATAAGTGTAAACTTGTCATGGAATCACGACCTATCAGCTTTGAGAGTACGAATGACAGAAAGAGATAAGTGTAAACTTGTCATGGAATCACGACCTATTAGCTTTTAGAGTATGACTGACAGAGAGAGAGATAAGTGTAAACTTGATAAAGGCTATTTTTGGCGGTATTTTGATTGGAATACTCGGGGCTATATTCTTGTAGGTCCAAACAAACTATAAAAAAATTAGCCAGAGGGTGCGCCTCCTAAATAGGTCTTATGCTAAGGTGACTGGACTAAATTTACAAATTTAATAACTATTTACAAATTATTTTTGGTAAAAAATAAAACAAAAATAATAAAACAAAATATGAGAACGCGATCTACGTCCAGCAACAATTTGCACATAAAGGTTTGCATTAGTCACCGCGTATCCCTTACACAATAAAACTGATAAATATGTAAATTATTTCCCAGGAGTCGGTAGTCTGGTATACATCACTTCTTCCATTACTGTCTTCTATAAAGCAAATGCTGTGAAACTATTTTATTATCTTATTTTAAAAGTTGATTTTAAATTTATTCTAGTTGTCTTCCACAAAACAAAGAAGTTGAGAGTGAGAAATCTAGACAGTTAGCAGGACCATTACACTAAAGAATTATATAGACATAATTCAAAGTAGTACAAAGACAAAAGTTAATCTTGATCTGTATTCACATGCATATATTGCTCTCTATTGTTCGTGAAAAACATAGGCGTTCTAAAAAGGATGCAAACAATAATTTACCATCAAATCATGGTGGAATTTTTATTTTTTTGACCTAATTTCTACCTAGCAATAAGTAAAATAAAACTTAATTATAGTACTAGTACCTACGGTCTCCCAACCAAACTGCGCCAATGGCTCTTGAGCTTCATGCAAGAACGCTCCTTACATGTGGCAGTTGACGGTATTTCTTCTGATGCGTTTAAAACTAATGCCGGGGTCCCCCAGGGTTCCATCCTGACCCCCACCTTATTTCTTTTACACATCAACGACCTCTTGAAAACCACCACGAACCCCATTTACAGTTTTGCAGACGATAGCACACTTGTCTCAACTTTCACATCCTATCGATCACTTTCGGTGAATGATACAAATAGACTTAGGCAGGAACAGGTTGATTCCATCAATAGAGATCTTGAAGCAATCGTCGAGTGGGGAACCAACAATCTTGTTCAGTTCAACGCCCAAAAAACACAAAGTGCCACGTTTTCCAAGAAAGTAAATTCCTCAAATCATCCCATCACAATGTCCGGAAATACCCTTGAACCAAGTCCCTCCATCTCGATTTTGGGAGTCACGGTGTCCAATAATATGTCTTGGCATGACCATGTTGCTAACATCGCAAAGTCGGCAAGCCAGAGGCTAGGAGGACCAATCTTCATCAAGAATCCTTCTTTTACAGGGCTGCTACGGAATGAAATAAGCTTCCAAAATCAGTTTTTCCAGATAACTATGACCTGCAACTTTTTAAAAAGCGTGTCCAAAATCATTTCATTTCTATAATCCCTTCCTCTTCTAATAGCCGCAGTGCGGGCCGTCCGCGGCCCACACGATAGGTCTACCCTTTTTGCGACTATTTTCATAAAAAAAAAAGAATTATATCTAATCTGTGATAGAATCGGAATCGGACGGAGTAATAAACTACCAGAGGTCGTAATTTCAGGTCTTTTGTCTTTGTCCCTGTGCAAAGTGCACCTGAGACCCCAAGCTTGGATCGCTTGGCAAACGAGCACTTTGTTCGTCTGCCAAGCTGCCAAAGCCCCAGGAGCAACTTGAACAGTTGAACCTGCCACCACCTCCAGTACTCATTGCACCATGCTTTCTCTCAAACCGAAACCCTGAGATCCAAAGGTGGCCGATGAAGTCAGCGCACAAGTACCTAACGCAGTGCAGTACACTATAAAGTTAGACTCTTAATAATTTCAGGTGAGGGTATTTATTATTTTTTACGGGGTACAAAAAAACAACATTATACACATTATTTATTTTATTTTTCTATTTAACATGCATTTTCCCGTTTCTAAGAGTAATTAGCAGGCGTTTTTAACCTCGTCAACATTTTAGAAAAACGCTCAGACCCGTCGATTTTTGATAAAAGCGGGACACTCTCTTCCGGTATTTTTGACTCCACTACTTTCTACACCAAGCGAGGGTAAGAATTACCCCAACATTTTTAAATGGCATTGGGAAAAATAACACGTTAGTTGCTTACTTACTACTTAATTGATTAAATGTTTAAACTGATGACCGCCCGCTTTCATACAATAATAAAGATCGGAGTAATTCAACGGCACTCGTCAATGATTCTTTGACGCAAATCTTCCAACGACTCTGGTTGTGTTTTATATATTTTAATTTTTAGATGTCTCCACAAAAAAATCAAGGGGCAATAAATCTGGCGATCGTGGAGGCCATTCAAATGCTGCCTTTTCTCCCAATCCAATGCCGTGGAAAACGTTGGTCTAAATACTGACAAACAATCTTCGCATAATGCGGAGGAGCACCGTCCTGTTGAAAATAAAAATGATCTTCGTCATATTGTGGATTATTTTCAAATATATCAGTGAAGGCAGGGTCAATAGCGTCTTCCAGTTATTAAAAACACATTTTGCCAGTAAAATTGCATGTTAGAAAAAAAGGACTCACCAGTCGATCATCGCAAATCCCAGGCCATATATTTAATTTCTCCGGTTGCTGTGTATGCACCTCGTGAAAACCTCTTGGGTTTGAATAGGACCAATAGCGGCAATTATGGCGATTTACCGTTCCGTGCATCATATGTCAAAAAGGAACTGTGGATCGTTCCCAGCTCACGCACTTAATATTAAGCAAAACTGCAAACGGCGGTCTTAAACGTCCTCATTAATTTTATGGATTAAACGTTAATTTAGATGAATTTTATTCCTCTTTAAAATTGTTTGGATCCTAGTTCGATTAATCCCAGACACAGATGCCAGCTGCCTCGCACTCAACGTAGAATCAAGATTTTTAGAACAGACAACAAATCGCCACAAAGCAATGCGAAGCAAAAAATAGATACTAAATTTATACCATTGGCGTACTTAACTCGAATGAATAACATTTTTACCGTTCGTGATTGTTTGCAGATAAGTTTCGCATTTAAAATCTAATATCTCAATAAGTAATGGGCGGAAGGCTATTGTAAGAGCTTTTGAAAGACATCTTATTCGACCCCCAATGCCATTTAAAAATGTTGGGGTAATTCTTACCCTCGCTTGGGGTTGAAAATTGTGGAGTCAAAAATACCGGAAAATAAAAAATTAATAAAAAATCTACGGGTCTGACGTGTTATTTAGTATTATTTTGGCAGCTTTTTAACGTTCGTAAGCAACAAAACACATGAACACCTCATAAAGGGTTAAGTGGATGAATATTTTTTATTGTGCCCAGAACATAATTAAAAATAAACTTCGCCCTTTATTTTCAATCTTTATATATTTTGTTATAATTATATTTATTTGTATTTAATTTGGAAATAATAAAGACATTATTATTATTATTAAATTCCCTAAATCTTAGCCCATTCAGGATTAAGAAACTGGTCGGTTATTGTTATATTCTTATAATACTGGTCGGCCCAGCTAAAATTCCTAAATTCACATTTTTAACAGCGGACTCAGTAAAACCATAGATTTTGTTTGAGCTATCTGTGCTGTATCTTTACCATGAAATATTGTTTTATTACTCCGCGATTGCGATTCTAGTATAGTTAATAATTGATTGAGGGCCATCCACATAAATTACGTCATATAAATTTTATGGTTTTTAGCCCCCCCCCTCCCCATCGTCGTTGTCACAGGTGGTCACACTTGTGAACCCCTTTGTATGACGTCACATATTTTTAAATTTTATATTTAGAGGTAATTAAATTAAAATAGCAGTTTTCCTACGACTCAACCCTACATAAGCCTTATAAATATAGATCGATTTTTAAGTTTCGCGTTTTATTATTTCAGATTTTAACATGTGACAACACAAAGCTTTTGACATCCCCGATCCCTTGTTACACAATGTCACATTTCGTTGACCCCCTTTCCAACCCCTAAACGTGTGACGTAATTTATGGATGGCCCCTTGTGTTTCAAATTATATAAAAATTAGCAAGCAGCACAAATTAATATCGATCATATTTTTTAGATCGTCTGCAAATAGTATCAAGTTTGGACCCAAATGCGAACCCTGAGGAACACCAAAAGTGATATTGTGCTGTTTTTAATTAACACCTTTACACTCTACATGCTGGCTGAAACATGAAAATATAATATTTTATAACTACAAGCATAAAATTTAATAATCCGTACTCAAAAACGTAAAAAAACCAATTTCTAAAACTCATATGGTTTTCTCATTGTCAGAACTAGACCAAATTTTCGTATGGTCCCACCACACGGAAAGCACCAGCTTTCAAATGAAAAAAAAATCATCAACATCGGTTCACCCAGTCGAAAGTTCTGAGGTAACAAACATAAAAAAAATACACTGAAATATAGAACCTACTTCTTATTAAAGTCTGTTAAAAACCAAACAGCTTCAAGCTAGGTAAATAAAATGTTACGATTAATCAATAAAAAAGAAGAGCAATTATAAAACACTTCATAGCCAAATTATTTTACTGGCAACAAATGCAGTAATATTAATTTACTAAAAAAGCTTAAAATAATTGAGTTAAATTAAGTAGCCTTCACGTGTTTCATCGACCTAACCCAGGCATTCGATAGGGTACGGTTAACAGACGTCTTGGCCCTACTACAAAAGAGAAGAATTCATCCGAATATAATAAAGACCATCGAAGAATTGAACAAGAACAACTACACATATGTAAGAACTGCAAATAAGCTAAGCAATAAAATACCTATGACAACCGAAATCAGGCAAGGAGATAGCCTAAGCCCAATCCTATTTAATATCATCATGGATGAAATTATAAATGAAGTCAAAGTAACTGGGAGAGAATATCAAATGAGAGATAAAAAAATAATAATCATATGCTACGCGGATGATGCTGTAATCGTATCGGAAGACGAGGACAACCTACAGAGACTCGTACACAAGTTCCAAAAAACAGCTGAAGAATTCAATATGCAAATATCCGTCAAGAAAACAAAATCGCTAACAATATCCAAAGAACCGAGAAGATGTAAACTCGCAATCTATGAGCAGAGTGTAGAACAAGTGATGTCCTTTAAATATTTAGGAGCTAATATAACTAGCACTAGAAATATTAAGGAGGAAGTAAAAGCTCAAACAACAAAGACATCTCTAATCTCAGGATTCTTGAGAGACATAATCTGGAGAAATAAACACATGAGTACCAGAAGTAAGGTCAGAATATATAAGACATGTGTAAGACCGATTATGACATACGCGATAGAGACCAGAGCGAAGAACACGACTACAAAGCGACTTCTTAGATCAACGGAAATGCGAATTCTTAGATCGATAACTGGCTATACCTTACTTGACCATAAAAGAAGCGAAGAGATAAGGGAAATATGTGAAGTCCAAGACATAGTAAGATGGGCAAGAAACCGAAGAAGAGAATGGAGAGACCATGTTAGCAGAATGCCAAACGACCGTCTGGCAAAAATTGTGAGAGAGAAGCGGCCCAACACACCACGCCCAACTGGACGCCCACCAAAAAGATGGTATGATAGCTGGTCTTCATCGTCCCAATTGTTTTTGGGCAACCTTTGAGGCAAACACAGGACGTAGTCCTAACTTAAGAAGAAGAAAAAGAAGCTTAAAATATTTTCTGCATTTCTGCAAATATTTCATAATATTTTAAAACTAAGAACCTGTAAAAAAAACAAAGAGTTTTCTTCGCTTTAAAATGAACCAAAAAAAGAGTTTTTAAAGTTTAATTAAAAATTGAATGAAACGTTACAAATTTCAAACAGGGTTGGTCAACTTTAACACGTTTTTTTTTTGTATAAAAGAAGCAACAAAATCGTATCGTATTTTCCTCACACCTTCAATACATTTTTAATACGATAATAAATTTGAAAAGTTGATGGTTAATAGAGGTTGAAAAAAAATTTAACCGAAAGTTAAACCATAAAATACGTAATAATTTTTAAAGAGGATTTCTACCATCAAATGTGTCACTGAATTATTCATGACATCGCCTATCTTATAATGTATTATATTTGATACCTTTTTAAATTAAATAAAAATTTCAAAAAAAAAAATTGGCAAAAAAGTTATGTATACATAATAGAAGAGAGTTAACTCGTTCACTGTCAAATGACCCATTTATGGGTCATGTCTTATGCTTTCTGCGAGTCCTGTGCCCCTTATTTGGCTCACGTTTGGAATGAATTTTATATTCAATTTTACCAGGGTCTGTGGACGAATTAAAAAATTATATACAGAGACTTGATGGTATAACATGTTAATTTTTTTAAAGCATAGGTTAGATCTACATTTGGGGCAAGAGCTTAGACAAATAACCACTGGTATGCTACAATCTTTCAGGCTGAAGTCTTCGCTATCGAATTGTGTGCAAGAAAGCTGACTAAGAGACCTCTAGTAAACAAAAACATTAGTATAATATAAGACAGCCAGGCTGCTTTAAAAGCACTAAGCTCAAACAAAATAAATTCTAAACTTGTATGGAATTGAGTCCCTGGAGTACCTTAGTGCGAACAACAAAGTGACCCTTGTGTGGGTACCTGGGAATCAGGAAGTGGAGGGAAATGAAAAAGCCGACACCCTTGCAAAACAGGGGGCCGAATCTGCGTTCACTGGACCAGAACCGGTCTTTGGAGTCACTACAATTGCTGCCAAAGCAATGATTTAGGACTGGACGAAGAGGAAAATACCCACGTACTGGTCTGATATACCAAGGTTGACTCACTCGAAGGCGTCCTTACCTAAACCCTCGAGAAACACTGCCACATCTTATTCGTTCTCTATAGAGTACTCTGCCAGCGGTCTCTCTACTGGCAAATTATGCCCGAGCTCAGCCGTAGAGGGTAGAAGAAAAAAAATATATAAAAGTGAGCCGCGCCACCGACTTAGACGGTACAAGCCGGAAACCCCTAGGTCTTATAGGCAATAGCAGAGCCATACGATAAACAACTAAGATTATGGTGAACTAAATAAATAAAATTATAGCTAAAATATATTGGATACTTTACTCCTACAATAAATCAAAGTACACAGTTCAATAATAAAATTATAACAAATATAGTCAAAATTAACAGCCAACAATAAATCAAAGTACACAGTTCAATAATAAACTTATAACAAATATAGTCAAAATAAACAGCTAACAATAAATCAAAAATCCAAAGTTTACGATTTCATAAAATAACCAAAACAAAAGTAAGAGTAACAAACTTTACCAAGTTACCAAAAAAAAAAAAAACGTATACAAGTCAACTTTTTAATACTTAATCAAACGTTCACATAATGGCTGCTAATTTACTCAGGTTTTTACCATTTACATAAAGATTTACATTTTTAAAACCATCGAGCTTATTTAAAAATATTCATTTTTTCAATGGGTGTCCTTCAAAATATCAATATTGTAGGATATTTACAAATAAGTATGAAGAAAAGAAAACATTTTTACTTGGACACAAAGAACTATTGAGAAGATTACTTTAATCAAAGTTCATCCTTGGCATATTATCCAATGCAATAAATAGTTTTCAACAATGTACCATATTAATAAAATAAAACAAAATTTAATCGTGGTGTCAAAAACAAATCACGTCGTTTAAATATTCTAAAATAAATCACTTGTAACCTTTGGGTATACGAATTCACTACTACTGTGGGCGGTTTGATTATGGAACGGCACCTGCTAATTAACAATGGCTTCCCTTAATCAAATCCCGCATGCGGTTATTTTAACTCGACACCAAAATCCAAAATATCAACAACAAAGGTAAGATAGAATGGTCAAGTTAAAAATTAAATGGTTTTACTTCAAAATCCAATTAAGATGGCCCAAATACAGCCAGATATGAAAGTAAAACCGTAGAGGTTCTGCACACTTGCCAATATCACAACGCCCCAAAAACTCTCCCCACACCACTCCCAAGACTGCCACCAAACGACTAGCAAGACTGTCACCACGCGACTGACTGCTTCCCAGGCCGGATATCAAGAAAAATGTCACGGAACCGACGTCAACCAACCATATTCGCAAATCTATGTTCCACACTCAGAATCGCACTCGTCCGTGTTAATAGCCAGCCCCATCCACACAGAAATGCAAACCAAACAATAATATAACCGACAACACACAACAATCGAGGCCAAAAACCAAAGCAAAATCTAATAACGAAAACCCCCACTCAATCTCCAGCGACCACAGCCATTAACAATCGAATCCTATCACAACACGGTATGCAACACTATTTACAACGAATGATATATTTAAATTACAACAAAATACGGCACGCGACACTATTTACGAGTACCTGAGGAATACAAAACTATCAGAGACACAATTATAATGGAACTGTGGAAGGGAAAAAAGGCACGTTACAACACAACTAAGCAGATCCTAGAATGGAGCAGGAATGACCTGCGAATTCAAACGGGACTGCTTACAGGACACTGTCGCCTAAGATACCACCTCAGAAGGATAGGTCTAAATTAACAAACGGACTGTCGGTTTTGCTGCGTGGAAGACGAAAATGCTGCACTTATACTATGTTCATGCCCCGGCCTAAGAAGAATAAGGTTCAACATATTTAGTTATACCAACCTAAAACCTACCGATTTCAAGAAAATCTCATCCCACCATGAACTTCATGAGAAGGGCTGGATTGCGCGATGAACTGTAACCTCTAGGGGTGAGCCACGATAGACCTACTAAAGGTGATACCGTAATGAACGGCGGTGCCTTCCCCCTATACCGTAAGAACCAGTTGAAACTTTTAAGAAAAAGTGTGAGGTCTTTAATCCTAACTGAGCTGAATTTAAATAAGTCAAAATTCGGTTGCCCTAGTATAGAAAGCCGTTTTTTGCTAAGAGCAGGGCAATGGCAGAGAAGATGTTCTATTGTTTCCTCCTCTTTTTCATCGTGACAGCTTCTACGGAAGTCATGTCGTAGCTCTGCGATTCCCATGCGTCGTGCATGGGATCCACATGCCCAGTGTCTTGTTATGGCCGCGATCGCATTACCAATGGACCCTGTATAGATTTAAAACATCATTAGTTCGACGTAGATCTGGTTTAGGCCAAATCCGTTTTGATGATGTGCCTGGTATGTCCCTGTGTCCGGGTACCCACACAATGTGAACTCTAAACTTAGCTGCTAGCTAATTCAGGGCGGCTCAGCATTGCACCACTGTCCTAGAGATCAAGTAGACTGATTTGATAGCAGCCTGGCTGTCGCAAAGAATAGATCTTGCTGAACTTTTGCTTATTGCGGAGTATCCAGACAGCGGAATGGTAATGGTTGTCATTTTGGCTTCATACACACTGCAGTAATCAAGCAAACGAAACGACAGGCTAAGTGAGGGGTCTTCTGAAAAGACACCGCAACCTACTCTTCCCTCTAGTTTAGAGCCGTCCGTATAAAATACTGCGGCCTGAGGTTTAACTAGATTCTCAGCCCAATCATCTCTGGATAGGATTTCCAGGGATAGGTCGCCTTCGAACATGGGGGTAGGTTTAGTATAGTCAGTTTTTTTTGTGCACAGGTCGTATGCTCCTAGAGTGACCATAGTGCGTTTCGGTCCATGGGGATACAGCATTGAGTCTGAGAGCCGGATTCTTTCCCATACAGATCTACTGGTAGTAGATGCAGAATCGTTTCACAAGCTTTTGTTGTGGTGGTCCGTAGACAGCCTATGATCAGCAGACCTGCCAATCTCTGAACTTTTCCTACCTTTGTATGGTTGACTCCCTTCTCCAGGGCTGGCCACCATACTAACGATCCATACATTAGAATCGGTCTTAGTACCGTAATATAAAGCCACTGAACAACATGGGGCTACTTTTATTGTTAAATGATTTACGGTACAAAGTTTCAGGTGAAGTTTTTAATTAATTTTCATCACTTTCAAAACTAACGTTTTACTGTACGCTTTTTTGTATAAATATTCATCCGCTATTTTAATTAATTATTATTTATAAATAAACACATTTTATCAAGTGGGGGATAAAATGTAACACCATAAATATCAAATAAATAATATCATAGATGGACTTTTAAAACACGTAAGGCATTTTATTATCGTTATAAAATATCCAAGAAGCTTTTTAAAACGTATTAAAATATTTTTAACTACCTTTTAAAGAAAGTTCATAAAACAAGAGTAACAATTTTATGCGCATTTTTATTTCCATTTAAACATGGCTATTTATTGTTAAATACCCACACTGTTGATCAATTTTATTGCAATATTATTCAAGTTGTGAAAAGTAATTATTTTTAAGCAAATTTTTGTAATCACGGTGCGATGGCTAGCTAATGCAAAAGGTCTAAAAATAAATGAAATCTTGCGTACTGTTCAACCTTTACAAATGATAATTTTCTTTATATTAGATTAAATACAATATGTAATTACATAAATATAAATTAAAAATAATTTTTAAAAATATATTAAAAAAGTTTGGCCATAATTCTTTATGGTATCATTTTATTAGTTTTGATTCTTAATTACACTCAACTACAATGACTAGGGATATTTCAGTTTTTGGCTTAAATTTTTTTATAATGTATTTAAAGGTCAATTATTTGCTGTTTTTAAGAATACCACCACCTACTTTATTACCATTTTGGGCTGGTTAAAAAAAATTTAAAATTTTTTACTACTTGTTTTTTCCCACGAAATAACAAAACATTCTTCCGTCGATATATTTTTTCTTGTAATTAAAAGAAAACTTGGCTTTTAAACTTTATGCGTGCAGAAAAGTATAGTGTGTTACCATGCAGCGACATCATGAAGAATTGAGAAGTACGACTTTTGTGAGCAGATCAACATTCTTTATGGCTAAATTGAAAAACTGTTTTGCATTAATGAATTTTGGTTAGGAATCTATTTCGACTCCAGAAGTGTTCGCTTATGACGAGAATCTCAAATACAAGTGAAAGTAAAGGAAGCAAAAGATGTGTGTAAGAACCGTAGCAAATGGAAGGAAGTGGTCTCTGCCTACCCCTACGGGAAAAAGACGTGACTATTATGTATGTATGTATGTAAACACAAGTCTTTATGTTCACAAAACTAAACTTTAACTTAAACTTCTTAACTTTTTGCGGCACCACGGTCATTAAGTTTTCCTGATTCTTCACAAATATTCTATTTACCATCGCAGGTCTTCAACTGCCGCCCAGGCCTAAAAATCATTCGCTAATATGTCGCGCTTGTGGACGATACGCCGCATCGTGCCCTTAGGTCAGATAATGGCTCTAGGGACGTAATTGCTGACCACAATCCGTAACAATACATTGGATTACCTGAGTAGTAATGTGAGCTCGTTAAGTCGATACCTCGGTGACTAATCCGATACCGTCGTATATTAGTGAAATGAGCTATATCTGTACCAGAGCTATTGACCGCATTTAAATAGTTATGTTTTATTTTTATTTACTCCGTTAAATGTTCATTCACTCCGCCCATGTCACGTATTTATAAGTATATACACATCATTCTACTGGAGTAATGTTGTATTAGTCTTTTTATTTGAAACAAAAAAAAGGGTTAACATCCGTTGAAAAAAGTCTCTTCCTCTTTAAGAAGAAGTAGGTAGTAATTCGAAACGGTAAAAAGGAAAAAAACAACGAAAATGTCGTTAATGAATACAAAAAAAGCAATTTGGAATGTATATGTATAAATCAAACAGAGGTGGATTTACAAGTAGTTAATTAAGATTTTATTAAAAAGAATAGCAATAATCAATAATAAAAATATGTCTTCTGGAATGGGACTGCATCGTTATAGTAAAATTTTTGATGTTTTTTACAAATTATACTTAACTTCGTCAGAAGAACAATTGAAGCATGATCACTCAATACGTTGACAGTATTTTGTAACACAGAACTAACTCAAACTAAGGTTACTACATGGTAAAATTGCTTAAAGACTCGATTTTGTTGTTAGATTGTTATGCTGAGACAACCGTTGGTCTTATAGGAGGAACATCCATAAACAACCTGCGATATGCCGACGACACTGTTCTGCTAGCATCAACTGCAGAAGAACTTACAGGTCTGATGCAGAAATTAAAAACAGAAATGAGAGCTATGAACTGGAAAACAAGCAAAACTGAGCAAAACAAAAATCATAATCATAGACCGAGGCAACAACACATACAGATGGATATATATATATATATATATATATATATATATATATATATATATATATATACATATATATATATATATATATATATATATATATATATATATATATATATAATATATCACTGGTATTCCCAGTATTACCTTGTAACGTGCCTATTTTTTCCCTTCTACAGTTCCATTATAATTGTGTCTCTGATAGTTTTGTATTCCTCAGGTACTCGTAAATAGTGTCGCGTGCCGTATTTTGTTGTAACTTAAATATATCATTCGTTGTAAATAGTGTTGCATACCTTATTGTGATAGAATTCGATTGTTAATGGCTGTGGCATTTTTGTTGATCGCTGGAGATTGAGTGGGGTGTTTTCGTTATTAGATTTTGCTTTGGTTTTTGGCCTCGATTGTTGTGTGTTGTCGGTTATATTATTGTTTGGTTTGCATTTCTGTGTGGATGGGGCTGGCTATCAACACGGACGAGCGCGATTCTTGGTGTGGAGCATGGACTTGCGAATATTGTTGGTTGACGTCGGTTCCGTGTCATTTTTCTTGATATCCGGCCTGGAAAGTAGGTAGTCGCGTGGTGACAGTCTTGGGAGTGGTGTGGTGAGAGTTTTTGGGGCGTTGTGAGATTAACAAGTGTGCGGAGCCTCTACGGTTTTCTTTTCATATCTGGCTGTATTTGGGCCATCTTAATTGGATTTTAAAGAAAAACCATTTAATTTTTAACTTGACCATTCTATCTTACCTTCGTTGTTGATATTTTGGATTTTGGTGTCGAGTTAAAATAACCGCATGCTGGATTTATTTGAGGGAAGCCATTGTTAATTAGCAGGTGCCGTTCCATAACCCAAACAGGCCACAGGAGTAGTGCATTCGTATCATCCATATCGACGATAAATTGCAGTGTTATAAAGACTTGCTTGGTGTTTTTAGCAGGAACTCCGTATTAAGGTGTTCAAGATTAAAGTTATTCTTTTTTTTTTATTTTTGATCTACAATACACGTTTACCAAAAAGTTACAAGTGAGTTATTTTTGAATATTTAACGACGTGACTTATTTTTGACACCACGATTAAGTTTTGTTTTAATTTATTAATATAATACATTATTAAAAACTATTTATTGCATTAGATAATATGCCAAAACTGAGTACTTTGATTTATTGTTAGCTGCTAATTTTGACTATATTTGTTATAATGTTATTATTGAACTGAGTACTTTGATTTATTGTTGGCTGATAATTTTGACTATATTTGTTATAATGTTATTATTGAACTGAGTACTTTGATTTATTGTTAGCTGTTGATTTTGATTATATTTGTTATAAGTTTATTATTGAACTGAGTACTTTGATTTATTGTTAGCTGTTGATTTTGACTATATTTGTTATAATTTTGTTATTGAGCTGTGTACTTTGATTTATTGTAGGAGTAAAGTATCCAATATATTTTAGCTATAATTTCATTTATTTGGTTCACCATAATCTCAGTTGTTTATCGTGTGGCTCTGCTAGTGCCTATAAGACCTAGGGGTTTCCGGCTTGAACCGTCTAAGTAGGTGGCGCGGCTCACTTTTATATTTTTTTTGTCTTCTACCCTCTACGGCTGAGCTCGGGCATAATTTGCCAGTAGAGAGACCGCTGGCAGAGTACTCTATAGAGAACGAACAAGACGTGGCAACCTTATGGTTCCGAATCATGGACAATTAAAAAACAGCTCACAGAACTAACGTATCTATTAATAAATAAACAAAGGAACCCAGCGACTGTCACAGAGTGTCTTTACTAGAATTCTAAAATTTTTTGGCCGCATTAATAAAAGAGATGATAACAACCTAGAAAAACTAGTGATGCAGGGGTAAATGAAAGGAAAAAGACCAAGAAGAAGATCGCCGATGAGGTGGACCGACACTATTAAGGCACTATCAATAGCACGATAACACAAGAAACAAGAAAATCCGGCAACAGGGAAAGATGGAGGGATATTGTACAAAGAGCGACAGCAAAAAAAAATCATAATCACAACCTCTGTGAGAAGAGAGAACACGAAGAAGAAGTAGTTTTTATCTTAAAATATGATAAACGGTTTTAAATTATGTTTTAATATACAATCTATGTTTTAAAATGCCAACGATGATTGTTTAATTATTAACTCATCAGAGTCAAAATTAATGTTGTCTGGACGAAAAACTTGTGATAACCTCAGTATATCAATTGGTAGTGATCTACTGGAAGTACTTGATGAAGCTAAAAACCTGGGTGTAATTATAGATTTTAATTTAAAATTTGAAACACATGTAAACAACAAATTACGCTGATAGTGTGCGTTTTAACCTGTACAAGACAAAAATACAAAAAGTGCAATTCTTTTAAATCGGTCCTGTATAAGTGTGTGATATAAAACAACGAAATTGTATACATGCACAAACAACTATAACAATAGCGTTTTAACGTACTAAAATAGTTTCTATTTCTGTTTGTTACGACGGCAACAGCAAATGTGTATCTTTTCAAAGAGCTACTTTCTCCGTTAGTGAGATATTACGTTTTATGATTGATGGAATCGCTGCTTGGACAGAGAGTTTATTTCTGATGCTAGTAACGGTTACAGTAGCTTCCAGTGGGTTTATTAATAGAGGCGTATGTCTAAAATTACTCTTTCATGTAGGAAGTAACAGTTGCAATAGGTTTGGGGAGTTTTTTTTAAATCATCAACATTTTATAACTAATTTGTTTGTAAACAACTAATGTCCTACATATATTGTGCAAATTTATAATACATTTATGGTAATCAATTAAATGTTTAAAAAAGTTAACATTACCTTACATGAAAAATTCAAATACGGATGCATTCATCAAAAGTAATTAAATTTTAGGCTGACAAAAACATACATACATACATATAGCCACGCCTTTTCCACAGGGTTTTATTTTTTTTGCAAAAGTGGAGGAAATTCTTTATGGAGAGGTTATGAGTCTGAAAGCTCAATGTCTACCGTGAGACTCCACTGACAACTGTTTCAGGTCTGTAAGACTCCACTGACTGTGTCAGGTCTACTACTCACAAAAAACTCCACTCCTATTTAGGTCCGCCTGGCTATTGCCTCCGGTGACACTTGAGCCTGTCGGCCCATTGTATCTTACCCACGTTATTTTGTATCATTGTACAATGGAGACCCGACCCGCAGACCGCTCGGCAAGGATCCGGAAATCTAAATCTTGAAAAAATATTTGATATTAAATAAGGCAAGGGATGCTATTTTCACGGCCTTATAATGAAAACGCAATGTTGAAAAAATACCAGTGGTAAGTCATTTGCAAGTGCAAGGAAATTACAAAATTTCAAGTTTCTATCTGCACTTAAGTTTCAAGTTTCTATCCTTACTTAAATTTAAGAAAAAAATTAAAAATTTATTTTACTCGCCACCCTTTAGGGTTAATATTTTGGAAGGGGATAGGCTAAGGAAATTTTGTTATAAAAAAGATATTTCATAACTTAAGATGGTCATAACTTTAGTGGTTAATTAATTTTAAATAATGCAACTAGTAAAAAAACAACAAAATTATTCGGTACCTAACCTTTAAAGTAGCCATTAGACCCATTTTTTAAGAACATAACCTTATATATACCAAAATCCCGACATCATGGCTCAATTCTAACCTCAAATTTGGATTCCACCCCTTTTTTCACCCTATATGACTTAGATTGGCAAAAAGTTTTGTTAACTGACTGCAATCAATTACAAAGATCTTCGTGTTTGTCAGCATAGCTTTATGAACAGCAAGAAAGTGTCAAAAAAGGCACGTCTGGCTGTGCATAGAGGAGTGTTGGTTCCTACATGGTTGGTATGGTAGTGAATGTTGGGTTTGGCAGTACCGTAGCAAGTGGTCTCTGCCTACCACTGCGAGAAAAAGGCGTGACTATGTATAAAAAGAGCAAGTAAAGAAAGATCTTAAATTGTTTGGCATTAATAATTACAAAGGAAAAGCGGCCGATAGAAAAGAATGAGCAATATTCTCAAAGGAGGTTCTAGAACCGTTAGAGCACCACATTGATGATAATTGATGATGAGTATGACACAGACAAATTTTTATAACGATAGTCCATTGAAATGTTACATTTTTTAGGCCTTACCTTGCGTTTTTTAGAGGACGCAATTTTATTTTTTTGATGTGTAGGGGGGGTCAGTGTAAAGCTAAAACCAAGTTTGTGGGGTCGCCACCCTTGTCCCACGGCCGCCATCTTGAAAATAGGGCTTGAAATGGTTTTTACGATATATCTCTTAAACTATTTATTTGATAAAAAAAATTTAATTACATTTTTTGTTGCAAATTAAATTCTCTACAACTTTGGTTAAGTAACTTTTTGTCGTAGAACTATAAATAAAAAAGTTATAAGTGAAAATCTTCAGAAATTCGAGAAAAAAAATTATATTTTTCGATATAACTTTCTTTTTTATCACTTTACGAAAAAATAATATCCGACCATTTTTGTAGATCGTTTTTTGAGAAACAACTTTTATTCGCATTATTTTTTCATTAAGTCAATAGCTAAGGCTTTACAGCGCTCCGAAGTGAGTACTATTTTTCAATATTCTTAACTATACCTATATTATACGTGTGTACTAATAATATGTCATCAGTTATTGTTTTTTTATTTTGTTATTATAACTTTTTTAATTAAAAATTTTGCAATATTATTAATAATTAATTATTGACTCTTTTCCCCACCACCCACGAGGTAGAGTCTAGAGGCGCGTTTTTTCTAACGTGTTATCCCCAATAGGCATAATCCACGGTGATTGTCTAAATTAGAACTACTCCGTCCTTAGTCGTTTCGATGGACCAGGCTGCGGCTCAGCATCTGATCGGCTTTCTGAATTAAATACCAGTGGGAGAACTGGAGAAGGAAAAAGTGTTAATGTTGGCGGTTCATCATCATGATAAGAAAAAAAAAGTTATATCGAAAAATACATAAAAAAATTTTTCTCGAATTTCTGAAGATTTTCGCTTATAACTTTTTTATTTATAGTTCTACGACAAAAAATTACTGAACCAAAGTTGTAGAGAATTTAATTTGCAACAAAAAATGTTAATAAATGTTTTTTATCAAATAAATAGTTTAAGAGATATATCGTAAAAACCATTTCAACGCCTATTTTCCAGATGGCGGCCGTGGGACAAGGGTGGCGACCCCACAAACTTGGTTTTAGCTTTACACTGACCCCCCCTACACATCAAAAAAATAAAATTGCGTCCTCTAAAAAACGCAACCCCAAATGTAACTTTTCAATGGACTACGAAAATATATCTTTAATGTCGAATTTATTTTAAGCCTCCTTTAAACAGAAAGTTGGCAAGAGAGGCGGCGGACTATTTTTATTTTATTAATTTTTAAAATTTTAAATTGTGTAAAATCTTCGCAAGCGACAAGAGAGCAATTTTAATTATGTCACCCACCCGCTGTTCAAGCGAAGGGATGTTTGTCTTGATGAAAAACGGTGCCTTAATATGTCGAAGAGATATAGCCAGTGTCGTAATTTTTGAGATTAAGGTTTTAGCACATTATTATTGCTGCTGTCGCAAACAAGAGCTTTAAATTATACCAAATGAGTGAGACAAGGCACTATTATTTATGTTTAGACCACGAAATAACTGGGATCTAACAACTACGAGCTGTGGATTGTGACTTTTCTCATTACTGTCTAAATGATTCCACATCACATGATTTTGGTACGCGGATATGTAACCCAAACAAAACGCATAGGGTACAACAAATAACATATCTTTTATAAGAAATTATTTTGGGTTTTTAAACATTTTTATGTATTTTTGGTTTTATAGTAAGCATCTCCACACTTATTTAGGTTTAAGAAACAATATTCTAGTGCTGCTTTCCATCGCGAGAGGACTAGTTTTATTTTTTTCAATAACAGAGGGACACCTTAAATTTAGGTACTCAATATACATTACATTCTTGCGGTTGGGCCATTTGTAAAGGTACCTATGTCACCTAGATCTTTGATCCTTTGTGAATACTGCTGTGTCTTTAGGGTATCAGAATTCCAGTCCGCTGGTTTTGGCAAACTGCAGGATTTCTGTTGGCTCTGTCTCATTTAGATCACTTGGATCCATAAATAAATAAATTATCATGCGGCCCCAGGTTTGGAACCTATACATGGCTAGCATCGGGCAGCAACATAGAATGTGTATGCTGCTCTCTTTCTCTTCGCCGCATAGTCGGCAGTTTTTTCCAGCCACCAGCTTAGGTTTGTAGAGGTGCGCCCTTAGTGCAATGTGACCAGTGAGCAGGCCAAGCGTGCTGCTTAGCCTACTCCAGAGTGCGTCTGCCCTCTTCTGGAGAGGTTTTTTCATCAGCTGTCTTGATGTTCTGCAGCCAGTATTTGCATTCCACTGAGCGATATGTTCTTGCTTAAGTTTTGTTTTGAAATAATGTTTCGGCAATAATGTTTTGGCAATTGGCAATCCGACCAACTGGCTTCTTGGTTCCACCAGGGTCTTATTTTTTGCCAATTCATCGGCTACCTCGTTGCCATTTATCCCTGTATGCCCAGGAACCCATGTAAGAGTGTCTACATTATTCCGCAACACTTGATTTTGGTGTGCAGATATGTAACCCAAACAAAACGCTTTCTGCGATCTTATATGGGTGACGTATTTTTGGGTTAACAGTGAGCATTTCCACGCTTATTTAGGTTTAAGAAACAATATTGTGGTGCTGCTTTCCATTTTTTAAATCGTTCCAAAGTGGACAACTATTTTTATTTTGTCCAATAACAGAGGGACACCTACAATTTAGGGACTAAATGCAGATTCTATTTAGCAGCAAATCTAATACTTATTTAATAACGAAAATCCATACAAACATGTAAAAATAATAAACAGCTGTAAAGAAACTATCAAACAATGAAGTGTAACTTCTTGCTTAATTTGGTTAATTTATCTTACAATTTTTAAAAAATGACATTCAAAAATTTTTAATAAAATTATTCAATAAAAATACCCCAACTAATTTTTACTGTTTTTGCTGAGCTATTAAGACATTTTACAATAGCACAATATGCAGTAATTTTACCTAAATATAATATTTATAATAACTACGAATTATTTTAACAAAAAATCTGCAAAATAAAAATATCACATTTCTTTCTTCGGGTCGAAGTACTCTGCACAGAAAATAACTTACATAAAAGGCTATTAAAGAAATGTTTTGTATTAAGAATGATACTAACAGTATGAATAAAAAAACTGACCTTAATAATTTGAGTAGTATTTATAATTACATTTTAAAATTAGAATGTTTGTCTTCCAAAATTCCCAAATAGTTAAACGAATCTCAACCAAACCATAATTTTTGAAATTCCCACTTATTTTAGGTTTGTCATACGGTTGGTATGACTCTTGTGTGTCACCCTGACTCTTTTAAAACCAACAAACTGAATTTTAATCGTTTGTACTCACAACCGTTAGCACGTCTCAACAAATATGTTAATTAATTTTCTAGTAATAATTTTGTGTATCATTGATGTTTTTAAATTGATTTTTAACGATTGTCTGTTTTCGTTTTGACGTTGACTAGTTACTTCAAACCTCACGTGTTTAGTAACTATTTCTTAACCTAACTTTTTACAATATTTTACATTTTAACTGTTTTATAGATGTCTTGATAAAGGAAATAAACATTTCCGAAAGCTCGACCAAATAACAAAGAGTATTATTTAAACCAGCCCAGTACTTTGACTGCATCCTCAAGTTTTTAAATCGTTTTCTCTCTCTCTCTCTCTCTCTCTCTATATATATATATATATATATATAACGTAAACAAACTCGCATGAAAACAAGTGTTAGGTGGCGTGTAGCGTGCGGCTAATGTTTGACAGATTGATAGAATATCAAGCTGTGACGCCACGAGAACGTTACTCATTGGGCGAAACTAATTATAATTCTAAACAGGGTGATTGATAAAAAAAAAATAGCAAGCAAATTTAACTGAGACATTTATCAGCATACAAAATTTAAATAGCAATTTTAAAAATACTGTTTCAATTTATTTGTAAATCTATGTTACATATTTCTATTATAAAAGCTACACGTTTACACTGTAATTAAGGTCTTACTTAATTGACAGGTGAAATATTTAAAACATCCCTCGTATAATTTGACAACTAAAACGTTTTCTCGTCTGTCTGCTAGGCGGCCGTAAACATAGTTGTTTTGTCATTTACCTAGCGACAAGTGAGTAGCTTCCGTTTTCAACAAATTGCTTGTACAAACAAAGATAAAAATGAGATACACATCTGTTGTTTTTGAGGGTCGTATGTAGGCCATATTTACAGAACAGCGCTTATAAATATGAATTTTGACGAATAGAATTTGTGCAGCTTTTTAGCTTTTAACACGTCGCTGTTTATCAATGTAAGGTGGAGTCAGGCAGATGCTAACGATGGTTTTTATGCAATTTTTTTTAAGAGGATTAACAATAACAGAGTTAATAAATGTTTTGATAATTATCTTAATTCCTATAAAAGAGACACCTACTTAAAGAAATTTTAAAAATCAGGATATTGTTTTGTATATTTTGTTACTTATATTATCTTTTATCTATATAAATAAAAATAAAAGTTTTTTTAAATGTTTGTCCTCTATGCGTTCCTGTAATTTTCTGCAACCTTTATACAGGGTGGCCGACCGAAAACGAAAAAGAGCCATTTGCAGGAACCTCGTCAATATTTTAGAAAAACGCTCAGACTCGTCGATTTTCGATTAAAGGGGGACATAATTTCCCGGTATTTTTGACTTCACTACTTTCAACCCCAAGCGAAGGTAAGAATTAACCCGAAATTTTTAAATGGCATTGGGAAAAATTAGATGTTAAAATTTCAATTATTTTAGTTGCTTACTTACTACTCTATAAATTAAATGTTCAAACTGATGACCACTCGCTTTCATTTAATAATAAAGATTTCGTTCAAAAAGTTCACGCACATTCCGAAGAATTTCCGGAGTAATTCGACGGCACTCGTCTACGATTCTTTGACGCAAATCTTCCAACGACGCTGATTGTGTTTTATAGATTATATTTTTTAGATGTTCCCACAAAAAGAAATCGAGGGGGAATAAATCTGGCAATCGTGGAGGCCATTTAAGGCTGCTTTTTCTCCCAATTCCATACCGTGAAGAACGTTGGTCCAAATACTGACGAACCGTCCTGTTGAAAATACAAATGATCTTCGTCATACTGTGGATTATTTTCAAATATATATTTAATTTCTCCGGTTGCTGTGTATGCACCTCGGGAAAAAATCTTGGGTTTGAATCGGACCAATAGCGGCAATTATGGCAATTTACCGTCCAGTTATCCATCAATAACCAACCAATAGAGAGAGTGCCACACACCACGTACCTGGGAACACGTATAAACGAGAACTGGGACACAACTCAAGAAATCAAATCACGAATCGCCAAAGCCACAGCCGCCTACAACAAAATGAGCAAACTCTTCAGAAGCCATGACCTTACACTGGAAACAAAAATGAGACTTCTCAGATGTTACATCTTTTCTATCCTCTTGTACGGGACAGAATCTTGGACACTCAATGAAAACACATCCAAGAAAATAGAAGCCTTCGAAATGCGCCTCTACCGAAGAATGCTGAGGATATCATGGACCGAACATATCACTAATGAAGTACTAAGAAGGATGAATAAACAAAAAGAAATTATGAACACCATCAAGATCCGAAAACTGCAATATCTGGGCCACATCATGAAAAACGACTCCAAGTACTCCTTACTCCAGACAATCATCCAGGGAAAAATCGATGGAAGAAGAGGTCCAGGAAGGAGAAGAATATCTTGGCTGCATAACCTTAGAAAGTGGACCGGAAAACATCAGCCGAACTCTTCCGCATTGCCGTAAATAAAGTTAGGCTTGCCATGCTGGTTGCCAACATCCGTAACGGATAGGAACCACAAGAAGAAGAAGACCGTCCCGTGCAGGAAAAAACTAGGTACTAGGTACTAAATTTATACCATTGGCGTACTTAACTCGAATAAATGACATTTTTACCGTTCGTGATTGTTTGCAGAGAAGTTTCACATTTAAAATCCAATTTCTCAATAAGTAATGGGCGGAATTTTAAAATAATAAAGACTATTGTATAAAGAGTTGTAAGAGCTTTTGAAAGACATCTTATTTGACCTCCAATGCCATTTAAAAATTTTAGTTTGCGGTCGAAAGAAGTGGAGTCAAAAATACCGGAAAAGAGTGTCCCCCTTTAATCAAAAATTGAAAAATTACTACAGTCCGACTATTGTAACACAATTATTTTCAAAAAATACCCTGTTAACAAATGCAATTTAAACTACCGCTAAATACTAAACTGCATATTGTTCAACTGCTCGTCAAATAAAAACTGTCTCTTCCAAATTCCGACCAGTGTTAAATCATCTTCTGGACATTCCTGGACGTTTGATTCCTTCGAGCTTCAAATAATCTGGGTGCTTCTAAATTTTATCGATAGTTTTCCCAAAGGTTATGATCCGCCTACCCATAGACGCATAAAAATAGACAGAGCCGGCTAAGCCCATTCTCGTAACAAAATTATTTTTTTAAATTTTAACAATTTAAATACCTACTACAATAAGAGATTCGTGTGTACTGAAAATTTTTGAAATGTTCTACATACATACATATAGTCACGCCTTTTTCCTGTAGGAGTAGGCAGAGATCACTTCCTTTCACTTGCTACGGTTTCTACACACATCTTTTGCTTCGTCTACTTTTAACAGTCCTCTCATAAATGCTCGTAGGTTGTTGGTACTCTTGACCTGGCCTTTCTTTAAAACAATGTTGATCTAATCGAGATATGTTCACCGAGGTCGACCTTTACCGACTTGTTCATTCACACTCGCCTTATAAATTTGTTTCGTCAATCTTCCCTCATCCATCCTTTCTACGTGTCCAAACCATCTAAGCATTCCTTTATCTATCTTTGTAACCACATATTCTTTTACATCACAGCGTTCTCGTAACTCACCATTTTTTATTTTATCCAACCGAGTCACTCATCTCCGCAGCATTAATCCTATTTTCATGCTTCTTCTGCCAAACCCAACATTTACTATCATACATAAGTGTAGGAACCAACACGCGCAGTAGACTTTTTGACTTATAGCCAAGAATTTTTTGACTATACCTCGTAATGAAAAGACCTGATCCATACATATTCTTCCTCTTCTAAATCCTGTTTTCATCTTCTCAGTTTCAGTTGTTACTTTTTTAATCAATATCTTTCCATACAGTTTGCCGACTATGCTAAGTAAACTAATACCTCGGTAGTTCTTACAGTCCTGCTGCGAACCTTTTCCATTGTAAAGCGGCACGATAACGGCCTTGCATCAGTCGTCTGGTACGCTACCACTCCTCCAACAAAGGTTAAAAAGGCGGTACAGCAGACTAGCTACCACGCTTTGTCCAGCCTTCGGCATTTTAACTGTTATCCTGTCGTACCCAGCAGCTTTACCAAATTTTATACTGTTCAACACTTCCACAATTTCTGTCGTACTAATTTCACTTTCGTTGCAACTTTCACTTATGTCTCCAAATGGGGCCTGTACTTGTGTTTACTCCTTTTCAAATAAACTTTCAAAGTATTCCATACATCTCTTTAAAACGCATGAAATGTTCTATGACAATATATAAGAACGTGTATGGGCCGCGGTGAGTTAGTTAAATTGATGACACTTTGTTTATTGATAAATAGTAGTTTATAAATAGTAAATTTAAAAATAAAGAGAAATAGTTATAAGTGGGAAATTATTGAAAGTAAGTTAAAATTAATTTATTGAAGTAAATTTTAATTTGTGAGCTATAAATAAAAATTGTTATTTTTAAGTTATTAAACAACCCATAGACATAACAGTATGGTTTATTTTTTAATATTTTTTTTACTTCAAATTGGTAATTGCTAAATTTTTCATTAAGGGAAAGATTAGTCCTTAAATATTTTAAGCGAACTTTTTGTAAAAACTTGCAAAACTCATTAATGACAAAGCAATTAAAAAGAATGTTTGCAAAGTTTGTAAGAAAAAATGGGATGATTCAACTTAGTTGTATTTCTGTACTGTTGGAAGCTTAGGACATAAAAACAATATAAAGAAAAGTCATTAGCTCAGCAAGAAATCAGATAAAGAACAAACAAGTGAACAAGAGAATATCTTAAAAAAACTCAATCGACTAATGAAGAATTACTTAATGATCAAGTATCTTTATCCTATTTTAAAAAATTTAAGAACTTCTTTAGAATAAATATTCCTTTTTAATTAAAATTTTACTTTTCAAACGCCAAAGTACTCCTAAAGCAATAAAACATACATAAAGTCACGCCTGTTTCCCGTAGGGGTAGGCAGAAACCACTTCCTTTTACTTCCGCTACGGTTCTTACACACATCTTTTGCTTCCTCTACTTTCATCAGTGCTCTCATACATGCTCGTCGGTTGTTGGTACTTTTTACCTGGCCTTTCTTCAAAACAATGTTGATCTGATCGAGATATGTTCGTGTACAAACCATCTAAGCATTCTATTATCTTACTCTTCTTTACTTTATCCAACCGAGTCACTCCAGCTATACTTCTCAGACTACTCATCTTCGCAGTATTAATCCTATTTTTATGCTTCTTCTGCCAAACCCAAAATTCACTACCATACATAAATGTAGGAACCAACACTTCTCTATGCATAGCCAGACGTGCCTTTTTTACAGTTTATGGCTGTTTATAAATCTATCAGTGCCCCATTTATTTGTTTTCCTGCCAACACCCTTCGCTCAATGTCACTGTCATACTTTCCATCTCTTGTAAACTTTGAACCGAAACTAAAATAAAAATAGTGACCCCTTAGAGTTAAGCTGTAGGACCCATGTTTGGTGAGGATTTTTTTTATGTCAAATAGAAACGCTTGAGAGGGTAGGTTAGGTAAGGTATCATGTGAGTAGGGCGGGGTCACTCCTCCACTGCGATCCTTAGTAGGTCTATTGTGGCTCACCCCTAGAGGCTACAGTCCACCGCACAATCCAGCTCTTTTTACGAAGTTTATGGTTGTATAGGGGAATAATTTTTTGAAATCGTTAGGTTTTAGGTTGGTGTAATCAAAAATGTTGAACCTGATTCTTCCTAGGCCGGGCAATGAACATAGTATACGTTCAGCAGTTTTGTCTTCCACGCAGTAAAACTGACAGTCCGTTTGTTGGTTCAGACCTATCTTTTTGAGGTGTTATTTTAGACGACAGTGTCCTGTAAGCAGTCCCGTTAGAATACGCAGGTCATTTCTGCTCCATTCTAGGATCTGCTTAATTGTGTTTCTCGAGGGTTTAGGTAGAAACGCCTTCGAGTGAGTTAACCCTGGTATATCGGACCAGTACGTGAGTATTTTCCTCTCCGCCCAGTCCAAAATAATTGTTTTGGCGGCACTTGTGGTGACTCCAAAAACCGGTTATGGTCCAGTGAACGCGGATTCGGCCCCCTGTTTTGCAAGGGTGTCGGATTTTTCGTTTCACCCCACTCCTTGGTGCCCAGGTACCCACAGTAGGGTCACCCTGTTGTTCGCACCAAGGTACTCTAAGAATTTGTTGCAATTCCATACAAGTTTAGCTCAGTGCTTTTAAAGCAGCCTGGCTGTCTGATATTATACTTATGTTTTTGTTTGCTAGAGGTCTATTGGTCAACTCTCTTGCACACAATTTGATAGCGAAGACTTCAGCCTGAAAGATTGTAGCATACCTGCCAAGACTGGTAGATATTTCAATCTGTGGTTTCCTGCTAAAAACACCGGCCCCAACTCCATCAGGGGTTTGAGAGGGTAAGAGTTAAAAAAAATAAAATTTTTTTTGAAGCACCCTGATATGTACACACTGTATTCGTATACTTTTGGTTACTTGTAAATGTTTAACATTTTCTAGGATGCTCTATTTTGAACTGAATAGCGGTAACGACAATATTTAGCTAATCCATCAAAGCGTCGACACGTCAAAAGTTAACTTTAATCCGTAACAGAATATCAACCTACCTAAAATACAAACAATCTGTACAAAATAGTTAATGCTGCGTTTCAAAAATTAATGGACAACTCGTAAACGACATAAGGATCGTTAATTAATGGCTATCATGTCAGAAGTTCAACGTTCATTCTATTTTAAGCTACGATAATGTTTTCTTATTGTGTAAATTTTACGCAAAAGTGATTAGCGACTCGTATTACCGAAATAGAATATATTATTAAGGCCTAACACAAGATAATATGAATTTAATTTCAGACCTGTACTCGAGAATATTAGGTTAAAAAGTCTGTTTAGGTATTCTTTTTATAACCTTAGTGACAAATTGTTGCAACAATGTTCTTTTAAAATTGGTAAATTTTTGTCAACACGATGACACAGGCCTATGAAAAAGGGAAGAGTAATAAAGTGCTCGCGAGCACTCGTGATTTGTAAAGTGGCATTGAGAGAGTGGTGAACTGAAATGCTAATGAAAATACTTCGTTCCACTTCCCTGCAGTTTCCTTGATGTCACTTCAAATAGCTATACTTCTTCATCTTTGCAGCATTAATCCAATTTACATGCTTTTTTCGCCAAACCCAATATTTACTACCATACATAAGTATAGGAACCAACACGCGCAGAAGACCTTCTGACTTCTAGTCAAGAATTTTCCGACTATACCTCGTAAGGAAAAGACCTGATCCATACATTTTCTTCCTCTTCTAAATCCTGTTTGCACATCCCATATTTTCTTCTCAGTTTTATTCGTTACTCTTTAGAGCAATCTTTGCATACAGTTAACCGACTATGTTGAGTAAACTAATATCTCGGTAGTTTTTACAGTCCTGATGCGAACCTTTTCCATTGTTAAGCGGCACGATAACGGCCTTGCACCAGTCGTCTGGTATGCTACCACTCCTGTTTAAGTATTCTTTTTATAACTTCAGTGACAAATCGTTGCAACAATGTTAAAAATTGTTAAAATTGGTAAATTTTTGTCAACTCGATGACACAGGCCTATAAAAAAGGGGAGAGTAATAAAGTGCTTGCAAGCACTCGTGATTTGTAAAGTGGCATTGAGGGAGTGGTGAACTGAAATGCTGATAAAAATACTTCGCTTCGCTTCCCTGCAGTTTCCCTGATGCCACTTCAAGAAGGTCTGTAATTATGGTCCTATTTGAAGAAGGTACTTGTTACCTTGGAATTAATTATCCGAGAAGTTAAAGTTCGATGTATTTACACTGATAATATGATCTTTGGTTAGAAGTAGCTTCTAGGAAACGTCTAAGCCTATCTCAACTCTAATTAAGTATTAGGTATTCCAGGCTGTTTTTATAATAAATGTAAAGTTTTAAAATATCTTGTTCAGTTATTAATCATCAAAATATGTCTAATGGGTTAATCAATTCATATTAGATGCATTACAATAAAAATTACCATAAGGTCAGTATTATTTAATAAAAATGATGATGAAAGCTGGAGGTAAAATAAATATTATTTTTGATGTAATGGCGAGCTTGCGGAGTAACAACGACCGTTGTAGAGATGCCGCGGTGCCGTAAGACGAAAGCTTCGGGCACCACCGTAACTACTCGGCTCGCTCAGTCGCTTAGGCTCCGCCTACGTTACAAGGAACATCATCGAGTGTTAATATTACAGAAATAACTGATGATAATTAAAAAAAACTTTAATATTATAATAGAAAATTATAAACATTTTTCGACAGCGTGAATAGATGTGAAAAATGTATAACTGATTTTAAAAAAAAACAGCTTATTTTGCTGTATGTCACCTATATTATAGGTTCATGTGGGTCGATTATGTATCAAAAAACAACTACTTCTCTGGCTATATGCCACGACAGGCATTGAATTACATCTGATACATAATCGTGTATAATACCCCATTTCGGGTAACAATATGCAGATGCTTGCTAAGTACGAGAAGGCACTATTAGATTTATCCATCCGAAGTGACCACCTATGGACCGGTTTCGGGGTGTGTTGCCCCTCATAAGCATAGGGCAGGTCTACCTCGACTGGACATATCAACAGCTTCGACTCCTACCAAGTATACATGAAGTGCTACGCGAAAAGCGCCAGTCACGACATGTATACTTTTTAACAAGCATCACCCGGTAAATAGCTTTTGCAAAAAAGTATTGTAATTTGCAAAATTTATAGAAAACTATAATATTATTATAGTAAACTCTAAACATTTTTCGACACCGTAAATGGATGTGAAAAATGTATAACTAATTTTTAAAAAATCAGCTAATTTTGCTGTATTTCACTTATATTATAGGTATATACACATATATATCCCTTTTTTTATTTTTATTTCTCCCAAGTTAATCTTATTTCTAGTTCAATAAATAGCAAAAAACTGGGCTACCAAGCAAATTTTAATTAGTAGGTACACATTATTTTGATGTAAATACTTTTTAACATAAAGAAATATACAAAATAAAGGATCAGAAGCCATTCAATACGACTAATGGGAATAACTCTCATTAAAATATATGATTAATTCAAAGGAAAACCTATCTTTAGTGCAAATGTAATAAATTTAATACGACATGCGACATTTCTGAGATTTCCGAGCAAATGATGTAAATGCAACTGCTATACAAATATAGGTCAAAAAAATTTAAGTACAGTTAACTTTTATAAATATAAAAGGGTTACAAATGGTACATAAAATACCTAAAAGGAGGGGGAAAAATTAGACTGCGTCCCTGCAATGGCAATCCCAAATTGCAGCCATCCTTATGAAACCTGCCACGTCTTGTTCGTTCTCTATAGAGAACTCTACTGGCAAATTATGCCCGATCTCAGCCGCAGACGTTCAAGCCGGAAACCCCTGGGTCTTATAGGCACTAGCAGAGCCACACGATAAACAACTGAGATTATGGTGAACTAAATAAATGAAATTATAGCTAAAATATATTGGATACTTTACTCCTACAATAAATCAAAGTACACAGTTCAATAATAAACTTATAACAAATATAGTCAAAATTAACAGCTATGGTAAATTTTTTTCGCTAAAACAAACCAAAAATTTAAAATTTACAATTTTATAAAATAACCAAAACAAAAGTTAGAGTAACAGACTTTACCAAGTTACCAAAAAAAACGTATATAAGTCAACTCTTTAAGAATACTAAATCAAACGTTCACATAAGGCTGCTAATTTACTCATGTTTTTACCATTTACATAAAGATTTACACTGTTAAAACAATCGAGTTTTTTTTAAAATATTTTTACAATGGTTGTCTTTTAAAATATCAATATTGTAGGATATTTACAAATAAGTATGAAGAAAATATTTTTACTTGGACATAAAGAATTATTGAGAAGATTATTTTAATCAAAGTTTAGTTTTGGCATATTATCTAATGCAATAAATAGTTTTTAATAATGTATTATATTAATAAATTAAAACAAAACTTAATTGTGGTATCAAAAATAAGTCACGTCGTTAAATATTCAAAAATAAGTCACTTGTAACCTTTGGGTATACGAATGCACTACTCCTGTGGCCGGTTTGGTTATGGAACAGCACCTGCTAATTAACAATGGCTTCCCTCAAATAAATCCCGCATGCGGTTATTTTAACTCGACACCATAATCCATAATATCAACAACGGAGGTAAGATAGAATGGTCAAGTTAAAAACTAAATGGTTTTTCTTCAAAATCCAATTAAGATGGCCCAAATACAGCCAGATATGAAAGAAAAAACCGTAGTTGTTTTGCACACTTGTTAATATCACACCGCCCCAAAAATTCTCACCACACGACTCCCAAGACTCTCACCACACGACTAGACTACTTCTCAAGCCGGATATCAAGAAATGACACGGAATTGACGTAAACCAAGAATATTAACAAGTCTATGTTCCACACTAAGAATCGCGTTCGTCCGTGTTGATAGCTAGCCTCATCTACACAGAAATGTAAACCAAACAATAATATAATCGATAATACACAATAATCGAGGCTATGCAACACTATTTACAACGAATGATATATTTAAGTTACAACAAAATACGGTACGCGACACTATTTACGAGTACTTGAGGAATAAAAAATTATCAGAGATATAATTATAATGGAACTGTAGAAGGGAAAAAAAGGCACGTTACAAACCATTAACAGGGCTTATCAATCAACAGGGCTATTTAACAAATACATTTTTAAGGAAAATTACAATAATTTAACAACACTCACCAATTATTTTTCCAACCTAACTACAAATAAAGAGACTGTTTCAAATAAATCGATAAAAAAATTTTTCTTAATTATAACGAAAATATTGTTGGAGAAATGGTGAAAAAAAAATATGAAAGTTAGAGCTCTAAATATTAATATTAAGAGGTACCGCATCCCCTGGGGATACGGGGAAAATAATATAGATCCCAGGTATGGTCTGCCTGTCGTAAAATGCGACTAAAAGACTCCCAATCCAAAGTGTTATGCGACCCGTGCTGATGGATGCATGGCGGTGGGGGAGCACCGTCGCTAACGGAGCCTACGGGAAACCGGGCGAAATCCTGTAGTAGACAGCCTTAGTCCTGTGCAAGAGGCACCTCAGGACAGGATCACCCCTTCCCCCATATTCGTTAACTGCGAAGAAAAACTAATAACGCTGGTAGACCGTAATCACGTTAAATGATACGGGTTCCAGGACGTCAAGAAGTTGCAGGTAATGAGGAAGTAGACGAACTTGCAAAAAGAGGTTCGGAAAAACACAAAAACTACTGAAAAAGTATACCAGGAAACAAACACGGGAAATAATACATTAAAGGACCGTGCCATAAAAGGACGGCAGAACTGTTTCCGATGAACAGGAATCAGCTAAGACTGTATAATGGAGGCCTGGCATGCGGGTTGTGCAGCGGGGATCCGGGGGCGGTGGAGCGCTTGCTGTACTGCTGCGGACGCCGGGGGGAATAGGCGGTTCTTGGGTGACTACATTGTTCCCACCTAGTACAGAACTTGTACAAGGTACGAAGGTACTGGATTGGGTGCAGCTGGTTCTAGGTCCCGGGAATTGCCCGTCTTTTTCGGACCAGTGCCTTGCGAAGGCGCAGTGTGTGTTTTTTTGTTTTCGGGTCCTTGCCGGGCGGTCTGCTGGTCGGGTCTCCATTGTACAATAATACAAAAACACGTAGGCAAGATAAAATGGGCCAAGAAGCCTAAGTGTCACCGGAGGCAATAGCCAGACGGACCTAAATAGGGGTGGAGTTTTTAGTGAGTAGTCCTGACAAAGTCAGTGGAGTCTCACGGTAGACCTTAAGCTTTCGGACTTATAACCATAAAGGATTTTCTTCACATCTGCGACAACAAAAAGAGGTACCGCATCGTAAATTTCAATTTCCCATTTAAATAACATGGGAAAAACGTTCTCTTGGATTTTGGAATTTTGTAACTCACGTTAGAGATAATATTTTAAAATGATCAAAACAGATTCTTATAGAGAATTTAACGCTCTACAAAAAAGGTTACCTACATTCCATTAATATGTTTATTTTTTCAAAATTTATTTAACGTTAAAGTTGAATGGTAAAATGATACTTTTTTAAAAAAAAATTAGTTTTTTGCAAGTAACTTACGATATGTAAAAAATATCAAAATCTTTTTACATTATAAGTTATAGGAAATTAAATTCTCTACAAAAAATGTCTCATAGAATTTTCTCATAAAGTTGATGGTTGCTTCGGGAAATAAGAAAAATATAAAATTTTTAAATTAATCCAACTTTAACGGTAAATAACTTTTGAAAAAATAAATATATCAGAAAACTGTAGGTAACCTTTTTAGTAGTGCGGTAATATCTTTAGAAGAATCTGTTTTTTATCATTTAAAAGTATTATCTCAAACAAAATTCCAAAAGAACGTTGTTCCCATGTTATGTTAAGGGGTATCTCCAGTAAGGAGGAGGTGAATCTGACAGTTATAATATTTGCGCTAAAAATGTACCTCTTAGGTTAAAAGTTTTTAATATGACGCAGTTCTGTAATATAGGGTGGGTCCTTTTCAAATGAATACAGTATATAACGACGCTACTGTCTGGAGAAATCAAGGAAATTCGATTGGGTATTTCAGAACAATTATCATTTGACGTGTCGCGCCTAAAATTTTTTCGATTGGCTGTGACATCACCGTAGCAAATTCCAGTGGCGTATCGCAAAATCGTTACAATATTTATATATCTACCAACTTTTTTAAAACTATTTTGGCTTCTATTGAAATTTTTTATTTCATTATTTAATTTAACATTCTTAAGTAAAATATTATAATATTTAAAAATTGCTATTGCATAACAATTTTTATAAGACATTTAATACAATAAATTTTAATGTTTTTTAATTTATAATCAATATTTATTTTAACATTTTCTAAAAAAGCAAAAATTTATTATTGTACATTTTAAATTTTATGTTTACAAAAAGTAAAAAAGAAAATGTCTAGTGCTCCAAAGTGGGTTAATCTGGCCTTGCAAGTGACCTTTTGAGCTGATCCCCAAACTGCCTGAAACTGTTGCTGAAACTCTTAGGTTTAGGTTTCATAATATTTTTTAAATTGCAATTTATAAATAAAAAATTTTTAGAAATAAAGTATTATCTTCCCTATTTCATCGTGAAAGGTTCTTAAAAAAATTGTGTACGCATATTGTATTTTTTGACTATTAATAATTTCGCCTAAAATCAATATTTTCATTTTTATTTCACAACCGCAACAATTTTATTGCAACCATATTACCGTTTTATATAAAAAAAAACGCTTTACCTACAAGAAAAATAATATTTTAATTTCCGCAATATCTTCTCGGTAGATATTCGTTTATCAACATTTCGTCGGTTAATAAATTCCTGAAGATTACTAAATTTCCAATGAAATTTGTAGCCAATTCATTTTTGCAGTGAACGCTCTCGTAAATTCTAATTTCAGTTCCCTTGCAGCGGCAAACAGGACTAACAAGAATCAGTGGCGTGAGAAGATGTTTTACGACTCATGAAAATGAAAAAATAATAAAATTATTAAAAACAAAACGTACGTTTTCCCAACGTTATTAAAAAAAGTAAATTAAATACGTACACGAAATTTTTAAATTTATGCCCGTGGGTACAAATTCCTAATTCTTGTTAAATATTAAAAGTTTTACGTTTATTATACAGAGAGTTTCAGCATCGACGCACTAATAGGTGCAATTGGTAAAAAACTTTTGGAGTGGAATATTCATCTTTTGAGGTTCAGTCCTGCTTTATATAAAACTCATTATTTCCAAACATAAATAAAATTGCTTATATTCATTGTATCTTAAATGATTTTTTTAAAAAACTATTAAACTTTAACTTCTCAATGGAAGTTCTAATAATGGGTCCAATTTTGCGAATCCAGAATTTTGACATATCTCCACATTTCAAGGTCCCCAGAGTCGAATACAATAGTTTTTAAGTGAACGTCTGTGTGTGTATGTACGTATGTGCGTATGTTCGTATGTGCGTTCGGAATTATTTTTCGTCTTGATTATCTCGAGAACAAATAATGATATCGACGTGAGACCAATTTCATTCGACACATAATTACGCAACTTAGAACAAATTAAAGTTTCAGCAAAATCGGCCAAACTATTTTTTATGGAGAATTAAAAAACTGAAAAAAATGGTAAACTTTCGGAATTATTTTTCGTCTCGATTATCTTGAGAACAAAAAATGATATCAACGTGGGGCCTATTACATTCGACGCATAATTACGCAATTACAACTGATTAAATTTTTAGCAAAATCGGTTAAGCTGTTTTTTATGGAGAATGAAAAAGCTAAAAAAAAAATGGTAAAATTTTGGAATTATTTTTCGTCTCGGTTATTTCGAGAACAAAAATGATATCGAGGTGGGACCAATTGCATTAGGCGCTTAATTACGCAACTTAGAACTAATTAGAGTTTCAGAAAAATCAGTCGAACTGCTTTTTATGGAGAATATAAAACTGAAAAAATTGGTTAACTACCTGAATTTTCCAATTTATAAATTTTACTATTTTTAATACAAAATTTTAAGATCTTTTGAATATGATTTTTGACAATATTTTTAATAATAATAATTATAACAACAAAATGTATGGAATTTTTTCATTGGGGAGTAAGTCGTGTGAACCTCTCGGGTCGCACCCAGACCACTGATATTCTTTATTTTATATTAATTTTACAGTGCGTTGCAGCATCGACACAATAATAGATGTAATTGGTAAAAAACTTTTGAAGCGAAATATTCATCTTTTGGGGTTCAGCCCTGCTTTAAATAAAACTCATTATTTTCAAACATAAATAAAATTGCTCATATACATTGTGTCTTACAGGATTTTTTTTAAAAATATTTTAGAGTAAGCAATTTAAAAACAGCAAGGTGTTACATATAAAAAAATGTTACAAATGCCACATAAATAAAAATAAAAAAACATTGACTGTGTATACACGCAATGGCAACCATTCATATGGAGTTATCAATCAAGCTTGTATCAACAGCTAGTTCTTATTTCTGGGTAACTAATTCTGCATTTCAGGATATTTGGCTATTCCGTTATTCGCCAATCCTTCATTCACTAATCCTCAATTCCGTAATCCTTTAATAACTAATCAATATTCCTTTCGTTATTCTTCTTTTATTCAATAATTCGTTGAAAACTATGTATACAGGGTGTTTCATTACTAATTGGAAATATTTTAACAATATAATCCTGAACTCAAAATATAAAGATTCAACCCAAATCACCTAAATAAAATGTGTCTCCTGTCTGAGTTACAGGGTGTTTTATTTGAAAATTTAAAAATTATTTGTGCCCAGTATTTTTAAACTATTTGAAGTATTATTGCCATAATTAGTGGGATGTGTAAGTACTATACACCCTACTAAATTATATTAAATGAACATTTCTGGCTACTACCAGAGGCGCACGACAGCGGCAAGTGACCGGTTGATCCCTCCCAAATTCTACGCCACTGGTGTTATTATCTTCTAAGCCACTATCACAATGCTTTATTGATTTATATTAACCAATAAGTTATCTATAACAGGTATAATGGGTACACGGCATACGCGTTAGCGTTTCGGGACGGAAAAATCTTACACTTTCTTTCGCCTAGCCCCCATCCGCCAGGCCCGTACCGTGCGATATTAGAACTTCGTTCCAAAAACAAAATAAAAACCCTTTCAATATACCGCCACAAAATTAAAAAAAAAACATTACAATAACAACAATTGCAAAAAAATAGTACGCTCTTAACAACACAGGTCTCAGGAAGTCAAGATAGCTATATAGCCAGGAAGTAACATTTGCAATAAATTTTTTAAACGGTTTGCACCTCCAGCCATTTGTATTCATATTTATCATGCGAACCCCTAATAGCAAAACTTTATATGCTTCCAATTTTACGATTCTCCTCGTTAATCACATCCAACAGACTGCGTCAATTATTTCGAGAAGATTTACTTGGAAAATCGATGTTCAAACAGTAGCGGAGAAAATTTAAAATGATCGAGTTTTGAATTTCAATTTTTTTATATAGTTTTTTATATAGTTTAAACATATTTTAAACCTCTCAATGAATTGGGTGGATTGTTATAATAATAATAAGATATTTATCATTGCAAATGATTTTAAAGCATCCCCCCTTCTTTGTGTAACTTGATCACATCTTCTTTCCGTGCCGTCTTCAATGAAGGTTGGCGATCACATTGGAAAAAGCATGTCTATCTTGTGCCGTTATAAGGATTTGCTCGAAGTTCAGGCCGGTCCAGTTTCTGATGTTTCGCATCCAGGACAGTCGCTTTCTTCCTATACCCCTTTTTCCTTCTAACTTTCTCTCAATTATTAGTTGGGGCAACTCGTACTTTTCATGCCTGAGTAGGTGACCTAAGTATGCTGTTTTCCTAACTTTTATCATATGTAGTAGCTCTCGCTCACTACCTATTCTCTGAAGTACTTCATCGTTCGTTATTCTATCTGTCCAAGAAATCCTCAGCATTCGTCTGTAGCACCAGAGTTCAAACGCCTCCAGTCTATTCATCATGCCCGCTTTCAACGTCCATGATTCAACGCCGTACAACAGGATTGACCAGACGTAACCTCGCTCCAGTCTTAGGCGCAGGATCAGGTCCAAGTTTGAATCAGAGAAGAGTCGTTTATATCGCATAAATCCTTGGCGTGCTTGTTCAATTCTAGTCCTTATTTCGTTATCGGGATTTGTGTCTCTTTCAATCCAGGAACCCAAATATTTAAAACGATTTACCATTTCCAGGACTTCGCCGTCGATTTGTAGTCGAATGATCACATACATATAACAAATCTCACAATTGCACATTAAGTGATTCTTATGGTACGAAATCCTGTCAAAAAATTGTTTTATTTCTAACTGAATTATCTGATTAAAGTAATTAAATTAGTGAACTTCAAGAGGACAGTCGCTAAAACCGTTTAATATTTATTTTTATTATATTTTTATAAATATTAAAACGATTATGACATAATAATTATCTTAAAGTGTGTTAGTAGGTATATAGATTCTCGCTTCAAAATTTAACAGGGATATCGTACATTCTCACATAATATCGTTTCGAATATAGACACGTACCAGGCAACATAGCATGAATACTTTATAAGGAAAATATAAACGAAGAACTTGGCGGAAACTGTCCTACTTTCAGTCATAGCTACAGCTACAAATTTCAATTTTACGTCAGGGCTGCTTTCGGGAAATCACCACTTTTAACTTTAGTGTTTTAGGATGAGAAATATTTAGTGTCTTGTGGTACAAGCTATTGCTAACAATGAATATAAAAATCAATACTGAGATTAAAGTATCCTCATTTTGTAGAAAAAAATTCATCTAATGATGAACCAGAACTAATCCTTTTAATTTATTTGGGATAGTTTAACTTATGTCCAACCGATTCCGAAAAAAGGAAAGAAGACTATTCCTGCAAATTATCGCCCTATTGCATGACTCTCAGTCATATCCAAAGTTATGGAAAAAGCGATTAACACAGAACTTATCAAATATCTGGAGAAATTTGAGATAATGCATGACAGACAATATGGATTTCGACAACTTCGGTCTACTGGAAATTTGCTGGCTTATGTCACTCAGCTCTGGACAAGCACTATTGAAAAGTTTGGTGAATCCCGTGCAATAGCCTTGGATATATCTAAAGCCTTTGACCGCGTTTGGCACCAGGCAGTGTTAAGAAAATTATCTGCCTACGGTCTCCCAACCAAACTGCGCCAATGCTTGAGCTTAATGCAAGATCGCTCCTTACATGTGGCAGTTGACGGTATTTCTTCTAATGCGTTTAAAACTAATGCCGGGGTCCCCCAGGGTTCCATCCTGTCCCCCACCTTATTTCTTTTACACATCAACGACCTCTTGAAAACCACCAAGAACCCCATTTACAGTTTCGCAGACGATAGCACACTTGTCTCAACTTTCACATCCTATCGATCACTTTCGGTGAATGATACAAATAGACTCAGGCAGGAACAGGTTGATTCCATCAATAGAGATCTTAAAGCAATCGTCGAGTGGGGAACCAACAATCTTGTTTAGTTCAACGCACAGAAAACACAAAGCACCACGTATTCCAAGAAAGTGAATTCCTCAAATCATCCCATCATGTCCGAAATTACCCTTAAACCAAGTCCCTCCATCTCGATTTTGGGAGTCACGGTGTCCAATAACATGTCTTGGCATGAACATGTTGCTAACATCGCAAAGTCGGCAAGCCAGAGGCTAGGTTTTCTGTGGAAAGCCAGAAAGTTTTTTACTCCTGATCAACTGTTGACGACGTACAAGGCTCAAATCCGACCTCTACTGGAGTATTGCTCGCATATTTGGGGTTCAGCACCAAGGCATTCCCTTCGTCTTCTAGATTCCATTAAGAAAAGAGCCATTCGCTTGATAAACAGCTCAACTCTCACAGATACCCTTCACCCTCTAGAACATAGAAGAAGAGTTGCAGACCAGTCATTGCTCTACAGATATTTCCATGGCAGATGCTCCAGAGAAATAAAAACTCTTGTACCACCATTGGCCACATTCGGCCGAAGAACTCGGCACGCTGATCAGTCTCACCCATTTACTCTCAAGATTGACACTACAAGGACCAATCTTCATTAAGAATCCTTCTTTTACAGGGCTGCTACGGAATGAAATAAGCTTCCAAAATCAATTTTTCCAGAGAACTATGACCTGCAACTTTTCAAAAAGCGTGTCCACAATCATTTCCTTTCTATAATCCCTTCCCCTTCTAATAGTCGCAGTGCGGGCCGTTTGCGGCCCACACGATAGGTCTACCCTTTTTTCGACTATTTTCATAAAAAAAACAAAATACTGATAAACTGAAGCTTAATTTTTTTTTCTTATATTTTGATTCTAAAGTTTGTTAAGGGGTAACATCGTTTACTGACTGACGCAGCGAATTTTCATAAAAAAAAATAATCGACTTAGGCAGATGGCTTAAATTATTTGAAAATATTCCTAACATTTTTTTGTAGACCCAACAGAAATCGAAATAATAGTATCTAAGTTACGTTATTTTATATAAACACTGTATATGTAGATATTCTTGTCGGAGAGTACAATTAGTCAATTTTCGAACCGCAAAAATTCTATAAATGTCACAGTCAAAGAGTTCGTCTTCATCTATTGTATTCTGATTCGTACGTTTCGACAAAATTAAATTGGATTTTTATTAATAAACCTCCGATTCAATGGAATTGTTTTTTATTTATCCTTTTTTCTATTGGGCATTCAACTGAAAAGCCAACACGCGAACGGGATACCACAATCACGGGTAAACAGGATCGAACTCATACATTATTACTATTTGTTTCATTCAATCTGATATAGTTCTTACGAAGTCAGTTGGACAAGTATAAAAACAATATTTCATCCGGCGGCTTGCCGAACTATGTTGTTGCATGGGCGTCACAACAGATATTTTAATAGTGGTTTTACTGCATTAAATAATTATTGGGTTAACAATGTTGTCAATAAAGTAAATATTTTGAAATGTATTTTTATGAATATAAGGGGTTTTGGATATACCTATTTAAATTCAAAACTTATTTAATTGGGTTCGTTGATTGGCATGTATTTTTAAACTCATTTTAATTTTTTTCAAAAACTTTAAGTAAGTATTGTTTTGACTTACGTGATAAGGTGACCACCCTAAACGAAACACTATTATACAATAGTCACTATCAAAACACTTATCAGTACTTGAGTCTTCTTGGATATTTATCACTATCAGTTCGATTTGTGGCAAAACACAATTTTGTTTTTTATTTTCTTTGACGTGTTTTTTTTTTATGAAAATGGTCGCAAAGGGTAGACCTATCGTTTGGGCCGCGGACGGCCCGCACTGCGACTATTAGAAGGGGAAGGGATTATAGAAAGAAAATGATTGTGGACACGCTTTTTAAAAAGTTGCAGGTCATAGTTCTCTGGAAAAACTGATTTTGGAAGCTTATTCCATTCCGTAGCAGCCCTGTAAAAGAAGGATTCTTGATGAAGATTGGTCCTTGTAGTGTCAAGCTTGAGAGTAAATGTGTGAGACTGATCAGCGTGCCGAGTTCTTCGGCTGAATGTGGCCAATGGTGGTACAAGAGTTTTTATTTCTCTGGAGCATCTGCCATGAAAATATCTGTAGAGCAATGACTGGTCTACAACTCTTCTTCTATGTTCTAGAGAGTGAAGGGTATCTGTGAGAGTTGAGCTGTTTATCAAGCGAATGGCTCCTTTCTGAATGGAATCTAGAAGACGAAGAGAATGCCTTGGTACTGAACCCCAAATGTGCGAGCAATACTCCAGTAGAGGTCGGATTTGAGCCTTGTACTTCGTCAACAGTTGATCAGGAGTAAAAAACTTTCTGGCTTTACACAGAAAACCTAGCCTCTGGCTTGCCGACTTTGCGATGATAGCAACATGGTCATGCCAAGACATATTATTGGACACCGTGACTCCCAAAATTGAGATGGAGGGACTTGGTTTAAGGGTATTTCCGGACATTGTGATGGGATGATTTGAGGAATTCACTTTCTTGGAAAACGTGGCACTTTGTGTTTTTTGGGCGTTGAACTGATCAAGATTGTTGGTTCCCCACTCGGCGATTGCTTTAAGATCTCTATTGATGAAATCAACCTGTTCCTGTCTGAGTCTATTTGTATTATTCACCGAAAGTGATCGATAGGATGTGAAAGTTGAGACAAGTGTGCTATCGTCTGCGAAACTGTAAATGGGGTTCGTGGTGTTTTTCAAGAGGTCGTTGATGTTAACACAATTTGTCCATAAGTCAGTTTCGGTGAGTTCAGCAATTACTTTTCTTATATTGGTTAGAACAGAATCGCTTAATTGAGGAGCTTGATTATACTTTCGTAATTTGTTTCTTAAAGCAGCCCAGATCAGTTCAATAGAGTTGAATACACAATAATATGGAGGCAAACGCAAAACTGTAAGATTCAAAAAGTTTTTCTATGACGTATTCTTTCTTAAAATTTTGTTGTTTCACTAGTTCGAACAATTTTTTGTGTGTGCAGTTTTAAAAAGGTATTTTTATGTTACTGACTATATAAAAAATACTCCAATAAAATAGAAACGGCACTGGTAAATAGTTGTGGAAACACTATATTGTTTTTTTGCCGGCATCGACTTTTGCGGTGAGAAAACTGCCGATCAAATTTGGACAATTAGGGTTAGGTACTATCCAATAAGATGCATAGAATCACAAAAGGTTCGCCGACAGTCCTTATGGACAATACCAGGAGTAATCAATTACAAACGGTTCATTTTAGCTTAATGCTCGACGTGGCATTATTGACCGTACCCTGATTTTTGCGTTGACCAACTGAGTTCGTATAAAGTATACTATCATTTTTAGTAAAAGAAAAAAAAATTTCAATTAATAAAGAAGATTGACGAAACAGATTTATGATGCGAGTGTGAATGATCAAGTTGGTAGAGGACCACATATTTGAACTTATAGCAATAAGATTGAATTTATTTTAAAGAAAAGCCGGGTCAAGAGTACCAGCAACCAACGCGCATGTATGAAAGCGTTAATACATACAGAATTATTTTTTTAAATTTTAACAATTTAAATACCTACTACAGTAAGAGATTCATTTGTACTGGAGATTTTTGAAATGTTCTACGTACATACATATAGTCACGCCTTTTTCCTGTAGGAGTAGGCAGAGACCACTTCCTTTCACTTGCTACGGTTCTTACACACATCTTTTGCTTCCTCTACTTTCATCAGTGCTCTCATACATGCTCGTCGGTTGTTGGGTACTCTTAACCTGGCCTTTCTTCAAAAAAAAGTTGATCTGATCGAGATATGTTCTCCGCGGTCGACCTTTACCGAATTGTCCATTCACACTCGCCTTATAAATTTGTTTCGTCAATCTTCCCTCATCCATCCTTTCTACGTGTCCAAACCATCTAAGCATTCTTTTATTTATATTTGTAACCACATAATCTTTTACACCACAGCGTTCTCTTATCTTACTATTTTTTATTTTCTCCAACCGAGTCACACAATAAGTGAACTTTTATACATTTTACATTGTTACGTCCATGTATCGGGTCTACGACCGAAATTGTTACGTTTTTATAATGCTACATTAAGTCTTTGCCGGGCATTTTAAATATGTATACAAACGAATCAAGAGAAACTTTACCACGAAAATATTAGGTATAATTAACAAGCAACATATTTATATAATTACCACAATGTAAATAACGAAGATAATAATAATAGATGATAGTAATCATACAGATGTGAATAAGGTTAATAATGGATATTTCATTAATGGTTGGAAATGTGCACCTATTAATATTTACAGTTAATATAAAATAATTTTGTCACAAAAGATGCAATTAAATTTTAGAAATTAGCCTAGTTACATTAACTAGCTCTTTTATTATGAAATAATCAATATGGTAACGGCAGACAATTTGTGTAAAACTATCATAACACTATCAAAAAGATTTAATAATATTAGTGTAAAACTTATTAACCGGTTAAAACTTTAACCTACAAATAATACATCTTTAAGGTTGCTAAACAAAAAATTTAATTAAAAGTTTTGAAATTAGCTTTGTTTCTTGAGTCGTTTTAGGTTGAATGTGTGCGGTTGCGTACTGTTCGCAAGTGCTTTGTAAATTGAATGCTGTAATAACAATTATTAATCTTTGCTATTTTGGTAGGCCTTCAAATTTTCAATATTGGTTTTTTGTAATTTCATTAACTTTAAATGAGTTTTTGACAGCTGACACAGTGATAATTGATATTCACTTTTTGATCCATTAGTTTTTAAGTACTTTAAAGCAAAATTGCTGGTTGGTCATACTTAACCAGTTGCAGTTTCAATGCGGAGAAAAAATATTTTCTGAAATATAAAATAAGATACGTACACAAAAAATATATGCTAAGATCAGATGAGTCATGCAAGTTTGATTGCCACAGTATAGAATGCCGCTTTCTGCATAGAAAAGGACAGTGGCAAAGAAGATGTACCTCTTTCTTATAGTGACAGCTTCTGCAGAGGTCTTGTCTTAGCTCTGCGATATTCATGCGCCGTCCGTGGGATCCACACCTTTCCAATGAACTGCATGGATTGAGTTAAAACATCATTACTTCGACAAAAATCCAGTTTAGGCCAAATCTGCTTCAATAATGTGCATGTGTATTCATTTTTCCACCTTAGATTGGCTTTGTAAACTAACTTACTGTGCAAGAGAAGCCAGCAGTTTGCAATCGGTACTTTTAGTTGAGATGAGGCTGATAATACTTATCATCATCATCATACAGCCCCTCGCGTCCACTGTCGGACATAGGCCTCCTCAAGGTCTTTCCACGGTTTCCTGTCCCGGGCAGTCGTAATCCAGTTTGTAACAATCCTCTTTAAATCGTCGCTCCATCGGGTGGGAGGTCGACCTCTGCTGCGTTTGTCGGTCTCCATTTCAGTATCCTCTTTGACCAGCGGTTTCCATTCATTCTTGCTATGTGTCCGGCCCATCTCCATTTTGATCTTAGTATATGCTCCACGACATCATTTACTTGTGTACTTCTCCGTATATTTTCATTTCTGACACGTTCTCTTAGGCTCAGACCAAGTATCGATCTCTACATTTTTCTCTTAGTTACCTGTAATAGATGCATTAGTAAGTGTTAGGGTCTCTACGCCATATGACAAAACTGGTATTATACACTGATTGAAAGCTTTTTTTTCAGATTTATTGAAATATTCTTTTTGAACACATCTCTCATTTTGATAATACTAGCAATAGCAAATTTCCAATATTTGGCTTTAATTAGGTCCGTCAGTGATTTTTAATGCTTAATTTTGTAAGAAGACTGGCAACTCCTGAACACGAGGTATAAAGATGGAAAAGCTATCATGGCCCAAAACTCGGTACTTCCGTTGACCCTTATTTACATGTCATGCACCCCCAATTTTTTTGCTGCTATGTGCCCTTGCAGTTCGGAGTCGACTTCTTGTGGTCGATATAGACTACTTTGGGATTCACGTCTATAGGAAATTACTCCTAAATTTAAGGTCCTGCGTCTTTATTACTTTATAAGCTGACAAGTACAAATAAGGCTATTCACCTGATTAAGCACACATAAGTAATAAAAAATACGCCTTATTGGCACTTCGCCATCGCGGAATATTTACCACAAATAATAAAAGTGTAACTTACATACAAGTAAAGCTTTGGCCACGTTACTTTAAGTGCACTGAATCGAAATATAAAAGTTGCCCTAAAAAAGTTTTTTAGTATTGTTACGACTATGCGTTAATTAATAAGTGATACATAATTAGCCATAATTTTTATTTATAACTCACAAATTACAATTTACCTCACTAAATTAATTCCAACTCACTAACTATTTTTCACAAATAACTATTTCTCTTTATTTTTAATTAACTTTTTATCAATTAACTAACTGTCATCAATTTAACTAACTCTCCGCGGCTGATACGCGCTCTTATATACCGTCATCGAATAATCTCCAAACCTCCAGAACACACGAATCGAGAATAATCGATTTTGACGAATGCGCCAGAATGTTCTCGAATGGTGAACAGAACAGGTCCGGCTTTAGACTTTCTAAACTATTTAACGACAAAACAAGTACCTAAATTTGCATATATTTTATTTTTGCAACTGAAAGTAAAGGAAGTAAATGCAGAGCTTTGGTATGTAATATCGTTAGGCTTGGCTTCCACGAGCGATTTTTGGCGAGCCTTACAGTAGTCGCGTATGATGTGTAACATTTGATATCTCACCTTGAATGAATGAATAAATGAGTAAATAGGAGTTGTAGAAGAGGTCTAATTTTTCCCTAGGCACTTCAGAATTGTCTGCTTTTTGTACCGTTTTAGCTTCTTAGTTTAGTCCAATTTCTTAAATTCTCCTGTTGAGGAGTAGAAGCTTATGTACTGCTATTCCTACAGGTGGATCACTCCCTTGTATACAACCCAGGTAGTGCCTCTATTGGCGGTGGCTTCACATTAGAAGATAGTATGAGTGGCTGTTTCCTCCTCCTCATTACATAATCTGCATATACGTTATATGTCAAACACGCCTATATTGTTCAGATGTTTCCTCAAAGAGCAGTGTTTGTTTTTTCCTACTAAGTGAGAGCAGCTGCCTGCTGCTCCTGCCTGCTTAGGTAAGGGTTCTTTTAGCATTAGTTTGCTGTGTAGGCGCTATTTTACATACTTTGAGCAAGAAGAAAACGATGCAAACCACGTTACTCAGTATATTTTATAAAAAATCAAAGATTTTTGAGAGGGCAGCTTTACAAGCTAATTAAAGATTTACCTAAGAAGTTTTACCAGTATTCTTCTTCTACTTCAAGTGATATCTCCTATTGAAGGTTAAATATCATCCTGGCTATCTTTACTCTGTCTACTGCTGCTCTAAAAAATTCTATTGAGCTGCATCGTAAGTATTAAAGTTTTCTTGTTTTTATAGTTTTCATCAGTTCACAATCTTTTCCCATTTTCCTCATTACCTCGATGTTTGTTCTTTTTTCAGTCCATTATATTCTCAACATCCTTCTATAACACCACATTTTAAAGGATTGTAATTTATTTATATGTTTTTGCTTAAGTGTCCAACTTTCCATTTCATATAGCACCTTAGCGCTCTCAATCTTAGCTGTATCGAAAGATTTCAGACAAAGAGAATCTTTCTTATTCTGTTAAAAACATTTCTAGCCGTCTCAATTTTGGTTCTTGTCTCTTTTGTTTGATCGTTGTTGTGTGTTATTCAAGTCCCTAAGTATTTGTAGTTCTTTACTCTCTCCAACTGTGTACGCTTAAGTGTTATTTCAGTATCTATATTTCGTTGTTTTGTAGATACCGTGTACTTAGTTTTTTTTAATGTTTATTGTAAGCCCGTAATTCTCACAGAGATTATTTGTACGGTTCACTAATCTTTGCAGTTCTGCTGCTGAACTTGCAAGGATAATCGTGTCGCCAGCAAATCTTATATTTGTATTTGTACAAATATAAAACAGCATAAAAACCTACTAACAAAGGTACAACGTAAAATGCTTTTACGGGTGACAAGTGCATACAGCATAGTATCGGCCATGGCAGTATGACACAACTGTACGGCAGCCTTGTCCTAAACCTGGATACAAACAATCTGGTGGAAAACATGATTTTAAATGAAAACAAGTGGAGGCAGATACACTTTTTTCTGAAAACTGTCATGAGGACTACAGAACTACAGGAAAGAGAAGCAGTACGAATGTAGGAGACTTAAGAAACGCCGCTGACCCTGATGTTATGCAATTCCGAGTTTACAGAGGAAAATGGAAGAGGTTTTAGTGGCCACACAATCAGACACCGGCATTCATCTGTTTCATCGACCTAACTAAAGCATTCGACAAGGTCAAACTAGGCGATGTCATCAATATCCTAATCGAAAAAGAAACACCAGCCAACATAGTAAAGGTAATCTGCAACCTCAACACCGCCAACTCCACTCAAGTTAAATCAGGGCAACATATCACGAAAATCATTCTAACACCAGGAGGAATCAGACAGGGAGACAGCCTCAGCCCACTATTATTTAATCTTCTTATGGACAAAATTATAGAAGAAGTAGCGAAATTAAATATGGGATACAGAATGAGTAACAAACGTATCAGCATGGTATGCTATGCCGACGACGCAGTAATTTTCGCAGAAAACGAGAACGATCTACAAAGACAGCTATTCAAGTTCCACCAAGTGCGCCGACAGCTTAATATGACCATATCGGTCGAGGAAACAAAAAGCATGACAATCACCAGGGAACCACTCAGATGCAAGCTCGTAATTGAAGATAAGCCCATAGAACAGGTAATGCAATTTAAGTACCTCGGGATGAATATGTCTAGCGGCCACGACCCAACAAAAGATCTAAGGGACAAAGTCAATAAAGCATCAGCAACATCAGGCTGTCTAAGAGAGATTGTCTGGGCCAACGGGTACATGCGGAAGGACAGTAAGATTAAAATATACAAAACATGCGTAAGACCCATAATGACGTACGCGATAAAAACAAGAGAAGACACGAACAAAACAAAGAGCATGCTGCGCGTAGCCGGGATGAGGGTGCTGAGAACAATAGCTGGCAAAACCAAAAAAGACCACGTAAGAAACACTGATGTAAGAGAACAATGCGGCGTACAGGATATCGTAAGATGGGGAAGGCAGAGAAGAAGGCAATGGTATAACCACGTCAAGAGGATGGACGAAGATAGATTACCCCGCATAGCTCTCGAGAGAATACCAGTACGAAGCCGACCGCCCGGTAGACCACCGAAGAGATGGAGAGACAGCTGGCAGTCCACATCTCAAGAATTAATACAACGGCAAGCCCGGAATTAACAGATCATATGATCTCAACCAAGTAGAAGAAAAAGAAGAAGACAATCAGACTAGGACAGAACCATGAGTCTGGTATCCGAAGGGATTTCCTCTCCAACGAAAAAAAAAACAAATCTTATATTATTTATGTATTTCCATATTTATATATTTCCAGTATTATCGAATGATAAAAAGTAGTTTTGACAAATTGTTGGGAATAATTGGTTCATCAATAACGTTTACTTATGTTATTATACGTTCATCACATCCGGTAGATTCGTTAAGACATTAAAAACAAGTAAAAACTACAAGACCGAAACAAGCCGACTACAGCACTGCGACCTAACTATCGCAAGTGGGTACACGTGTGATTTATTCGGTAAAAGAACCGCGTTGCAGCGAAAATAGAACATGTTGCAACTTTTTAATTGCTGTGATTGTTCAGCCGTAAGTTTGTGCCCTTGTATTTGAAAAATGAGTTATATTTTTGCGATTGAAAAATGGAGGCTGAGCAAAAGGCTGCATTTACGTTTTGCAACATGTTTTATGAACACGAGTATAAAACTTTAGTTTGATAAACCTTGAACTGTTGTTTATAAAACTTTGTAAACATTTTTTAAGAAAGCAAGCAGTGAGGACTTGTTGATTACAGCTGCCGCGTATGTGGTGATATGTGGTGCAAAGAAAACTTGTGTTTTACAACAATATTGCCGAAGCATGTAGGATTTCTAACAAGTCTAATAAACGAAAAGTTTATTAGACACATATTTTTCTTCGATCTTTCGACTTGGACCGAGAAGACTGCAACTTGTACAAAACACGATTAGCTTGTTTATTATTTTTCACAACTTTTTTAATTGCATTTTTAAACTTGTAAAAGTTTATAAAACATATTGTATAGTGTAAATGCTGCTTTAGGATCACTTTACATAATGATAATTATATACAAAAAAAATGTTCCAACGTGTGTACATTAATAAGCTTTGGTGACAGATTCTTTAATTCTGTTTATGTCTGCATACATTGTTTTTGAAATATTTTATAAAAACGTGCGTGTACTTATGTACGCAAGTTATAAGTTATACTTCTTTGGCGTAAGTAAGAAAAAAAATAAAGAATTTTATTCAGTATTAGGAGATTTTAGTGAATAAATAAATATTAGAATTAAAGGGTATACATACATACATAAAGTCACGCCTTTTTCCCATGGGGGTAGGCAGAGACCACTTCCTTCCACTTGCTACGGTTCTTACACACATCTTTTGCTTCCTCTACTTTCATCAGTGCTCTCATACATACTTGTCGGTTGTTGGTACTCTTGACCTGGCCTTTCCTCAAAACAATGTTGATCTGATCAAGATATGTTCTCCGAGGTCGACCTCTACCGACTTGTCCATTCACACTCGCTTTATAAATTTGTTTCGTCAATGTTCCTTCATCCATCTCCGCAGCATTAATCCTATTTCCTTGATTCTTCTGCCAAACCCAACATTCACTACCATACATAAGTGTAGGAACCAACACACCTCTATGCACAGCCAGACGTGCCATTTTTGACACTTTCTGGCTATTCATAAAGCTATGCAGTGAAGGGTATCAATAATTTAAAATTAATTAATTTAAATAAATAAATAACAAATGATAATTGTAAAATATTTTAATGATTTAATGAAATTTTTTTTATAATTACACATTAAAAATAATTAAAATTGTTTCTAATTATTTATTGAAAATAAATGTTACTTATAAAATATTCCATTATTGGAACGATGTTCCTTAACGCGACTTACGGGTAGTGCGATTTAGTAGAAATCGTCACGTAACGAAATGCATCGTTGGTTCAGTGCTAGAATGATCGCCTTCCACGCGGACAGCCCGGGTTCACGTTGCTAAATAAAGACTACCCAGAGTAATTGCATATTATTCTTAAAATACACACACAGTTATCACTAATTTAAAATTTAAGGATTCAAATTAACATAAAAACAAATAGGTATATGTATACAATTTAGGATTGGTCAAAAAAATTAAGTATTTTTTTTTGATCTGACACACGAAAACAAATTGCTAGGTGCCTAAAGAAAATATTTACCAATTATGAGCTCTTAATATTAACGGAAAGATTATCCTCATCATAGTTTTTCATTTTCAATTTAGTTTCATATAAAAATGATCATATCTTATCACCAATAGATTGTTAAACCAGTTGCATCGTTAATGGGAATAACAACGATAACAAAACTCTTTAACACAATATACAATACGGGCATTATTCCTACCGACTGGCTGAGGTCAACTTTTGTTACAATCCCTAAGAAATACAGAGCTACAAAATGTAGTGACTACCGTACCATCAGCTTGATGAGCCACCTTCTTAAAATATTCTTGCGTATTATTCATTCGAAAATATATCAACAATTCGAAGCGAGCATCGGCAGAACTCAGTTTGGATTTCGATCAGGATTGGGAACGGTCTTTGGAGTTCAAGTACTAATACAGCGCTGCCGAGACGTTGACTCTGACGTGTTCGTGTGCCTGGTGGATTTTGAAAAAGCCTTTGACAAAGTGCGACACGACAAACTTATAAAGATACTCAAAACAACTGGTATTGATGACAAAGATATCCGTTTGATAGGTTATTTATATTGGCACCAGTCTGCCAAAGTCAGAATTAACGGTCACCTGACGGAAGATGTTAAAGTGAAGAAAGGTGTGAGACAGGGATGTATATTGTCTTCCTTCCCTTTTAATTTATACTCTGAAGAGATATTTGGGCAGGCCCTAGGAGACACGGATTTAGAAGTTGTGATAAATGGACAAATTCTCAACAACATAAGATACGCGGATGACACTGTAATACTCGCTCAGTCCATTGATGATCTACAGAGACTTATTATTAGGGTAACTGAAGCTTGTAAAGTATTTGGTTTAAAAATAAACACGGCAAAAACAGAATACATGCTAATAAGCAAAGGAATTCATAATCAAGTTGCTAGTGTCTACGTCAACGGAACACAATTAGACAAAGTCTCAAGTGCGAGCTACCTTGGTTGCGGGATAAACGAAGACCGGGATCCATCAGTTGAAATCAAAATACGTATTGAGTGTGCCCGGGAAACATTTATTCGCATGAAAAATTTTTTGACCAGTCACGATCTATCGATTGCCCTGCCAATGAGGATGATTAAAGCATATGTCTTTACACTTCTTTTGTATGGAGTCGAGAGCTGGACACTAACGGAAGCCACGCTCAAACGTCTACAAGCTTTCGAGATGTGGTTTTACAGGAGAATGCAAAGAGTAAGTTGGGTGGAAAATATCACAAACGAGGAGGTGCTTGGTAGAATGCATAAAGATACAGAAGTGGTCAATATTGTAAAACAACGAAAACTTGAATATTTCGGACATATCATGAGACACCCAGAAAATTATGACATTCTACATCTTATAATACAGGGTAAGATTAAAAGTAAAAGACGCCCCGGCAGACGAAGAACTTCCTGGCTCAAAAATCTCAGACAGTGGTTTGGTCTCACCACTATACCTACATTTTTTCCGAGCGGCTACCAACAAAATAATGATTGCAAACATGATAGCCAGAATGATCACCAACGATCGTTAAACGGTCATGGCATATTTTTATATTTTTATTTTAAGGAAAATAACTTTTTTTTTGAATTTTGTAACTTACTAAAAAATAATTATGATTAAATGAGTTTCAATTACTTTTAAAGGAAATTGAACGCTCTACAAAAAAAATCTTCTTCTGTGGTTAATCGATGACACTAACCATTTAGAAGATATTCGAATTGAAATCCCAATATACTGATTTTAATAGTGTTTAAAAAAATATTTACAATTTATCCATTCAATTTATGAATTTTATGATAATTTACGATCTATTTCAGAAAAAGAAGTTTTTTATTTAAGAAATGTCATCAAAATCAGCAAAAAAAAATTTCATTTCACCTTATGAAATTTTATAATTTAATACAGGAGTGGTAAAAAATATATTTTTTCTTTTAGTTTAAGTTATAAAAATTGGCTTTTATTACAATTGGGAAATTTTGCTCGATGTTCCTTGACAACTTGCAGTAAATATTGAAACTGCTCTTCGTTTTTTGTCAAGCATTGGTTGTATTCAGATAACAGCGCTGCTCCACGCTTTTTATCAAAAAACTATTAAAATCAGTACGCATTGGGATTGCAATACGAATATCTTCTGGTTGTTGTAATCGATTAATTACAAGAGATCTTTTTTGTAGAGCGTTTAATTTCCTATAAAAATAGTTGAAACTCATTTGACAATACCTATTTTTCACTAAGTTACAAAATTTAAAAAAAAGTTATTTTCCTTAAAGACTCAATCTTTGACCTTGCATATTTTTTAAATGATTAGATTAATAAAAAAGTATGAGACCATTTTTGTAGAGCGTTTAATTTCCTATGAACATTGACGATGCAACTGTTTTAACAATCTATTGGTGATAAGATATGACCATATTTATATGAAACTAAATTGAAAATGGAAAACTATGATGAGGATAATCTTCCCGTTATTATTAAGAGCTCATAATTGGTACGTATTTTCTAGAGGTACCTAGTAGCTAGTTTTCTTGTGTCAGATTAAAAAAAAAATACTTGATTTTTTTTACCCACCCTAGTATACATCACTAATTTAAAGTAAAACACATACAAATTATATTGCTACTTTTTTCCCAACTAAAATAAAACACACAAGAAAAACATGCCAGAGTGAAGACAACAGCGATCATTACAAACAAAGCTGATGGCTATCAAAAAGATAATAAATTATCTACCAAAAACGCAACCTATCATTCCCATTCTGTTCATCGTCGATTAACTCAAAATCAGATTATTGCGCGCAATCGATTAAATGATTACAGAAAAATAATCAGCACGATTCTCACCCTACAAACTGGGTAGGGAGTTTCGTGCAATGCTACATAAAGGGCAACAAAGTATAAATCATTCGTTTCTCTGTCAATGACAAGCTATTAATAGAATAAAGAAACCGGGGAAAATCATTTTTATGCTACTGAAAGCTATAATGAAAGCAACCCCTTTTCGATACTGTTCAAGGCTACAGACTTCGAAGCCAATGCTGCGAAATATTTCATTGATTTTATCTACTACCTACTACTGACATAATTTAAATTTTTAAAACACTTTGCTTTTCGGTAATGCCTTTATCTATTTTCATTTTCAAAATTCATTGATCAAAAATTTGAACAGTATGAAATTGGGTTAAGCTGCTGGGTACGACAGGATAACAGTTAAAATGCTGAAGGCTGGACAAAGCGTGGTAACTAGTCTGCTGTACAGCCTTTTTAAGCTTTGTTGGAGGAGTGGTAGCTTACCAGACGACTGGTGCAAGGCCGTTATCATGCCGTTTTACAAGGGAAAAGGTTCGCAGCAGGACTGTAAGAACTACCGAGGTATTAGTTTACTCAGCATAGTCGGCAAACTGTATGCAAAGATATTGATTAAAAAAATGACGAATAAAACTAAGAAGATGATATGGGATGTGTAAGCAGGATTTAGAAGAGGAAGGAGATGTATGGATCAGGTCTTTTCATTGCAAGGTATAGTTAAAAAATTCTTGGCTAAAAGTGAGAAGGTCTATTGCGCTTTTATAGACTTAAAAAGGCCTATTACAGAGTGGTGAGGAGTGAATTGTGGTCTACATTGTCTATGTATGGGGTGAGTGGTAGTTTAATACGAGCACTGAAATCACTTTACGAGGATTCCACTGCTTATGTCAGGATAAACGGAGCTTGCACGGACTGGTTTAACATCGAAAAAGGTGTGAGACAGGGATGTGTGGCTTCGCCATGGCTGTTTAACTTATACATAGATAATTGTTTAAAAGATCTGAAAGAGAGTGCGTATGGATTAAAAATGAATGATTTGATCGTCAAATGCCTTCTTTACGCCGATGATCAAGTCATATTAGCGTTATCTGGTAAGGAGTTGCAGGCGATGTTTAATGTTATGCATGATGCCCTGAAAATCAAAGGGATAATAATAAATTAAAGCAAAACGAAAGTAATGGTTTTTGAAAGAGAAGAAAACAAGACAAACTGTAAAGTTCTGATTAAGGAAGAAAAAGTGAAACAAGTAAATGAATTTTGCTTGGATTCAAAGTTTAAGAGAGATAGACAGACAATGAGCGAAGGGTTTTGACAGAAAAACAAATGAATAGGGCACTGTATAGCTTTATGAGCAGCCAGAAAGTGTCAAAAAAGGCACGTCTGGCTGTGTATAGAGGAGTATTGGTTCCTACACTTATGTATGGTAGTGAATATTAGGTTTAGTAGAAGAAGCATGAAAATAGGATGAATGCTGCGGAGATGAGCAGTCTGAGAAGTATAGCCGGAGTGACTCGGTTAGATAAAGTAAAAAATAGTGAGGTAAGAGAACGCTGTGGTGTTAAAAAAAATGTGGTTACAAAGATAGATAAAGGAATACTTAGATGGTTTGGAAACGTAGAAAGAATGGATTAAGGAAGAATGGACAAGTCGGTAGGGGTCGACTCGGCGAATATATCTCGATTAGATCAACATTGTTTTGAAGAAATGCCAGGTCAAGAGTACCAACAACCGACGAGCATGTATGAGAGCACTGATGAAAGTAGAGGAAGCTAAAGATGTGTGTAAGAACCGTAGCAAGTGGAAGAAAGTGGTCTCTGCCTACCTCTACGGGAAAAAGGCGTGACTATATGTATGTATGTATGTACAATAATTTAGGCATATTACTTATAACACTAAAACACTAACACTAAATAAATAGTGATAAAAAAAACAAACCCCTTCCGGAGTAACCTTGTACTGGACATAAGCGTCCAGGTGTTCTAATTGATAAAGCGCCAGTAAATTGAAGAATCATCCCAAATTACAAAGTTCCTCGTTAATCTCAGAATGGTATTCCTTTGGGTATTTTAAAATACAATACCTTTAACTGTAAGCGTTAGTTAACATCACTTTCCCCTCATTTCATTAATGCAATCAACCGATATCAGTTATTCTTTTCTAATTTACTCATTCATAAATACAACACGTACCTCAATATCTTACGCGAACGATACACTGATAATATTTGAAGGAAATCTATGGCATATGGTCCAGCAAAAAGTTATAAAAGGTATAAAAATGATGAAATACTGGTAAAATTTTATACGAGTTATTTTTAAAACATATAAAAATAAATAAATACGCTATACGGAATGGAAGCCTGGACTTTGACGGAGGCAACATCTCGCTTACAAACTCGCTCACTTGTCTGGAACACCGTAGAAAAGTTGGCGATTTGTCTCTATTTTATAGATATTTTCATGGACGATGCTCTTCTGAAATATCAACAATCGTTCCTCCATTGGCAGTCTCTTCGAGATTAACCCGTCAAGTTCAGTCTTCACACCCCTTCGTGGTCACTTTGGAGACCTGCAGAATATCACTTTCCAAAGACTCATTCATCCAACGAATTGCGAGGCTTTGGAACTCATTTCCTGGGGAGGTGTTCCCCGAGGTATACAACCTCCAGAAATTTAAGAAGAACACCAACTCCTACCTTCTTTTCCTTGGTTCCCACGATGTTCTCTGAACATTACAGGATATCCCTTTTCGTGGGAACCAGAACATAAAAAAAAAAAAAAGTTACTTTAAAAATCTGTATGCTGGCTGATGTAGGTAGCCACTTAATAGGTCCACTCCTTTCAATCCACTTGTTTACGTTTTTACTATCCAATCGGTTCCTTTCTACAAGTGCAAAGTAAGGTTATCTATCTTGTTTGAAGAGCAGCTTCATCTGGAACTAAATTTAATGAAATAAATATTTATTTTTCGTGAGTTCGGATGTACGTTGAGTATTATAGCGATCCTGATTTTATCTGCAACAATCCGGAAAAATTCTGGTGATGTTTTGTTGAACCAGGTTCTGAAATTCATAAGCCATGATATCCTTCGTATTTCTGGTATTCTTCTTTCAAAGATTTTTATTTGTAGAATTGCCTTTGTGGTTCTTATCGTTACAGCTAGAATTTTATAGGCTTAATGAACCAATAAACTATGAAGACGAAATTTTTTTAAATATAATGGATTGAAAATGACAGATTTGACCGTCAAATGACTTCTTAACGCCAATGATCAAATCATATTAGCGTCATCTGAAGAGGAGTCACAGGCGATGGTTAATGTTATGCATGATGCCCTGAAAATCAAAGGGATGAAAATAAATGTAAGCAAAACGAAAGTAATGGTTTTTGAAATAAAAGAAAGCATGACAAACTGTAAAATTCTAATTAAGGGAAAAATAGTGGAACAAGTAAATGAGTTTGTATACTTTGGTTCAAAGTTTACGAGAGATGGAAAGTATGACAGTGACATTGAGCGAAGGGTGTTGGCAGGGAGACAAATGAATGGGGCACTGTATAGCTTTATAAACAGCCAGAAAGTGTCAAAAAAGGCACGTCTGGCTGTGCATAGAGGAATGTTGGTTCCTACATTTATGTATGGTAGTGAATGTTGGGTTTGGTAGAAGAAGCATGAAAATAGGATTCATGCTGCGGAGATGAGTAGTCTGAGAAGTATAGCCGGAGTGACTCCGTTGGATAAAGTAAAGAATAGTGAGATAGGAGAACGTGTCGTCTTAGTTTTTTTAAACTATTATTTATTTTTCAGGTCGAGTGTTTTTTTTAATAATTGCTACTTATCGACGATCTTCATTTCGGTATTAATTGTCATATGAGTTTGTCGTAAAACGGAATTCCCTGAAAATTTATTTGCGTATAAAAAAACGCGGGCAGGTATTAAAATTACTAGGATTTAAAATGTTGATATGCATTAGCGACATCTGTTGGAGAGTAGTTAAAGCGTCGTTATCTATTTAAATTGAATTTATGGGGGTATTAACCATTTTTAATCCATATAAAAAACTTTTTAACTTCCCAGTGGAAGTTATGGTGATGGGTCCGATTTTGCGAATCCCAAATTTTGAAATATCTTCACATTTCAAGGTCCCCAGAGAAAAAAATGACTAGAAACCTTCTAAATGTGGTGCTACCGCCGCATGCTTAGAATTTCATGCTTCCATCATATCACAAACAACACCGTAATACAACGTATATAAAAGACCTGGAAATTATGCGTACTGTAAAAACCAAGTTATCATACTTAGGGCATGTGATGCGCAATGACAGATACCAACTAATCTAGCTGATTCTGCAAGGTAAGATAGAAGGTAAAAGAACTCAGGGGCGCCGACGAACATCATGGCTGAAAAATATCAGACAGTGGACAGGAATGACCGTACATTTATTCAGAACAGGTGTCAACAAGCCAATGTGACTGCCAACATCTACAGGGGATAGGCACTAACAGAAGAAGAACACGCTTTTATTCACACAAATAAAAAATACCAAATGCAAGTAGGTAGCACAAAAATACAAATAAAAAAAAACATAAATACAACAAATTTCTGTGGATCAACCTCATTGTATACTGGATCTCAGTAGATATGTTGAAATGTATGAATAATTTAGTCGATGAAGTTTTTGAATCTAATGGTATCTATATCTTTTTCTTTTATTTTTATTAAAATATGTGATCTAACATGAACTGCAATTACCAAGTACCCTTCTTGGTTTATTTATGGTACAAATAAAGCCAAATTCATTGAGTATACTTTGATATTCCGCTGTTAGGTTCTCATTTGGTTTCAGTAAATCAATATTTATGTCTCCTAAAAATAAATTGTAATCGTACTTATAATTTTGATTCTCCAGGAACTCTTTTGGACTAACATTAAAAACTTAGACTTCGGTAATTGAGGATCTGTGTAAAGTAAAAACTCGTACTAGTCTTTTATTTTTTGTAGTTATTTCTATATTCAATACTTTCATATTGTTCTTGATGGTTTTTATTTCATACTTCAGATGAGATTTTATACAGGATGTATCATTAATAATGGCAAATAATTAAACTGAAGAATCTTGGGTTTAAAATAATAAGATTTAACCCAATATACTCAGATAAAATGTGTCTCCTGTCTGAGATGCAGGGTGTTTTATTTAATAATTTAAAAATGATTTTTTCCCATTACTTTTTGACTAATCTTTATCATATTTGGCAGGAAGTGTAGACACTGTAGCAAACCTTACTAAATTATGGTAAATTAGAATTTTCTTCCGAAAATCTACTTTCTATGTAAATAACATACCCTACCTTCGTAACGATAGAGTCATTATTTTTCGTGTCAGTAAAATTGTTTGTTAATCTTCTTATTAAACCTAAAAAATCAACTTTTGCGTAATAAATGCAAACCTATGACCTTAAAGCACCGCCATGATAAATCCAAATTAAAAATGTGCAACGATATGTTAAACTTTAAATAATATCTCGAAAAATAATGATTTTAACGTTACAAAATAAGTACTGGAGAATAGAAAAATGACAATTTCTCCAGTGGTGTAAAATTTGGGAACTCTGACTTGCTTTTATGAAATGCCTCTGCTATTAGCCAAAAACCTTTATTTATCAAAATTAAGTAAGGTTTTTAGTTTCTACACTCCCTGATAAAGATTGGTCAAATAGTTTAAAAGTAATGGGGAAAAATTATTTTTAAATTTTTAAATAAAACACCCTGTAACTTAAAACAATAAACCATTCTTGCACGGTTAGAACTCATTTTATCCATTGCGCATGACCATGACTGTTTTTTTATGAGTTTTTAAGTAGTTAAAACAAACCTATTATCACTACACAATATATTAACTGGTAACCCAACCTATTTAATGATTTTGTTTTGTTTTGATTGCGAATACATACATATATACATATAGTCACGCCTTTTTCCCGTAGGGGTGGGCAGAGACCACTTCCTTTTACTTGCTACGGTTTTTACACACATCTTTTGCTTCCTCTACTTTCATTAGTGCTCTCATACATGCTCGTCGGTCGTTGGTACTTTTGACCTGGCCTTTCTTCAAAACAATGTTGATCTGATCGAGATATTTTCGCCGAGGTAGAACTCTACTGACTTGTCCATTCACACTCGCTTTAAAAATTTGTTTCGTTAATCTTCATTCATTCATTCTTTCTACGTGTCAAAACCAACTAAGCATTCCTTTATCTATCTTTGTAACCACATCTTCTTTTACAGCACAGCGTTCTTTTATCTCACCATTCTTTACTTCATCCAACCGAGTCACTCCGGCTATACTTCTCAGACTACTCATATCCACAGCATTAATCCTATTTTCATGCTTCTTCTGCCAAACCCATTATATGTTTTCATTCACTACCATACATAAGTGTAGGAACCAACACTCCTCTATGCACAGCCAGACGTGCCTTTTTTACACTTTCTGGCTGTTCATAAAGCTATCAGTGCCCCAACACCCTTCGCTCAATGTCACTGTCATATGCTACATTTTTTTAATCTTTAAATCCAAGTATACAAACTCATATACTTGTTCCGCACTTCCTCCCTTAATCAGAACTTCACAGTTTGTCATGCTTTCTTCTCTTTTAAAAACCATTACTTTTGTTTTGCTTACAATTATTTTTATCCCTTTGATTTTCAGGGCATTATGCATAACATTAACCATTGCCTGCAACTTCTCTTCGGATGACGCTAATATAACTTGATCATTGACGTAAAGAAGGCATTTGACGATCAAATCATTCATTTTTAATTTAAACGTACTTTTTTTTTAAATCTTTTAAACAATCGTCTATGTATAAGTTAAACAGCTATGGGGAAGCCGCACATCCTTGTCTTACACCTTTTTTAATGTTACACCAGTCCGTGTAAGCTTCGTTTATCCTGATACAAGCAGTGGAATCCTCGTAAAGTGATTGCGAATAATAATGTTTAACTGAGCTGCAATCAAAATTTTGTCAATTAGGTAAATTTAATAACTTGAATATGGCCAAATTCAGGTTAATAAATAATTAGTAAAAAGCCGTAATACCATAACAACTGATGACGATTCGTTATCTTTAGACAGTGTCTTCATGGCGGTGCTGAAATCCCTTACCCACGTATTTGCAATATCTCTCCCGTATACCGAACTTTGAGTTAACGACCGTCGAAATCCCCCTGAAAACAGTTATCGTTCTTCATCTTTGCCAAAAGATCGACGGGATTTATCCAACGTAGGTTACTGAACCTACTACAATGGCCACTATACATTTCGTAAATATGGCAACACTGCAACATTCAATACCTGAAATGTTACTGCTTATTTTTACATTTGTCACATTATAATCTTCTTTTTTTTCATTACGTATAAAGTAGCAACAAATTAAATAATTACGTTATCATCCGGTAATAAAATATATTCTTACCCATATTGTTTCACGTTTTCTATTAAAAAAATCCAACTTACCTAGAACAAAAAAAACACAATTAGTTGGGTATTAAAAATTTTTAGCAGTAGACAATTTTATAAAACTAAATAAAATCGTATGTTATGCATGATTCCCTGAAAATCAAAGGGATAAAGTTAAGAATAGTGAGATAAGAATACGCTGTGGTGTAAAAGAAGATGTGGTCACAAAGATAGATAAAGGAATGCTTAGATGGTTTGGACACGTAGAAAAGATGGATAAAGGAAGATTAACGAAACAAATTTATAAGGCGAGTGTGAATGGGCAAATCGGTAGAGGTCGACCTCGGAGAACATATCTCGATCAGATCAACATTGTTTTGAAGAAAGGCCAGGTGAAGAGTACCAACAACCGAAGAGCATGTATGAGAGCACCGATGAAAGTAGAGGAAGCAAAAAAAGTGTGTACGAACCGTAGCAAGTGGAAGGAAGTGGTCTCTGCCTACCCCTATGGGAAAAAGGCGTGACTTTATGTATGTATGTATGTAAAATCGTATATTTCACCAAAATACTTATTACACATAGTTACATGTATACTCTGTCCAAAAACGCTCCTCAAAGAAAAAAATTGCAAATGTAAAACTTATTTAATATCGATTTGACGTAAATACCCTTTTTCAAAAATGTTTGCTTATGGAGCCGAAAGTGTTTAAAGATAGCGCCCAAACATCGATTTAATGAAAAATAAAAAAAATTAATTCCGAAAAAAAAATAGGCGGTTACCTAAAATAGAAGGATAAAGACGAAAAGAAAGTACTTCAAAAGGAATTATCATTGGATATTTTAATTCATAATTTTTTTGTTTTTAAAAATATCATTTCGACATGATATTAAAATAATTTTGACCTATTCACAAAAAAATTATGTCTTATCTATCTCCATGACAGTTCGTCATAGAGACAGATAGAAAAATCTATTTAAGGTTACATTAAGTCAGAATTTTCTAAAGAATCGATTCATCGTTTTCGACGGATTCTCAAAGTGTGACATTTCAAAAATATTCACTAAAAATTTTATGTCGATCCGTTCGAAATTGAGCGAGTTACGGTCATTTTTAACACGCTTATATTAGTTTCACCTGTATGTTTGTATGTTTGTTTGTAACTGACTCTTTGGCCTCGATTTTGCCCTACTTTAAGCGATCAGATTTAATTTAAACTTCGCACACTTGTCAAAGACTGACGACATTGCAATAATTTGATCAAAATATCCGATTATCCAGATTAGTTTCGCCAGGATTCATAAATTTCTTCAGGGATCCTTTGCACGAGAGTAAGAGGGATACAACTAGTGCGTGAAATACACATGCGCGCAGTTCCATTGTCCTATTATAATTCACCCAATCCAATATACTGGTGAGAAACATGCCGAGGGATGAATGGCAAAAGGGTGAGTAAAACAAATTAAACTAAAAAGCAAAAAATAAATTACAGTTTAAAAAAACTAATGAATAAGCTTTTAGAGTTAATCAAACTAAAAAGCAAAAAATAAACATAAGAATAAAATTAGTGACGAGAAAATTAATGTCACTATTCTGAAAGCGTGTATGACATTTTTAAACCAACTCTGCGTTTCGGAATGAAAGCACCCCACGCTTTTAGAACAGTGACATTAATTTTCTTGTCGGTAATTTTATTATATTATATTTTAAAACCTTAATTACATTGACGAATAAAGCATACCTGCAAATATAAGTATCTGGGAATGTACCTTTTAGCTAGATACATTTAGTCCAGCGTTTTTCTAATTTTTTTATTCCCTCCAAATAATAGGTTTTTTCAAAACTCTCAAAATACGCGTTTGTTACGGTAATGGCTTCTTCATTCGACTCAAATCTCTTACCGCCCAGCCATTTCTTTAGGTTTGGAAACAGAAAATAGTCACAGGGGGCTAAATCTGGAGAATATGCTAGATGGGGTAGCAGTTCGTATCCCAATTCGTAAATTTTGGCCATCGTGACTAGACAAGTGTGCACACGTGCATTGTCTTGATGGAACAGCACTTTTTTCTTCGCCAAATGCGGCCGTTTTTGCTTCAAATCAACGTCGAATCTGTTCAAAAACTTTGAATAATATTCGCCGGTGATCGTTTTACCTTTCTTGATGTAATCGATGTGAATGCACCGCGTACATCCCAAAAAACTGTGGCCATGACCTTGTTGGCTGACAGACTCTGTTTCGCCTTCTTTGGTCCACGTTCACCCCGAGCAACCCACTATTTCGATTGTTCCTTGGATTCTGGCGTGTTGTGATGGATCCATGTTTCATTCACAGTAACGAAACGGCGCAAAAATTTGTCCGGATTACGGCTGAACATCGCTAAACACTCTTTTGAAGTGGTCACACGATTGCGCTTATGGTCGAGTGTGAGCAATCGCGGCACCCATCTCGCAGAGAGTTTTTTCATGTCCAAATATTCGTGTAAAATATGATGTACCCGTTCAGTTGAGATACACCTACAGCATGAGCCAACTCACGCACTTTCATTCTCCGATCATCCAATATCATTTCATGGATTTTATCGACGATTTCCGGCGTGATCACTTCTTTTGGGCGACCTGGACGTTCGGCGTTACTAGTGCTGGTACGACCACAACGGAACTCTGTAAACCACTTCTTAACCATTGAAATTGATGGTGCCGAGTCCCCGTAGTATTTATCAAGTCTTTCCTTAGTTTCAGTGATGGATTTTTTACGTAAAAATTAATGCTTAATCAGCACACGAAATTCACTTTTTTCCATTTTCGTAAAAATTCACGAGGTTGTCTGCTTTGAACGGATATCAAACACCAACTGCACGACGTAGCTTGCTCAAAATTGGAAAGTTGCCCACCGATAGATTATAGTTGACGGCAGCATTGTTGCATTTGGAGTAACTGCGCGGGAAATTCAAAAAGTCACTGACTTATCAAACTGCCCTCGTATATTACAGTAGACGGCAAATACTGATGAAGCAGTAAGGGACCGAATAACCCAGGGACGCAGAGCCATCAGCCTGTTAAATAGTTGATAAACAGCTCAACTCTTCCAGATACCCTTTACCCGTTAGAACATAGAAGAAGAGTTGCAGACCAGACATTACTTTACAGATATTTCTGTGGCAGATGCTCCAGTGAAATAAAAACTCTTGTACCACCATTGGCCACATTCGGCCGAAGAACTCGGCACGCTGATCAGTCTCACCCATTTACTCTCAAGATTGACACTGCAAGGACCAATCTCCATGAAGATTCCTTCTTTTACAGGGCTGCTACAGAATGGAACAAGCTTCCAAAATCAGTTTTTCCAGAGAACTATGACCTGCAACTTTTCAAAAAGCGGGTCTACAATCATCTCCTTTCTATAATTCCTCCTCCTTCTAATAGTCACAGTGCCTTTTTGCGACTATTTTTAGTAAATAAAAGGTATCCTTATCCATTTGAATCCGATCCAATTTGATAACAATTATTGGTACCGCTAGCAACAATAAATAATTCACTAAATGTCGAGCGTTTGATGTTATCAAAAAAAACATGAATCATACATCCTTTTGTAGACAATACACCGCATTGTGCTCTCAGGCCAGATAATGGTTCCAGCGGCGTACTCGCTGACCACAATCCGTAACAGTATACTTTTTTGGAGAAAAGATTAGATTGTACCAAAAATTGAAAATCTAAACCAAAATAATAAAATATATATATATATATATATATATATATATATATATATATATATATATATATATATATATATATATATATATCTTTTCTAATAAATGACAGTTTTACAATTATGTGAATTAAACTTACCAATTATAATTTGAATTAACATTAACTAGCTTACGGATCAATTAAAAACATACTCGACTGTTACCAATTTGATTTTCGACTTCTCGAGTCGACTTTTTACCAAACCAAATGAACGAGAATGTGTTATACTTATCAAAAATTATTTTATCAGCCGAAACCGGATCGATTCATGATTATTTACTAAAAAAAACAAAAAAAAAAGTCGCCAGGATCGGCTTACATTACATTTTTGCGGTTGGGCCATTGGTGTGTGTACGCACCTATGTCAACTAGATCTTTAATCTTTTGTGACTACCGCTGTGTCTTCTTCTTCTTTTGATGCAGATCCATTACTGGATGTTAGCGATCACATTTTCCATTACGTCTCTGTTTCTGGCCGTGTGTATCAGAGATTGTATGTCCTGTATCCCTGTCCACTGCCTAATGTTTCGAAGACAGGACATCTTTTTACGTCCGATTTCTCTCTTGCCTTCGATTTTACCCTGGATTATCAGTTGTAGGAACTGGTATTTTTTATTTCGCATAATGTGTCCTAGATACGCCGTCTTTCTCTTCTTAATTGTGTTAAAGAGTTCGCGTTCTTTTTTGACTTTTCTGAGGACTTCGGCATTTGTCATTTTCGCCGTCCATGGTATTTTCAGGATTCGACGGTACAGCCACATCTCGAAAGCTTCCAACCTGTTGATGTCATTAGTTTTAAGTGTCCAGCCTTCCACGCCATATAGCAACACCGACCATATATAGCATTTTGCAAATCTTAGTCTTAATTTGAGATCGAAATCGGAACATGTGAATATGTTCTTCAATTTTAAGAATGCTTGTCGAGCTTGTTCTATTCTACATTTTACTTCTTTGTGTCTTCAGTGCATCAGGGTTTTAATCCACTGATTTTGGCAAACCGCAAGATTTCTGTTGGCCCTGTCTCATTACCTGTACCTATACACCGCTAGCATCGGGCAGCAATTCAAAATGTATATGCTGCTCTCTTCCTCTTCGCCGCATAGTCGGCAGTTTTTTTTAGCTGCCAGCTTAAGTTTAAAGAGATGCACCCTTAACGCGACGTGGCCAGCGAGCAGGCCAAGCGTTTTGCTTAGCCTACTTCGGTCCATCGTCTAGAGTGCGTCAGCCTTATTCTGGAGAGGTTTTTGCATCAGCTGTCTTGATGCTCTGCAGCCAGTATTTGCATTTCACTGAGCGATATGTTCTTGCTCATGGATTAGTTTTAACTCCTGTTTCGCTTCGACAATTAGCATTCCGGCCAACTGGCTTCTTGGTTCCACCAGGGTCCCATTTCTTACCAGTTCACCTGCTACCTCATTGCCATTTATCCCTTTGTACCCAGGAACCCAGGTAAGATTGACCTTATTTGCGGTCCCTGCATGCAGTCCCATACCACCAATGATGATGTGGTGCAACTTATGAGGGCCCCAATGGCCGCGTGACTGTCAGTGAATATATCAATCTCACTGTTGGTCACTCTGTTTTCTGTCAGGTGCGTGGCATTTGTGTGTTCGTACGTTTGTGCGTTTGTGCATAGACCTTGGCCTGGAAGACCGAGGAGTGTTTTCCCAGGGGTTTTTCCTGTGGTTGCAGGATGCTCTACACACACCTGCCCCGTAGCGTCCCTGGTACCCTGATCTGTTAGTGTACCATTGTTTCACTTCTAGGCTGAGAATCGGCTTAAGCAATATGACAATTCAAAAATGTAGGGGACGGGCAACACAATTTATCACATGATGTAGTATCTGGATTCTTTTTTTGGTGGATGCACGATTTGTTGTGTTTAAACTATTGCCCACGTAATTGATATTTAAATTAGTCTGTAAGAGGCAAGATTTGGTAATGAGCTGATGCATAGAATTAAATTAGTTGCGTCACACGGATTTTATTATTTCTGTGTTCGAAGGTCAAGGAATAAAATATTGATAGATGGACTAATTAGTATTTTGTAATGATTCTCTGAGCTTTTTAAATGTCCCATCTGATCACTGTCACTAATATTAATAATGAATACTTAATTTGTTTGAAATGTAAACAAAGAGAAGATCTAAACATTTTATAATTTTTAGAATGATTGAACTAATGAATCAGTTAAAAAAAGTGAACACGGATACACACAGTGCAAGTAATCAAAACAAAGTTTGCAGTCACAGAGTTATGGGATAAACAAAATACAGGGTCAACTGTTGATCTGATCGCTAAGAACACATAATACAGGTATTCTAAACAACGATTACATAGCGCAAAATAGAACCATAAAAAATTCTGGCATCTTCTTTTCCCTACTAATTTTTATATTAAAAGGCAAAATTGGCAAAAAATACACAATTTAATTATATCTTGTCATAGTTTGTTTATCCACCGATTTCTTTTTATCACTAGTTGCATAACGCGTATTACTAAAATGACAGTATTTTAAAGGTGTAAATCTTAAACATTCCTATTTGACATATGGATGTAAACAAGTCAGAGACGAAATTAATTTTCCAATTTTCTCCACCTTCTTTTGAACCAAGTTCGTCCCAACTTTAATATACATTTGTCGTAAAAATTTTATCACTAGCTTGAAAAGAATGATTTATATTTTTTTTTCGGGATACTTTTTACCTTATTTTCAGTAACCGAAGCAATGCGCAGGACATTCAAATATCTGTTTAATCGAAACCTTCCTTAATTATGCAAATTAGTTTCTGGTTCATCTTTTAACGAAGTTCTTATTAGTCCGCTAGCAATTCAATATTGCAGTACCTAAATCATTATTTCTAATTATAAAATTTACTTATAAATAAATCTGTGATTCTGTGATTCAGCGCACTAAGTGACGATTCAAATAAAGTGACGCGATTTAAAAATCAGGCGTGTATGTTTTGAGATCGCCATGGAAGTAACAGAAAGGCTTACGACCATAGCAACGCATGTCTTTGTTTTGTCGTACAAATTGGCGTGTAACAATAAATAATATGAATCTTTTTGTATTCTTGAAGTTTTATACTGAATACCATTCGTGCTTTAAAAATTAACCAAATAATTCTGAAAAAACGTTATTGATAAGTGCAAAATCGGATTCTAGTCTTCTATTGGCTATTCACCAATATGACATCGAAGTTTGTGTGCAGAGTACTTCAAAAATCTATTTTGGGCACTTCCAAGAAGATCAATATCCACATTATAATTATAAAGGGCGCCAAACTATAAAGTTATATTTCAATATTGACCCAACAATTAAAGAAATAAAATGTTTTTGATGATAAAAGTGTTAATTCATATGCAGATATAATAGTAAAAACAAACCTTTTTAGCACTCTGCAAGTTATATTTGAAATATGAGATTTAAAGCAATTTTTAAGTCAAGAATGAATCCTTATTTTTTAACTATATCTTCAATTTTTATAATTTTAATATACATAATTGGTGGGATCTGCGGGCACGGCAGTGCCCCCGCCAAGTCGAGCGAAAAGGCGGCACGGCCGTACCATCCTTTTCTCGAAGCAGTTCAGGCCATTCTCGACCCCCCTATAACTTCGTTGTGGATAAAACTAGAAGCCTGAATTTTAAGCAACCAAGCAGGCATTGTATAAAAACGGCATATTTTAAATTTCATTTAATTTAAACCAGTAGTTTAAGAATTACAACTAGTCAAAGTTTTTTATTTTGTCACTCACTTACTGACTGACTGACCGATCATCAAAACTCCAAGAAACTTCTAGCAGACATAAAAGCTTCATATTTAAAGTAAAGATACTGTTTAGTGTATAAATCAAGAAAAAACTAAAATATTTTGCAATTTCGGTCCAGTTTTCTAGATACACCAACTGCATAAATAACTTTGTAATCCCATATAAATATATAGGATTACAAGGTTACATTTGTAGTAAATGAATCAGTATAACTATATATGTATAAGGACTATCTACAAAAAGAAATGAAATGCCATTAAAAACATTTTTTTTTTTTTATGAAAATAGTCGCAAAAAGGGTAGACCTATTGTGTGTGCCGCGGACGGCCCGCACTGCGACTATTAGAAGGGGAAGGGATTATAGAAAGGAAATGATTGTGGACACGCTTTTTAAAAAGTTGCAGGTCATAGTTCTCTGGAAAAACTGATTTTGGAAGCTTATTCCATTCCGTAGCAGCCCTGTAAAAGAAGGATTCTTGATGAAGATTGGTACTTGTAGTGTCAATCTTGAGAGTAAATGGGTGAGACTGATCAGCGTGCCGAGTTCTTCGGCCGAATGTGGCCAATGGTGGTACAAGAGTTTTTATTTCTCTGGAGCATCTGCCATGGAAATATCTGTAGAGCAAAAACTGGTCTGCAACTCTTCTTCTATGTTCTAGAGGTTGAAGGGTATCTGTGAGAGTTGAGATGTTTATCAAGCGAATGGCTCTTTTCTGAATGGAATCTAGAAGACGAAGAGAATGCCTTGGTGCTGAACCCCAAATGTGAGAGCAATACTCCAGTAGAGGTCGGATTTGAGCCTTGTACGTCGTCAACAGTTGATCAGGAGTAAAAAACTTTCTGGCTTTCCACAGAAAAGTAAAAAGTTGTGAGATCAATGTAATACCAAGTCGGTTAATTTTTTCAGCCCCTACTAAGGGGTCCTGCTGTCTTAAGTAAGTCTTACGTAATAAGCAAACCTAACATCTTATAGTGATCATTACCGTATTAAAAATCTTTTATGTTTTAAATAAATAGATTGACTGGGCCATCGCATAAAAACACAATGTATCTCACAAGTAATACATATTATATTATATTAAATTGTTTAATGCGACTGCCAAGTTAATCTATTTATTTAAAACATAAAAGATTTTTAATATTGATATGGTCACTATAAGATGTTGTTAGGTTAGCTTATTACGTAATAACTTAAGACAGAAGCACCCTTAAGTAGGGACTGAATAAATTAACCGACTTGGTATTACATGGATCTCACAACTTTTTACGGTAGAAAAACTGAGTTTCGAGACTTGGTTTTTTTTACAAGGTATGTTTTTGATGGCATATTTATTTCGGGACAAACCTTTATGACAATTGTCTGTTTAGTTGCAGTTAATTTATATTACACCAGCGTACAAAATTAGAGAGATCACACTTTACAATTTACAATTAGATAAGTCTCATATAACATTAAACATTTTAAAATCATAAGAAAATAGAAGAGATTCACCATAAAGAATAACATCATTTAAATCGTTGACAAACAGGTTGAAAAGTAAGAGTCCTAAATGAGATCATTGTGTTACTGTGAATGAGGAACATACTAAGTTACCATATTTTACATGTAGGAACGACATAATTTCCAATCAATTTTAGAATTCTGCCCTGAATACCCAACAGTAACTTATAAGTAACTTGGTCAAATGCTTTGATAAAATCTGTGTAACCTGGTAACTACTTTTAAAATCACTTTTATTATTTACACCAAGTTGTAATTATTTTTCTGGTATTTCAACAATAAACCTATTTTATTTTTAAAAAGTTATCTAAACGTGTTACTTCTACTTATACAATTTTCCAACACACGTTTTAGTTTGGCCATAAAAAATAGCGGAGATCCGCTATAAAGCAAAAAATGTATCCTGCGATGCCTACAACCATAAAAAAAGCAGTTAAAGTGTCAACTAGGAAACAATTTTTTCAGGAACTAGGTTTAATAAAAAGTTTCTGGATTAATTTATAGCTCCCGAACTAAGAAATATCTAACGAACAACCACCAGAGGATTGTCTGTTATTCCGGTAGCATCGCCAGTGCTAATTCTGGCGTGACATTTCGGATCGATATGATCGTCTTGGGCCTTGGGGAGACTTTCACTGGAAAGGGAGAAACGAAGCAGCCACTTAAAATGGCACACGCATATAACTAGAAGCAGTTGTTGACCGAAAAGTTTACTACTGTGTTCATCTGGAATTTTATGTCCCACAATTTTATGCGGGTATTTCTTTTATTTAAAAATCTAAAAAAAATCCTCAAGGGAAGCGTAGAAATATTTCAAGAGAAAACCTCGTAACTTATTCAAACAAATTTTAAATTGGTCAATGCAGTTGAAACTTTGGAATCCGTATGCCAAAAATTAACTGCTCTTTCAATGGACAGTAAAGTCGTCAATAGTCACACACGTATTGGTAGTACTTGTAATTACTGCTTGTTAACTTCCCAGTAAAAGTTATAGTGATGGGTAAGATTTTGCGAATACAATAATTTTTAAGTGGACGTCTGTGTGTATGTACGTATGTGCGTTCGGAATTATTTTTCGTCTCGATTATCTCAAGAGCAAAAAATGATATCGACGTAAGACTAATTGCATTCGACGCATAATTACGCAACTTAGAACAGATTAGATTTTCGGTCAAGCTGTTTTTTATGGATAATAAAAAAGCTGAAAAAAATGGTAAACTTTAGGAAATATTTTTCGTCTCGATTATCTCAAGAACAAAAAATGATATCGACGTAAGACTAATTGCATTCGACGCATAATTACGCAACTTAGAACAGATTAGATTTTCGGTCAAGCTGTTTTTTATGGATAATAAAAAAGCTGAAAAAAAATGGTAAACTTTAGGAAATATTTTTCGTCTCGATTATCTCAAGAACAAAAAATGATATCGACGTAAGACTAATTGCATTCGACGCATAATTACGCAACTTAGAACAGATTAGATTTTCGGTCAAGCTGTTTTTTATGGATAATAAAAAAGCTAAAAAAAATGGTAAACTTTAGGAAATAATTTTTCGTCTCGATTATCTCAAGAACAAAAAATAATATCGACGTAAGACTAATTGCATTCGACGCATAATCACGCAACTTAGAACAGATTAGATTTTCGATCAAGCTGTTTTTTATGGATAATAAAAAAGCTGAAAAAAATGGTAAACTTTCGAAAATATTTTTCCGTCTCGATTATCTCAAGAACAAAAAATGATATCGACGTAAGACTAATTGCATTCGACGCATAATTACGCAACTTAGAAGAGATTAGATTTTCGGTCACGCTGTTTTTTATGGATAATAAAAAAGCTGAAAAAAATGGTAAACTTTAGGAAATATTTTTCGTCTCGATTATCTCAAGAACAAAAAATGATATCGACGTAAGACTAATTGCATTCGACGCATAATCACGCAACTTAGAACAGATTAGATTTTCGATCAAGCTGTTTTTTATGGATAATAAAAAAGCTGAAAAAAATGGTAAACTTTCGAAAATATTTTTCCGTCTCGATTATCTCAAGAACAAAAAATGATATCGACGTAAGACTAATTGCATTCGACGCATAATTACGCAACTTAGAAGAGATTAGATTTTCGGTCACGCTGTTTTTTATGGATAATAAAAAAGCTGAAAAAAATGGTAAACTTTAGGAAATATTTTTCGTCTCGATTATCTCAAGAACAAAAAATGATATCGACGTAAGACTAATTGCATTCGACGCATAATTACGCAACTTAGAAGAGATTAGATTTTCGGTCAAGCTGTTTTTTATGGATAATAAAAAAGCTGAAAAAAATGGTAAACTTTCGGAAATATTTTTCCGTCTCGATTATCTCAAGAACAAAAAATGATATCGACGTAAGACTAATTGCATTCGACGCATAATTACGCAACTTAGAAGAGATTAGATTTTCGGTCAAGCTGTTTTTTATGGATAATAAAAAAGCTGAAAAAAATGGTAAACTTTCGGAAATATTTTTCCGTCTCGATTATCTCAAGAACAAAAAATGATATCGACGTAAGACTAATTGCATTCGACGCATAATTACGCAACTTAGAACAGATTAAATTTTCGGTCATGCTGTTTTTTATGGATAATAAAAAAGCTGAAAAAAATGGTAAACTTTCGGAAATATTTTTCCGTCTCGATTATCTCAAGAACAAAAAATGATATTAAAGTGGGACCAATTGCATTTGACGCATAATTACACACTTTAGAACTAGTTAGATTTACAGCAAAATCGGTTAAGCTGTTTTTTATGGAGAATTATAAAACTATTTTTAATACAGAATTTTAAAATCTTTTAAATAATATGATTATTACATATTAGGAATATTTGTATGAAAGATATGGTGACAATATTTTATAAAAAGAGATAGTTTAAAAAAACAAAAGTAGGAAGGAATTGAAGAATTTTAAACTTGTGTCAGTATTGAAAAAATAGCATTGTGGACGCTATAACATTGAAAAATTATTGTTAGTAATAATCAAGCATTGTTTATAACAATTAAATATTGTTACTAACAATTATAATTGATCATAATAATTAAAAAAAAAATTTAATTTGTATAAACAATTGAAAATAGCTTCCGCTTATGAAATGATAAGAAAAAGTTTGAAAGAATACGGTTGACATAAACAGAATATTGATAATGACAATTATAATTTGTTATAAACAATTTGAAATCGTCTTTTACATTAATTTTAATACTTATAACAACAACATATTATTACAAAATTTACTTCTTTCTTGGGTTTGGTAATTTTAAACTCTCGATACAGTAACAAAACAGTTTTTATTTCAATACTTTTACACAATAAACTTTACTTTTACAATCACTTAGATACAACTTTTACAACTAATTACATTACATAACTCATAAAAACTTAAAATTGACTTTTTAACGACCGCTGTCCTTTTTATGTTTCTAAATAATAATTTCAGAGTAATTGTTACTATTCCACTTTTTTTTCGAAAGTCCGAAACAATCCTTCTACCATTTCGAATCCGCTAGACACGGTGTTTGAGAATTCTCCAGTCGGGTGGCGAAGCGCTCACTAATATGCACCCTAATTGTGATCGACTCTTGAACGCAGACAAATAAAAACAGGGCCGGATGGTAACAATATAGTATTTTTTCGTGTTTTCCACTGGAAAGTTAATAGCGTGGACCTCTCGGGTCACACCCAGACTACTAATATTTAATAATTAAATAGTTTAATTTGACGTTAAGTTTAACTTTAAACCAAAGGATTTCTTAACAAACACAATTTACGTGAAGATCTGTTTAAAAAAGGAGATATCTCTATTGATAATTTTGGGTACTAAAACAAAAAGCCATTAGACCCGATGCAAAAAGTTTTTCATTTACGTAAGCTTTGTAGCTTTAAATCTATTTAACTTTTCTTTAAAGCATAAAATCGGTAAGTGCTTTGTTTAACCTTCTTTTAAATTTAAGGCAGGACATTTTCGTTTTAATATTCATTGAAAATCATTAATATTGTCTTCGGCAAAAATTTAATCAAAAAATTATCATACAAAAAATAACCTCCTGGACAAAATTAACAGAAACATATTAAATTATCCAAAAATTAATTTTTTTTTCTTATTTCCGTTTTTGAAGCTTAACAAATATTTAAATAGTAGGCTAGTGGTGAGGAGTGAATTTTGGTCGACATTATCTGTGTATGGGGGTAATTTCATACGAGCACTGAAATCACTTTACGAGAATTCCATTGCTTGTGTCAGGATAAACGGAGCTTGCCACTGACTGGTTTAACATCGAAAAAGGTGTGAGACAGGGCAGTGTAGCTTCGCCATGGCTGTTCAATTTATACATAGACGATTGTTTAAAAGATTTGAAAGATAGTGCGTATGGATTAAAAATAAATGATTTGATCGTCAAATGCCTTCTTTATGCCGATGATCAAGTCATATTAGCGTCATCTAAAAAGGAGTTGCAGGCGATGGTTAATGTTATGCACGATGGCCTAAAAATCAAAGGGATAAAAATAAATATAAACAAAACGAAAGTAATGATTTTTGACAGAAAAGAAAGCATGACAAACTGTGAATTTTTTATTAAAAGAGAAGGAGTGGAACAAGTAAATGAATTTGTGTACTTGGGTTCAAAGTTTACGAAAAATCGAAAGTACGACAGTGACATTAAGCGAACAGTGTTGGCAGGAAAACAAATAAATGGGGCACTGCATGGCTTTAGGAAGAGCCAGAAAGTGTCAAAAAAAGGCACGTCTGGTCGTGCATAGAGGTGCGTTGGTTCCTACACTTATGTATGGTAATAAATGTTGGGTTGGGCAAAAGAAGCATGATAATAGGTTTATTGCTGCTGAGAAGTATAGCCGGAGTGACTCGGTTGGATAAAGTAAAGAATAGTGGGTTAGGAGAACGCTGTGGTGTGAAGATTGACGAAATAAATTTATAATGCGAGTGTGAATGGACAAGTCGGTAGAGGTCGACCTCGGCGAACATATCTCGATCAGATCAACATTGTTTTAAAGAAAGGCTAGGTCAAGAGTACCAACAACCGACGAGCATGTATGAAAGCACTGATGAAAGTAGAGGAAGCAAAAGATGTGTGTAAGAACCGCAGCAAGTGGAAGAAAGTGGTATTTGCCTACCTCTACAGGAAAAAGGCTATATGTATGTATATGCCATGTTGTTAATGACAGCTATTAAAAAAATTCGTTTATATTTTTACGGTTTTCAAGATTGTCTTAAAAGATAAAAAAAAATCTGTAGTACTTCTAATAGATTTTAGTTAAAAGTAAGCTTATATATAGTTTCTGTTTGAAAATAATACGTTTTTTGTGGTAGACTATTAAATTTTTGACCCCGAAAAATTCAATCAAGCAAGGAGTTTAACTGAACAAGAGCTAGTGCGGGAGTTAAGAAACGGAATCCGCTAACGTACAATAAAAATATTGTTAAAATTGATTTTTTTGTAAAATTTATATTACTCGTAATACTTGTAATTGTAAAAAAGATTTAGATTTATGTTTTATTTCAATCTTTAAGGATCTCAATTTTGTAAAATTCGTTCTTTTTTAAAAGACCATTTTTAAAGTGCGAAATCAACAGTTAGTTTTGTTGAATGAGGAATATTGTCAAAGTTATGTTGCTGCATTGTTAGGGGCAAAAATCGTTTTACAATAAGTCGTATGGTAAGACGCTTGAATATTTTTCCTGGATTTAACAGTACGAGACCAGCCACTGCACCCTTGCTCATTGGTGAAAACACAGTTGCCAGGTTACGTTTTGCTCAAAATCATTAAAATTGGTCTGTGGATAAATAGAAAAAAGTTTTATAGACAGATAAAACTAGGTTTAGCCTAAAACATCCAGATGATCTGGCAGAGACCAGGAGAGAGAAGCATATAGTTTTGCAAGGATTTTATTCAGCGACAGCTCTGTTATGTTCTGGGGTGGTATATGCTTTGACGCTCGAAAAGAATTAGTTCTTGTCCGTACTAGGAACAATAAGGCTAAATACTATCTTAAGAAAATTCTAATAGAACATGTTATGCCTTTCAAACCTTTTTTGTTTTATGCTTATTTATGCAGCTACTAAAAAAAACATTTTAGTGAAAAATATTAGAACCAAATTATATGTTAATTTAAAAGTGCATCATGCATTTTATTGTATAAATAGTGACTTATTAAAACTACTTGTCAATGCCCCTCCTAGATCAAAGACCTTCTGGACTTTGGCTAAAGCCATAAATACGAATTTCACAACTTCTTCTATACCACCACTCGAGAGGTCCGACGGCACGACAGGCGTATCTTCCAAAGAAAAAGCGGATCTGCTGGCTGACATGTTCAGCTCTAACTCAACCCTCGATACCAGTGGAAAACAACCCCCAACGATACCTAGAATAAACGCATCAATGCCTGAGGTCACTATCCGCCATCGCACTATCAGGAAAATCCTACGAAATCTTGACTCTAATAAGGCAGTAGGACCAGATGGAATTCCGACAATTTTTCTGAAGACCTGTGTTCAAGAGCTCACCCCAGTTCTCTTCAAGACTCTTCAAGTTATCATACAGCAAAGGAGTATTTCCGTCCATGTGGAAAAACGCTACAGTCCAACCGATTCCGAAAAAAGGAAAGAAGACTATTCCTGCAAATTATCGCCCTATTGCATTGTTCTCAGTCTCATCCAAAGTTATGGAAAAAGCGATTAACACAGAACTTATCAAATATCTGGAGAAATTTGAAATAATCCATGACAGACAATATGGATTTCGACAACTTCGGTCTACTGGAGATTTGCTGGCTTATGTCACTCAGCTCTGGACAAACACTATTGAAAAGTTTGGTGAATCCCGTGCAATAGCCTTGGATATATCAAAAGCCTTTGACCGCGTTTGGCACCAGGCATTGTTAAGTAAATTATCTGCCTACGGTCTCCTAACCAAACTGCGCCAATGGCTCTTGAGCTTCATGCAAGATCGCTCCCTACATGTGGCAGTTGACGGTATTTCTTCTGATGCGTTTAAAACTAATGCCGGGGTCCCCCAGGGTTCCAATCTGTCTCCCACCTTATTTCTTTTACACATCAACGACCTCTTGAAAACCACCACGAACACCATTTACAGTTTTGCAGACGATAGCACACTTGTCTCAACTTTCACATCCTATCGATCACTTTCGGTGAATGATACAAATAGACTCAGGCAGGAACAGGTTGATTCCATCAATAGAGATTTTAAAGCAATCGTCGAGTGGGGAACCAACAATCTTGTTCAGTTCAACGCCCAAAAAACACATAGTGCCACGTTTTCCAAGAAAGTGAATTCCTTAAATCATCCCATCACAATGTCCGGAAATACCCTTGAACCAAATTTTGGGAGTCACGGTGTCCAATAATATGTCTTGGCATGACCATGTTGCTAACATCGCAAAGTCGGCAAGCCGGAAGCTAGGTTTTCTGTGGAAAGCCAGACAGTTTTTTACTCCTAATCAACTGTTGACGACGTACAAGGCTCAAATCCAACCTTTACTGGAGTATTGCTCGCACATTTGGGGTTCAGCACCAAGGCATTCTTTTCGTCTTCTAGATTCCATTCAGAAAAGAGCCATTCGCTTGATAAACAGTTTAACTCCCACAGATACCCTTCACCCTCTAGAACATAGAAGAAGAGTTGCAGACCAGTCATGGCAGATGCTCCAGAGAAATAAAAACTCTTGTACCACCATTGGCCACATTCGGCCGAAGAACTCGGCACGCTGATCAGTCTCAACCATTTACTCTCAAGATTGACACTACAAGGACCAATCTTCATCAAGAATCCTTCATTTACAGGGCTGCTACGGAATGGAATAAGCTTTCAAAATCAGTTTTTCCAGAGAACTATGACCTGCAACTTTTTAAAAAGCGTGTCCACAATCATTTCCTTTCTATAATCCCTTCCTCTTCTAATAGTCGCAGTGCGGGCCGTCCGCGGCCCACACGATAGGTCTACCCTTTTTGCGACTATTTTCATAAAAAAAAAAAAATTGGGCCGCTTGGGCGGACATTGGTAGTAAAAATTATAAAATCATTTGGAAGGTTGGTATAGCACAAATTTTGATGCGCCGCAAATTTTACTGATAGATTGTATGGTATATGTTTGGCAAAAAAATAAAGCGCTTAAGTTTGGTTAAGTTTCAAGTATATACTTAAAAAAATGATAAAATAAAAAACCGTAAAATAAAATTTTTTTTAATAATTTTAATACTTTATTACTTTAATTTAATTCTTTCACAATATAATTTTTTAAATAATAATAAAGTCAAATTTTTCAATTTAGTTTCATGTTTTCAACTCAATTGCTTATAATGGCGGCGATAGCCGGTACAAGAATTCCTTATTTAAACATGGCGATTTATAATACAACAATTTTATCCCAAAGAAATGCCTTAAACAATGTTTCATTGTAAAATTAAACGGTATACGATAAAACTGTTTTATAACGAAGAATATTTAGGTATCATACAACTATTTTTGACAAGTAATAATTATATTGAGATTCGCGAAAAGTAGAGGTTGTCTGATGTTAAATGGTAATAAGAATTTTTCCTACGATCTCGTATGAAAATACCATAAAACACACTGTTATTCGAAATGTAGCTCCTATCACCATGGCATTGTTATTTGAATAAAATAATTTAATGCAAAATTCACTTCAGTCTTATAACGCAGATTTTGGAACGAATTTATTCTGTCATATGCTGTTTTTTCCTATGATATTTATAAAGGAGAAAGGCTTACAGTATTTAAAGTTTACGTATAAAAGTGTTTTATAATGCAAAGCAATTGAATGCTATAAAATATTTATTTAAACATTATACAGCTTTAATAAGACAAGCTTTATTAACTATTTTATAATGTTGTAGCTACTAGTTATATAGTATATTATAGAACTCTTATGCAATAGGTATAAAAGTCTTATAAAATGATATTTTTAATATTGTATAAATTTGCTTTTAAAAGAAATGATCGTATAATGCGTTATAGAATATATTGTAAAAGTCACTATATAATCATTAATACAACATTCCAGATCGACGAAATCAGGTGATAGTATCCAGATTGAGAATAGGTCATACATTAGCTACACATAAATATTTATTAGCAGGTAACTTCAAACCTATTTTTTTTATATGTCAAACAGACCAACAGACCTCTAGCAAACAAAAACATAAATATAATATGAGACAGCCAGGCTGCTTTAAAAGCACTGAGCTCCAACAAGATAAATTCTAAACTTGTATGGAATTGCATCGAATCCTTAGAGTACCTTGGTGCGAACAACAGGTTGACCCTACTGTGGGTACCTGGGCACCAGGGGTGGAAGGAAACGAAAAAGCCGACACCCTTGCAAAACAGGGGGCCGAATCTGCGTTCACTGGACCAGAACCGGTTATTGGAGTCACCACAAGTGCCGCCAAAACAATTATTTCGGACTGGGCGGAGAGGAAAATACTCACGTACTGGTCCGACATACCAGGGCTAACCCACTCGAAGGCGTTTTTACCGTTACAACCCTCGAGAAACACAACTGAGCAGATCCTAGAATGGAGCAGAAATGACCTGCGTATTCTAACAGGACTGCTTACGGGACACTGTCGTCTAAGATACCACCTCAGAAAGATAGATCTGAACCAACAAACGGACTGTCGGTTCTGCTGCGTGGAAGACGAAACTGCTGAACATATACTATGTTCATGCCCCGGCCTGGGAAGAATAAGGTTCAACATATTTGGTTACACTAACCTAGAACCTACCGATTTTAAAAAAATCTCACCCTATACAACCATGAACTTCGTAAGAAGGGCTGAATTGTGCGGTGAACTGTAGCCTCTAGCGGTGAGCCACAATAGACCTACTAAGGGTCGCGGTGGAGGGGCGACCACGCCCTACTCACATGAAACCTAACCTAACCTAACCTATGTGTCAAACTAGTTTAACTGTGGAACATATTTTAATTGACTGTCCTTTATATACTTTAGAAAGACAAAATCATTTATTGAAAGATAATTTAAAGTCTTTACTACAAGATAACTTTTTAAAAGACATCCATATTCTTAAGGATACATAAAGTATTTATCAATCTATTTTCTATTGCTAATAACCCTGCGTGGTTAATGCAGCAGTTTAAATTAAAAAAAAACAATCCACAACAAACTTATCGCAACAAAAGGCTTAATAAAAACAAAGAGTCCTTAAAACAACGCTATTCGACTGTTATACAATATTTCAGTTCTTTTAAAATTCCATTTTGCTATTTGGGTGGTATCATCTCAAGAAAAATGTTAAACGTCAAATACCTGCACCTAAAAACCTAAGGAAACTTGAAAATGCAGATATTATAATAGCATGGGAACAAATTCCTCAAGGTTTTATCTAAAATTTTATTAGAATAACGCCTATATGCATAAATGGTGAGATCCGAAGTGGAGGAGGCAACATACTCTACTAGCATCGCACTTACACCGTTAATTTCTCTACTAGAGTCCACAGCATAATTTATATTTTTCAACATTACCATTTCGTTATAAAGTTTAAAGAATAATTTTAATTTTAATTTTAAAAAGAAATATTGAATTAATTTTTCATTAAAATTTATATGATTTAATATGTTGTTGCCGTAATTTTGTCCAGGAAATTAAAATAACGATTACAAATTATTATTTACTAATGTCATTTCGGTTGAAGAGTCTTAGCATAGCATTTTGAAATACCATTTGAAAATTTCTGAACGTAAAGGGAACGAAAGTAAAAGCAATCGATAAAAGCAGCAGGAGCAGTAGCATCAATGTATTTTAAGTGACAATCTGAAGAAAAAAGAGGGTCGATGTCAATGCAAAATTTATTATTTACAATACTGCAACATCAGAACTACTCTCTCAAATCAAACACAAAAATATTTTAGCAAACATCGAAACAAAACAGTTACATAGCTACATAGTCTAAAAATTACCTTTTGACAGAAAGAAAATAGAAAAGATTATAGTTTAAAAATACTAAAAAACACGCTTTTAAAGTAAATCAAAATAAAAAGTTAAAAATAAATCTTACCATTAGAACAAAAATTACTGACAAGAAAATTAAAATCACTATTATAAAATCGTTTTTTTTAAACTGAAAAGAGTCGCAAAAAGGGTAGACCTATCGTGTGGGCCGCGGACGGCCCGCACTGCGACTATTAGAAGGGGAAGGGATTATAGAAAGGAAATGATTGTGGACACGCTTTTTAAAAAGTTGCAAGTCATAGTTCTCTGGAAAAACTGATTTTGGAAGCTTATTCCATTCTGTAAAAGAAGGATTCTTAATGGAGATTGGTCCTTGTAGTGTCAATCTTGAGAGTAAATGGGTGAAACTGAACAGCGTGCCGAGTTCTTCGGCCGAATGTGGCCAGTGGTGGTACAAGAGTTTTTATTTCTCTGAAGCATCTGACATGTAAATATCTGTAGAGTAATGTCTGGTCTGCAACTCTTCTTCTATGTTCTAGTGGGTAAAGGGTATATGTAAGAGATAAGCTGTTTATTAACCGAATGGCCCTTTTCTAATTGAAATCTAGAAGACAAAGAGAATGCCTTGGTGCTGAACCCCAAATGTGCGAGCAATACTCCAGTAGAGGTTGGATTTGAGCCTTGTACGTCGTCAACAGTTGATCAGGAGTAAAAAACTTTTTAGCTTTCCACAGAAAACCTATCCTCTGGCGTGCTGATTTTGCAATGTTAGCAAAATGGTCATGCCAAGACATATAATTAGACACCGTGACTCTAAAATTAAGATGAAGAGACTTGATTCAAGGGTATTTCTGGACATTGTTATGGAATGATTTAAGGAAATCACTTTCTTGCAAAACGTGGCGCTTTGTGTTTTCTGGGCGTTGAATTAAACAAGATTGTTGGTTTCCTATTGGACGATTGCTTCAAGATCTCTATTGATGGAATCAACCTGTTTCTGCCTGAGTCTATTTGTATCATTCACTGCAAGTTGAGACAAGTGTGCTGTCGTCTACGAAACTGTAAATGGGGTTAGTGGTGGTTTTCAAGAGGTCGTTGATGTGTCAAAAAAATAGGGTGGGGGACCGGATAGAACACTAGGGGACCATGGCATTGGTTTTTAACGCATTAGAAGAAATACCGTCAATTGCCACATGTAAGGGGCGATCTTGCATTAATCTCAAGAGTCATTGGCGCAGTTTGGAAACTTTTAATAGTGTTTGTACACAGCTGGGTGACATAAGCCAGCAAATCTCCAGTAGACCGAAGTTGTCGTTATTGTCTGTCATGAATTATCTCAAATTTCTCAAAATATTTGATGAGTTCTATGTTAATCGCTTTTTCCATAACTTTGGACACGACTGAAAGCAATGCAATAGGGCGATAATTCGCAGGAATAGTCTTCTTTCCTTTTTTCGCAATGGGTTGGACTTTGGCGTTTTTCCACATGGACGGAAATACTCCTTTGCTGTATGATAGCTTGAAGAGACTACAGAGAACTGGGGTGAGCTCTTGAGCACAGGTCTTTAGGACAATTGTCGGAATTCCATCTGGTCCTACTGCTTTATTAGAGTCAAGATTTCGTAGGATTTTCCTGATAGTGTGATAGCGTATAGCGACCTCAGGCATTGATGCCATTGGTGCCGTCGGACCTCTCGAGTGGTGGTGAAGAAAAAGTTGTGAAATTCTTATTTATGGCCTTAGCCAAAGACCAGGTGATCTTTGATCCAGAGGGGGCATTGACAAGCTTGTTGTATATTCTTGTGTCTATTTCTATTTCATTCTATTTCAGTTACTTCGTTAGTTACGATCTCTGGGGTGTCCGGTATGCTTTCCGTACCTTCTTTTTTATATAGTTCTTTAAGATACTGGCCCAAGTTTCCTTCGTTATGTGGTTTGTGCTAATAAATTCACTTACTTCTTTTCTCTGGCGTCTGATGAATCTCCACATCTGTTTTTGGAGGCCATAAAAGTCATTAAAAACATTGTTGTTAATTAGTTGCCAAAAAATAAATGTCGCTGATCAAACCGTTCTTTGATCGCGTTTACTTCTTGCTTTATATTAAGGTAGAAATTCATTTTATTGCTGACTGGAATATTTATAAGGATAGAGCAAGGAAATGGAAAAAAAATTGACCGTATATTTTAATACCTTAATATGCAGTTTTTACTATAAATACGTAGCGATAAATTTTGTTGCTGCTCCAAATATTGATAAGAATTATGATGAGAGGCAACAGCAAAATGGCAATAAAAGATCAATCATTTTTTTGACGAGCAATATTTCTTTTTCTTTTTGCCAGCTTGACACCCGATTATTTTGAACTTAATGATTGTTGGATTTTGTTGCTGCCTTTTTACTGCTTGCTTAATAAAGCTCTTATACGAACAAGGACTGCAATGACATCATCGGTTGGCATACCAGTGATTGATCTTCGAGAAAGGGCAGAATCTATTTGTTAACTAAAAATTTTTGCATTTTTTTAAGAACTTTTATTGCAAAAAATAAAAAAACAAACGTTCATTTCTATTATTTTTTGTGCTATAAAATAATGTTTCTGGATTTATATTCATTGACTAATATGCAAATTACTGCGGATGTAAAAAATTTTCTCCAAATTTTGGTCGGTGAAGGGCGGTATTTCTTTATTTTCGACAAAAGCAAATGTCTGTTTTCGTTACAAATACGTTTAAAAATAAAAAAAATCGATTAATCAATAAAATACAAAACTATTTTTCTTTCATATTCGTACCACATATAAAACCACAAGAGAATCGTTTCTTGTAAAGTATTCATTAAACCAGCGATATTTTTAACAAGAAATTTAGATAAGGCAACCGCAGCAAATAAAAGTTATCATCCACTTCAATACTCGTAGTTGGCGTAAAAGAAAGATACGTATAAAGTTGGCTCGTTTATTCTACCAGTGGGAGTTTAAACTGAAGAGAGTTTAACAAAAATAATACAATAAAATGTTCTGGTGTTGCTGGTTTAAATGGTCAATTACCTTATACAGTGTGTGTCAGCACGGGTATAAACTATCTGTATATTGGAAACTGATCAGTGTTTGCGGAATACCCTATATCTAAGATATATATATATATATATATATATATATATATATATATATATATATATATATATATATATATATATATATATATATATATACCTACTTTTTAAAATTTTAATTTATTGACAGATGGGATATGTAAAGCGGAGAAAAAAAACCCAAAATGGACACCTTTATATTAATAGCTTTATGAGAACATCCCCAACATCAAATAAAAAATATCTTTGAAAATATAAAAAAACTGATTTTAAAAACTAGCTTACTTCGCTAATTCACTAATTTCTATACATATAGGCATACGTGGGTCGACTATATATCAGAAAACAACCACTTTCCTTAAATGTGCATCGACAAACATTGAATTATACAGCGTGATTCTTTGGGAGTTTCGATTAGACGTACTTAAAATCTGAAAATTTCAGGTGTAAGGTTTTCAGATATGCCGAATTGATCTAAAATACTCGTATTTAGAGCCTCCAATTACTTCCGGTTATACCGGAAGTTGACTTACTCTTGCTTATTTTAAATAGAACACCCTGCATAATATTACGTATTTCGATGAAGCTACTCTTGGGGATTCTCCCAATATAGGGATTTGCCACCTTACACTGTTTTTGCATTATGTTTTTTCCAGAATTGGGTATTTTTACTAAACTTGATCATTTTGTTATTAAAATTATTATTATTGTACAGATTGATTTAAAACGCATATTTAAAGATTTCTTACCCTGTATTATATAACGTTGTTATAACAACTTCCCATACCTAAATCAAACCGTTATTGAGATATTCAATTTTTAAATTATGAATTGTGAGTTAGTATTTTATTTGCGATTATTTAAAAAAAAAACAATGAAAAATATTTAATTAAAATTTAATAATTTAAGACTTAAAAGTAAATGTTTAAAACCGCCTCCCAGTTGATACAACAACTAAACTGTGATAAGTTTCTAAATATTTTCTTTACGGTATCATGGGTGGATCATGGTCGATCTGGGTATCTTTTAGTAAATAATGTACATGTTATAATACACATTCACCTTCTATTAGAAGTAAATTTACGTAAACCACATTGTATAATTCCTAGCCATATTTGTTACTTTATAAAACTGCCAATAATCACAATTAGTTTTAAATTATCACAGATATACAACGCCTCCTAAAATAAAATGAGTATTACAGCTAATTTATAATATTAAGCAACAACACGGGAAATATACTTAAATTTTTTAATTTAAATTTATGTTTTTATCCCAAAAATGATTACGTTTCGGTATAAAAAAGTGACCCGTAGATTTTGGGAAAAATGGGTAGTTTCCTCTTAAAAAATGAGACTCGTTTGTGGTTAGTCACTAATAATAGTGAAACCACTTTAATCACATAAGAAGAATAGTTGACAAATTAAAGTAGGTTAAGACGATTTTTAAAAAGTTAGTTTTAGAGAATAACTTCGCCTTTGGTTCGCTAATGGGTGAACTAAGTAGCCCAGAAGAAGGAGGGTTTTCGAGTTAGGCCAGCTACCTGCTCAATGTAAAACAAAGACGCAGCTCATAGACCGGAGAGGATGCCTCGGAACCTCTATGGTGACGACCCATGCTATTACAAGAAATAAACAAGCTTGGAAACTCACTTTCTGGCTGTTCATAAAGCTATGCAGTGCCCCATTCATCTGTTTTTCTGCCAACACCCTTCACTCAATGTCACTGTCATACTTTTCATCTCTCGTAAACTTTGAACCCAAGTACACAAATTCATTTACTTGTTCCACTCTTTCTTCCTTAATCAGAACTTCACAGTTTATTTTCTTCTCTTTTAAAAACCATAACTTTCGTTTTGATTACATTTATTTTTATTCCTTTGATTTTTGGGTATCATGCATTACATTAACCATCGCCTGCAACTCCTCTTCAGATGACGCTAATATGACTTAATCATCGACGTAAAGAAGGAATTTGACGATCAACTCATTTATTTTCAATCCATAGACACTCTCTTTCAAATCTTTTAAACAATCGTCTATGTAAAAGTTAAACAGCCATGGCGAAGCCACACATCCCTGTCTAACACCTTTTTCAATGTTAAACCAGTCCGTGCAAGCTTTGTTTAACCTGACACAAGCAGAACAATCCTCATAAAGTGATTTCAGTGCTCGTATTAAACTACCGCTTACCCCATACATAGACAATGTCGACCACAATTTACTCCTCACCACTCTGTCATAGGCCTTTTTTAAGTCTATAAAAGCGCAATAGACCTTCTGGCTTCTAGGCAAGAATTTTTTGACTACACCTCGTAATAAAAAGACCTGATCCATGCATCTCCTTTCTCTTCTAAATCCTGCTTGTACATCCCATATAATCTTCTCAGTTTCATTCGTTACTCTTTTAATCAATATCATTGCATACAGTTTGCCTGAGTAAACTATTACCTCGGTAGTTCTTACAGTCCTGCAGCGAACTTTTTCCCTTGTAAAGCGGCACGATAACGGCCTTGCACCAGTCATCTGGTACGCTACTACTCCTCCAACAAAGGTTAAAAAGGCAGTACAGTAGACTAGCTACCACGATTCGTCTCTTTAATAAAGAACCCAACGATACCTAGGTCACTATCCGCCATCGCACTATCAGGAAAATCCTACGAAATCTTGACTCCAATAAGGCAGTAGGACCAGATGGAATTCCGACAATTGTCCTGAAGACCTGTGCTCAAGAGCTCACCCCAGTTCTCTGTAGACTCTTCAAGTTATCATACAGCAAAGGAGTATTTCCGTCCATGTGGAAAAACTCTAAGGTCCAACCCATTCCAAAAAAAGGAAAGAAGACTATTCCTGCAAATTATCGCCCTATTGCATTGCTCTCAGTCATATCCAAAGTTACGGAAAAAGCGATTAACACAGAACTTATCAAATATCTGGAGAAATTTGAGATAATCCATGACAGACAATATGGATTTCGACAACTTCGGTCTACTGGAGATTTGCTGGCTTATGTCACTCAGCTCTGGACAAACACTATTGAAAAGTTTGGTGAATCTCGTGCAATAGCCTTGGATATATCTAAAGCCTTTGACCGCGTTTGGCACCAGGCATTGTTAAGTAAATTATCTGCTTACGGTCTCCCAACCAAACTGCGCCAATGGCTCTTGAGCTTCATGCAAGATCACTTCTTACATACAATACAGCCGCATTGTATTCTTATTTGTCTTTCAACTTTATTAAATAACTCCTTTACCATTATTACGGTGTCTCCAACCACGTCAATGTCGTCGGCGAAAGCCAGGAGAACTCTTGTGCCATCAATACCAAAGACCTCCGTGGTCAATTCCGCCGCTCTTATAGCTTTTTTCAAGGCAATATTGAACAATATCGGAAAGAGAATCACATTGCTTCAAGCCACCAGACACCTCAAACGAATTTGACAGTATTTCACCCAGTTTTACTCTACTACTGGAGCCGTTGACACATATAATTGTTAACTTGATTAGATTTTTGGGAATTCCTGTCTATACCAATTCTTTGATTAAATTTGCATAAATAAAGTTAGGTTAAATCTTGGCATCTGGCATTATTAACAGTATAATATCAAGAAAGGTTGTTACCAGAAAGTAACGACATTACTGAAAAAGAAACTGCGAATATTTTTGAGTTTTCGAAATAAACAGAATCATAAACTTTTTTACACGAGAACGATGTGATCGTAAAAAAGGTTTAAGATGCACGAAAGCTTCCCCTCGATCAGCCGAAATGAGAAAAAAAATTCTTTAAATGGCGCAGTAGAAATGCGAAAGAATATATAAAGTTATAAGAAAAAATGAGTTTTTCATTTGAGTACATTGTTTTGAACTGAATAAAAAGTAACTACCTTTTTAATAAACGTTGACATTTTTTCTGTAATAATAAATGTTTATATATTTTAACTTTCACATACACATAGATAAATAAATGTTTTATATGAAGCAGGAAAAAACGAGGTGACATAATAAATAATTTAAAAAATATTGAGTCATTGTCTATCGCTTTTTTATTTCATATAAATATTTAGCTATTTACAAAAATAAAAAAACAATTGAAATATTTAAAAAAAATTAGTTCCAAACTGTGCTTTGTCTAAAATGTGTAGAAACGAAAAACAACCGATTTAAAATATTTTATCCCACCATTTTTGTAACCAGTTCAGTTAGCGATTAGGTTTTCAGCAAAATCTGTCAAGTTGTTTTTTCTGGACAACAAAAAAAATTTAAAAAAATGGTAAACTACCCGAATTTTGCAATTTATAAATTATACTATTTTTAATACAAAATTTTAAGATATGATTATTGCATGTTATGAATATTTGTATAAAAAATATGATGACAATATTTCACCAAAAAAAAATTGTTTTAGAAAACAAAAAGTGGAAGGAATTGGAAAATTTGAAACTTGTACCAGTATTGGGAGAAAAGCATTGAAGATGCTTTAACAGTGAAAAACAGTGAAAATTATTGTTAGCAATAATCAAGCATTGTTTATAACAATTGAATATTGTTACTAACAAATAATTATTGATCATAATAATTATAACAAAATTTTTAATTGTTATAAACCATTGAAAATAGCTTCCGCTTATGAAATGATTAAAGGTTTAAAAGAATAAGGTTGACAAACAGAATATTGTTAATGACAAATATAATTTGTTATAAAAAGTTTGAAATCATTTTTTAAGTTTTATATTATACAGGAATTGTTCGCAGAACTTTTATAACAACAAAAAATATGTTATTTTTTTATTATTTCCACTGGGAAGTTTTTTTTTTTTATGAAAATAGTCGCAAAAAGGGTATACCTATCGTGTGGGCCTCGGACGGCCCGCACTGCGACTATTAGAAGGGAAAGGGATTATAGAAAGGAAATGATTGTGGACACGCTTGTTAAAAAGTTGCAGGTCATAGTTCTCTGGAAAAACTGATTTTGGAAGCTTATTCCATTCCGTAGCAGCCCTGTAAAAAAAGGATTCTTGATGAAGATTGATCCTTGTAGTGTCAATCTTGAGAGTGAATGGGTGAGACTGATCAGCGTGCCGAGTTCTTCGGCCGAATGTGGCCAATGATGGTACAAGAGTTTTTATTTCTCTGGAGCATCTGCCATGGAAATATCTGTAGAGCAATGACTGGTCTGCAACTCTTCTTATATGTTCTAGAGGGTGAAGGGTATCTGTGAGAGTTGAGCTGTTTATCAAGCGAATGGCTCTTTTCTGAATGGAATCTAGAAGACGAAGAGAATGCCTTGGTGCTGAACCCCAAATGTGCGAGCAATACTCCAGTAGGGGTCGGATTTGAGCCTTGTACGTCGTCAACAGTTGATCAGGAGTAAAAAACTTTTTAGCTTTCCATAGAAAACCTAGCCTCTGGCTTGCCCACTTTGCGATGTTAGAACATGGTCATGCCAAGACATATTATTGGACACCGTGACTCCCAAAATCGAGATAGAGGGACTTGGTTCAAGGGTATTTCCGGACATTGTGATGGGATGATTTGAGGAATTCACTTTCTTGGAAAACGTGGTACTTTGTGTTTTCTGGGCGTTGAACTGAACAAGATTGTTGGTTCCCCACTCGACGATTGCTTCAAGATCTCTTCTAATGGAATCAACCTGTTCCTGCCTGAGTCTATTTGTATCATTCACCGAAAGTGATCGATAGGATGTGAAAGTTGAGACAAGTGTGCTATCGTCTGCGAAACTGTAAATGGGGTTCGTGGTGGTTTTCAACAGGTCGTTGATGTGTAAAAGAAATAAGGTGGGGGACAGGACGGAACCCTGGGGGACCCTGGCATTGGTTTTTAACGCATTAGAAGAAATACCGTCAACTGCCACATGTAAGTAGCGATCTTGCATGAAGCTCAAGAGCCATTGGCGCAGTTTGGTTGGGAGTTATTCGTGTGAAGCTCTCGGGTCGCACCCAGACCACCGGAGAGAACTGATATTTATATTTTAGAAAACAGTATTTTATTGGTGACAAGCTGTGAGGTCTTAATACATGGAATGTAGTAAGTAGAATGATGTTGCTTCTAAGGTATAATCATTCGGGTTGAATAATTTGAAATAAGACCCGTTATTCAAAATGACATTTTATTAACAATATAACAAGAGAAGGTAGAATTACCTCCAAAATCTGCGTTAATTCACAAGTTTTAAGTCGCAAGTTGACAAGGCAGCAGTTCCGATAACAGTGTCAAGAAAAATGCCGCCGAAAATATTACCTCTTTTACTTTTAACTAATGCAGGTTACTCTGATGTGGGACCAGGTCACAAGGGAGTTAATGGCAACGAAGAAGCAGATTGCCTTGCCAAAGAAGGGCCAAATACAAAATTTTCCCGCCCAGAACCCTTCTGTGGACTTTCCAAAGCCCACTTAAAAGAAGAGTTTCGACGTTGGGAAACATATGAAATGAAATCTCACTGGCATAAAGTGCCAGGACAAAGACAAGTAAGTCTTTCGCCAAGGAAAGCTAAACAGCTTCTCGAGTTGGACAAGAAAGACTTAAAACTGGTGACAGGACTCCTCACTGGACACTGCCCTATAAGGTACCACCTAAAAAAGATGAGCAAAACAGAGAGTTGCCGCTACTGCGAGAACTTCGCTGAAACTGCAGAACATTTGCTTTGCGAATGCCCAGCGCTTTTCTGCAAGAGGCTCAAGTTTCTGGAAGGGGCCTTCCAAAAGCGCTTCGATGTCAGAAACTTAGCCCCCAGGAAGCTGATAAACTTTACTCGAAGTCTCGGAATCCCGGGCCTCAAATAGATTAAGGGTTATGCACAAAAGATCTGATAGGTCGAAGTGCTTGAGAGGCAGCAAGGCCTTTAAGACCCACCCTACAATCTACAAATCAAGGTTTGTGCTCAGTATTATTATTGCACGTGATTTAAATGTACTGTCGGCTAAACCAAAAATTGTGAAGATAATTGTAAGCTACGCAAACAGACTTGAAAATCATTAAAATATACTGGCTAACAATTTAGCTTCACAACGTATTATAAGACGCAGACTTAAACGTTTTACTCCATATGACCTACCCAACAGATTTTAAATTTAAATTTTATGTCATTTTTCTACAGGGTGTCCCAGAAAATAGTGCGTTCCTTTAGAGACAAGACATAATACAGTATACAGAGTAAAAAAGTCTTTCTGAATTCCCCGGTGTGCAAAAAAACATTAGTATTTATATTTAATATTATTATCTACAGAAATTGAGTTAACGCCGCACCTCTATACGAAAATAATCTATTTGTTTACTATTCATGAGTCATGACATAACTGTCTGTCGACATAAAATTGATAATAATATAAAAAATTTATTTTAAAATGTTTAATAAAATATTTTAACTTTAACTAAAAAAATTATTTTAATAATTATGAGCGTGTTAATAATTCATTTTTAAACGCAACTTAATTTAAATTTAAATTTATTAAACTTTGTTTAAACATAAATAAAAATTACACACTTGGCAAGCAGACTTCGTAGAATTATAAATGTATATTTTAAATTTTATTTTAAAAATATGACCCCTGCTCGGTAATAAACGACCTGTAAAACACTTGAAATTAAAGGTGTGTAACTACCAACACGTCTTTGTTTCAGCAACAAAAGATTTTACACTTTATGTTTACATTGTAGTAGGTATGATTATTAAAAACTTCATTTTGAATCATTACGATTGTGCATTTATTTACATTTTTAATAACAGTACACAAGCATTGCATGCCTGCTTAAATATTATTTAAAACTTATCTTAAAATACAACAAATTATTCAGCTGCTTTAACAACCTCATTTTCTACAAATGATCAAACAACGGTGTTCCCATCTCTTAACAAAATAAAATTGTTGTACGAATATCTAATCAAGAATACATTTTACTATTTTCTTTCTACACCACTACCACTATTGTAGTTTCGTGCAAGTCACTTTTCAAATTGGGATGACCTGCTCGAATTTCCCTACTATATTTTGTAGCATTTGAAATTGCTACCTGTTAATTTTGTTTTTTATATATAATAAATTTTTCATTTATTGGGCATTGTACTTACAGAGAACATTCAGTTTTAATATCAAATTCCTGAATAAAACATCTATTTCACTATTTCAAAACAAACATCACATATAGTTAAATGCTAGTAAATTCACAAGTTCCAACACTAGGTAATACTCTTGCTTCTGACATTCTAAGGGCTGTTGAAAGTAATGTAATCAAGCTGCAGGAATCTTATGATTTCTGGCTATCTGTCTGATCCTAGGCCTGAAATTGAAGATAGTAAAGTCAATAAAAACATCCATTCACATGTGAGCAGGCGACATACCGTTGTGTTTTCTAGTATGATGAATTCTAGGCTATTGAAGGTTGTCCCAGGATTTTGTGTGATTCTGAATGAGATCTCTGGGTATTTACTGGGTTTTTTTCTCTATTTTTCATAATATAATCTTAGAGGTTATATTTACTTTCTAGACGTCGATGTCATTGTGTGAGTGTCACTGTTCTTCTTTCATAGAACTTCTGTCATCGGTCTCAAGTCGGTTAGCCGTTAATGTTTCGTGCCCATAGTAGAAAAGAAATAGAAGAATGGTCTTTTAGATTACCATCGATGGAATTCATTCTGTCAATCAATAGCATTTATGGTTCTGACCAATAAGAGGCTAGGAATTCAAAACTGGCGCTGATTTCATACAGGATGTGCAGTTTTTTCTGGCAACTGTTAGAAATAGAGGATGGTTCTGTCCTCGAGGTGGTCGGGGAGGTCTTTTTCGGTGCGGCCATGATGAGGTGCGCTTGACTCGTTTTTGGGATTCTTTTTCGGTATTGAACCGGAAATTAACCCTTAGGGGGGAATCTACGAAGTGCCGTTTGGGCCGAGATCAAGTCGCACCCATCGTTTGTGGTTTTTGGAGCCTTTATATGGGGATTTGTGCCAACACCGGTAGACTGCCATGCGGTAGGAACACCGCCATTTTGTCCTGATGTCCTGTTAGTCCTGTTTGCTGTTTTGGATATCTTCTAGTTTTACCTCCCTTCTCAGAAGTTAAGTTATGACTTTTGAACTAGCAATGATATCGATCAGGTTGAAAATATACCTACTTAATTTTGTTGGTTTTTTATTTTGCACATGTTCTTTCATGAGACTATTTTTTTGTTAGGGTGTTAGGGTACAGCTTAGCCCTCATCATCAGACTTCTGGCAATCGTCAGACAACCACCGATTGAGGACTAGTAGTAGCCGGTAGAGACTGGAGACCTGCTGAGCTGCATCATCGACCCCTGGTTGACCTGGAAGGTTAAGCCTTCTTACCTTCTCTTCGTTTTGCTGTCTGTTTCCTGTCTTCTTCCTGTCTTCGTTTTTGTGTCTTCAACTACATCAAGTGGACCTTGGATAGAGGCTACATATGTGGACCATTGGACCTTAACACCAGGTTTTTTTACACCTTCAGTGTTCTCTTACTTTTTGAGATTTATTTATAACTAATTTATCATATTAGTATTTATCATACCATCATTTTATTTAATAACTAATTATTGATATCGTATATTATACCACCGTGATAATTTTATAAACTATAATCTAAAGAGCTTTTGTGAAGTTCTCACATAGTACTATGTGACAGCACATTCCGTCACAGGTTTATTTCTTACGATTATACCCCATTTTGGTAACTTTGAGCGGTATAACACCCGGTATATAAATGTATGTACTTTGCTATAAAACATTAGTTAATATTGTTATATATATTATTTAATTGATGTAATTATTACTATATGATACTCTGGTCTACAACATATTTTGCTTTGTCAATTTTGGTGTTTTTATTATATTCTTATATGTGATATGTTTTTTTATTCTCCTATTTGCCCAACCTCAATATCTAAGAAAATTTAATACTATATCATTTTAGGTATTTTATTGAAGATAGATATTTGGTTTTCTCAATTATCCAAATATAGTATAGCTATATCTAAATTGAGTGGCGCCTAATGAATTTGAATTTTCAATCTTGGAGCCATAAATAATTCGAACTCACTTATCTGTTCTCCGGCGAACAGCTGCCGTCAGCACATTGTGTTCTATTTTTTTATTTCATATAATGAACATAATAAAGTAGGCCACAATTTGGTCCATAAGGCTTTTATTTTCCATCCACAGACCCGAAGCTACGCCGTTAAAAACCCCATTCAATCACTTATTGAGAAGATATCCGCTTGATCAAGAGTTCCAAAAGAATATCCACGAGCCTTTAAAAGAAAACCGGTTTCTGTAGATAATTGCATGATCTTTAAACTTTGTACGAGCAATTTTTACGAAAACATTTACCGTTTAAGGGAAATATGCAGAAAACCGATATTTTTGACCTTTGATCTTGCATACAACTTTTAGCCAATGTACAACTTTTCATTTTTTATTTATAATAGTGTTTCTCAAGTTAATAGAAGTGTTATAGGTATTGTCAACAATGACCTCCGCATAATAAAAAATCTCCACTGAAATCAAACAGCACAAGTTAAAAACAAAGGTCAGACAAGGGTGTGTTGTCACCACTATTATTTAACATATATTCAGAAGAAATATTTAATAATGCGCTGTGTGATTCAACAGCAGAAATTCTTATAAATGGTAAACGAATCAAAAACCGTATGTATGGATTTATAATTAGAGTAGGCCGCGACTTTAACCATTTAACACTTAAAACTCTCTACTATGCTTTTGTGAGATCAAAGCTAGAATATGCAACGGTTATCTGGAACCCATATTAACAAGTGCATATTTATAAACTGGAGGAAATCCAAAGACGCTTTCTCAAATACCTAAGTTTTAAAGTAGATAGGACTTATCCACTATTTGGCACGGCAAGACATAGCTTTTTCACTCTGGATAGAAGACGAGAATGTTCTAGTGTCATTATGCTACACAAAATAATTAACAATGAAATTAAATGTCAATGCTTACTACATCAGATAAACTTTAAAATTCCCCGTCAGGCATCTCGATACACCGACTCATTCTACACTACCACACCACGAACAAATATACTTAAAAACTCTCCTGTTCATACTATGTGTAGCAACTATAACCTTATAAGTGACCAGCTTGATATATTCTATTGTAATGTGAGGCAAATTAAGAGCTATTATTATCAGCAGTAATAATGTTGTGTTAGTCTTAAGCTTTCTACTAATGTTAGTCTGATTGTGTAAATTGTGTATTACTCTTAAGCTTTTTTATTGTTAGTACTATTGTGCAAATGTTTACTTTGTTCCTGTTCTGTAATTGGAAATCTTTTTTTCTGTAGAACAGTGTAAATAAATAAATAAATAAATAAACAACATCCGATTCGCGGATGATACAGTAATATTCGCCGACAAACTAGAGGACCTACAAAATATGATGAGCCAGCTTTCAATGCACAGTCAGGAATATGGAATAGATATAAATATGAATAAAACCAAATACATAGTGATAAGCAAAAATTTCACCACCACCCTGATAAGCAAAAATTTCACCACCACCCAGGCAGCTTATTATAAATAATACAGTTATTGAAAAGGTAGAGACTACAACATATTTGGGAACTACAAGCAACGAGAGTTGGGATCATTCTTTTGAAATACGTTGTCGAATAGAGAGGGCCTGTGCTGCATTCCTTAAAATGTCGAAATTGTTTAAATGCCACTTTCTGAACTTAACAACTAAAATACGACTTCTCCGATGCTATGTGTTTCCTGTGCTCCTATATGGCGTTGAGTCATGGACTGTAACAGATGCAGCCAGTAAAAGGTTGGATGCATTTGAGATGTGGCTGTATCGACGTATACTAAGAATCCCTTGGACGCCCATGTTACAAACAAAAGAGTACTCGACATTTTAAATAAGGAAATGGAGATCATGAGTACAGTCAAAAGTCGGAAATTGGAATACTTTGGACACATCATAAGAAACAGCGAAAGATACGGTCTGTTGCAGCTTATCCTACAGGGAAAGGTTTTTGGATAATTATATTATTACGAAAACGCCTAAATATTAATAATTCTAGACCTAGCCGGATATACAGTTTGAGATCTTAGCATTAATTAATGAAAATACCCATGGTTATTTTGATCATTAATGAAAATTGCTAATTGTTTATATGTATAATAAGCAAATTAGTAATTTAATTAACATATTTGTTTAAATCTTCTCTCGTTTATCCTTTAATTTGAAAGTACGTAGAATTAAAATACGGGACGACAATAAATACACTTTAAAGTTTTGGTGAGAAGGTTATGCAAATATCTCTGAGGAAATTTTAGTTGTGCAGCCGGAAGAACACTAATTTTCCAGCAATAATTTCTTGTAATGAAATTATGCAAGGATTTTCTTGTTTTCTTTGGAGCTAAACTTAAATGACATCGTCGTGTCTTTTGAAGTATGTATTAAAACGGTTTTCCTTGTCTGTTGATTTTGTTTTAAGAACAAGCGAAGTAATATCGCTATAAGATTAATTATTAAACATTTTTTACCCTTTCTTCGAGCTTTGTCAAACTGGCACCCATTTTTGTTAAAATAACATTCTAAATAAATTTTTAGATATCATTTTGTTTGCACTTTTAAAAAATTAAGCACTCCTTTCTAGAAGTTGTCAATATTTTTTACTGCACAAACAATTCATTTGAATGTAATTGATTGTACTTTTGAACCTTTTTCCAAAAAAAATATATATTTATGGCAACAAAAGTTTAAAAAAATGTTTGTACTTGATATAGTTTGCGTCAGATGATGCATCGATGCATATTTTACAGGTATAGACAGGCGTAATTTCTGAGCTTAAGAAGGAACATTTTTAAAAAAGACTAAAATTTATAAGGCGAGTGTAAATGGACAAGTCGGTAAAGGTCGACGTCGGTGAACATATCTCGATCAGATAAACACTGTTTTGAAGAAAAGCCAGGTCAAGAGTACCAACAACCGACGAGCATGTATGAGAGCACTGATGAAAGTAGAGGAAGCAAAGGATGTGTGTAAGAACCGTGGGAAGTGGTCTTTGCCTACCTCTACGAGAAAAAGGCGTGACTATATGAATGTATGTACCCTTTATTTGCAATATGTATTTTTAACTTTTTAGAAAATTTTTTGTTTATTTTCATCAATAACTTGGACAAAGGTATAAAGCATAAAAATCAAAATTTTATTAGTTTAAAAGCTCATAATTATCTCCTAATTCTGCCGCTACGATTTATACAGTATTTAACTTCTTAGTGGAAATTATAGTAATGGGTCCGATTTTGCAAATCCCGAATTTTGACATATCTCCACATTTCAAGGTCCCCAGAGTCGAATAAAATAGTTTTTAAGTGGACGTCGTGTGTGTGTGTGTGTGTGTGTGTGCGTGCGCGTGTGTGCGCGTGTGTGTGCGTGTGTGTGTGTGTGTGTGTGTGTGTGTGTGTGTGTGTGTGTGTGTGTGTGTGTGTGTGTGTGTGTGTGTGTGTGTGTGTGTGTGTGTGTGTGTGTGTGTGTGTGTGTGAAATCTGGAAAAATGAACAGTTGAATAAAAGCATTCCGACGACTTTTTAACGCTGTATTTTCGGCGTTGCTTATCAATATTAGAAATACTTTTTCGTCCGCTTGCGGTTCGCAGGATAATAAATTGTCTGATTTGCCGAATAAGCAGCTTTACTAATACATCCAAAAAAGCTTTGCGAGCTTTGAATATATTTCAAAAAGAGTTAGGGTGAATTTAAAAGGCTGAATGGACAGGTACAGTTTGAAACAGGAAAACGCTGCAAGATAAAAAATATTTTCGTTTGATTTTCTTTGAAGGAAAAGTTTAGAGAAAACAGATTGTTTTTATTGAAAATCGATTTATTTTAAGTTGGTAATTTTTATGCTAGTCGATTCTCTGAAAAACCGTGTCTGTAAAAATTAAGAATCCTTTGCTAAGTATCACAAAAGAATATCAAGTATTAATACCAACGTTCACCAAAACATGCAACAAAAATTGAGTTCTGCAGACGATTTCGTAGGTTCAAATAAAATTAACCTTTTATTGTCACGTGGGTCAAACTAGGAACGTACCGTATTTACAATTCTTTTTTAAAGTTAAACCCTATATGTTTTAAAATTCTCCAAAGACTCGTTCTAGAAATTTCAAAAACATTTTTTTCTTTAACTTTTTTTATTATTGAATATAAATAGACATGTTCTTTTTTTTACGCATTTTGCATAAAATGTCGCGGATTTCAAATTTGTAAGCTTCGGGAAAGTCAACAGTCTTTGCATGTCGGCGAGATTTATATTTTTGTTTACTATTTCCATCTTTTATACTTTTTAAAACCAAGTTTTTTTTTTGTTTCACCAATACCGTCGCAGGTATAGATAAAACTGGTAGCAACGGACCTCCATTGTCCTTTTCCGTAGTAAAATAAGCATGTACATTTAATATTAATGCATCCACATCGAAAACACGAAGCGGCATTTTCGCGGTCTATTAGGTATACATAGATACACTACTTGAAATCACAATCATTACTATACAATTTTAATGTAGGTACCCACTACAATAATATTCTAGGATTATCAATTAATTTTCTAGAAATTAAATTGTTGTGGTATTGGTTTGGGCTAGTAAATATAAAAACACAAAAATGTATCAACAAGCCAAATAAGAGCTTAATAGCTTAGTTAATTACTGAAATTTGTTTAGATTACTTACCTTCTTTTATTATTATGTACAATAAATAAAATCATTTAGAACAAATTTGATTGCAAAATTACCCGCGCTCACAAATAAAAATATTGACTCTTAATTTCCAAACAAGAAGTCCCTTATAAAATAAAATTCGTTACCTACAAAATTTGTTTAAAAATATTAGGGGAATTTATTTATTTATTTATTTCTTAAATGTACAGTTAAATATTGGATATCGAGTTTTTAAAGATAATCCGAAACCGCCGTATATTCGTGAAATATGCTTTAGCAGAGGAATACGTACAAAATCGACATAACTTCGCAGATTGAAAAGGGTCGCAATGAAACTAATAACTCAAAAACCAGTACAATCATTGACGCGTCTTATTAATTCAACACTGACACTTCTGTGAATATCTATAATAATATTAATATAAGTAATTGTCATAATTGTTTAATTATTATTCATGAGTGATGTATTCATAAGAGTGTTAGTTTTTCCTACTAGTCCCGTAAAATGTTTTTTTTGGAACTTGTTACGTAAATTACTATAAATCTTTTACAACATTTATACAGTGTGGAACAGCCAAATGAAATAAATTCGATAACGAATAAATGTGAGCTTGTTGGAAAAAACTGTTGGACACGTCGATTTGTATATTAAGATGCGCATTTTTTTCAAAAAAAAATAATTATATAGGGTGTGCCATGTGACAGTGGCCGATACCAACTTTCTTATTTTAAATACAACCCACTGTATATTATTTATTTTTTTAATTCTTCAGAATATTCGGGACATAATTCATGTACAATGTCCAATACCTAATTTCAACTGTTTCGGAAATATTAAGTGTTTTCAAATGTATTACAAAAATTAGCATCAAAAAAAGAAAATAATTTTATTTTACAAATAATGTAAAAAAAAAACAAAAAAACATTAATTTCAATGTAAGAGATGTTCAAAATGTTCGCCGCGAACGTCTTGGCAACATGCTAATCTGGTATAGAAATGTCTTCTAACGTTACTCAACATCTAGGGCGTGGCTGATTTAATCGCAAGCGTGATTCGTCTCTTCAAGTCATGTAAGTTGAGTGGTTTAGTTTTGTATACAATACTTTTGACATATCCCCACAAAAAGAAGTCTAATGGCGTCAGATCAGGAGATCGTGCTGGTCATTCTATCGATCCGCGCCTCCCTATCCACCGATTTGGAAAATTTTTGTTCAGGTACTGCTGGACATTGATTTGGTAATGGGGCGGTGCTCCATCTTGCTGAAACCATAGTATATTGGCAGGAACTTGTGGGTTTGCTGGATCAGGATATAAGTTTGTCAAAGTTGGCACGACATTATTTTGGAGCAGTTCTAAATATTTATCTCCATTCAAGTTGCCATCAATGAAAAAGGGACCTACGATATGATTTCCAACAATTTTTGTCAAAACATTAACTTTTTCAGGATATTGCGTATGTTCCTCTCTCATCCAGAAAGGATTCTCATTAGACCAATAGCGGCAATTTTGACGATTAACATGACCGTGAAGTGTAAGTGTGCTCTCATCAGAAAACAAAACATCTTCTAATTGGATCACATTGTTATCTAACATTTCCATCATTTGTTCACAAAAATACGTTCTCCTGTCGAAACCGTCTTCCATAAGCTCCTGAGTTGGCATCATTTTATAGGGATGCAATTTACTTTTCTTTAATGTTCGAAAAATTGAAGTGTGGCTAATGTTGAACAGTGAGGCTGCTTTTCGACCAGAATTATGTGGGTTTTCTTGAAACTCAAGCATAACATCCAATTTCGCATCATTGCTTAGTTCATTGGCAACTACTCTTTTTGTCTGTCTTACATCACCAAGCTCGCGAAACTGTTTTTCTATTTTGCTAATTGTTCCTTCGGATATAGGCGGCAAATTTGGAAATTTTTCGTGAAATAAGCGAGAAACTTCCATTTGTGTCCGTGTGTTATCTCCATAACCATTCATTTGTAGAATAGTTATTTTGTGCATTTCTGTTAAATGAACCATTTTTCTGATATTATTACGTACAGTTAACAAAATTCAAACGACAATAGCACTGACACTGATCACTACTGTCATGCAGACAGACAACAAGTTGCTAAGGCTATGAGTTTTATACGAAAATAAACAAAACGTTTTTGTATTTTTTTATTTCATATCAGTAAAAAGGAACGCATTAATGGTTTTTGCTTATTTTCTTAATATTAAGAGCTAGATGGGAAATAAGTATTGAGTGTAATGTAGCGAATTTGTGAAATAAAATCATTTTCTTTATTTACTGCTAATTTTTGTAATACATCTGAAAACACTTAATATTTCCGAAACAGTTGAAGGTAGGTATGGGACATTGTACATGAATTATGTCTAGAATTTTCTGAAGAATCCAAAAAATAAATAATATACAGTGGGTTGTATTTAAAATAAGAAAGTTTGTATCGGCCACTGTCACATGACACACCCTATATAATTATTTTTTTTTGAAAAAAATGCGCATCTTAAAATACAAATCGACGTGTCTAAGCGTTTTTCCCAACACGCTCTCATTTATTCGTTATCGAATTTATTCCATTTGGCTGTTCCACACTGTAAAACGAATTGTCAACGACATCTAACCTTTCTACGGGTACATTTTTATTACCTACAACTGGTAATCCACGGCATGCAAGCCACCGTTTTAAATTCCGGACAAGGTGGTCTTGAACTTTAACAAATTTCAATTTTGTTCCAGGTACATCATCTTCCGTTAATTCCATTTTTATTAAGTACGTTTAACGTTACTGTCAGGAGGAAATTAAAATATATGTCACCCCCACTGGTGCTGCCTCTAGTGATTTTTTTTTTAAATTTTCGGAGGAAATAGGGTTAAAAATATATGGAGAGTAGAGCTAAGGACAGCAATCTTGTATGGGACTTTAAATGTGTGTGTGTATTTTATCAAAACTTTTTAGCAACTGTGTAGAGTCGTTCCCGTTCGTTTTATTAACACGCTTATATTAGTTTCAACTAGATCTTGTTTGTAACTGACTGTGCGTGAACTACGCATGCGCGCAGAACAAATATTAACGTAGTTCATCGCATCGGTGGTTCAGTGGTAGAATGCTCGTCTGCCACGCGGGCAGCCCGGGTTCGATTACCGGCCGATGCATATACATAATTTTTTAATTGTATTATGGTATTCGCGAACTACATTTAAAAACTGTTTGGCATATCAAAACGGAGACAGATAAAGATTGTTTAATAGCAAATTGAACTAAAAAGCGAAAAATACAATATATTTAAAAAAAAACCATAAAACACGCGTTTACAGTTAATCATACATACATAAAGTCACGCCTTTTTCCCATAGGGGTAGGCAGAGACCACTTCCTTTCATTTGCTACGGTTCTTACACACATCTTTTGCTTCCTCTACTTTCATCAGTGCTCTCATACATGCTCGTCGGTTGTTGGGTACTCTTAACCTAGCCTTTCTTCAAAAAAAAGTTGATCTGATCGAGATATGTTCTCCGAGGTCGACCTTTACCGACTTGTCCATTCACACTCGCCTTATAAATTTGTTTCGTCAATCTTTCTTCATCCAGCCTTTCTACGTGTCCAAACCATCTAATCTAACCAGTTAATCAAAGTAAAAAATAATTCTTAATATAGGGATAAAATTACTGACAAGAAAATTATTGTCACCGTTCTAAAAGCGTGGGGTGCTTTGCATGATATTCTTAAACTAACCTTGCTTTTCGAAACGAAAGCACCTCACGCTTTTAGAACAGTGACATTAATTTTCTCGTCAGTATTTTTATTCTAATAATAAGAAATATTTGTTACTTATTAGTTTAATTAAATCTAAAAGCGTGTTTTTTAGTTTTTGTAAACTATAATTTATATTTAAATATTTTACCAAAAACTAGTTACGTTACTATCTGACATTTTTTTAAGGTGGTAGCCCTTTTTCTTTTGACGTAGATAGCTGCTGTTATCCAGAAAATGTAAGTCTGACATATTTGTTGACGTTGTCAAATTTCTGAAAAATGGTTTGAAATAGAAATGTTTCTTAGTAAAATTCCCGATTACAGACCGCTATTTCTGTCACAATCATGTTCTGTACTTAAAAATAAAAGCATATTATCGTCAATATCAACCACAGACAAAATTAAATGCACATTAATACCAGGAGATGGAGTGGGTCCGGAAATGATAAAATCAGTCAAAACAATATTTCACGCTGCCAAGGTACCTATCGAATTCGAAAAACATATTTTTTCAGAATTACACCCCGAACAAAGTGAGTCGTTGGAAAATGTTATAAAATCTATTAGAACTAATAGAGTTTGTTTGCAAGGAATCGTAGCGGTACCGCACAAGAGCCCTGATGGGAATCCTCACAATTGGAGCATGCGTTTAAGGGAAGCATTAGACTTGTACGCTAATGTAGTTCACATTAAATCACTTAAAGGAGTTCCATCTAAACATTCCAACGTCAATTTTGTAATTATTCGGGATCAAACAGAAGGGTCGTTCAAGGAAACGTTAGAACATGAAACAGTTAGAGGAGTGGTAGAATCGTTAAAAATAATAACTAAGAAAAAGTCCGAGAGAATAGCAAAATTTGCTTTCGATCACGCTATTACAAATAACAGAAAAACAGTAGTGGCAGTTCATAAGGCTAATATTTTTAGAATAACTGACGGTTTATTCTTGGATAGTTGTCGCAAAATATCTCATCAGTTTCCGAAAATAGCTTTTAGCGATCTATCAATTGGAAGTTGCGCTTTTCAACTCACCAAAAATCCCCAACAATTTGATATCATATTAACGCCTAGTTTATACGGTTCCGTAATTGAAAATATAGGGGTTGGAGTGGTTGGCGGAGCGGGCGTCGTTGCAGCGAGTTCGTATTCGCCAAGATGTGCTATTTTCGAGCCAGGATCCCGGCACATATACAAAGAAGCTAAAGGATTACACATAGCAAACCCCACTGCCATGATTTTATCAGCTATTAAGTTACTAAAACACGTTAGATTGTTAGAGAATGCTAATATTATAGAAGAAGCACTGTATAAAGTTTTGAAAAGAGGCCATATTAAAACAAAAGATATTGGAGGTAATGCTTCAACGTGCGATTTTACCAGAGCCATTGTGGATTGTTTGGATGTAAATAAACTTAATTCGGGTGACGAAACTCCACAATCGAAGACTAAATTCATATATAGGTTGTCTACGTGTATGTAAGTCAGAATTATTAAATCAAAAATTACCGAATTTTTAAACTAATGTATTTCAAAGTCATTAATTTTATAATATACCCATGCCTATATCTATATTGTGACGTGTAATTCGTCTTAGTGGATTTCATGTAAATTTATGCATTTCTAATAAATTATACTAATTGATTTTTATTATTTATCGAAGTATGTTCCAATAAAATATTAAAAATCAATTCATAATTATATCTCTCCACCCTCCGTAGTCAGTAACACTTGAATGCTCATAGGAAATTGCCAGTCTGTTTGTTCAAGTTTTAACATGAAACTATCTATGCCAGGGATTCTGTTAAAATTAAAAAAAAATGATTTAGATCAGAAATTTCGTTGTCATTCTGACAAAAAGGTGATTCACAAATTCCAAAATTGTACAAGTGGACCGGAAAGCATTTATGATTTATTTTGAGCCTTGTAAGGATGGTGAAGTACTTTTTAGAAACATCAAACAGAAATATATTGGAAAGCTCTTGGAGCAGTTCCTTATGGATTGTGAAGTAAGGGTTAGGGGTCTTACCGGCTATTTCTTTCCATTCCTTAACTATGCTTTGCTTATAGATGCAAAAGAGATCAGAATAGCAGAAAATTTTAATAAAAATGTTACAAGTTATTGCTTTTTTGGCTGCTTTATCTTCTATTTTATTTTTAGAGATACCTCTGTGTCCCTCGATACAGGTGACTTTACTGTTAATGCACGATAGCTTATGGAGTAAATTTTCTATCCTGCAAACGTGAAAGTTTTTGTAAACGCAAGGTGACTCATACACTTTAAAATAGATTTAAAGTCTGAAATAATACTAAATTCGCGTTTGTTATTATCCAAGCACCAGGACAGAGCATTTTTAATAGCAGGCACTTGAGAGAAATGAGGTTATAATGGGTTTATTATTGGACTTAACAAAAGCTTATGACTGCGTAAATAATTAACTTCTACTGGAAAAATTAAAGCTATATGGAATAAATGGTTTGGTCTATGCTTGGCTAAACTCTTATTTATAAGAAAGATCTCAGCAAGTAATAATTACCAAACAGGGGGAGAAAGGTAATTTAAAAACCGAACTTGTTAAAATGGGAATTCCACAGGGTAGTATACTTGGTCTAGTAATCTTCCTCTTGTATATAAATGATATGCAAAACTTTAAACTAAATACAAATTAAAGGTTCTTTTGCTTCCGATCTAACTTATAGGACAGCTTCAGTTTTATCTCTTAAAATAAATGTTAGAAAGAGACAAGTTGTGGTTTCTAAATTCGTTGATTTTTTAATCGAAAGAACTGCAAAAGAACGCCTTTAAAATATCCACCTTCTACAAATTAATTTCGACCTATAAATTTTACACAAACGGCAGTGCCGGTTTTAGCAAAATTTTATTGGAATGGACATAATAATAAAACGAAACTTACTAAAATCAAATAACCGAAAAATATAATACAATGGAAAGAGTCCAAAACATTCCAGCCAAACGAACTCATAAAATTAATTAAGGAAACTACAAATATGATTCCACATTTCAGAAATTTGTCCTTTTGAATTAATAACCATAATTACAGGATCGTAACATAATAAATGATACAAAGATTGCGGTATGGTGTTTAGGTGTCTGATTCTTAATCACTAACTTTCGGATGTTTTGTTTGTTTATTCGAGTATCACGCAGAAACAACTGGACATTTATTAATAATGGATTATCAAGTATTTAACAAGACTCTCTACTAATAAATGCTGGTGAACCGCAGAGATCAATTCTAGCTCCAACACTATTTCTACTACACATCAACGACTTGTTGGAAAAAACTTTATGTCAAGTACACTGCTTCGCGAATAATTGTTTCCTCCATACCGCTTTTTTTCCAGGGCTCCTATATCTGCCCGTGAAACCAGAAATGAACGAGAAAGAAATGTCAACAACATAAATATGGACTTGGTAACAATTCTCGAATGCGGAAATGAAACACAAGCATGTCTTTTCTCTAGAAAAGCCGAACTTACTGTGCGCAACATAATATTGTCAGGAGTAACCATACCATTGAGTAACCCATCTCGATGCTTAGTAGTACTATCAGCAACAACCTTTCTTGAGAAAATCACGTGAGGTCCATTGCCAAATGTGCATCCCAAAAACTTGGTTTTTTGTTTCGTGCCAAGAGCTATTTCACCTCCAGTCAGCTGCTTATGGTCTATAAGGTACAGATCCGACCTGTCCTGAAATACTGTTCCCATATTTGGAGTAAGGCACCTAAACATATCCTGAAACTATTGGATTTTGTCCAAAAAAAGGGCAATTCGTCTGGTCGGTGATGCCTCGCTTACAAACTCGCTAACCTCTCTGGAACACCGTAGAAATTAAGCGATTTGTCTCTATTTTATAGATATTTTCATGCGAGATGCTCTTCTGAAATATCAACAATCGTTTCTCCTTAAGCTCTTCGAGATTAACCCGTCAAGTTCAGATTTTACACCCCTTTGTAGTAACTTTGGAGACCTGCAGATTATCTCTTTCCAAAGACTCGTTCATCCAACGAATAGCGAGGCTTTGGAACACGTTGTCTAGGGAGGTGTTTCCTGAGGAATACAACCTCCAGAAATTTAAGAACACCAATTACTACAATTTTTCCCTTGGTGCTCACGATGTTCTCTAAACGGTACAGGATATCCCTTTTAGTGGGAATCAGAACATAAAAAAAAGACCACTCTTCATTGCGGCGGCGCGTAGAAGACGGAACATTCTACAGTGGTCTAGTTGAATTCTTGATAACATAATGTAAAAGGTCAAAACATACAATTAAATTTACTGGAGGATTTAGATATAACTAAAGAAATAGCTAACAACCCAATGTGTACTAATACACAAATACACTTGAATCAAACAAAATTCCAACCAATTTTTAAATCTATGAAAAAAACTTGTGTATAATCCCTATCATTCATTGTTATATCTCCAATCAGACATCGTTTTTCCTTTGTTTACATAAACTTATTTTGTAATCCACTTAGGTAGGTATTCTCCATGTCAACCATCTCGATTTGTTAATATTGTCAGTGCTGGCAAATGTCTCCTTGTCAACTTATGTTGTCAGTAGTCATCCCTTAACTTGATTTTAATTTTATTGTTTCCATGATTTTAAAATTTTTTAAAATGTACATGTCTTTTAAATGATGCAGTTTAGTTACAATTCTATAATTTTTGTTCATGTTCATTGTTGAGCTAGTCATGTCCTCTTCATGTTTAGTCTTTAGTAAACCAATTTTGTAACGAGTACCGTTAAACTAATTAATTAATTTTAAAAATATTTTTAAATATCAATATACTGAATTACTTTTACTTACTTTCAGATATTTCTCCTGATGATGGCTTGACGCCGAAAACGTTTGAGAATTGGCTTGTAATATTTAAAAAATTTTGGTGTACTATAGCCTTTTTTTAGCTATTGATATCTTGTATATAACAGTACACACAACCCCCTTTTCCGTTAGAATACTTGATTATCCAACGCGACTATCTGTTATATTTTGTGCTAATCAACTGGTTAAATCAAATGCATTGCAAATTCTTTATTCCGTTAATTTGTTTCCAAATCTATACATAACCGTTATTGGGACATATGTTTGTCTAACCAACAATGGCTGCGGTGTGTTAAACTCGATGGCCAAAAATTTGCCACGTATTTTTCGTTCTCTAAAGAGTACTCTGCCAGCGGTCTTTCTACTGGCAAATTATGCCCGAGCTCAGCCGTAGAGGGAGGAAGAAAAAAATATAAAAGTGAGCCGCGCCACCGACTTAGACGGTTCAAGGCGAAAACCCCTAGGTGTTATAGGCACTAGCAGAGCCACACGATAAGCAACTAAGATTATGGTGAACTAAATAAATGAAATTACAGCTAAAATATATTGGATACTTTACTCCTACAATAAATCAAAGTACACAGTTCAATAATAAACTTATAACAAATATAGTCAAAATCAACAGCTAACAATAAATCAAAAATCCAAAGTTTACGATTCCATAAAATAACCAAAACAAAAGTAAGAGTAGCAAACTTTACCAAGTTACCAAAAAAAAACGTATATAAGACAACTTTTTAATAATACTAAATCAAACGTTCACATAAGGCTGCTAATTTACTCATATTTTTACCATTTACATAAAGATTTACACTGTTAAAACAATCGAGTTTATTTAAAAATATCTTTACAATGGTTGTCTTTTAAAATATCAATATTGTAGGATATTTACAAATAAGTATGAAGAAAACATTTTTACTTGGACATAAAGAATCATTGAGAAGATTATCCTAATCAAAGTTCAGCCTTGGCACATTATCCAATGCAACAAATAGTTTCCAACAATGTACTATATAAATAAACTAAAACAAAACTTAATCGGGGTGTCAAAAAAAGTTTCCAACAATGTACTATATTAATAAACAAAACTTAATCGTGGTGTCAAAATAAGTCACGGCGTTATATATTTAAAAAAAAATCACTCATAACCTTTGGGTATACGAATTCACAATGTACTATATTAATAAACTTAAACAAAACTTAATCGTGGTGTCAAAATAAATCACGGCGTTATATATTTAAAAATAATTCACTTATAACCTTTGGGTATACGAATTCACCACTTCTGTGGCCGGTTTGATTACGGGACGGCACCTGCTAATTAACAATGGCTTCCCTCAAATAAACCCCGCATGCGGATATTTTAACTCGACACCAAAATCCAAAATATCAACAACGAAGGTAAGATAGAATGGTCAAGTTAAAAATTAAGTGGTTTTACTTCAAAATCCAATTAAGATGGCCCAAATACAGCCAGATATGAAAGTAAATCCTGTAGAGGTTCTGCACACGTGCTAATATCACACCGTCCCAAAAAAAAAACTCTCACCAACTCACGACTCCCGAGACTGACACCAGACCACCGATGGATACGAGTAGCAAAACAAAGAAGTAGCAAATTTAATTTTGTGGTAGTTACATAAATGATATTAGCAACTCTCCTTTCTTGTTTAATACAATTAAAAACTCTAATTTGCGACACACGAATACCGGTAATTATAAAGTGCTAGAGCCTCAAAAATCCCAACACCGACTATATACCTCAGTCGCGACGTATACGTAATTTTATAGGCAACAGTGTGCACCGATCAGTTAAATCGTCAGTTTTGTATTTCTTTTTTGTTTTAAACGAGATTTAAAAACAGACGCTGCGTTTACATCGAAATAAATAAAAAAATAAGTGTTTCCAACACACATACAAACACTGCCAGTCAATGATGTTATTAAAATTAATGGGCTCGATGTTAATGAATACAAACACATGTTGTATAAAGCCCTTAAAAACCGAAATCGATTTAACCTTTCACCATGCTGAGCAATTTAGTTTCTTGTATCGGTAAATGTTTCTTTAATCAAACCAATTCGAGAGTACGCTTTTCACCGACCCATAACAATATTAAAAGAAAATTGAAAAAATTATTTAACTAACTAAGTCTATGATTTTATCTTGAAACAAAACATTAATCTTGTAAAGAGAAGCTTTTACCAAACAACGTTGTTTTTTAAAGATACCTGCAAAACAAAATGCTAACGTAATAACAGAGGAACGTATCTGAAAAATCCTTGTTCTAAATCTGAAAAATCCTTGTTCGTTTTGAGATACCAACGATTAACGGTTCTCAGGTGTTCCAAAAATTAGCTACCGTAAATTTTTATGCTTTTTCTTCTTATAGTGCATCTCCTACCGGAGGTTTGCTTTCATCACAGCTATCCGGACTTTATTGACTGCAGCTCGGAATAGTTAAACATTGCTACAATTAAACCAGTCCCTTAGGTTTTTAAGCCAAGACATACGGCTTCTTTTTCGCGTAAAATTCAGCGTTTTTATTGGTCAAAAATCGTCGTTATCACGCGATCGTATAGCTGATTGCTACACTTACGCGCGACGATTTCGTAATGTTCTGGAGGGATAATAAATGCACGTGTGTTTAGATAATTTTTTGTCGGCGTCAGGACCGTACTGAGTAGTGTTAAAAATCAAGGAATTTCTCAGACAGGAATTGTACAGTTGTAAGTACTAATTTCCAACAGTATTGCTTCAGAACCTAGTATCAGGTTGTACGGAAACAAGAAGAGTCCGCAAAATGGGGACTGTAAAAGCACGAGGAATGGACTGACACCTATTTCTGCGTCATAAAATGCTGCACCAAAGGAGCTTCTCAGCACGATATTCTGCGAGTGCAAGCAAGGGTGTCAAGAAGCTTGTAGCTGCATGAAAACTGTGTTACGTTGCTCAATAATTTGTGGAAGTTGCCGGAGCCAGTCCTGCACAAATATCGATATTGAAAAAGAGAATTTCGACGTTGATGATGGAATCGACATGCAGTTCAAGCATTCAGTTGCACAAGACATTTACGTGACTGATTCTAAGAGTGGGTCATCTTTGATCAACAACGAGGGTAGGATTAAAGATAAGAAAATCACTGCTGAACCATCGACTTCGTGTAAAATACCACTTTAGGAGAAACCTTTTACCCGAGAACGTCGTACTTTGTCAAACAGAAGACGATTAAATTGATTTCACTGACCCGCTGTAAAAATAAATGAAACTATTTGCAATTTTAACATAAATTTTACACCTTTTTATGAAAACTTATACAATATGTGCTTATTCATACTGTCAACAGTCACCAGAACGAGAGAAGAGTGAAATTTGGTAAGCAACAATCGATATTTACTGCATTTGGCAAAAATCGCAAAACTTCACGCTGCTACTGCTCCAAAACAATACGCCACATAAAAAAATAATATGGAACTATTTTGTACAAAATTTTGTCACCTTCAATTTCACATAGAACCATTTTGGCCGTACGACAAAGAGAAAACGAGATATTATCGAAAAGCCAAAAATGTGTACCTTTGTAGCATCACGAAGATCGGCGTGGGCCTCAGGGGTGTGTGGACAAAATAGATTCTTGCTTATAACACCATAATGAACCATTTAAAACAATAAAAGCGTTGCTAAAATTTTTTTATAGTTTATGTTACTTGCCGCGTCATCTAAACAACGTTTCTATTAAAAAATTTTACAACGCTTATGTCACAATAGACACCATAGAAATATTAAAATATTTTCAATTCTGCAGATACTCTGGATATATTTATAATAACCCCCGTATGTACTGACAATTATTTTTTTAGTAAATAGTTTTAATTATTTTGCAATTTTTTTTTTTTGTGAAAATAGTCGCAAAAAGGGTAGACCTATCGTGTGGGCTGCGGACGGCCCGCACTGCGACTATTAGAAGGAAAAGGGATTATAGAAATGAAATTATTGTGGACACGCTTTTTAAAAAGTTGCAGGTCATAGTTCTCTGGAAAAACTGATTTTGGAAGCTTATTCCATTGCGTAGCAGCCCTGTAAAAAGAAGGATTCTTGGTCAAGATTGGTCCTTGTAGTGTCAATCTTGAGAGTAAATGGGTGAGACTGATCAGCGTGCCGAGTTCTTCGGCCGAATGCGGCCAATGGTGGTACAAGAGTTTTTATTTCTCTGGAGCATCTGCCATGGAAATATCTGTAGAGCAATGACTGGTCTGCAACTCTTCTTCTATGTTCTAGAGGGTGAAGGGTATCTGTGAGAGTTGGGCTGTTTATCAAACGAATGGCTCTTTTCTGAATGGAATCTAGAAGACGAAGAGAATGCCTTGGTTCTGAACCCCAAATGTGCGAGCAATACTCCAGTAGAGGTCGGATTTGAGCCTTGTACGTCGTCAACAGTTAATCAGGAGTAAAAAACTTTCTAGCTTTCTACAGATAACCTAGCCTCTGGCTTTCCGACTTTGCAATGTTAGCAACATGGTCATGCCAAGACATATTATTGGACACCGTGACTCCCAAAATCGAGATGGAGGGACTTGGTTCAAGGGTATTTCCGGACATTGTGATGGGATGATTTGAGGAATTCACTTTCTTGGAAAACGTGGCACTTTGTGTTTTTTGGGCGTTGAAGATTGTTGGTTCCCCACTCGACGATTGCTTTAAGATCTCTATTGATGGAATCAACCTGTTCCTGCCTAAGTCTATTTGTATCATTCACCGAAAGTGATCGATGGGATGTGAAAGTTGAGACAAGTGTGCTATCGTCTACGAAATAAATGGGGTTCGTGGTGGTTTTCAAGAGGTCGTTGAAGTGTAAAAGAAATAAGGTGGGGGACCCTGGCATTAGTTTGAAACGCATCAGAAGAAATACCGTCAACTGCCACATGTAAGGAGCGATCTTGCAAAAAGCTCAAGAGCCATTGGCGCAGTTTGGTTGGGAGACCGTAGGCAGATAATTTACTTAACAATGCCTGGTGCCAAACGCGGTCAAAAGCTTTAGATATATCCAAGGCTATTGCACGGGATTCACCAAACTTTTCAATAGTGTTTGTCCAGAGCTGAGTGACATAAGCCAGCAAATCTCTAGTAGGCAGAAGTTGTCGATATCGATAATGGCTGTCATGGATTATCTCAAATTTTTCCAGATATTTGATAAATTCTGAGTTAATCGCTTTTTCCATAACTTTGGATATGACTGAGAGCAATGCAATAGGGCGATAATTTGCAGGAATAGTCTTCTTTCCTTTTTTCGGAATCGGTTGGACCTTAGCGTTTTTCCACATGGACGGAAATACTCTTTTGCTGTATGATAACTTGAAGAGTCTACAGAGAACTGGGATGAGCTCTTGAGCACAGGTCTTCAGGACAATTAAAGCAGTTGTCAATTCATTAGCCGTCAAAAGAAAGCTAGTTTGACTCCAGCTGCATAATTGAAACTCCTGCTTTAACATGTACATTGTATGTATGGCAATAGCAACAAATTAGTAAACAGCCACTTCTTGTTACTAACAATTAAGATGCATCAACAACACAGGAATTTAAAATTAGTTTTAAAACACCTCGTGTATCGTTATAAGTATTTAAATAAAAAAAAGGTCCTGAAAATTTACTGCAGCGAAATAATAAATCAAATATTTTCGCAAGGCGCCGAATTAAGAATAAAAAATTATTGAAAGTATTAATTCTTTTTTAGCAGATTTTCAGTCCTTGGAAAAAGTTTATTTTTTACTGCGGAAACTCAGCCACTAGTCAAACCACAAATAATACATTATTTTGACAGATGATATTTTCTACTTTTAAAACATAATACGCCCATATTGTACGTTTTGTGTTGACAGATACACATATTCTTTATTTATATTTACAATATCTAGAACTAAACTATTTACAATATCTAATATTATTATATTGTATACACCTTGTGTGTATTTTTTTTAAATTATATATATATATATATATATATATATATATATATATATACATATTTGCAAAATTTATAGAAAACTATAATATTATTATAGTAAACATTTTTCGACAGCGTAAATAGATGTGAAAAATGTATAACTGATTTTTAAATTTATATATTTATAGTTTACTATAATATTATAGTTTTCTATAAATTTTGCAGATAACAATACTTTTTTGCAAAAGCTTTTCACCGGGTGGTGCTTGTTAAAAAGTGTAGATATCTGGTGCTTTTTGTGAACTTCATGTATACTTGGTAGGAGTCGAAGCTGTTGATGTGTCCAGTCAAGGTAGACCTGCCCTATGCTGATGAGGGGCAACCCACCCCGAAACCGGTCCATAGGTGGTCACTTCGGATGGATAAATCTAATAGTTCCTTCTCTTACTTAACAAGCATCTGCATATTATTACCCGAAATGGGGTATTATACACGATTATGTATCAAATGTAATTCAATGCCTGTCGCGGCATATGGCCAGAGGAGTAGTTGTTTTTTGATACAAAATCGACCCACATGAGCCTACAATATAGGTAACATACAGCGAAATTAGCTGGTTTTTTAAAAAACAGTTATACATTTTATATATATATATATTATAATACATAAATACACTTAATATTTACTAAAAAAATCTTAAACTGCTTCTCCTGTATAAAACACGTTTTTTGCTCGGGACGATCGAATATGTTTTTTTTAAATATTTTTTACTTATCTATAATTTTAATTTTAATGATACAAATGTTTATAAAGTAATTTAAAATATTTACCATTTTTTTTATCCAAAAGTTTAACTAAATTATAAGGTTAAGTAATATCTAAAACTGAAAGAAGTTAAAAAAAAGAAAAAAAAACTCGACTAGTAATTACTTCATTTTATTTATACTTACAAATTTTATTATTCCATTGATATTTTTATCAAAAAAATAAAATTATTTTAGAAGGATGGTTTTAAAACTGCTAAATAAAATCTAAGCTTGTGTGTATCAGTATTTCTGAGTTTAAAATTTATATTCTAAGCTACGCGCTCCTTAGCTATGGAAATAACAATTTAATAATAAAAGGTAGCTGATCCTAGGCTATGGCGGTAATTAACCCCTTTTTAGTCTGTGGGTCTGACAGACCCACAGTGCTTTTATTTGCTAAATGTTGGAAAACTATTAGAGCCACACTGTCGCATCGTGACATCTCAGAGGGATGTTCTAAGAATGATTTACCTTTGTCTTATATCCCGGTCGTGTTTTATTGTGATACAAATTCTTGTAAAAGCTATCATTGTACAAGGGAAATATTAAAAAAAAATGGAAGAAAACTACTATTGAATTTCATTACAACAACAAATCTCCTCGATATAGTAGTGTGTTAAGTTTTTTCCAAAAACGAAACTCTTGTTTATTATTATTCGAAGAAAGCTAGATATTTTGTTGCTATCAAGTCTACATGTTTCATGTGATATAGTAAAATATGAAACTACGAAAAATCTCGAAATAATAGATTTTTACAACAGTACTATATTGGGTGTAAACGTTGCAGATAACTCTTTATCACATAAAATGTAGCCAGATCAACAAAAAGGTGACCAATAGTAATTTTTTATCAAACGCTGAATGTGGCAGCGATTAACTTGCGAATATATCAAATTAGTTTTTAGTTTGTTAACAGGACAACTAAAAATAAGAACGCAAATATCAAATTTGCTCGCCGAATTAAAAGTTTTATTAGCAAAATATGGACCCAATGTCAAACTTATCCAAGATATGGAAAGACAGATGCATAAACAGAAACACTAAAAGAGCCCTGGTTAACACCTTAGTGTTTCCGATACTTTCATATGGTTTCGAATCCTCGACAATAAAGTCGAGCGACAGGCAACGAATAGATGCATTTGAAATGTGGTGCTAGCGAAGGATGCTTCGCATACCCTGGACTACACACCGGACCAATCTGTTAGTATTAGGCGAATTGGGAATCACCGATCGATTATTCACCAGTTGCCCACGTCGCATCCTGAGTTACTTCGAACACATCACCAGACGAGATCAAGACAATCTAAAAAGACTTATCGTGAAGGGCAAAGTGGAAGGTGGAAGCGGACAAATTTAAGAGTAGCGGAAGACCGACAGCAGTGGAGACAGTCGACCCATCAATGCTAATAGACATAATGTCACAACTCTTCCGTAATGAATATATGACTAAGAAGAAGATAGACCCAAAGCGCCAGCCACAAAGGAACAACCTAGAACTAGCACACAAACAAGAAAAATAAAACGATGTGAACCCTGTTATGAAGAAACGAAAAAAAAATGCAAAGACAAAGTATATGTGGAACTAGAAGATAGTAAGTAATTTTCGTTGTTTGCAAGCTATTTAAATACGTACTCAAATAAATTTAAATTGAGACTGTTTTTTATTTTTGTAAATTGTCTAAATAAAGTTGTGTATTATTTATTTTAAAGTAAAGTGTATATCGCATAAAGGAAAGTTAATGTTATTAATTTAATGATATAAAATAAATAAATAATATATTTACTGACATGGGTCTGACAGACCCATATCGGCTAACGGAAGGATAAGTTTTCTCAGAATCGGGTGATTTAATTTTTTGTTGGGCTCCACCTAAAAATTTAATTTTAAGAAGACCCCAAACACATATCATGCGCCGAATAAAAAATTCCTAAATAATAAATATAAGAGAAGGCAAAAATTAATGTATATACTCCGTTTCACCGTTTATGGTTCGTTTATGGTGTGTGTCTCGAGATTATACGTAGTTTTTAATATCCGTCTCTCTGAAATACAAATGTGCGTAATTCACGTTTGATAGACAGATTATTCATTGGAATGAAGAAAACACTTATGTCTGGTAGTTTCATAGAAGGTCGTCCATTAATCATGTGAGGCTTGAAAAGAGGAGGGAAGGGGGTTCGGAAAAAAATACGAAATATCACTAGAAGGAATAGGAGTGTAGTGAGATATCACGTGTATTTATTTTTTCGTAATGTCGTCCATTAATAACGTGATGTTTTTTAGCATTTTGGTACAAAGTGTCTTAAATTTTTTCAAAATATTATCTTTAAATACATTCATTTAACGACGTTATAGCCTTTCAGTAATTTTCTTCCAGCCGGTCCTGTTTCTACTCAAATTCTTCAAGCCCTTAATTTTCATTGTTTTAAGGTCGCACTCTGCTTCATTTATCCATCTTTTCCTTGGTCGTCTTTTGTTTCTTCTATCCACTGGTTTCCACTCAAGGATTATTCTTGATCTTCTGTTTTCATCCATCCTCATTACATCCCCTGCCGAAAACAGTCTTCGGTTTTTAATGAAATTAACAACGTCCGCGCTCTCTATCAAGTAGTCTAGGTCAAAATTTAATCTTTATTGCCATGTTTCATCTTCCTTTTGCACTGTTCCAAAAATTTGCCTCAATATTTTTCGTTCAAAAGTTCTCAAGAGTAGTTTATCTTTCGTGGTTAAGGTTGACGCTTCACACCCGTATGTAACAACAGGCCTGATGATACTTTTATATATTTTTAATTAGGACTTTCTGTTTAGAGCTCTAGAATTCATTAGCTCTCTGTAGGCGAAATAACAACGGTTTCCACTGATAACTCTTGCCTGAATTTTGCTATTGATAGAGCTCGATTGATTTATTTGGGAACCCAAATAAGAGAATTTTTTGACGTGCTCGAATTCATAGTTTTCACATTTAAAATTTTCTATTAATTGCTCTTTTCGTTACTTTCATGTATTTTGTCTGTCCTTCATAATTTTGAACTTTGTGCTATTAGAAAAAAACCATGGCACTGCTACCTTCAATATTCAGCTAGCAGGACCATAAAAAAATAGAAAATAAAGGACAAAAATGGAAAATATTAAGTTTTTATGGATGGTATTAAGAAATTTGATTAAATATTATTAAAAAAATTGACCATACCTATCTGCGTAAGCTACCGGTTAGTTTAACTTTATAATTATTATTTCGTCAGGAAATACTTACGTTGAACATGTTGTTCCGCCACTAAAGGGTAAACGATTCGAGCTTAGACAACGAAAGAGAGTCGAATTAACTTAATGCAAAATTGGGAATGTAACTATTAAATTCAGCCACCCAAAAACCTATGAATTCGATACTCTATCAACCGTTTTTGATAGTTTTTATTTTTCATCCCCTACCCACTCCTATTCTAGGGGTGCTAACAAAATTAGGAATGGTACTATTAAATTCAGCGACCTTAAAAACTATGAATTCGACACTAATATCAGCCGTATTTAATAGTTTTGAAACTCCATCACCTTCTCACCCCCTATCGTAAGGGTTCTAACAAAATTGGGAATGTTACCAGCGTTTTGAATAGTTTTTATATTTTATTCTTTTCCCACCCCTTTTGTATGGATGCTTACATAACTGGGAATGTCACTATCAAACTTAGAGTTCCCGAAGACTATAAATTCGACACTAATATCAGCTGTTTTTAATAGTTTTTACATTCCATCTCCTTTTCATTCCTCATCGTAGTGGTGCTAACAACACTAAAACCACCACTGGTATGTATAAAACCACTTCTGAAAATTTCATCCCAATCGGTCCATCCGTTTGGGAGTTTTTGAAGGACATACATACAAACATATTTTTATTTTTATGTATTCGTATAGAAGATAATGGTAATGATTATGATAATATTAGGTTTTAATTTGTGTTTCTCCCTTCTTAAGATTTATTATTTTTGTATACTTTAATTTTTTTATTTAAAGTTTTTCAAGTTTTTTTTATTTAGTTATTTTTTATGTTGTAGATTGTAGATTGTAGGGTGGGTCGTGAAGCCATGCTGCCTCTCAAGCACTTCGACCTATCAGATCTTTTGTGCATAACCTTTAATCTATTCAAGGCCCGGGATTCCGAGACTTCGAGTAAAGTTTATCAGTTTCCTGGGGGCTAAGTTTCTGATATCGAAGGGCTTTCGGATGGCCCCTTCCAGAAACTAGAGCCTCTTGCAGAAAAGCGCTGGGCATTCGCAAAGCAAATATTGTTCATGTTAAAATGGTAATAAATTATTGTGTTAAATTTGAATAAACTTCTGTGCAAAAAATATTATTTTTAAAAACATCCCATAGTTTTTGACATTGAGCGATTTTTGCTTTTTTTTCCTAAAACAATAAAAAAATTTCCACATTTTTATTTTGTTTTACACTTAGTGTATCTAATACGCAATTTTAGCGCATTTTTAAAAAATTTTCTTATATAAAAAAAATAAATGGATAATAGATAGATAAGTAAATAAAATAATAGTCCGAGTACAGTGTAATCAGTAAAAAACATATACACGAGTACATGGGGTTAATCCTTTTATACTTCTCACACACAGCTAAATGATTTATTAATTGATTATTTTATAAATTCGCAGTAAGATGCAATGACAGAAAAGGCGTCCAATAGTATTTTGTTGCCCGTCAGCGTCGCTAGTAGTCATCGTGCACGTAGCCTATATGCGCGAACTTCTTTGTTTATTGTTAAGCAGGGTTATTCAGCAACCTTCGCGTTTTTTGACGTTTCATCCTACTCCGACTGATTTAACCGGAAGTGGTCCCCAACTTTACCTATGTTGCAAGCAGCAGAAATGAGACGGGTACGAGTTGTTACCAAGACAAATAGATTAAGGAAACGACAAGATCTTGTGGAACATATTAAACTGGTGGGGCAATATTCAAAGACCAGAGGAAACACGATCAGTTTAAAGTATTTGGAAGGCACGAAAATTGAAAAACAAAAAAAGGGAAAGACCAAAAAACATGGGAAAGAAATATTGCAACGAAGAAGTACTACCTGTAAAGAAAACCACAATAGACCTGTTAAGGACCGCAGTGAAGGGGCGACATTAGTACCTCCCACTCGTATGATACCGAACTGGTAAAGAAGCAAGAAAATAAGCTGCTAATAAGAAAGAACGAGCCAAATTTGTTAAAACTGTGTTACTATGCAGATGCTTATTTTAAAAACCACACACCATGTAATGGTACCTATAGGTACCCTATACCTTATAAAACTAAAATGTTCTGAAAACAAGTTGCACCTGTAGCCAATTGTTAGGTTAGGTTAATTACTTCAGACGTATAGATAACAAAAAAATGGTATGGTCCCAGACAATCCTGTAAACAATTATGTACATAACTAAATGGTAAATGGTTTCACTATTTTTCACGATTATCATAATTCTAATAAAATGCGCTTATTTTAAAAGCAGCACCAACACATATTTACATAACTCAAAGCGCGTTTGCAACACCAACTTAATGCATTAATATGTAGGAGACACACACCTTTTAATTTTCGTAATAAACATCGTCAGATGGTTGGATTTATAGTTAAGAAACTGTTAAGGTTTTTTTTTACTGATGCATTAATAATTCAATTTACTCCTTAGTCACGGTATCCCTAAAAATCATGCACTTTTGAGTGCACTATTAAATTTAAAAAATATGGTTTGGACACTTATTTATTTGTTATGTACCTTTTAATTTTGTAATTATTTTTTTTGTTCGTATTTTTAAAAGAATGTTTTTTGTAAAATAGTTCCAATGTGTTTAGTTAGACCGTTATCGTTTCACACTTAAAATATTCTAGAAATTTCATAAGTCGGCTCTTATGAATTTGTTACTTTCGACAACTGAGAAACCAATATTTAAGGGCAAGCATGTAAGACTTATGGTCAAGATAAACATAAATTAACATATGCACGTAGTAGTACCCACTTGTCCCTTTTAATGACATATTTCTACGAGTATCATTTCTCATAGAACGTCAGTGGGCTAATACATCTACATACAACCTTTAACCTATCAGAGTTTCTTACTATTGTGCAATGTTATCCATTATAACGAACGAAACCAAACGACAGCACAGGAAAATCATTCATTAAAGTCAATACGTAACATGCACATTTTGCATTAATTAAGTCTATACATATGTAGAAAAACATTTTGTAAAGTTTGATTTAAGTTAATTTAGTGAAGTGCTTTGTGTTACAAAAGAGTAAGTGTATTTTGGTCAAAAGATTTACTGGATTGTTCCGTAGAGTGTTTTGTCAAAATATTTGCTGGAATTTCTTGTAAGTACATTTAATCCATTTCCCTAGAAGATTTTTTAAAATTTATATTGTTTGTCGATTTGGATTTTTTGACAATTTAATTTATTTCTGACTTAATTAAATCTTCTATACATTTATTTTTAGTATAAATTTTATTGCTGCAGTTTCCCGTAAGTGCGCTTGACATATTTCTTGGTGGATTTCAAAATTTTATATTTTCTGTTAGATTAAGATTTTTTTTGACATTTATTTAAGTTTAATTTGTTAGGCATTTTATTTTAGTATAAATTGTATTTATCTCATGGGAAGCTATGAGTAATAGTTGTAGTAACTATATCCAAAACAGCAGCGATACGGGTCGCCACAGTCATGCCGAGCTTCCTGTGGGGGCGAGAAGTGGACTGTAGAGAGTCACTTTGCTACTTAGAATTTCAGCGTCGCTGAAAGATTTGCGTCAAAGAATCGTTGACGAGTGCCAAATTACTCTGGGAATTCTTCAGAATGTGCGTGAACGTTTTGAACCAAATCTTTATTATTGTAAAAAAGGTCATCAGTTTAAACATTTAATTATTTAAGTAGTAAGAAAGCAACTAAAATAATTGGAATTTTAAGTATTGGGAGGAAATTTAATAAAATTTAAAGACTATTGTAAAGAGAATTGTCAGTGCTTTTAAAAGACATCTTATTCGACCCCCAATGCCATAAAAAAATTTTGGGGTAAATCCTACCATCGCTTGGGGTTAAAAGTAGTGGAGCCAAAAATACCGGAAAAGAGTGTCCCTCTTTAATCAAAAATCGACGGGTCTAAGCGTTTTTTTTAAATATTGACGAGGTTCCTGCAAATGGCTCTGTTTCGTTTTCGGTTGGCCACCCTGTATATTTTACATGATTGTTTGGTAAATCCTAAATACGTCTATTAGCAATCGTGTAATTAATCATTTAAATTTTGTTTTGCTTAATTTGGTGATTTGGGTTAGATAAATGGAAATGAACTTATACAATTAGTTACATTTTCTGGGAAAATAACCAACTGAGACGTCTTTATTGCTGCCGGGTTTCTAATTTGTATCTATCATACAATAATTACAATTCACATCGGGGTCAAACAAAAACAGTTCTGAATAAAGAACGAACTGAATTTTGTTAATGAAATAATCATAATTCATCGGCTATTTAATTATACCATTATTAATAAATTGTTTTAAGAAATAAAATCATAAAAATTTGATGGTTAAACTATGACAAACAGCACAAAAGATCCGAGATTAAAAAAAAATAAAGTAATAAAAAAATTCTTACTAAAGAAATTTTGTCTATTTTGAAGCATTTTCAAGTGAAGTAGCTAGTCTACTGTACCGCATTTTTAACGTTTGTTGGAGAAGTGGTAGCGTACCAGATGACTGGTGCAAGGCCGTTATAGTGCCGCTTTACAAGCGAAAAAGTTGTTATTACGAGGTATAGTTGAAAAATTCTATTGCGCTTATATAGACCTGGAAAAGGCCTTTGACAAAGTGGTGAGGAGTAAATTTTGGTCGACATTGTCTATGTATGGGGTGAGCGGTAGTTTAATACGATCACTGAAATCACTTTATAAGGATTCCACTGATTGTGCCAGAATAAACGAGACTTGCACGGACTAGTTTAACATCGAAAAAGGTGTGAGACAGGGATGTGTAGCTTCGCCATGGCTATTTAACTTATACATAGACGATTGTTTAAAAGATTTAAAAGAGAGTGAAAATGAATGATTTGATCGTCAAATGCCTTTTTTACGCCGATGATCAAGTCATATTCGCGTCTTCTGAAGAGGAGTTGCAGGCGATGGTTAATGTTATGCATGATGCCCTAAAAATCAAAGGGATAAAAATAAATGTAAACAAAACGAAAGTAATGGTTTTTAAAGGAGAAGAAAGCATGACAAACTGTGAAGTTTCGATTAAGGAAGAAAGAGTGGAACAGGTAAATAAATTTGTGTTCTTCGACTCAAAGTTTACGAGAGATGGTAAGTATGACAGTGACATTGAGCGAAGGGTGTTGGCAGGAAAACAGATGAATGGAGCACTGCATAGCTTAATGAACAGTCAGAAAGTGTCAAAAAAGGCACGTCTAGCTATGCATAGAGGTTTGTTGGTTCCTACACTTATGTGTGGTAGTGAATGTTGGGTTTGGCAGAAAAAGCATGAAAATAAGATTAATGCTGCGGAGATGAGTAGTTTGAGAAGTATAGCCGGAGCGATTCGGTTGGATAAAGTAAAAAATAGTGAGATAAGAGAACGCTGAGGTGTAAAAGAAGATGTGGTTACAAATATAGATAAAGGAATGCTTAGATGGTTTGGACACGTAGAAAGGATAAATGAAGGAGGATAGACGAAACAAAGGCGAGTGTGAATGGGCAAGTCGGCAGAAATCGACTTTGGCGAACATATCTCGATCAGATCAACATTGTTTTGAAGAAAACTAGGTCAAGAGTACCAACAACTGACGAGTATGCATGAAAGCACCGATGAAAGTAGAGAAAGCAAAAGATGTGTGTAAGAACCGTAGCAAGTGGAAGGAAGTGGTCTCTGCCTACCCCTACGGGAAAAAGGCGTGACTGTATGTATGTTTGTTCAAGTGAATTGTAGTGGATTTAAAAATACAAAGTAATTAAAAAAAAACAGGGTGTTTCTAAATTTATTCGAATTTATTCAGGTCGTAATTGCCCTCATAAAATTATGATCGATCTTTTTTATAACAAATTTATAAAGTGGTTGGTTTTGCACCTTAACTACAATCGAAAGCAATGATAATTAGAATAAGAGACAGCTTCATCAAGCTAGCAGTGAAAATACCACGAGAATAACTTACTTAATAATTATAATCGAATCGATAATAATAATAAGTTGTCATTTTGTTGCTGGTATTCAGCATACGTCTCATCAATATTGTAAGCAACAACATTTATTGGCACGTGTTATTAGTAAAAACTATCTTTTAAGGTAGCATGAACAAGGTATATCAGTACCGAGATATTTTAATGCTGTCTTACTGCCAATTTCTTATGAATATTTTAGCCACTGCTAGCTGAATAAAGTTAAGTGACTTAATTTAAAAAAAAATTTGCGGTTGGGGGACCCCCCCCCCCCGGTAAGGAACGGAGTTCTTCACGTTTTTTTTTAATTTCGAATGTAATTCGAAATAAAATCTGTATATTTCAATTTTTATTTTATATTATTTTTTCAAGGCAAATAATCTAAAGGAACGAATTTCATCAGAAAGTTTCATTTAATATTGCAATTTGTGAAAGTGATTTTGTGAAATGTGTAACAGGAAGAGGCGAAAGCACGCGCTATTTCATTTGACGAATGACCGCGCGGTGGGTGAGTTAGCCGTCAGATAGCCATCAACCAATTTTCCGAGAGGTCGGTACTGTCATCCATCAGCTGTTAAGTTACAGTGTTGTGTATTAAGTTTGCTGTTATATGCGTTAACTATATAAATAAATATTTAATGTTGATAATTAGTCTCAATAAAGTGCAGATCATGGATACAAAATTCAAGTAAATAATAAAAAAAAATTATTCGAATAAAATATTTTAGTATTGAGATTTAGATTTTTTAAATTTTAAGGTTGAGTTCTGTTACTCCTAGTGTCAATTAAATAAAATACAATTTTCATCAAAAAGAATATAATTTTAAAATTGCTTATTACTAAGGTGAGGTGTCAAATGTTACACATTATATGCGACTATTGTACGACTCGCTCATTTTATTTTAATTATGCCGGAATTGTTGTTGACATTGAGCATTGGTTTTCGGTATTTTATTTGCATTCTGACGTTTGCGCTTTTCATACTCCTTTGGACTCTAAACATGTAATTTTACTATTGTCTTCCTAGAATTTAAATAGTAAAATAAATAGTTAGCACCCAAATCACATGTACATTAAACGAATGTAAACAGTAAATACTTGTATCAAGTTATACAATTTTATTAACTTACTTTTCTAAATCTGTATTACACACATTTATTGCAGTTTTTATTTTTTAAAATTTAATTGAAATAATAAAACAATATTCACGTATGATCTAACACAATAAATTATAGTTTAAAAAAACTAAAAAACACGCTTTTAGAGTTAATCTAACTAAAAAGTAAAAAAAATAATTCCTAACATAGGAATAAGATTACTGACGAGAAAGTAATGTCACTGTTCTAAAAGCGTGGGGTGCTTTCATTCCGAAACAAATCGGGCGGCAAGCCTTATGTATGGTAAAACCAAGTAGGCAGTCAATGGATAAAAGACACCCCCTATATAGACACGAGCCCCCTGTCCCCAGACTAAAATCCAGAAACAACTTCATAAAGCCAAAAAACCCACTAACAGCCTCTAAATCGGCAACCAAAGAAACAATGTGGAAGCAGAGGCTAACAGATAACAATACCCCAACCTGGAACCCGACAGAAAGCCTTCCTGAAGGATCACAACTGAACTAGAAAACCTGGAAAAACCTCAATAGGATCGGATGTCAAATGGGAAGGTCCGGAGAAAATTTGTTAAGATGGGGATACGCCGAGGACGACTCATGCGCCTGCGGAGAGATCCAAACGATGGAACATCTCCTGACCTGCCCATACCTACAGACCCCCTGCACAATCCGGGACCTGTGGAAGGTGAATGACACGTCGGTGTAGTGTACCAGACACTGGAAGGAAATATGACACACAAGCAAACCAATCCTGACTGGCGACGCCTGCGAACGTCGTACACATAAATTTATCCTTATTATTGTAACGAATAAATGTAGCTCAGACACGATACATAAATAAATTCCGAAACGCAGAGTTAGTTTAAAGATGTCATACAAAGCAGTGACATTGATTGACATTAATTTTTTTTTGACACTGACATTAATTTTCTCGTCAGTAATTTTATTCTTATGTTAAGTATTATTTTTTACTTGTTAGTTTAATTAACTCTAAAAGCATGTTTTTTAGTTTTTTTAAACTATAATTTATTTTTCGCTTTTTAGTTTGATTTGTTTTACTCACTGAAAAAATTATGTATTAAATGGTAAAAGCACAAAAAGAATGCATCGGCCGGGAAACGAACCCGGGCTGCCCGCGTGGCTGACAAGCATTCTACCACTGAACCACCGATGCATTTCGTTACGTGACGATTACTACTAAATTGCACTACTCGTAAGCCTCGTTAAGAAACTTCGTTCCTATTTATTGTTAACGTTATTACACACTATAACTAGCGATCCATTACGCAATGTTAGTCAGTATAACCAGAAGTAAATAAATAAATTAAAAAAAATGTAAACTTTAAATTCTAGAACGAGCATTGTTCTATAGGTTTAATCGCGCCTTAGAAGTAATTCCTTTGAAATTCTGGCTAAGAGCTAATTACTCTATGTACATGCAAGAACAACTACAGTTTGATGCTGTGCGAACTGCAACTATTGTTCGACGCCGTTTTCTAATTGGAGTTCTTAACCTCGTTATAAGCTTTCAAATTTCCTGAAAATCTGCATACCGGTTTATTATTTTTATGCACACAAGAAAATAATCTAAGGATATTTTATTTTAAACTGGAAATTTTTAACTTAATCCAGGTTTTGCAGGTGATAAATTAAAGTTTTTTTTTACCGAAAATAGTCGCAAAAAGGGTAAACCTATCATGTGGGCCGCGAGCGGCCCGCACTGCGACTATTAGAAGGGGGATGGATTATACAAAGGAGATGGTTGTGGACCCGCTTTTTGAAAAGTTGCAGGTCATAGTTCTCTGGAAAAATTGATTTTGGTAGCTTATTGCATTCCGTAGCAGCCCCGTAAAAAAAAAATTCTCCGCGAGTCTAGATCTATAGTAGTTGACAAAATTGCACAAAAACAAAATGTAACTATTCTTCGTTTGCCCCCGTATCACTGCGAACTAAATTTCAGATCGTTTCTTTATTTTGGTACAAAATTATTCTGAGCAAACAAGAGCACATTGTGTTATTAAAAAAAAAAGAAAGTCTTTTTTAATATTTTATTAATAAAGTAATTCGAACCTTTCAATTTTTTAAAGTAGCGCCAAGGGCAACAATAATGCAAATGTTTATAAATTTGCTGCTTTAATAAAACCAACATCAGATAAAATATTACAATTGAGGATAAATATTTCATTGGGTCGCTATTTCTTCTTAGTGCTGTAGCGGCCATACAGACAAGTTATGCACTGACGAAACACTGACGACGAAACAAAATTTTTCCATTTTTGAATCCTCAAAATTCCGACAACTAATTTCACTGAAGACCTTTTTGATCCCAAGTCTTGTCCTTCTCAGTAAAGCACGTATACTACCCTAGTCTTTACGACGCTAGGTTCTGTTCCTTTTCATCTACTCACGTACACTCGCCGTACCGATATAAATCTTTATGACTCTAAATTTCTTTCCACCAATTTACGCATTCTCTACGAACCATCTTAAAACTAACGATCTGACCGGACGCAGGTCCTATCTACACTGGACTTTAGGCACCTGGGGTACGAAGATAAAAAGGACAGACTGACGTACACCGAAAGACAGTGCCACGTCTTTTTTTCGTTCTCTAATGAGTACTCTGCCAGCGGTCTCTCTACTGGCAAATTATGCCCGAGCTCAGCCGTAGAGGGTAGAAGAAAAAAAATAAAAATATAAAAGTGAGCCACGCCACCGACTTAGACAGTTCAAGCCGGAAACCTCTAGGTCTTATAGGCACTAGCAGAGCCACACGATAAACAACTAAGATTATGGTGAACCAAATAAATAAAATTATAGCAAAAATATATTGGATACTTTACTCACACAATAAATTAAAATACACAGCTCAATAACAAAATTATAACAAATATAATCAAAATTAACAGCCAACAATAAATCGAAACTTCAAAATTTACAACTTTATAAGACAACAATAAATCAAAAATCCAAAGTTTACGATTCCATAAAATAATAAAAACAAAGGTAAGAATAACAAACCTTATCAGGTTACCAAAAAAAAACGTATACAAGTCAACTTTTTAACAATACTTCATCAACGTTCACGTACGGCTGCTAATTTACTCACGTTTTTTTTTCCATTTACATAAAGATTTACACTGTTAAAACAATCGAGCTCATTTAAAAATATTTCTTTTTACGATGGCTGTCCTTCAAAATAGCAATATTGTAGGATATTTACAAATAAGTATGAAGAAAACATTTTTACTTGGACACAAAGAACTATTGAGAATATTACTTTAATCAAAGTTCAGCCTTGGCATATTATCCAATGCAATAAATAGTTTTCAACAGTGTACCATATTAATAAATTAAAACAAAACTTAATCGTGGTGTCAAAAACAAATCACCTCGTTTAAATATTCTAAAATAAATCACTTGTAACCTTTGGGTATACGAATTCACTAATCCTGTGGCCTACTCCTGTGGCCGGTTTGATTATGGAACTGCACCTGCTACTTAACAATGGCTTCCCTCCATCAGATCCCGCATGCGGATATTTTAACTCGACACCAAAATCCAAAATATCAACAACAAAGGTAAGATAGAATGGTCAAGTTAAAAATTAAATGGTTTTTCTTCAAAATCCAATTAAGATGGCCCAAATACAGCCAGATATGAAAGAAAAAACCGTAGAGGTTCTGCTCACGTGCTAATATCAAATCGTTCCAAAAACTCTCACCACCACCCGACTTCGAAGACTGACACCAAACGACTGACTAAACTACTGACTCCCAGGCCGGATATCAAGAAATGACACGGGGGACACGCGTCAGCCAACAATCTTCGCAAATCTATCTTTTAAACTCATAATCGCACTCGTCCGTGTTGATAGCCAGCCCATCCACACAGAAATGCAAACCAAACAGTAATATAGCTGACAACACACGACAATCGAGGCCAAAAAGCAAAGCAAAAATCTAATAACAAAAACCCCCACTCCATCTCCATCGATTAACAAAAATATCACAGCCATTAATAATTGAATCCTATCACTACAAGGTATGCAACACTATTTACAACGAGTGATAAATTTAAATTACAACAAAATACGGTAAGCGAAACTATTTACGAGCACCTGAGGAATACCAGACTATCAGAGACCCATTTAATAATGGAACTGTAGAAGGAAAAAAAAAGGCACGTGACAACAGTCTCTCGACGGACTCCGACACTGGCGCGCATCCCCTTCCTAGCCAATTTTTTCTTTCGTTTCGATAAATAAACGTAGTTAACAGTAATTTAAATTGTTCATCATTTTCCCAACACCCATCACGCTCAATTATTCCAAAGTGCTATTGGCAATTTTGAACGGACTTGTTTCTATAATAATTTATCTATATTTCAAAAATAATATTTGTCCCACTCTGTATACTAATAATTCGTTCGGTGCCTTTTTAGAACATTTTTAACATTTTAAATTACTATCTAAATACATTGTTTTTATTAATTTTACAGTCTTTAATCCGCAACAATACTTTCTCTGGTAAATTAATATAACAACATTGTTGTCACAATACTTTTAGACTTAATTTTGCATAACTTTACAACTTTCTAAGCAAAATGAAAACAAAGGATGTTCAAAGTAATAAATATTTATTATTCCAGGAACATTGTACAGGGTTATTTACTGTAAATTTCCCACCTCTTTTTATTCTTATTATTGCCTATAGAAAAAAAATTTATCTAAAAGTTGTGGTTATAACTGAGTTTTATTGTAAATATGAAGAAGCAAAAAATACTCTTATACTCAAACCAAACTTAATGATTTGATTTAAATGCATGATGAAGCAACTCCGTATAGTATCCAACACCTCCGAGATTATTTGAATAATGTATTCTAAATATGGATAGGAAATAATGGCCACCCAACAGTACAATTTTGACCCCTATGAATTCATTGTTTGGGGGATTTCCCAAACACATTGTTAATAATAATAATAATAAAAGTATTATAGTATTTAAGTCATAAAGTCAAAATTCGACCTGAAATAAACAATTTGAATGTCAATAATGAAAACTTACCAATGCAATTATACTTCGTTTACATAAAGCCAGTAAAAATGCAACTTAGGTGAGCAAATCTTGACGTATATTTCGGCTGATTCATTTGGAAAAGCGTTTAAGGTACTTAAGTCAAGTTCAGTAGATTTCTGTTTTGAACTGGTAAAATGGACGTACTGCGTACGAAAGAAACCATTAGAAGGCTTTTAAACATAAATAAAAAGAATACTTTGTTAATAAGGGAAAATCATCATGGCAATTATTATCCACTTGGTAGAATTCAATGCAAACAAAACACAAGCATGTCTTTTCTCTAGAAAAGCCGATCTCACTGTGCCTAACATAACTTTGTCAGGAGTAACCATACCACTGAAGTCATCCATATCGATGCTTGGTATTACTATCAGCAATAACCTTTCCTGAGAAAATCACGTGAGGTCCATTGCCAAAAGTGCATCCCAAAAACTTGGTTTTTTGTTTCGTGCCAAGAGCTATTTCACCTCCAGTCAGCTGCTTATGATCTATAAGGCACAGATCCGACCTGAACTGGAGTACTATTCCCATATTTGGAGTGCAGCACCTAAACATATCCTGAAGCTACTGGATTCTGTCCAAAAAAGGGCAATTCGTCTCGTCGGTGATGCCTCGCTTACAAACTCGCTCACTTGTCTGGAACACCGTAGAAAAGTTGGCGATTTGTCTCTATTTTATAGATATTTTCATGGGTGATGCTCTTCTGAAATATCAACAATCGTTCCTCCTTTGGCAGTCTCTTCAAGATTAACCCGTCAAGTTCAGTCTTCACACCCCTTCGTGGTCACTTTGGAGACCTGCAGAATATCACTTTCCAAAGACTCATTCATCCAACGAATTGCGAGGCTTTGGCTTTGGCTTAGGCTTTGCCTAGGGAGGTGTTCCCCGAGGCATACAACCTCCAGAAATTTAAGAAGAACACCAACTCCTACCTTCTTTCCCTTGGTTTCCACGATGTTCTCTGAACATTACAGGATATCCCTTTTCGTGGGAACCAGAACATAAAAAAAAAAAAAAAACTAAGAGAAATAATATACCTACCGATGTTACACTATTTGAAGTGACTAATTGTTAACACAAATATTTGTTTAATCTATATAAAAATAAATATAAATAGTTATAAATATATGTATCGCATGTAATTACCATATTGCTAGTGATATATTTTTTAAGTTTTCCAGTTTTATGACATACATTGCAGCAAACCATTTTATATTTGGTTTATAGAGCAGCAGCGCCTGATTTTTCTGATACGTTGCATAAATACTTTTAATTTTTTGTTTTGTTTTTTCCACTTATAAATCTTCTACTTCGGGGAAATAGAATTACTAGAGAGCAAATTTGACGGCTTCCACATGCATAAAAAGGTAAAAGAGATGGCTGGTTGTAACAAAATCAAAACTGCTGGTAGCATAATTAAGGATACAGGCGGTCTTATAATTACTGACGTGAAAGACAAGCTAAGGAGGTGAAAAATATACCTCTCGAAACTATTCTACGACGAAAGACCTCCAAGGCCGGTCTTAAAATCAAGCAACGTACACCTAAAAACATTAAGATCAGAAATAGAATATGCTTTGGAAACTGTAAAACCCGGCAAAGCTCCTGGACCTTATCAAATACCCATAGAACTTGTCAAACTCTTTGATGACGATGTGATAGATATTTTTTTGACCTCTTTAACAACATTTATGATAGGGGAGAAATCCCTAAGCAATGGCTGACATTGATTTAATACCTACGAAACCAAACCCAAGAAAATGCTCATACTACCGGACCATTTAACTCATGAGTCACATCTTAAAGCTGTTTTAAAAGATCATACATAAAAGAATATACGGAAAACTTGAGGAGGACATGAGCAACACGCAGTTTGAATTCCGCAAAGGACTTGGAACAAGAGAAGCGCTCTTTGGGATAAACGTTCTTTTCCAGCGCTGTCTCGATATATACCAAGATGTGTTTGCATGTTACATCGATTTTGAGAAAGCTTTTGACAAAGTGAAACGAGACAATTTACATCGGCTACTCGTCAGTAAAAACATTGACTATACTGAGAGGACCCAAATACGCTCTTCTTCAGCTTATAGTTCAGGGAAAGATTGGTGGAAGGAGGAATATTGGAATACGCCGTGTGTCTTGGCATAAACACCTAAGGGACTGGTTTAGTTTTAGCAATGTTGAACTCTTCCGAGCTGCTGTCAATAAAGTCCGGATAGCTGTGATGATAGCAAACCTCCGATAGAAAATGCACTATAAGAAGAAGAAGACTGCCATTTCCTCTATCTCTATCTCAAGCGCGCAAAGTCGAAGAGGAAAGGGAAAGCAAGTCGACCAAAAATAAAACCAGGTTCGGGGCATGTAGAGCAAGTAGCTTACAGCAAGTTACTTGCCTACTTGACTTGCTACTTTAATGAGGCATATTTTATAACTATTTTGTTTAAATATTTGAAATTTTTCTTTCTCACTGTAAGACATTTTGATTATTTTACTAAAAAAATGTTACTTGTTTAACACAATAGTTGTCATTTTTAAAAATTTAATAATGTTAACTTTTGCAGGTAGGTAGGAGTAGCATATGGTATATATTTTAAAGTCAGGAAAAAAAATTAAAAATTTAGAAAAAACCAAGAATATTTCTTTTTGCAACTTTTTAATAAAATTTGGTCATAACCACAAACATTTTATTAGGTAAATCTCTTATAGACAATATTAATTTTACGAAACGTCCAACAAAATGAAAAAATTTAATGATACACATACACACATATATAAAAAACATCTCATTAAAAGCCATCAAAGCATCAAAAGAAATCGACCAGTGGCTTATCAATTTTATTTTTAAATCCATTAAAATTTGTCGATGTGTTTCTAATGATTTATATTTAAAATCGTTAAAATCTTGCAACTTGTTAAATTTAATTTTTATTGTCGGGACATGATTTTCTTTGCACGTATTGTAAACCGTTTTTTGAAATCACATCTTCACATACATCATCTATCCGACGGCTGACGATACGTTTTCGTTTTGTATCGTGTTCAATCACAACGCCTAGTTTAATTACTAGATAAATTGTGGAACAAGTAATTTTCGTTAAGTAGCATATTCTTTTAATTATTTCATCTTGAGTTGAAATAACATTCTCAGCTTTTAAGCTTGAATATATATTTAAAATTACCTGTTTAACTTGGATATGCAAATCTCGATTTATAAATTCCCAAAATTATGTCTCATTTTTATTATAATTAATTAGAATTGCTTTATTTAGATGTATCTCATCATTAATTTAGATTTTATCATTACTTTGAATTACATTATTATCAGGAATTTTATTATTAATGTTAATAACTTCAATATTAAGCAATTCGTTAGATTCATCGTTTACCTCAAACAGTCTTCAAAAAACCATTTCACAAATATCACAAAAAAAAAAAACATACATACATATAGTCACGCCTTTTTCCCGTAGGGGTAAGCAGAGACCACTTCCTTCCACTTCCACTACGGTTCTTACACACATCTTTTGCTTCTTCTACTTTCATCAGTGCTCTCATACATGCTCGTCGATTGTTAGTACTCCTGACCTGGCCTTTCTTTAAAACAATGTTGATCTAATCGAGATATGTTCGCCGAGGTCGACCTCTACCAACTTGTCCATTCACACTCGCCTTATAAATTTGTTTCGTCAATCTTTCTTCATCCATCCTTTATACGTATCCAAACCACCTAAGCATTGCTTCATCTATCTTTGTAACCACTTCTTCTTTTACACTACAGCGTTCTCTTATCTTACTTTTCTTTACTTTATCCAACCGAGTCACTCCGGCTAATAAAACGCAAACAATAAAAATCTCCTGAGAAATTATTAACAACCAGCGCGTGCTAATATTTTTAAGTGAACACCTGCGAGCTAAATAGTCGAGCGATGATTTAATGAATGCGTAATAGCGACGTTAATATTCAAAATAAGCTGTGCTACCCGTTAGTTTATAAAAAGAGACAGCCGATATGTTTTGCTAAATTTATCAGTATTACTTAGTATAGAATGAAGCGCTTATTACAGTGGTAAAATTATCTTTTTTAAACTGAGATTGGAAATACTATACGTAAAACTTTTATTGAACCGTGGTAAAATTAGGATCACCCCAAATTTTAAGTATTTAAATGTTATAACAATGATAACAAAACATCAATAAATGTAATGCTCTATTTTACCAAAAGAATCACATTGCTTAGTTATAATTCGTCTTAAGTAGCGAATACTTGAAAATAAAGTTTAATTCTAATAAAAAAGTAAAAACTCCTAGTATGTATCATTTACTTTTCTTACTTTTTTAATAAAATTAAACTTTTTGGAACTTTCGCAAATTGCATTAATAAAGTAATTTTTGCAAAAACTTTTAATTACCCTAATAAACAATTATTTTTGTCACCTGAAAAGTAGGTCCAGCCAATTATTACCGTGAATACATTTTCACACATTCCAGTAATATAAAAATTCCTGGACTGACTCAAAATTAAAGTTAAATAAAAAAATTTAACATTACTCTGGAGAAATCATAAAGCAATTTTCTCGATTCCCTTTCCTATATTTTCCAGAAACGTTTCTTGTAAAAGAGGAAATAATATTCGAATAAGGGAATTGAAAGTACGGGAATGTTTGAAGTTTAAAAGGTCCTTTTACAAAAATCCAAGGATACAGAATTGGAATAGGTTGCTTGTATTAAACGTGATGTGAATATTTACAAATTTGCTTGAATTTGCCTTTGTGTTTGATTTATTATGAAAGAACAAGTACAGCGTGGTGATATATAAGTCATATATAAGTCACGTCTTTTTCCAATAGGGGTAGGCAGAGACCACTTCCTTCCACTTGCTACGGTTCGTACACACATCTTTTGCTTCCTCTACTTTCATCAGTGCTCTCATACATGCTTGTTGGTACTCTTGACCTGGCCTTTCTTCAAAACAATGTTGATCTGATCGAGATATGTTCTCCGAGGTCGACCTCTACCGATTTGCCCATTCACACTCGCCTTATAAATTTGTTTCGTTAATCTTTCTTCATCCATCCTTTCTACATGTCCAAACCATCTAAGCATTCCTTTATCTATCTTTGTGACCACATCTTCTTTTACACCACAGCGTTTTCTTATCTCACTATTCTTAACTTTATCCAACCGAGTCACTCCGGCTATACTTCTCAGACTACTCATCTCCGCAGCATTAATCCTATTTTCATGCTTCTTCTGCCAAACCCAACATTCACTACCATACATAAGTGTAGGAACCAACACACCTCTATGCACCGCCAGACGTACCTTTTTTGACACTTTCTGGCTATTCATAAAGCTATGCAGTGCCCCATTCATTTGTTTTCCTGCCAACACCCTTCGCTCAATGTCACTGTCATACTTTCCATCTCTAGTAAATTTTGAACCCAAGTACACAAATTCATTAACTTGTTCCACTCCTTCTCCCTCAATCGAAACCCCACAGTTTGTCATGCTTTTTTCTCTTTTAAAAATCATTACTTTCGTTTTGATCACATTCATTTTCATCCCTTTGATTTTCAGGAAATCATGCATAACATTAACCATCGCCTGCAACTCCTCTTCAGATAACGCTAATATGACTTGATCATCGGCGTAAAGAAGGCATTTGACGATCAAATCATTCATTTTTAATCCATACGCACTCTCTTTCAGATCTTTTAAACAATTGTCTACGTATAAGTTAAACAGCCATGGCGAAGCCACACATCCCTGTCTCACACCTTTTTCGATGTTAAACCATATATATATATATATATATATATATATATATATATATATATATATATATATATATAGCGTGAAGTGAACCCTACTGTGGGTACCTGGGCACCAGGGGGTGGAAGGAAAAAATCCGACACCCTTGCAAAACAGGGGGCCGAATCTGCGTTTACTGGACCAGAACCGGTTTTTGGAGTCACCACAAGTGCTGCCAAAACAATTATTTCGGACTGGGCGGAGAGGAAAATACTCACGTACTGGTCCGACATACCAGGGCTAACCCACTCGAAGGCGTTTTTACCGTTACAACCCTCGAAAAACACAACTAAGCAGATCCTAGAATGGAGCAGAAATGACCTGCGTATTCTAACAGGACTGCTTACAGGACACTGTCGTCTAAGATACAACCTCAGAAAGATAGATCTGAACCAACAAACGGACCGTTGGTTCTGCTGCGTGGAAGACGAAACTGCTGAATATATACTATGTTTATGCCCCGGCCTGGGAAGAATAAGGTTCAACATATTTGGTTACACTAACCTAGAACCTACCGATTTTAAAAAAATTTCACCCTATACAACCATGAACTTCGTAAGAAGGGCTGGATTGTGCGGTGAACTGTAGCCTCTAGGGGTGAGCCACAATAGACCTACTAAGGGTCGCGGTGGAGGGGCGACCACGCCCCACTCACATGAAACCTAACCTAACCTAACCTAACCTAGTGTGAAGTGAAGTTGGGGGTAGTCTTTGCTGACTATTTAGGAAATATCTATTGTTATGATATAATAAGTTGCTTAAAATAATACTTTCACGAGATTTGTAAATAATAATAATAAAAAAATAGTTAACGTTGACAGTAATTTGGATATTAAAATAAATAGAAGAATTTTATAAACAAGTATAGGCATGACAGATATATTCAAAAATATAAGTGTGGTCTTGTAAAAGAAATAATTCAGGCAAAGGTAAAGAGAAATTTGTAAACTTTAAATGATTTTGTATATCATAGTTGTAAGATGCATCAAAACATTGCAGAGACGGTGTTTCTAGGAAATTTGTTTTTTAAGAAATTAAAAATTGTATAGTATAATAATAATTTGCCAAGAGCGCAGACGTATTTAAAAAATTGAGTTAATTTGAAATATGCATAGGGCAGTTGTGTCTTATGAGTATAAACCATTTTGGACAGGTGTAGAAAATTATTAAGTAGATTATTCATATTTTAAAATTTGGCCATTTATTTATAATTAAAAAAATTATTAAAATTTAAGATAATAAAAAAGTTGTAAGGATTTATAAATTTTTTTATTGTAAAAATGTGTAACTGATTTTTTAAAAACTAGCTTACTTTCGCTGTATGATATCTATTTTAATATAGGTATATATATGTGGGTCGATTATCCATATACTATATGTCGCGACAGGCATTGAATTTCATCCGATGTATAGTCGTGTATACTACCCCATCACAGGAAGCAAGATATACAGATGCTTATGAAGTAAGGGAAAGGGCTATTAAATTTAAATTATAACATTAATGATTCCACTATTAAGTCAGTACATTCTTATAATGACTTGGGCGTTATTATAAATTCTAATTTAACTTAGACGGAACACATTTCTATCATTTGTAAACGCGCAAACACCAAAATATACCTATTGAAACGGTCTTCCTTTCAGTCGCTCATCAAACTCTATAGATCACACACAAGACCCATTATGGAATATTGTGGATTTGTTTGCAATCTGGATCTTATCAGAAATTTTAGAAAATGTACAACGTCGGGTGACTAGCATTACATTTGGGCGTGTAAGGTCATCTTATTCCGAAAGGCTGAACATAGCCAACATTAACACTTTTGATCAACGTCGCCTTCGAGGAGACCTTATTTTAACATTTAGAATTGTAAAATATCTGACTTGTACGTGCTTAATAATGATGACCGACTGAGAGGACAGACACCGTTACAAATTAAAAATGGGAACATTCAAATGCATTTCTAGAAAAACATTTATTTCACACATGGAACAGCCTACCACCAGATATAGTAAATGCTGAAAGTGTTAACATTTTTAAAAACAAATTAGATAAGTTTTTACAAGAATAATTTGTTTAATGTTTATTGTACAGTTGTTTTATGGTCTTGTCAAGTTCCTAATTTGTAATTATTTAAAATATTATTTTGTGTTTTTAAGATAATTTAATCTAATTCATGTTTTTGTGTCTGGACTCATAGGTCTTACTAGACCTCATTCCTTATTGGATTTATAATAATATTAATAAACTTCTTACCTATTAACTACAGAAGTGGACCTCCATGTAGTATTCACTTCACTATTCTCTATAATTTTAATACTAGTCTGCCAGTGTCAAATATAAAATACTGGTTTTGATTTTAAAAAAGATATATTTTGTGTAGTTTACATTAAAGTAGTTTTACAAAGTTATATGTACTTTTATTAAGGATATTACAATATAATATAATATAATAACAAGTACCTGTCAAAAAATGCGCAACTACATTAAGGTTTAAAACTTTTCAGACTACCCTCGTATTTTTTGTTCACTTTTTGAGTAAATATTTAAAAGAGATGTTCCATATGGCAAAGTGCACTCATCTTATCTTTGATCATTTTTACAAAGTAAGTTTTTCTCACAATCAATACCCTTTTTTTCATGTACTCCTATCGTAAACGTCAATTAATATAAGGGCTTTAAAAAAAAGTGCTTATCCATTGTAACATTTTTGAAGTGATAACTTCTTATGATACGCTGTGAACTTTTTTTGTAATGGGTAAAAAATGTTAAACTCGCGTCAGGACACGTGGCCTGATCGAAAATTCGTAAGACGGATAAAAATGTTAAACTCGCGTCAGGACACGTGGCCTGATCGAAAATTCGTAAGACGGATGTATTTCACTGGAGCAATATAAAATGCGACTTTTCTTGACTGGTAACTTGGCAACCTTATTCAACAAACTGACAAATTCAAGTACATTTTTTATGTCATTTTGACAAATTAATTTAGTAGCTAAATTCAAAATTTAAGTGCTTTTCATTAGTTTATTGATTAAGTTCTGCTTTTGCTGCATTAAAATGGTCCAAGGAGAGGTGTCGTTTTTAGCAGATGTTATGGACACCATAGCTTGTCTTAATGACTCTAATGGTTCTCCCCCCGACAAAATTTTAGATCAAATAATTTATCAGTGCAAGAAGCCGTTAAAAAAAATGCATCAATTTGTGTTAAAAAATCATTAAAAACTGGACTGAAAGCTGGTTTGATCAAAGAGAACGGGGGAAGGTTTAAATTAGGTTTTGGTTTGCCGATAACGGAGGCTCGAAGACGAAGAAAAAATAGAAGCAGAAGCCGTAGACGACGTAGCCAAAAGCGACAAAACCGAAAACGAGGTAGCCGAAAACGAAAAAGTCGAGGTAGGAAGAAAAGCGCCATATTGAAAGAAGATCAAACAAAAAGCGGAAGAAAGAAATCGAAAATATTTAAATCTGGTACTGATGTATATGATTTATAATAAAGCGTTAATAAAAATAATGCATTATTCATAAACTATGGAAATCTGGAGACAATATTTTTCAGATTAAAAATAATATTTTTTGAAGTGAAAACTTCTTTAGCGGCGTTGTACACTTTTTTTGTAATGGGTAAAAAATGTTAAACTCGCGTCAGGACACGTGACCTGATCGAAAATTCGTAAGACGGATGGAGAGTAGACAGCTGGCGTGGCGTAGGAGAGGGAGTATCCCCCTCTCTTTCTACGGCGCGGCGAAAATGTATGCCTGCGCCGGCTGTTTCATTTAGGCGGCGCAGGGCGCACAACGTTAATACTTAAGTTTTCACTTCTGCCGGCACTTCCAGAGTGCAACCCGTAAAATTTTTTTTTATTTGATATTTTTTTAAAACAGCAATTTCATATTTGATAAGCGCACCGATCTTATTGTTCTTAATATTTTTTAACATTGTATACCTACTTATTTTTAATGCATCTTACGGTTTCTAATAAATTTATTTATTTAATTAGATATTAAAGTTAAAAACCCTTATTTCTTATCGTTTACTTTACAATAACTGTGTACATTAATAATAATTAATTGCCTGTTTTATAAAAAAAATTAAAAAAGCGACATAATATCAAGTGACGTTGTACATTTTTCACGTGTTACCTTTTTTAAATTTACAATAACTTTAAAGATAATAATTTAACAACCTCAATAATTTCTATGAGTATGGTTTAAAGGGTGTGGCGCGAAAAGTTTTGATCAAAAGTAATGGTGAATACAGTTATGTTAAAAATCTGAAATTACGAAGCTGTACATTTTGGATGACGCTGAGTTCAAAAATAATGTCCTGAATGTGGCACTTTCGGTTATACCGGAAGTAGACGTCAACTTTGTTATTTTAAATAGATCCTAATATTTTTATTTTATTTTCAAATGCTACATGAAATTTTAGATAAAATTTGTACACGATATCCTATACCAAAAATGAAAATTTTTCGAGATATTTCGATTTTTTTCAAAATTTTGAAAAAATCACTGTCTACATTGAATAACAATATCTTCATTAATAACAAAGCTAGTGACGTGAATTTGTAAACAATAAACAAACCCGTTAACTCCATATATCCAACTCATTAATATTTCATACAGGGTGTTTTAAACTTAGCCGTCAACATGCATAATTTAAACCATTTATAAGTTGCTAACTTTAAATAGATTGATAACATTTTTCGCTGTATTTTTTTAAGCCAATTCGTTTGGTATCGGTATTCCCTATACCTAAATCCAACCACTTTTGGTATATTTCATTATCTTAGTTAAAAAATATAACCAAAAAGGGCCCATTTTTATACAACAGTTTGGTAGTATAAGAGTTTTATTAAAAGTTTATACAACTTTTATATAACTGCTTTATACACATTTATACAACTCTTATACGATTGTTTTATACTCATTTATACAGCTACTATAAAAAAGCATTTAATTTTTTAGTGAAGAATATTAGAACCAAATTATATTTTAATTTAAAAGTGCATCATGCATTTTATTGTAAAATTTTACTGATAGATCGTAGGTATATGTTTGGCAAAAAAATAAAGCGCTTTAATTTTGGTTAAGTTTCAAGTGGATACTTAAAAAAATAATTAAATAAAAAATCTTAAAATTACCTTTTTTTATTGATTTTAATTTTATTATTACTTCATATGAACATTCTTTCACAATATAATTTTTTAAATAATAATAAAGTCACATTTTCCAATTTAGTTTCATGTTTCCAACTAAATTGCTCATAATGGCGGCGATAACCGGTACTTATTTAAACATGGCGATTTATAATACAACAATTTTATCCCTTAAACAATATTTCATTGTAAAATAAAACGATATACGATAAAATTGTTTTAAAATGAAAAATATTTAGGCACTATACAACTATTTTTGACAAGTAATAAGTATATTGAGATTCGCAAAAAGTAGAGGTCGCCAGATCTTATAATATGGTAAAAAGAATTTTTCCTACGAATAACTATTTTATAATTAGGCTACTAGTTATGTAATATATTCTAGAACTCTTATACAATAGGTATAAAAGTCTTATAAAATGATATTTTCGGTATTGTATAAACTTGCTTATAAAGTATTATATCATTTTAAAAGAAATGATCGTACAATGAGTTAGTTATAGTATATATTGTAAAAGTCACTATAAAATTATTTAATACAACAGTTTGCTTTAAAAAACAAATTTATTGCAATAAAAGGGTTAATAAAAACGAACAGTCCTTAAAACAAAGCGATTCGACTGTTATACAATAAATTAGTGCTTTTAGAATTTCATTTTGCTAGTTGTGGTGTATTAATGCATTTATAGATTTATAAGACGAACATATCTCGATCAGCTCGACATTGTTATGAAAAAAGGCCAGGTCAAGACTACCAACAACCGATAAGCATGTATGACAGCACTGATGAAAGTAGAAGAAGCAAAAGATGTGTATAAGAACCGTAGTAAGTGAAAGGAACTGGTCTCTGCCTACCCCTACGGGAAAAAGGCATTACCATATGTATTAATGCTTATTAAGTAATTAAACTTAAATAATGGCCAAGAATTATAATTTTTTTGACGTTCAATTTTGGATAAACTAGCTTTAAAAAATTAAATTTCCTCAACATCTACTTTCTCACCGCTTTCATACATGCTCGTCGGTTACTGGTACTCTTGACATCTTTTTTTAAATCAATGTCGTTCCGATCGAGATTCGCCTAGGTCGAATTAAACAACCTCTACTGGAGTATTGCTCGCACATTTGGGGTTTAGCACCAAGGCATTCTCTTCGTCTTCTAGATTCCATTCAGAAAAAAACCATTCGCTTGATAAACAGCTCAACTCTCACAGATACCCTTCACCCTCTAGAACATAGAAGAAGAGTTGCAGACCAGTCATTTCTCTACAGATATTTCCATGGCAGATGCTCCAGAGAAATAAGAACTCTTGTACCACCATTGGCCACATTCGGCCGAAGAACTCGGCACGCTGATCAGTCTCACCCATTTACTCTCAAGATTGACGCTGCAAGGACCAATCTTCATCAAGAATCCTTCTTTTACAGGGCTGCTGCGGAATGGAATAAGCTTTCAAAATCAGTTTTTCCAGAGAACTATGACCTGCAACTTTTTAAAAAGCGTGTCCACAATCATTTCCTTTCTATAATCCCTTCCCCTTCTAATAGTCGCAGTGCGGGCCGTCCGCAGCCCACACGATAGGTCTACCCTTTTTGCGACTATTTTCATAAAAAAAAAATTATAGAAAATGCAAATTTAAAGAGATACGTTTTCAATAAAACAAAATTAAAAAAGTGTTCACTGTGAAATTTTCATTTTGTTAATATTTCTTATTATAGTCGAGCATAGAATATTTCATGCAATTGATCGTATTTTTTTAAAAATCAGCATAAGAATATACATACATGCATATAAACACGCCTTTTTCCCGTAGTGGTAGGCAGAGACCTTTTCTTTCCACTTACTACGGTTCTTACACACATCTTTTGCTTCCTCTACTTTCATCAGGGCTCTCATGCATGCTCGTCGGTTGTTGGTACTATTGACCTGGCCTTGCTTCAAAACAATGTTAATCTGATCGAGATATGTTCGCCGAGGTCGACCTTTACCGACTTGTCCATTTACACTCGCCTTATAACTTTGTTTTGTCATTCTTCCTTCATCCATCCTTTCTACTTGTCCAAACCATCCAAGCTTTCCTTTTTCTATCGTTTTTTACACCAAAGCGTTCTCTTATCTCACTATTTTTTACTTTATCCAACCGAGTCACTCCGGCTATACTTCTTAAACTACTTATCTCCGCATCATTAGTCCTATTTTCATGCTTCTTCTGCAATGTTAGCGTAAATGTATAATTAAATCGCTCATTAAAACAAATTGGGCTTAGCAATACGTTTTGTAAAGTTAAATAATTTAATAAACCTTAAATCCTCATTTAGTTTTTTCCATAAATATCAACTAGACGTTTAACGAAATCCTAAAATGGTTAGACCCGTTTAGTATTTTGCTCGTTAAAATAAACAAACTGCATATTACGGGCAGTTGTAACAGTAAATCAAACATTTATGCGATTTTAATCTTAAAAGCCAAACAGAGAATGTTTGTTGTATGAGTAAGTATGTTTTGCGAAGTCGTTTGTTCATAGAAATTGCGTGCCTACCTTTTACCAACAGAGACTCTTAAACACGATATTTTATCGCAAGTCTCTTTTCAAAATTTTAAAAGTGCGTTGGATAACAAACATTCAAGGAAACGACTAATAAAGTATTTTTTGTTACTTGAAATTAATATAATTTATACTCGCCGTTTTATCCTAACCTAACCTGTGGCCGCAACAAAAACTATCATAGATCAAACAATCTCAGATCATATTTTATTCTTGCATGCCTTCAGTGACTGTCATACAACATCAGCATTATTTAATTAAGGAAACATGAAATTTGTTTATGTACATATTTCAAAAAAATATAAAATCAAACGACGTTATTCAGGTATTCAAAAACCCAAATGCTGATCCAGAGATCATTGCTAAAGCTGAACAACGTTTCCTTCTTAAATTATACAGTTATGTGAAAAGTATATTTTTAAACAACTATAAATTTATCATTGCGCCGCTAGCCCCAACAGAAGCAGCATCACGACCACATTCGTTTCGAACCTATCACCAGGTTCAGCTTCTTCTTAGTCCATTACATCATCCATGATGTGTGGTGGTTGTTGTGAATTTATGTCATGATCCAGTATGTCAAGGACGTGACTAATAATTTGTTGCCATCGTTGCCTGCTGTTAGCCTCTCTTGTTGCTATCTCTAAATTTAGGCCAGTTTAATTGCGAACGGTGTCTGTCCATCTCGTTGGTGATCGGCCTCGTCGTCTTTTACCAAATGGCATTCCCTGTAGAATGAGGCGCTCCACATTATCGTGTCGAATTATGTGGCCGAAGAACCTTAGAGCCCGCGCTAAGGTTGGCTCGACAAACGGTGCTCTATTCTTACTTGTTTTAATGTGGATGCGTTTGTTTTTTTCTCCGTCGATCAGCCAAGTTTCCAAAGCGTACCAAAAAACTGAGAATACCAGTAATTTTACTAGAGCTTTTTTTGTTTGGATCGAGATGTTGCGATCTTTCCATACTCGGGTGAGTTGGCTCATAGATGTTTTATCCAGTTAAATGCGTCTACGAATTTCAGATTCACAATCCCCATTTGATGTTATTATTGACCCTAGATACACGATCCTTTCGACGACATCGCAATTGGCCACCTTGTGCGGTTGTGGAGCACCTTCTTGTTATCAGTTGATAATCATGATCTTCGTTTTTTTGTAGTTTATTTGCAACCCATATCTTAAGCTCACAGATTCGAGTCTTTCGAGGAACATCAGTTCTTTTACATTACTGGCAACCAAAAGGGTGTCATCTGCATATCTTAAATTTAAAATTTTTTGACCGCCCACAACAAAACCGCCGTCCCAGTTTTCCAGCACTATTTTCATTAAGTTTTTCAGATATAGATTAAATAGCAATGGAGATAATACACAGCCCTGTCTAACTCCTTTTTTAACCAAGGCAGTGGTATGGAAAACACGAATGCACGAATTGTAGTGATACCTGTGATAACTCGCAAGTTCCATTACAAGATTGCTATAAAGAGGAAGAAACTAAGATTATTTTCCAGAAAGAAGAGGATTGCTATGAAACTGATAATCCCATAGCGGATAATGTGAAAGAAATTTCGGTTTGTGACGTTTCGATCGATACTAAAGACAATGAAGTCGCAACACCTGGTCCATCAATAACAGCGAAACGAAGGAGAATGTGCTAGATTTTAAAATAGTGATTTGCATATGGATTAGGTCTACTGATGATACTACGATAAAAAAAACGCACCGCTTACTCTACCTTAAAGTGGTGTGGCCAAAATGCGAGTTGAACTACTCTTTGCGGCATTCGCAAGCAAAAACTATTGATTTTACGAAAAAAAAAGGTCGTTACATACATTGAAGGAATTTTTTTTAGTTTCATTTTGTATATAAATGTTTTTATCGTGAAATAAGTCGGAAAGGAGATAATATCACAAAACTGCTTTTAGGCGCCATTTTTCCAATATGACGGCGCGAGCGGCAAAGATACGAGGTGACAAAGTTGAAATTCGAAAAGAGCACATCGAAATCTAAAAAATTACCAATTTTTAAAACTCCCGGAAAACTTTCCAGGAAAAACTACTAAATGACTGTACTAAAACGAGAACAAAATATTGTTGCAGATTTGTGATTAAATTCCTGGCACGTACACCTACCTAAAATATAAAATATTTTAGTAAGTTGCGGTATACTAGAAGACTGCGCCAGAAATTCTTTGGTGGGACATTTTCTGTATGTACCACACTCAACATAATTTTTTATTCAAGCGTCCAACGTGAAACATGGTGTCTGTCGGTGTTTTAATGAGCCCCTAATCATTGCGAGTCTTTTTACTGGCACTTTATAAGGACCATGAACAGCAATGTGTATAATACAATAGAGCAATATAAGGCACTATATGAGCACTATATATTTAAATTTATCTTATGTTAGAGAAGATAGAAAAGTGTTTCCAAGGGACTCAATATTTCTGAAATAATTATTTAAATTTACCTTGGAGATGAAAAGTGCTTTTCGGAGAATAAATTTTTAAAGTAGGCATAACAAAAAAACTTAAGTTCAGTAATTTAAAACGAAAACCGGATCGGAGTAAACGTATCCGGTAATAGATAGATAATTTCATTTATTTATTGAGTATAATTTACAAACCTGAATTATATTTTATCATATACCGGAGAATTAGGAATTAAAATAGTAATTAAAAATTTACTGTTATTACAAAACATATTTAAATTTTTAAAATTAAGCTGTTGAAAATCAGTACTGTTCAAATCCTGTTTAAAAAATTCCTTGATTTTTAAAACTACTTAGTACGGCCCTAACGCCGAAAAAAAATTATCTAAAAAACACGTGCAGTTTTTGTGATCTACTATGTTTTGATCACGCCCTCATCACATGAAAATTAGTACTTAGCTAGAAACAAAGGGTCCCGTGCAATTTAAAAATTAGCTAAAAAACAGCACGTGCATTATTATTCCTCCAGAACATTCCGAAATCGTCGCGCGGAATTATAGCAACCAACTATACGATCACGTTACCAGACAGTTACCAATAAAAACGCTGAATTTAACGCGAGAAAAAGCCACGTTCGAAGCGGCTTCCGGCTTCTCGTCCTCTTGCGCATATCATCAGCCGAGGCATGAACACCTCTAGCATTCAGAGCACCGCTTTAAAACACCACGCGGTAAAATGCACATCAATATAATCAAATAAAATACATCAAATTCAAAACTAACGACCAGTGAAATTATTCTGAAGATACAGGAGGCTTGAAATTGTAAGCTCCATGTATTAAAGTTATACAATATATTCTCGATGACAAGTGTGTGGTTTTATTTACTGTGATAACAAAATTCACTGCGATAAAGGGCAGTCAACCCTTTAGCCTATAGTAGGTAAAAAACAGATCGAGCCAGCTTTACTGAGTTATCGAAGGATCCAACATCTACGCTGCGATAGACGTCGTCAAATAGCAAGAGTGAGTCGAAGCCACAGAAGTTCCGGTGGTGAAGCTGCCCACACTTTAGAGCATTTCTCCAGCTTGTCGATTTCCTATTCCTACTAGCTTCTCGTCGTCGTCGCCGGCGCGCACAAACCATTTGGAGTTTTTTTAAAAATTAAAATTAAATTTTTTTTAAAAATATTTAACAAATTTTAACTGTAATGTTTTGTGCACCTAAGTATAATTCTTTGAAATGATGCTGTCTTTAATTACACCCACATGTATCTACACTATTATAAAATTTACAGAAGTTAAAAATATTTACGGAAAAGAGGTCAAGATGTGGTGTTTAGGTGTTCCTGACTGTCTGTTTGTTTGTCTGAGCATCACGCAAAAACTACTGGACAGGTTTTAATGAAATTATTTGCGTTTAAAAGCTTATAAATAGACTTAAAACTGGTATATATTTTATTTTACTAAGGGCCCATTTACACAGGTCATTCCTTAATCAAGAGCTTATTAAAGCTTGGCTTAGACTTAAGGTCACTTAAATAAAGGACTTAAGTACTATTTAGTTTTAAAACTGGTATATATTTTATCTTACTATGGGCCCATTCCTAAATCATGAGCCTAATAAAGCTTGGCTTAGACTTAAGGTCATTTAAATAAAGGACTTAAGTACTATTTTCGATTTTGGGAAGTGCTGACAAGCTCACTATTTCCGCCGTTTCAGTCTTCAGAAGGCGTTTAAATTTCAAATTGTAAGTATTAAAAAAATGGACAATATAAAATAATAAAAGCTAAAAAATCATTTGACTTCGCTGCATTTAAAATTGATTTTTTTTTTAAAATGGAAGATTATCAAGCAACGAAGAGAAACAGGTCTGCAAATTACATACAAACATACAAGGTGGCCAACCAAAAACAAAACAGAGCCATTTGCAGGAACCTTGTCAAGCGAGGGTAAGAATTACCCCAAAATTGTTAAACAGCATTGGGGCTCGAATAACATGTCTTTTAAAAACTCTTACAATTCTTTTTACAATAGTCTTTAAATTTTACAATTTTTTCCAATACTTTAAAAAAAATTACCTGTTAAAATTCTAATTATTTTGGTTGCTTACTTATTACTTATTTAATTAAATGTTTAAACTAGTGACTGCCCGCTTTCATACAGTAATACAGATTTTGTTCAAAACGTTCACGCACATTCCGAAGAATTCCCGGAGTAATTCGACGGCACTCGTCAACGATTCTTTGACGCAAATCTTCCAACGACACTGGTTGTGTTTTATAGATTTTACTTTTTAGATGTCCCCACAAAAAAAATCGAGGGGCGATAAATCTTGCGATCATGGAGGTCATTCAATGCTGCCTCTTTTCCCAAACCAATGCCGTGGAAAGCGTTGGTCTAAATACTGACAAACAATCGCCGCATAATGCGGAAGAGCATAATCCTGTTAAAAAAAATGATCTTTCATACTGTATATTATTTTTAAATATATCAGTCAAGGCAGGGTAAATAGCGTCTTCCAGTAATTGCAAATACATTACCCCCAATCAAATTGCCTGGTAGAATAAAATGACCCACCAGTCGGTAACCGCAAATGCCAGCCCATGCATTTAATTTCTCCGGTTGCTGTGTATGCACCTCGTTAAAAACTCTTGGGTTTAAATCGGACCAATAGCAGCAATTGTGGCAATTTACCGTCCCGTGCAAGAAAAAACTAGGTACTAGGTACTAAATTTATACTATTGGCGTATTTAACTCGAATGAATGACATTTTTACCGTTCGTGATTTTTTGCAAATAAGTTTCACATTTAAAATCTTATTTCTCAATAAGTAATGTGCGGAATTTTAAAATTTAAAGACTATCATAAAGAGAATTGTCAGAGCTTTTAAAAGACATCTTATTTGACCCCCAATGCCATTTGGGGTAATTCTTACTCTGTAAGAAGTGGTGAAGTCAAAAAGACCAGAAAAGAGTGTTCCTCTTTAATCAAAAATCGATGGGTCTAAGCGTTTTTCTAAAATGTTAGAGGTGTTTCTGCAATTGCCTTTGTTTCGTTTTCGGTCGGCCATCCTGTATGTAAAAAACGCTAATACAGTTTCATTTTTATTAGTCAGTGTCAGCTGTGGTAATTCTGCACCTGCATAACAACCTTGTATTTATTTAATCCTACACATGCAAATTTGTCTCAAAAATAGATCTATGCATTTCCATTTTAAATTTTTAGTACCTATAAATTCACAGAATCGGCTTAACTTTAAGACCGGCATATTTCCGAAGATTTATTGATTTTTTTTTATTAGATTTTTATGTTACTGTTCAGACTCAATTTAGGCAACCACCATACTTTTGTGTACCTAATGTATAAAAGTCACGAAAAAAAAAATTATCTGATGGAGATATATTCGCTGAGGTCGATCTCTACCGACTTCCGTCCATCAACACTCACCTTATAAATCTGTTTCGTCAATCTTTTTTATCCATCCTCTCTTTATTTCCAAACTATATTTGTTATTATAAAAAAAATACATCAGAAAGTTAAGAATGGGGAATTGTTTAAAAATATAAAATGGTTGTTACTTGGCTTCTTACAAAGCATAAAAAAATTCATTTCCATTCATATGAAAAAACTAGATTTTCTTTTCGACTCACCGTGTATACAGAGTACTATAATTTTGAAATATAATAATATAATATAAAATATTATTTTTATCACACAATACAAAAAAAATATATTATATTTAAAAAGATACAGAGTCCTGAAGTGATTATAGCATTTACATAAAATAAAAATAGGTGATGCCATTTAAGATAAGGTATGTTCGGTTAGGAGTGAAGTTTTTGAGTTATCTGTATATTTATAACTAATTTTGGATTATGCATCACAAAATGCATAGCAATTGTGCCTTTATAATTATTTCGTACCTAGTATAACAACGTTAAAAAAGAACTTTACCGAAATATTGAGTTACTCTGTATTTAGATGTTACATAAGTATATATATTTGTTTATTTATAGTCACACCTTTTCCCCATAGAGGTAGGCAACGACCACTTTCTTCTACTTGCTACGGTTCTTACACATATATTTTGCTTTCTCTACTTCCATCAGTGCTCTCATACATACTCGTCAATTGTTGGTACTCTTAACCTGGATTTTATTTACAAGAATGTCAATCTGATTATATAATTTTGCTGAGGTCTACCTCTACCAAGGTCGACCTCACAATCGCCTTTTATCAATCTTCTTTTATCCATCATATCTAAGTGTCCAAACCATCTAAGCATTCTGTCTTTGTAACCACATCCCCTTTCACACCACAGCGTTCCCTTATTTTACTATTCTTCACTTTATCCATCACCTTATCTTACTATTCCTCAGTTTATCAGGCTACTCATCTTCACTGCATTGATCTTACTTCTTTCATGCTTCTTCCGCCAAACCCAACATTCAGTACCTACCATACATAAGTGTAGGAACCAGCACTCTTCTATGCACAGCCAGTGGTGGCCCCTTTGACACGTTCTGGCTGCTCTTAAAGTTATGCAGGGTTCCATTTCTTTGTTTTCCTGCCAATATTACAGTCATACTTTCTGTCTCTCGTAAACTTTGATCCCAAGTATACAAACTAGTGCACTTCTTACACTTTTTGTCGTTTAATCAGCACCTCGCAGTTTGTCATGCTTTCTTTTCATTAAAAACCATTACTTTCGTCTTGCTTACATTTACTTTTATCCCTTTGATTTTTGGGACATTATGCTTAATCCATCGCCTGCATGTCCTCCTTAGATGACGCTAATATGACCTAATCATTGTCGTAAATGAGGCATTTAGATGTTACCCACAAAAAATTTGATTACTTTTAATTTTACTAATTTTAAAAGGACTTAATCCCAAGATTTAATCAAATTACTTTTTTTGTCCAGTTTTTTAAACGGAGCATAAATGAAACATATCCTTTTTCTGTTATTAAAAATGTGGAAAAACTTACAAAATAAGTAGTTTTTTGTTTTTCTTGCACCATTCATTAAATTTGTTAAAAGCTTCTTGCTAAATGAAAAGGTATTAAAATTATACTTACAAATTGGTTTTAAAATAGCTTTCTATTTACAGCATAAAAACGAAGTTAAAATTTGTTTTTGCAGTATAATAAAAGATTTAAATTAATTTAAAAATTTTAGACTTTTAAAAACTGTGTGTTATTAAAATTTAAGCAGCAAAAGTTTTTCTAAAAAGTCGATAATGCAAATGTGCAATTATATTATTGTAATATTTTATATATCATCAGTTCTTTAGATAAAGATATACTGCTACACTAAACCAATTTTGCAACAGTGTCATACAAGAAAAACATTTGTTATATTCAGCAAGCGTTACATTTTAAAAATTACTTATAATTTTAATAACTGAATAAAATATCCATTATACCGCCGAAGTGTATGCTATTAAGAAAGCACTATTACCAATTGTTGTCCCTAACATAGTTGGCGTTGAAAGGCAAAAGCTTATTGTATGACATTAGTGTATGCCAATTAGCATCGGCGCACCAGTCCGTTTATGTTAAATATTAATTTTTTTCCAATGAGGTGTGCGCGATTTTATAAAAGGGACAATATTAAGATATTAATAAGTATCGTACTATTTCTATACTGAATGCTATACCAAAGGTCTTTACAAGCATAGTGACAGATTATGTTACAGTTAATTTGAGTATTATAACAATATGGTTTTCAAACTGGAAAATCTACAGAACTCAATTTAGCTCATTACAATGATTTTCTCTCGGAAGCCATGGAAAATGGATATCAAGTTGACTCCGTCTACACAGACTTTTCCAAGGCTTTTGACAGGGTCAATCATGATCTTCTAGTGAAGAAACTGGTATGGTTTGGTATTTCAGGGTAACTATTAGAATGAGATTACTATGAGATTACCTTAATCAGAAAAAACAATTAGTTAGAGTTAAAAACTTAGTGACATCTGGTGTTTCCCAGGGATCACATTTGGGACCTTTTCTGCTTATCATTTTTATTAAAGATGTAGTAAATAAGGTATCCAATGTGACAACTTTTTTTTTTATTTTTTATGAAAATAGTCGCAAAAAGGGTAGACCTATCGTGTGGACCGCGGACGGGCGACTATTAGAAGGGGAAGGGATTATAGAAAGGAAATGATTGTGGACACGCTTTTTAAAAAGTTGCAGGTCATAGTTCTCTGGAAAAACTGATTTTTGAAGCTTATTCCATTCCGTAGCAGCCCTGTAAAAAAAGGATTCTTGATGAAGATTGGTCCTTGCTGTGTCAATCTTGAGAGTAAATGGGTGAGACTGATCAGCGTGCCGAGTTCTTCGGCCGAATGTGGCCAATGGTGGTACAAGAGTTCTTATTTCTCTGGAGCATCTGCCATGGAAATATCTGTAGAGCAATGACTGGTCTGCAACTCTTCTTCTATGTTCTAGAGGGTGAAGGGTATCTGTGAGAGTTGAGCTGTTTATCAAACGAATGGCTCTTTTCTGAATGGAATCTAGAAGACGAAGAGAATGCCTTGTGCTGAACCCCAAATGTGCGAGCAATACTCCAGTAGAGGTCGGATTTGAGCCTTGTACGTCGTCAACAGTTGATCAGGAGTAAAAAACTTTCTGGCTTTCCACAGAAAACCTAGCCTCTGGCTTGCCGACTTTGCGATGTTAGCAACATGGTCATGCCAAGACATATTATTGGACACCGTGACTCCCAAAATCGAGATAGAGGGACTTGGTTCAAGGGTTTTTCCGGACATTGTGATGGGATGATTTGAGGAATTCACTTTCTTGGAAAACGTGGCACTTTGTGTTTTTTGGGCGTTGAACTGAACAAGATTGTTAGTTTCCCCACTCGACGATTGCTTTAAGATCTCTATTGATGGAATCAACCTGTTTCTGCCTGAGTCTATTTGTATCATTCACTGAAAGTGATCGATAGGATGTGAAAGTTGAGACAAGTGTGCTATCGTCTGCGAAACTGTAAATGGGGTTCGTGGTGGTTTTCAAGAGGTCGTTGATGTGTAAAAGAAATAAGGTGGGGGACAGGATGGAACCCTGGGGGACCCCGGCATTAGTTTTAAACGCATCAGAAGAAATACCGTCAACTGCCACATGTAAGGAGCGATCTTGCATGAAGCTCAAGAGCCATTGGCGCAGTTTGGATGGGAGACCGTAGGCAGATAATTTACTTAACAATGCCTGGTGCCAAACGCGGTCAAAGGCTTTATATATATTCAAGGCTATTGCACGGGATTCAACAAACTTTTCAATAGTGTTTGTCCAGAGCTGAGTGACATAAGCCAGCAAATCTCCAGTAGACCGAAGTTGTCGAAATCCATATTGTCTGTCATGGATTATCTCAATTATGGATGCGTTTGTTCTTCGAGTAGTCCATGGAATTCTTAACATTCTATACCAACAGCACATTTTAAACACATTGATTCTCCGTTGATCAGCGGCCTTGATCACCCAAGTTTGATGTTATTATTGACCCTAGATACACGATCCTTCCGACGATATCGCAATTTGCCACCTTGTGGAGCACCTTGTTCTCGGTTGATAATCATGCAACCCATATCTTAAGCTCACAGATTCGAGTCTTTGTAGGAAAATCACTTTTTTTTTCATTACTGGTAACAAGTGTTACATTCTATTATTTTATTATTTATATCTTAATGTGCATTTTATTTTTAACCTTTTTTCTTTTACCAATCAACTCAAATCGTCTTAACTGCTACGTTTGCTTCTACTTTATATTTGTATTTTATGTGAATTGGGCCAGTTCCTGTTAAATAAATAAATAAAAAAAAATAAATAAGAAAAGCAATAAAGTACCTCTGTAAAAAGGGGTTATCACCGCAAGACATTTATAAAGACATAGTAAAGGTAAATGGTGACTCTGCCCGTTCGTACCAGGTAATTAGGAACTGGTTACGATATTTCAAATTGGGAAGAGAGCCCTGTCAATATGCACCAGGTGCAGGAGCTCCCAAAACTGTAGTGACCACAAAAAATGTAAATTTAGTCCATGATATAGTATTAAATGACAAAAGAATTACAGTCAAAGCTATACCAGAAACATGTAGGTTTTCTGTTGGAAGCGTTAAAAAACTTTTACATCAGGAATTGGGTTTTAAAAAATTCTCTACACGTTGGGTTCTACGAATTCTGATGGCAGACCAGAAGCGTGTTCACCAGGTTGCAGTGGAGACAAATTTGAAGATCATTAATTGGAATCCCAATAAATTTAAGTGAAAATTTCTTACGGTCGACAAAACATGGGTCCATCACTTTGATCCAGAATCCAAAAAACAAAGCATGGAATAGTGGCATAGGGGTTCCCCAAATTAATTTAAAATACATCTTTTTTATGAGAAAGCTTACAATAATTTAACAAATACATTTTTAAGAAAACTAACAATAATTTAATAAAACTCACACAATTATATTCCCAAAATAACTACAAACAAACAGTACACATATTAAATCAACGAAGAATAGCCGTTTTTAACGAAACCAGAATTTTATATCATTCATAAGACGCTTATCAGCATGTTCGTTTATAAACCCAGAAAAAACAGCAACAACAAAAACAAATAACTTAGTAACGGCCTTTCTTTTTCTTCTAGTGCCTTCTCCTATCGAAGATCGGCAACAATTTTGGCAAATTCCTCTCTGTCTTGTGCCTTCCTCAGCAAAGCGTTAAACACAAGCATGTCCAATCTCGTATGTTCCTATGCCAGGAGTACTGACAACGCCTTGGTCCGCGCCTACCTTCGATTATACCTTCTATCATGAGCTGTACAAGTTCATATCTATTGTGATGCATAACATGACCAAGACATTCAGTTTTCTGCTTTTTTATAACTTTGATGAGCTCACGTTCTCAGCCCATTTTTTCTATAAAATATATATAAACTAGGTAAATTAATATATCTTTATTGTGGGTGTTTTGGCATGTGGTTAAAAAGATAGATAAAGATATGCTTCGATAGTTTGAACACGTGGAAAGGATGGATGAAGGAAGATTGACGAAACAATTTTATAAGGCGAGTGTGAATAAACACGTCGGCAGAAGTCGACCTCGACGAACATATCTCGATCGGATCAACATTGTTTTGAAAAAAAGCCAGGTTAAGAGTACCAAAAACCGACGAGCATGTATGAGAGCACTGATGAAAGTAGAGGAAGCAAAAGATGTGCGTAAGAACCGTAGCAAGTGGAAGGAAGTGGACTCTGCCTACCCCTACGGGAAAAAGGCGTGACTATATGTATGTATGTATTTTTTTCATTAAAAACGTTAACTAGATAATTTGTATTGATTTAATTAAATAACTTATAGACAAAAATAACTAAATGTAATATTTAAAAAATAAACTTTTAAAATAAGTTTTTAAAATTAGCACCATCTACTTCTAAACATTTATAAATCCTTTTCATTAAGTTATGTCTTGTAATTCAGGAAATATGGTCGGGTGTTAGAGAATTAAAAGCAAGTAATATTTTTCTTTGTCGTAACAGGTTTGAAACATGCCTTATTTTTAATATAACCCCAAATACCAAAATCTAAAGGAGCCAAGTCAGAAGAGCAAGCTGGCCAACGAAACGAACCCTGATTGGCAATCTATCCATCATCAAACATGTTAAAAAAATTAATTAGTGTTATGTTTTACTAAGATAATATCTTAAAAGTGGTTGGATCTGGGTATAGGGAATACAGATACCAAAAAAATACAGCGGAAAATGTAATAAAATGCAGGGTGTTCCCTTTAAAGTAAGCAACTTATAAATAATTTAAATTGTGCATGTTTGCGGCTACGTTTAAAACACCCTGTATGAAATATCTATAAGTTGGATATATGGAGTTAACGGGTAAGCGTTTGTTTATTGCTTATAATTTCACGTCACTAGCTTTGTTATTAATGAAAACATCGTTATTCAATGTGGACAGTGATTTTTTCAAAATTTTAAAAAAAATCGAAATATCTCGAAAGTACTTCATTTTTGGTACAGGATATTGTGCACAAATTTTATCTTAAATTTCATGTAGAATTCGAAAATAAAATAAAAAATACGAGGTTCTATTTAAAATAACATTGTTGACGTCTACTTCCAGTGTAACCGTAAGTGCCACATTTAGGACAACATTATATTTGAACTCAGCGTTATCCAAAACCTACTGCTTCGTAATTTCTAATTTTTAACATAGCTGTATCTGACATTACTTTTAATCAAAATTTTTCGCGCCACACCCTGTATATTACCCGTCAGGTGGCGTCCATACTCTTGAAAACGCGAATAGCGTTTGTCTACTGGAAAAAATTCAATTCAAGCACTATACCTAATGTATAATCGACAAACAGTTACAACGCCCTTCCTTCGCTTTAAACCTAGGGCGCAATGAGGAGATTTTAGTTGGTGAAATTGGATTATTATTGTTGCTAATACTATGGTGTTGTTATATGTTGAGAAATACAACCCATGCCAGACACAAACATTCAAGATCCTCACATGCGGAAACAACATTTCTCTTATTTGAAATGTAAAAACGCACCCCACCCCACCTTGCTTTTTATGAAAAAATTCTGATTCGGCACTGCGTCTAGCAGCTCAACGGATAGAATAACCAAAGCAAGGCATTCGCATATATTTACATTCCTTTCAATATCGTTGGCAGTCTGCCATGCTTGGAAAAAAAATTGACACGTTGTTGCATGGAAATGATGAATGGTCCAACTACAGACGACTTCTGTTTACCACAATATTCATTCCGCTAGAAATCCATAATAAAACATTGGCGTACTTGGATTATTTAATGTGTAACTCTTATCGGCTTTAAATTTTATTTACTCCACTAATTAAATTTTAAAATTGAAAAAGCTAATAAATTAAAACTACAGAATGGTTCAACACAAAATCCGTCGCACAATGTTGAAAAATTGTTATTATTACAGAAGTTTTTTAATAATACAATAAACAAAACTAAAAATGGTTGCTTTGGATTTTGAGTTTGTAATTACTTTCCTCAACAACTATTAACATATAACGACAGCAGTGTTGTTAGTTCCGGACTTATAAATAGCGACAATGGTGGAAAACATTTGTATCTTACTATAAAATATTTTTTTATAAACCAGCGAATGAAATTAACTGAAATAATACAACTAAAATATTTTTTTTAATTAAATAAAAAAGTTTTAAAAATATTTAGATGAAAATTAATGATTAGGTATTCCAAGGGATATTTTTAAATAAAAAAAATTAAATAAAAATAAAATAAATTGCGCATACTTTATAAAACCGATTAAATATAATCTCCATGACATATAGTTTGAGTAACTGAACTTAACGTATCAAATAAAGAATTAGAAGATAGAACTACACACTGGTAAGGCAAGAAAAGAGCAGTATTGGTAATCCTTCTCGAAAAAAATGGAAAATAACTTTTATGGAGATTTATCAGACGCCAGAGAAAAAAAGCAAGTGAATTTATTAGCACAAACCACATAACGAAGAAAAGTTGCGTCCAGTATCTTAAAGAACTATATAAAAAAGAAGATACGGAAAGCATACCGGACACCCCAGAAATCGCAACTAACGAAGTAACTAAAATAGAAGAAAAGGATATAGAAAAGGCATTAATGAAACTTAATAATTAAAAAAGTCCAGGTCCAGACAGTATTCCAAATAAACCTTTTAAAGACATGGGAAACAAAATGTAGGGAAGTCAACTCTTACCTTGGTGGGACTAAATCTTCCGAAGCGTGGAAACTAATCAGATCGCTAAAAACTAATTCAGTTAATAAAACTAATATTCATCTAATTCAGATAGATAAATGGAAAGAACACTATTCCAAAGAACTTAAAGAGAACAGAGAACAATATTTAACTACTTCTCCAAAAGTTCATTAAGTCCAGGGTCAGTACATTCATTTAAATGAAAATATGATACAGAAAGCCGTAACCTCCATGAAGAATAAAAAAGCTAGTGGACCAGAGAACATACCTGCAGAGCTATTGAAAAATGGAACACGGACGTTAATTCTATTCCTCAAAGAACTCTTTACACGATATTTAAATGGGGAACCAATTCCGTTAAGCTGGAAAGAAGCCTGGATAACACCAATCCACAAAAAAGGCAGAAAGGATGACTGTTCTAACTACAGATGTATCTCGGTAACAAGCACCCTAAGCCGACTATATGGGAGAATCTTAAAAAACTTACTAGAACAAGAATACGAAGCAAACGAAATCGAACAACAAGCAAGGTTTCGGGCCGGCCGCTCATGCATGGACCATATTTTTAGCATTGTTCAAATGAGTGAGAAAAGAGTGGCAACTAATAGGGAAGTCCATTTACTTTTTGTAGACCTTACAAAAGCGTACGATACTGTCCCGATAACAAAACTGTGGCAAGTCTTAGAGAAATCAACGATCAATAACACGGTAATAATAGCTATTAAACAGTTATATCAGCAATTAACATCCAAAATTAAGTTAGGAAATAATCTATCGGAAAGTTTCACCGTCACTAAGGGTCTAAGACAAGGTTGTAGTTTATCCCCCACACTATTTAAAATATATTTAAACGAAGTATTAAAGAAGTGGAGACGAGCGTGCCATGGAATGGGGATACAGTTAAATGATGACACTACTCTGTATAATCTGCACTTCGCGGAAGATCAGGTCGTCGCAGCCCAAGATAAAGAAGACCTGGAGTTTATGGAAAAACGACTTCTTAGAGAATACGAAGAATGGGGATTAACGGTTAATATGAGCAAGACGAAATATTTGTGTATTGGGGCAGAAACAACAGATCTGGATCTGGACAATGGAAAAATAGGAATATGTAAGGAATACACCTATTTGAGTACAAAAATCACATGTAAAGGTCGTACTGAGCAAAAAATATATCTAGGGAAAAAAACATATGATATATAATACTATCTTTCAAAGTACTGTTCTATATGGCTGTAAAACGTGGCAACTTAATAAAACATTAGAACGCCGATTGCTAGCCCTGGAGATGGATTTCTGGCGAAGATCTGCTGGCATATCACGTCTCGATAGGGTTACAAATGACCGAATTCGACAAATTGTAAAGACCGACACAACTATAATAGATGAAATCCAAAGAAGACAACTTATATGGTACGGCCATGTTGAATGTATGACAGATGAAAGGCTACCCAAACTAGTGCTAAAATGGACCCCAACAGAACGAAGGAAAAAAAGTAGACCAAAACCAACATGGATAGGGGGCATTCAGAAAGCGATGTCCGAAAGAAATCTAGCCCCAGGAGATTGGACTGACCGAAGAGGCTGGCAACTGGGAACCGGAAGGCGAAAGACGCTATAAACCGGATTAATAATAAAAAAATACGGCGGAAGAAGCCTACAACAGCAGCTAACAGCCATAATTCGCAAAATCCTTTTACATCAAAAAATTCCGAACGAATGGCGCCCAAGTACCACAATCTTACCGTTCAAAAAAAGAGACAAAAAGATACCCGCAAACTACCGACGCATAAACCTTTTAAATACAACCCTAAAGCTAGTAACAAAGATTATAACAAATATAATAAATGAACTCACCACATTGGGCGATGAACAACAAAGATTCAGATCAGGAAGATCTTGTACAGATGAGGTATTTGTCCTGCGACAAATACTGAAAAATCCATGGAGTATAACAAACCAGCCTTGATGTGTTTTATAGACCTGGAAAAGGCGTTGGACTAAATACAATTGGAGGACGTGGTACACACACCTTCTATACAACAGGTAAATCCCATATAACATCATAAAAACCATCGAAAATATTTACCAGAAAAACAAAATACAGGCCAAAATTAATGGCACAACTACCGAAGAAATTTCTGTAAATAGTGGTATTCGATAAGGAGATTTCCTTAGCCCCTTATTGTTCAACATCGATATTTACGAAATAATAAAAAGCACTTGTAACCTGAAAGGGTATAAAATGGGGAACAAAAACGTCAAAATCCTTTGCTATGCCGATGATGTTGTTCTGATTGCAGAAAACGAAGATGACCTACAGAGATTACAATTCAAATTCAGCACAACGGCAAAAAGTCTAAAAACTGCAGCAAAAACGAAATGCATGACCACCTCAAAAACACCTTTCAAGTGAAAACTGGTTGTGGATGATAAAATTTTACAATGAAATTTAAATACCTAGGCATAGAAATATCAGGATACGGTGACATCAAGGCGAAGGTAAGAAACCAAGCGGCAAAAGCAGCACGAACCTCAGCTTACCTGAACGAAACAATCCTCCGAAACAAATTTACGGAATCAAGACCAAATCCCATTAAATACAACCTTAAAGCTAGTAACAAAGATTATAACAAATAAAATAAATGAACTCACCACATTGGGCGATGAACAACAAGGATTCAGATCAGGAAGATCTTGTACAGATGAGGTATTTGTCCTGCGACAAATACTGAAAAATCCATGGAGTATAACAAACCAGCCTTGATGTGTTTTATAGACCTGGAAAAGGCGTTGGACTAAATACAATTGGAGGACGTGGTACACACACCTTCTATACAACAGGCAAATCCCATATAACATCATAAAAACCATCGAAAATATTTACCAGAAAAACAAAATACAGGCCAAAATTAATGGCACAACTACCGAAGAAATTTCTGTAAATAGTGGTATTCGATAAGGAGATTTCCTTAGCCCCTTATTGTTCAACATCGATATTTACGAAATAATAAAAAGCACTTGTAACCTGAAAGGGTATAAAATGGGGAACAAAGACGTCAAAATCCTTTGCTATGCCGATGATGTTGTTCTGATTGCAGAAAACGAAGATGACCTACAGAGATTACTATTCAAATTCAGCACAACGGCAAAAAGTCTAAAAACTGCAGCAAAAACGAAATGCATGACCACCTCAAAAACACCTATCAAGTGAAAACTGGTTGTGGATGATAAAATTTTACAACAGGAGATGAAATTTAAATACCTAGGCATAGAAATATCAGGATACGGTGACATCAAGGCGGAAGTAAGAAACCAAGCGGCAAAAGCAGCACGAACCTCAGCTTACCTGAACGAAACAATCCTCCGAAACAAATTTACGGAATTAAGACCAAATCCCATTAAATACAACCTTAAAGCTAGTAACAAAGATTATAACAAATAAAATAAATAAACTCACCACATTGGGCGATGAACAACAAGGATTCAGATCAGGAAGATCTTGTACAGATGAGGTATTTGTCCTGCGACAAATACTGAAATATCCATGGAGTATAACAAACCAGCCTTGATGTGTTTTATAGACCTGGAAAAGGCGTTGGACTAAATACAATTGGAGGACGTGGTACACACACCTTCTATACAACAGGCAAATCCAATATAACATCATAAAAACCATCGAAAATATTTACCAGAAAAACAAAATACAGGCCAAAATTAATGGCACAACTACCGAAGAAATTTCTGTAAATAGTGGTATTCGATAAGGAGATTTCCTTAGCCCTTATTGTTCAACATCGATATTTACGAAATAATAAAAAGCACTTGTAACCTGAAAGGGTATAAAATGGGAAACAAAGACGTCAAAATCCTATGCTATGCCGATGATGTTGTTCTGATTGCAGAAAACGAAGATGACCTACAGAGATTACAATTCAAATTCAGCACAACGGCAAAAAGTCTAAAAACTGCAGCAAAAACGAAATGCATGACCACCTCAAAAACACCTTTCAAGTGAAAACTGGTTGTGGATGATAAAATTTTACAATGAAATTTAAATACCTAGGCATAGAAATATCAGGATACGGTGACATCAAGGCGAAGGTAAGAAACCAAGCGGCAAAAGCAGCACGAACCTCAGCTTACCTGAACGAAACAATCCTCCGAAACAAATTTACGGAATCAAGACCAAATCCCATTAAATACAACCTTAAAGCTAGTAACAAAGATTATAACTAATAAAATAAATGAACTCACCACATTGGGCGATGAACAACAAGGATTCAGATCAGGAAGATCTTGTACAGATGAGGTATTTGTCCTGCGACAAATACTGAAAAATCCATGGAGTATAACAAACCAGCCTTGATGTGTTTTATAGACCTGGAAAAGGCGTTGGACTAAATACAATTGGAGGACGTGGTACACACACCTTCTATACAACAGGCAAATCCCATATAACATCATAAAAACCATCGAAAATATTTACCAGAAAAACAAAATACAGGCCAAAATTAATGGCACAACTACCGAAGAAATTTCTGTAAATAGTGGTATTCGATAAGGAGATTTCCTTAGCCCCTTATTGTTCAACATCGATATTTACGAAATAATAAAAAGCACTTGTAACCTGAAAGGGTATAAAATGGGGAACAAAGACGTCAAAATCCTTTGCTATGCCGATGATGTTGTTCTGATTGCAGAAAACGAAGATGACCTACAGAGATTACTATTCAAATTCAGCACAACGGCAAAAAGTCTAAAAACTGCAGCAAAAACGAAATGCATGACCACCTCAAAAACACCTATCAAGTGAAAACTGGTTGTGGATGATAAAATTTTACAACAGGAGATGAAATTTAAATACCTAGGCATAGAAATATCAGGATACGGTGACATCAAGGCGGAGGTAAGAAACCAAGCGGCAAAAGCAGCACGAACCTCAGCTTACCTGAACGAAACAATCCTCCGAAACAAATTTACGGAATTAAGACCAAATCCCATTAAATACAACCTTAAAGCTAGTAACAAAGATTATAACAAATAAAATAAATAAACTCACCACATTGGGCGATGAACAACAAGGATTCAGATCAGGAAGATCTTGTACAGATGAGGTATTTGTCCTGCGACAAATACTGAAATATCCATGGAGTATAACAAACCAGCCTTGATGTGTTTTATAGACCTGGAAAAGGCGTTGGACTAAATACAATTGGAGGACGTGGTACACACACCTTCTATACAACAGGCAAATCCCATATAACATCATAAAAACCATCGAAAATATTTACCAGAAAAACAAAATACAGGCCAAAATTAATGGCACAACTACCGAAGAAATTTCTGTAAATAGTGGTATTCGATAAGGAGATTTCCTTAGCCCTTATTGTTCAACATCGATATTTACGAAATAATAAAAAGCACTTGTAACCTGAAAGGGTATAAAATGGGAAACAAAGACGTCAAAATCCTATGCTATGCCGATGATGTTGTTCTGATTGCAGAAAACGAAGATGACCTACAGAGATTACAATTCAAATTCAGCACAACGGCAAAAAGTCTAAAAACTGCAGCAAAAACGAAATGCATGACCACCTCAAAAACACCTTTCAAGTGAAAACTGGTTGTGGATGATAAAATTTTACAATGAAATTTAAATACCTAGGCATAGAAATATCAGGATACGGTGACATCAAGGCGGAGGTAAGAAACCAAGCGGCAAAAGCAGCACGAACCTCAGCTTACCTGAACGAAACAATCCTCCGAAACAAATTTACGGAATCAAGACCAAATCCCGAATCTACAAGGCAGTTACCCAACCTATATTAACATACACAGCGGCAACTAGACCAGATACATCGAACGCAATCAGAATTTTAGAAACCACGGAAATGTAAATAGTGCGCAGGATCGATGGAAAAACACATTTTGACAGGAAGGAAAGCGAGGACATTAGAAGAACATGTAAAATAGACAATATAAATAAATGGATACTGGGAGGAAAGAGTGGAACGAACACATAGACCGGATGAATGACGACAGAAGGGTCAAAATAAATAAGAGACAAGTAGCCGAAGCTTTGAAAGACTCCGCAAGAGATGGAGCGACAACCTCTCTAACAATTGAACGGCAAAGGATACGAAGAAAATAAACCTGTTAATATAATTTTGGAAACTCTTTATCTAAAAAAAATTAAATTAAAATCTAATATTTACTCTAATAAATGTTTTAAATTGAATTTGGGTTTGAGCCAGGCGCCTAGCTTTATAGCCATTGGGCCCTGGCCCTACGAAGGACAATTCATGTTAAAGATAATGGGTTCAGGAGATGCCTTGCGGTGAACCAGTACAATGACCAGTTATCAGCGCAGCCGATGATCAGTCTGATTCCTTTTGAGACCAATTAATTCTCTACCTATTTATTCGGAGGGCCCTCTAAAAAGAGCTTTGCTATGTCGCATCCCCTTTCCATGAATCTATTTCCAGATTTCCTGTCCATTAGACCTTTGATGAAGCCATTAGATATAGGAGTTAAGCAGACAGGGAGTGTACTTGTGGCTCCGCTTTTCACTAGACTGTCTGCCCTTTTATTGCCCTGGTTACCCAAATAAATAAATAAATTACTATTGAAAGCAACTGTAATTGGCTAAATTACCCAAAGTGGGATGAAACGTCAAAAATCACGACAGTTGCCGAATAACTCTGCTTGACGATAAACAAAGAAGTTTGCATGAATACTTTTAAGCGAGATGTTATCATGTAAAAGAAGTAAAGATGTGGTAATCAATTCGGTTTAAATCTGCACTTGACATACGCTTCTTTGGAAATAAAGTGGTGACCTTTGACAAATCGCTTTAATTAGTAATTTATTGCTACCAAATAAACCGATTAGGAAGTGGCAGGTATATTTGGCTGTAAAAAGGCATTGCCTTTTAGAGATAATGACAATTTCAGGTAGTTTAAAAACACGTATATTTTAGTGGGTATTATCACGTGCCTATTTTTTCCCTTCTACAGTTCCATTATAATTGTGTCTCTGATAGTTTTTGTATTCCTCAGGTACCTTATTTTGTTGTAACTTAAATATATCATTCGTTGTAAATAGTGTTGCATACCTTGTAGTGATAGGATTCGATTGTTAATGGCTGTGGCATTTTTCGTTAATCGATGGAGATTGAGTAGGGGGTTTTTCGTCATTAGATTTTGCTTTGGTTTTTGGCCTCGATTGTTGTGTGTTGTCAGTTATATTATTGTTTGGTTTGCATTTCTGTGTGGATGGAGCATGGACTTGCAAAGATTGTTGGTTGACGCGTGTTCCGTGTCATTTCTTGATATCCGGCTTGGGAAGTAGTGCTAGTCGTTTGGTGGCAGTCTTGGGAGAGGTGTGGTGAGAATTTTTGGGACGATTTGATATTAACACGTGTGCAAAACCTCTACGGTTTTTCTTTCATATCTGGCTGTATTTGGGCCATCTTAATTGGATTTTGAAAAAAAGCCATTTAATTTTTAACTTGACCATTCTATCTTACCTTTGTTGTTGATATTTTGGATTTTGGTGTCGAGTTAAAACAACCGCATGCGGGACATGATGGAGGGAAGCCATTGTTAATTAGCAGGTGCCATTCCATAATCAAACCGGCCACAGGAGTAGTGAAATCGTATACCCAAAGGTTACAAGTGATTTATTTTAGAATATTTAAACGACGTGATTTGTTTTTGACACCACGATTAAGTTTTGTTTTAATTTATTAATATGGTACACTGTTGAAAACTATTTATTGCATTGGATAATATGCCAAGGCTGAACTTTGATTAAAGTAATCTTCTCAATAGTTTTTTGTGTCCAAGTAAAAATGTTTTCTTCATACTTATTTGTAAATATCCTACAATATTGATATTTTGAAGGACAGCCATTGTAAAAAGAAATATTTTTAAATAAGCTCGATTGTTTTAACAGTGTAAATATTTATGTAAATGGTAAAAACGTGAGTAAATTAGCAGCCGTATGTGAACGTTTGATTAAGTATTATTAAAAAGTTGACTTGTTTGTATACGTGTTTTTTTTGGTAACTTAATAAAGTTTGTTACTCTTACTTTTGTTTTGGTTATTTTATGGAATCGTAAACTTTGGATTTTTGATTTATTGTTAGCTGTTGATTATGACTATATTTGTTATAAGTTTACTATTGAATTGTGTACTTTGATTTATTGTTGGCTGTTAATTTTGACTATATTTGTTATAATTTTATTATTGAACTGTGTACCTTGATTTATCGTAGGAGTAAAGTATCTAATATATTTTAGCTATAATTTTATTTATTTAGTTCACCATAATCTCAGTTGTTTATTGTGTGGCTCTGCTAGTGCCTATAAGACCTAGGGGTTTCCGGCTTGAACCGTCTAAGTCGGTGGCGCGGCTCACTTTTATATATATATATATATTTTTTCATCTACTCTCTACGGCTGAGCTCGGGAATAATTTGCCAGTAGAGAGACCGCTGGCAGAGTACTCTATAGAGAACGAAAAGAGACGTGGCAGTATATACAGATTAACTGTTGCTACAAAATGAAGAATCTTAAATTTCTATAGGGTTAAAAAATGACAAAAAAAAATTTACCCAGACAATTTTGGTATAAAAATGTAACCTTTTTTAGAATATTTGGCTAAAAAAACACCAACACTACAAAAAATGTATGAAACAGAATAACAACAATATAATATATCACATGCTTAAAATAAATGTATGCAAAACAAAAATTTTAATAGCAAAAATGCAACAATGTTTCTTCTATAATTGACATTTTTGTTTATAAAAATTAACTTACTCTGTATTTCCTTGATTCTCTCCTCTTCTTAATGCCATGCCAGGTCGTGCCATTCCACCTTTAACAGAAATATTAAATATAATTTTTGTAAACAATAAATGATAAATAGCAATTCTTTTCCGTTTTTCTTTTATTTTTTTGATGTTATAACGCTCGTAAGACTCTTGAACTTGCGAAAATAAATAACATTGCAAAAAATTATTAAAAGTAATTTTTTTAACTATGCTTTTTAGATTTTAAGTCAATACGTTTTCTTAAGTACAGGGCTGTTTACTATAAATTAATTTATCATCGTTTCCTATGTATATACAAAATAATGTATCCGATAAAGGTTGTTATTTTAAAAACACACTGTCGTGCAGATTTCACAGGGAACAACAATTTATTCACCATAAATAACCCATCATTGTTATTATTGCCTACGGAACGTGTTCCTCTTTAAATACCAAAAAAACAACTCATCAATTTTTTAGGATCAAATCCCATTAAAAGCCATAAAATCTTCAAGAGGATCCGACCAGTTGTATTTTATTTTTAAATCAGATACTTAAAACCGCATTCCATTAAAATTTGTCGAAGAGTTTCTAATGATTTATATTTAAAATCGTTAAAATCTTGCAATTTATTAAATATAATTTATAATGTTGGGACTTGATTTTCTTTGTACATATTGTAAACCCTTTGTCGAATCACATCTTTAGATGCATCATCTATCCAACGCTGACGATACGTTTTCGTTTTTTATCGTGTTCAATCACAACGCCTCGTTTAATTATTGACATTTTCTGCTTTTAAGCATGAATATATATTTAAAATTACTTGTTGAACTTGAATATGTAAATCTCAATTTATTAATTCCCAAAATTGTATTTTATTTTCATTATTATTAATTAGAATTGCATTATTAAGATGTATTTTATCATTAATTTGGATATTATCATAACTTTGAACTAAATTATTATCAGGAATTTCATTATTAATGCAAATATCGTCAATATTAAGCAATTCGTTAGATTTATCATTTACGTTAGTCTCTAAAACAGATTTACTGGATTTATCAAACAATGATAATATCTATGGCACGTATGGTTCAGTAGTCTGGTGGACCAAAGGGTTACAACATACAGCTAGAGCAAAGCTTGCTGGCCTTCAGCGGCTGGCATGCCTGGCCATAACTGGAGCTATGTCCAGCACACCAACGGCAGCGATGGAACACCTCCTACATCTCCCTCCCCTAGATATTCTCTTAGAGAGGGAGGCCAGGATAGTTTCCTATAGATTCCTGTCTTTGGGAAAGCAAATAAATGGAGAGCAACTCGGGGATCACTCCGGGATACTGAGTGAAACAAAAAACCACCAAATTCTCGGGATGGTTCCTGACTTGCTAGCCACAAAAATACACGTAGAAAAGTCGTTCAAAGTCCTCTTTCCGAAGAGAGACGAATGGATGAGGGGACAAATCCTCTTCCCAGAGACTGAATACGTAATGTACACAGACGGCTTAAAAACCCTAGATGGAGTTGGGGCCGGTCTTTTCAGCAGGACACCAAAGATTGAAATATCTACCAGTCTTGGCAGGTATGCCACAATCTTTCAGGCTGAAGTATTCGCTATCGAATTGTGTGCAAGAGAGTTGACCAACAGACCTCTAGCAAACAAAAACATAAATATAATATCAGACAGCCAGGCCGCTTTAAAAGCACTGAGCTCCAACAAGATAAATTCTAAACTTGTATGGAATTGCATCGAATCCTTAGAGTACCTCGGTGCGAACAACAGGGTGACCCTACTGTGGGTACCTGGGCACCAGGGGGTGGAAGGAAACGAAAAATCCGACACCCTTGCAAAACAGAGGGCCGAATCTGCGTTCACTGGACCAGAACCGGTTTTTGGAGTCACCACAAGTGCCGCCAAAACAATTATTTCGGACTGGGCGGAGAGGAAAATACTCACGTACTGGTCCGACATACCAGGGCTAACCCACTCGAAGGCGTTTTTACCGTTACAACCCTCGAGAAACACAACTAAGCAGATCCTAGAATGGAGCAGAAATGACCTGCGTATTCTAACAGGACTGCTTACGGGACACTGTCGTCTAAGATATCACCTCAGAAAGATAGATCTGAACCAACAAACGGACTGGTATTACTCAGTATAGAATAAAGCGGTTATTACCGGAATATCACATTAAACTGAGATTGGAAATAATATATGTACGAGGGCGGTTCAAATATGATCGCTGTAGATGGCGCGCATGTATGTTTTGAAAGTCGTGGCTTGAGTATGTCATATCTGTGTCCCTTACCGAGAGCGTGGCATAATTTTCGTCGGTAACGCATGTTTCACGCGCGTGCTGCGACTATGAGTGAAAGTCAAGTGCCGACCGCCGTTGCTCAACGTATTGTCATTCGTTTTTTAGTGTGGGAAGGCGTTAAAAACACGGAAATTTTTCCGCGTTTGCGAAATCAGTTCGGTAGTGAGTGCCTGAGTAGGGCTGCCGTGTTTAAATGGGCCAAAGCATTCAAATATGGCCGCGAAACCGTCGAGAATTAGCCGCATGATAGTCGACCGCGAACCAGCATCACACCAGACAACATTCGCCGCGTAGAACAGCTCATTTTGGAGGACCGTAGGATGAATGTTCGAGACATTTCGGCTGAACTCGGCATAAGTATTGGTAGTGTAAAGTCTATCATCCACGAACACCTAAATTATCGCAAAATAATGGCTCGAAACAGAGGAGCATTCCAGCACAAAGTGCGATTCTTCTTCATGATAACGCGCGTCTCACGCTCAATACAATATCGGAATTAGGGTGGAAGGTACTGGAATACCCCCCCCTACAGTCCGGATTTATCACCCTGCGACTACCATATGTTTGGACCACTAAAGGAAGCCTTCGGAGGTCAAAGATTCAACACCGACGACGAGGTAGAGGAGTTTGTGCGCACATGGCAATTCTTCGATACCGGCATCAAAACACTTCCGGAAAGGTGAACAAAATGCGTAACTAGTGAGAGGAATTACGTAGAAAAACTGTGAATTTTTGTAAATTTTTTCGATAGTAAATAAACATGTAAGAGTATTTGTTTCGACCATATTTGAACCGCCCTCGTATATATATTTTATAAATCCACCTAGAAAAACAGTAAAATGGTAAAATAATAAATAATTTTAATATTGTCAAAAGTATTATAAAAAAGGTTTATTTAAAAAGTATTTCATGACGACTATTTTTATATTTGCCGACGCGACGACTACGAGTACATTACAATTAGTGAGATTTTTTTAATAAAACCAAAAAAATGTACTTTTAATAGATCTTTAACAAAATTCAATCACGACAACTTTTATTTACAACTTTTTTCTATGGGTAGACAATAATAACGATGATACGGGGTGGGTAATTTATAATGAATAACCCTGTATATTAGCTAACCGGATAATCACTTAATTGATATGATGTGGTAGTACAACATTGATTATAAACGCAAATGGCGTAGAAATTTTTCCCGTACGCTCCTGGTAACAGCAAGAAACTCTTTTTTATAACAATTCAATGAAGAGTAAATGTTTCTTTCAATATAAGATAATATCAAAAACCGAGCCCACCCCAGCCCGCAAAGTTTATTCAAATGCAATTGGCGACAGCTAGTTTAACGACTTTCAATTAGCTCCATTTGCTGACGTCGACAGAAAAATCAGCTCACTCGTAAATTTTGCGAAAACATTGAAAAATTGAATTTTCATGTACTTGATTTTCAAACACGAATATCGCCTGTAATAAAGACTTTTTCGATGAATGAACACGAAAAAAACTGCTCCCTATCCAAACTAAACTGCTCCGTGGTCAGATTATCGAAGAGTGCATGCAAAAATAAAATAATTGTTAAACAATTGATTCGTAGATTTTCCGTCGCAGGCAGGCGAAGTGCGCATGCGCGACCGAGCCCACAAAGATAATTAAAATGCAATTCGCGACAGCTATTGTTTAAAATGGGAGATCTTGTGCGTTGCGGGAGTACCTACTCATCTGGTAAATCTCGTAAAAAAGTTATAAGAACAAAGTAGAGCGGTCGTCAAAATTGACAATCGTAATTCCGGAACAGCAAAAATCAAAAAGGAAGTTAGACAAGGGTGTATTTTATCACCTCTCTTGTTTAATATATATACGGAATGTTTATTGAGAGAGATACTTGATAAGTGGGAAGAAGGCTTTGCCATAAATGGGAAAAACATTTCAAATCTTAGATATGCTGACGACAGACACTCTTCTAATCGCTAACTCAGCAAAAGAACTTACAGAATTGATACAATGACTCGAGAGAACATCAAAAGAGTATAGTCTAAAAATCAACTATGCCTAATCTAAAGTATTGATAGTTGATAGATGGGATAAGACAGCAAACAGATCACATCACATTGCCAACTGTGAAGTGGTAGATCAGTTTGTTTATCTTGGTGCCCTTATCCACTACTCCTGCAGCTAAGAGATGGAAATCCGCCGTCGTATTCAACTTGGCAAAACAGTAATAAGCCAATTACATAAAATTTGGAAAGATTGATATATATCTATCAATACCAAAAAAATCACTGGTCCGTGTCCTAGTGTTCTCCATTTTCTGGTACGCTTCCGAGACATGGGTTATAAAGGCAGCCAACAGGCGTAGAGTCGACGCCTTTAAAATGTGGGTATGGCGAAGAATGCTAAGAATACCGTGGACGGCACATCGCACCAATGTGTCAGTGCTGAACGAGATTGGACCATCAAACCGTCTCAGTAGCTTGACATCAGCGCGAATACTGAACTTCTTCGGACATATAACTCGTCACGACAACATTGAGAGACTGATTGTCCAGGGCAAACCCCTTGGCAAACGAAAACGCGGACGCTCCCCTTATAGATGAACAGACATTGTATCAAAAGTAACCGAGCGTCCACTAGTGGAAGCCATTAGAACTCCTGCTGACCGTGGGAGATGGCGGGAGACTGTAAAAAGAGTTCTGAGTAATAACACCTGACATTAACTTGTGATCACTACACGTCGTTCTCGACATTAGACTAAGAAGAAAATGATTGTTTAACAATTATTTCATTTTTGCATGCACCTTTGGATGATCTGACCACGGAGCAGTTTAGTTTGCTTTCGTACGCTTCTGATAACTGCAAGAAACTCTTTTTTATAACAATTCAATGAAGAGTAAATGTTTCTTTCAATATAAGATAATATCAAAAACCGAGCCCACCCCAGCCCGCAAAGTTTATTCAAATGCAATTGGCGACAGCTAGTTTAACGACTTTCAATTAGCTCCATTTGCTGACGTCGACAGAAAAATCAGCTCACTCGTAAATTTTGCGAAAACATTGAAAAATTGAATTTTCATGTACTTGATTTTCGAACACAAATATCGCCTTTAATAAAGACCTTTTTCGATGAATGAACCACACGGAAAAAACTGCTCCCGATCCAAACTAAATTGCTCCGTAGTCAGATCATCGGAAGGTGCATGTCGCGAATTGCATTTGAATACAATTTTCGGGCTGGGGTGGGCTCGTTGTATCAAAATAAGGTATTGGACTAAAGAAATTTTTTAATGCAAAAAAAGTCCTTTCACCTATATAAAAAGACGCATTTTATTCGACCTATTATGCTACTGTTAATTTATGTACAATTAATTATTTAAGAAACATGTATGTTAAATTTGTTTTTTTTTAATTTAAAAAATATTTTACGTAGTAACTCGGGTACAATAACCTTTCACATTTTATTAAAAAATAATTAATATTTTCATTAAAAATGTACCAAGAACAAGCACAAAACAAATTAAAATTAAATTTCGTTAATTAAAAACAAAGATTCAGAACCAACGTTAAATATGATTTAGCGAAGATTCATATGAATTATCTCCATGACTTCTTCGATGAGTTTAAACAAACAATTCCGATTCTAATTAAACCATTAGCACGAACACATCAAGAACAAAGCGAAAATCTGGATCAATATCCGGGGAGCCTGTGTTGACGTGATGCTGGGCTCCAAATCCACAAACGAAAGTACCTACTATGAAAAAACGTTATTTGTCATGTGCTCTTTGCAAAGAGTCAAACAAATACCCCGTTCTAAGATAAATAAACAAAAAAGGGGCAGAATCTTCCTGGCTCTGTAAAAACTTAAGCCACTGATTTATCACTGAATATCGGGCTGGAATCTTATCCTTTCGACAATTTATTAGACGACAATCGGAAGTTTTTGTCTTTCGCAAAACGAATAAGACGAACGATGATGGCTCAACATAAACGCACAAATATATTAGATATTTTTTAAAATACTTGTTTAAGACATAAAGGGATTATTCAATAAGATTTAAATATGTAGGTAAAGTTTTTAGAGATGTCTTTTTAACAAATGAATTGATATAATTCAATATTTATAAATTTAAGCTCTATCAAGCTAGCAGTGAGAAAAGGCAAATGGTAAAAAAAACACGGGGAAAATTAATTTTGTGGCTTAAACCGTTCTCTAAAAATGTTAATTACTGCTTGATTCACATCAAGGTAAAAAAAGATTTAGAATAATAATAATTGTATCCATAAAACCGAAAAATATTTTTTTTATGTTGGATATTGCTTAGGCTAGTTGGGACGTAATTATTATTGAAAATAAATCAAGATAGATTTGATTGCTGGTTGGAATAGTCATAAGGGATTGTCAAAGACAAAAAAATAATTGGCCTTACCCGTTTTAATCGAAACCAAAATATGTGTATATAAACGTGGTAATAAATTTTGTTGCTGCTCAGAATAATAATAAGCAGTATGCTGATACATGCATACATACATAGTCACGACTTTTTCCCGTAGGGGTAGGCAGAGACCACTTCCTTCCACTTGCTACGGTTTTAACACACATCTTTTACTTCCTTTACTTTCATCAGTGCTCTTATACATGCTAGTCGGTTGTTGATACTCTTAACCTGGCCTTTTTTCAAAACTATGTTGATCTGATCGAGATATGTTCGCCGAGGTCGACCTCTCCCGACATGTTCATTCACACTAGCCTTATAAATTTGTTTCGTCAATCTTCTTTTGTACATCCTTTCTACGTGTCCAAACCATCTAAGCATTCCTTTATCTATCTTTGTAACCACATCTTGTTTTACACCACAGCGTTCTCTTATCTCACCATTTTTTACTTTATCCAACCGAGTCACTCCGGGTATATTCTTCTTAAACTACTTATCTCCGCAGCATTAATCCTATTTTCATGCTTCTTTTGCCAAACCCAACATTCAGTACCATACATAAGTGTAGAAACCAACACACCTCTATGCGCAGCCAGACGTGCCTTTTTGACACTATCTGGCTGTTCATGCCCCATTCATCTGTTTTCCTGCCAACACCCTTCGCTCAATGTCACTGTCATACTTTCCATTTTTCGTATATTTTGAACCCAAGTACACAAATTCATTTACTTGTTCCACTTTTTCTCCCTCAATCGAAACTTTACGGTTTATCATGCTTTCTTCTCTTTTAAAAACCATTACTTTCGTTTTGCTTGCATTTATTTTTATCCCTTTGATTTTGAAGGCATCATGCATAACATTAACCATCGCCTGCAACTCCTCTTCGGATGACGCTAATCATCGGCGTAAAGAAGGCATTTGACGATCAAATCATTCATTTTCAATCCATACGCACTCTCTTTCAAATATTTTAAACAATCGTCTATGTATAAGTTAAACAGCCATGGCGAAGCCACACATCTCTGTCTCACACCTTTTTAGATGTTAAACTAGTCCGTGCAAGCTCTGTTTATCCTGACACAAGCAGTGGAATCCTCGTAAAATGATTTGAGTGCTCGTATTAAACTACCACTCACCCCATACATAGACAATGTCGACCACAATTCACTCCTTACCACTCTGTCATAGGCCTTTTCCAAGTCTATAAAAGCGCACCTTTTGACCTTCTGACTTCTAGCCAAGAATTTTCCAACTATACCTTGTAATGAAAAGACCTGATCCATACATCTCCTTCCTCTTCTTAATCCTGCTTGCACATCCCATATGTGTCGTGAAACACCTAACTAATTGGCTATAGTAATAATCCCAATAAGTGACAAAATAAGAATATATTTTACCTTTGAAGACGATCAAAATTTTTCTCCCGTAATTTAATTTTTGAAGTGAAACTTCTATACACGCGCTGGGATTAAAAATTCAAGGACGCGTCACACGAGAATGTGTAACTATTAATAACACGCATGCGCGAGGACACGCGTAGCATAGCAACGCGACGTCTATTTGTGTATAGTCCACATATTTACAAAAATGACAATTGCAAAAATAACGCGCTTGCGCGTTCTGTTGTGTAGAAGAGGAGTCGCGTAGCAAAGAAATACTTAGCAAGAATTATCTATAGCGCGTAGACTATTGGCTGTGCCCAGTCATAGGTGCGCGCTTATTGGTTAAGGTAGCTAATAAGTTATCTCTACCTCTTAATTGTTGACAAATCACCTACTATCGAACCCTTTTTTTTTTAGTTTATTGCCATGCTATCCAACAGATGCTTGCAAGTCATCATGAGCGAAACACGAAAGTATCGTGCCTTCACCTGAACAACTAGATGGCCAACTACCAATTTAAAATCTACTTTGGGGACAGAGTCCTTATAAAGACAGCTGCAAAACTTAGAACCCGAAATCAACAGCTCGCACACAATTCGTGTTAATGTGTAACTCAACCAAGGCACAATAAAGACCACGCCCTCCTATTGGCTAACCACACTAAGCCACATAACTTCTCCACCTATCCGTCGAGAACATGCTCTTGTCAGAGAGTAGAAAAAAATGAACGCTCATCTTGCGCTCCGCTTTCACGTTACAGTTACCGAAGGATATATAAATAACCTTCGCTTAAGGAGAAATCTGGCGAATAAGGCAAAGTGTATTTCAGATTGTAGCAACTTAATGTTTATTCATATTGTTACGATTTGTGAGCCTGTCCCTGTCGACTGTCGCCTTAGGGCGAGAGCGCGTCGACCACAATGAGTAAAAAAATGCATGATAGCCGCGTGCGTAATAGAAGACATCGGATGATTTTCGAAAGGACTAATTATTTCGAAAAATGTCCAAAAAGGCATCGCTTGGTCGAGAACAGATATATAAATAAAATCACAGATCGAAGTTTTTAGTTTAGTTTAGTTTGAAGTCGAGTGTTAAAAAATATTACATACGGTTGTGGATATTTAAGTGATTTGTAAAGTAAAATTAATTGTGTAGAAATATTGGAATAAAAATTGTTTAGTTACTGTAGTGTTTAAAATCATCAAACCCAAAGAGTAAATATCGTAACAATATCTTTTGGAAAAAATATAACTTATATAAATTAAATTTTAGATCAAAATAAATGTCCCCAGAAAATTAGGATCCAAAACAAAAGATAAACAACATACTATACGAGGAATGGGAATATTAAGTATCCCATATACGTCTTTGGGTTTTTGTTTCTATATATAAACTGGGAAAAATTTGTCTATATTGCAAAAATATCCGGAGTTCCTATTTACAAAGTGGTTTTTTTAGTAGATGAAAGTAAGATACTGCTGATATATCCGTGTGTCGTTGTTTATATTTCTTCCAAATAACATGATTGAATAATATATCTGACAAATGATGTACTACACCACAAATGGATGGGATGCGATTTTCTTGATATATGATTTAAAAACATTAATATCAAGGATTTGAATAGTTTTACATTAAAGAATTCCGCGTATAGTGGCGGAGCGAAACCAACAATTGCAAGGCGAATAAAAATTACATAACTACGAGAGCAGTTTGATAAGTCAGTGACTTTTTGAATTTCCCGCGCAGTTACTCCAAATCCAACAGTGCTGCCGTCAACTATAATCTATCAGTGAGAAACTTTCTAATTTTGAGCAAGCTACGTCGTGCAGTTGGTGTTTAATAGCCGTTCAAAGCAGACAACCTCGTGAATTTTTACGAAAATGGAAAAAAGTGAATTTCGTGCGCTGATTAAGCATTACTTTTTACGTAAAAAATCCATCACTGAAACTAAGGAAAGACTTGATAAATAATACGGGGACTCGGCACCATCAATTTCAATGGTTAAGAAGTGGTTTACAGAGTTCCGTTGTGGTCGTACCAACACTAGTGACGCCGAACGTCCAGGTCGCCCAAAAAAAGTGATCACGCCGGTAATCGTCGATAAAATCCATGAAATGATATTGGATAGAATGAAAGTGCGTGAGTTGGCTCATGCTGTAGGTATCTCAACTGAACGGGTACATCACATTTTACACGAATATTTGGACATGAAAAAACTCTCTGCGAGATGGGTGCCGCGGTTGCTCACACTCGACCATAAGCGCAATCGTGTGACCACTTCAAAATAGTGTTTAGCGATGTTCAGCCGTAATCCGGACGAATTTTTGCGCCGTTTTGTTACTGTGGATGAAACATGGATCCATCACAACACGCCAGAGACCAAGGAACAATCAAAACAGTGGGTTGCTCGGGGTGAACGTGGACCAAAGAAGGCGAAACAGAGTCTGTCAGCCAACAAGGTCATGGCCACAGTTTTTTGGGTTGTACGCGGTGTCATTCACATCGATTACCTCAAGAAAGGTAAAACGATCACCGGCGAATATTATTCAAAGCCTTTGAACAAATTCGACGTTGATTTGAAGCAAAAACGGCCGCATTTGGCTAAGAAGAAGAAAGTGCTGTTTCATCAAGACAATGCACGTGTGCACACTTGTCTAGTCACGATGGCCAAAATCCACGAATTGGGATACGAACTGCTACCCCATCCAGCATATTCTCCAGATTTAGCCCCCTGCGACTATTTTTTGTTTCCAAACCTAAAGAAATGGCTAAGAGATTTGAGTCGAATGAAGAAGTCATTACCGAAACAAACACGTATTTTGAGAGCTTTGAAAAAACCTATTATTTGGAGGGAATAAAAAAATTAGAAAAACGCTGGACTAAATGTATCGATCTAAAAGGTGATTATGTAGAAAAATAAAATGTTAATTTGCGGAAAAAAATTTGTTTTATTCAAAAAGTCACTGACTTATCAAACCGCCCTCGTATGTATTTATACTTCGTTATTCACTATTAATTACCCACCCCAAATTATCGTTATTATCACCTATACAAAAAAAAATCCTCATAGAAGTTATGTTGTTAATTAAAACGCTTTGAAAAGTACAGAAAAGTGCAGAATTCAGAGAATTTATGAACAATATTTTTTTTAAAATACCTTGTAGATTTTTAAATTTTTTATATTTTCCTTTCTTCCAATTTTAAAAATATTCCATATGTTATTTATGTTACCCCTACTTTATACATTTACTGTATTAACGAAGCCATGAAAAATAATAGGTTAAAAAAACTAAGACAACACGCTTTATAAGAAAACCTAACTAAAAAATAATAATAATTATTATTATTATTATTAAGGTCACATACTCAGGGGTGATCGTTACCGTATCCTTCAACTTATAATGAAGGGTAAGATAGAAGGCCGTAGAGGAGTCGATAGAAGACAAGCCTCGTGGTTAAGGAATCTTAGAGAGTGGACCGGAATTCGAAGCGCAGAACAACTCTTCAGAATCGCCGAAGACAGAGCACAGCTCGCCATTGTGATTGCCAACATCAGGAGCACCTGATATGGCACCAAAAGAAGAATAAAAAATAATTTTACAATCAAAAGCGTGTGGTGCTTTTTGTGATGTTTACGTTTTCTTCTTTTACCTATATCTGTTTATTATCAGATATATTAATTATAGCGCACCCCACGCTTTTGAATGTAAAATTATTTTTTTTTAAATATTATTATTTTTTATTATGATTTTATTGTAAAGCGTGTTGTCTTAGTTTTTTTAAACTATTATTTATTTTTTATTTTTTAGTTCTTCTCCTTCTTCTAATGCGTATCCACTAACGGATGTTTGCGATAACATTTTTCAATGTTTCTCTATTCCTTGCGGTATGTATTAGCGACTGTATATCCTGTAGCCCCGTCCACTGTCTGATATTTCGCAGCCAAGACATTTTTTTCCTTCCGATCCCTGTCCGACCTTCGATCAACAGATGCAAGAATTGATATTTCGTGTTTCGCATTATATGTCCCAAGTATGCCGATTTTTTTTTTATCAATTCAAACAGTTCACGTTGTTCGTTGACTTGTCAGTCGGGCCGTCCAAGGTATATTGAGGATTCTGCGATACAGTCACATTTTAAAAGCCTCTAATTTTTTAATTACAGTCGCCTTCAATGTCCAACCCTCCATACCATAAGAAGCACCGACCAAACGTAGCACTTCATGTATCTGATTCCTAGGTTAAGGTCAAAATCGGAACAGGTAAGCACTCTTCGAAACTTCAAGAATGCCTGACGATCTTGTTCAATGCGACATTTTATTTCCTTGTCCGATGTCCAGTCTTCGAGAAGCCAAATGCCCAAGTACTTAAATTTGTCTACTCTTTCTATGGGCTTTGCGTTAGTTCGGGTTTTTTTAAATTATTGCTTCTTAATAACGATCTTCATTTCGGTATTAATTGTCATATAAGTTTGCCGTAAAACGGAATTCCGTGAATATATATTTGTGTGCCAAAAACGCGAGCTGGTATTAAAATAACTAGGATTTAAAATGGTGATATGCGTTAGTGACATCTGTAGAAGAGCAGTTCAAGCGTCGCCATATATTTAAATTGAATTCGTGGGGGGATATCAGCCATTTTTAAGCCAAATAAAACACTTTTTTTAAAAATGATCCTGGGCATGATCCTGGGCATGATCCTTGAAAATATTTATGAAATTATTATATTGTCATCGGTCCTTTGGAAGTATACAAAGTTTCAAGTCGATCCGATGTTTTTAAGTGGGTAAAAATCGTGTACCAAAGATTCCGTTACAAAGAAAGATACGAGTGAAGCTAATACAAAGTGTGTTAAAATAACAACTACTGTGTATAATAAGTGACAGTTAATAAGATAGTCAAAATGGTTTACAGTACCAAAAAAAAAGTACAAGAAGTTACTTCTTTATCAAAAAATAACAAAAATCCTTAAAAAAATTCTAAAGAAAAGCTAAACAATTTCGAAAGGGGTAATGGATTTTGGCAAATTTATCTATCAAAGAGATGCTGTAAGTTTGTTTCGCAAAAAAGGATACGTATACATTTTTGAAGGACGTCAAGCTAACCCATCTTTTATTGAGGAAGTTTTCAATATTGCTCCCCTACGAAAGGGGAGGGAAGGGGATAAAATATATAAACTGTTAAAAATGGCTGATATTAAAGTCAAATTCATAGTTTTTGGGACCGCTGTGTTTGATAGTGAAAACTATTAAAAACGCCGATATTAGTGTCGAATTTATAGTCTTCGGGGTCGCTGAGATTGATAGCGATATTTCTAAAGCAGCAAGCCAACGTTCGGGCAGGACAACGTCTGCCGGGTCCGCTAGTATAATATAAATTAAAGTTACCAATTGATTGTTATATTTAATAATAAAAATGCAGGGTAATATAATAACGGGAGAAACGCGGAATTTTGTTATAAATTTATTGGAGTATTTTTATTTCCTTAGGCAACTCTAACGTTATACATTTTGCTCCGCCACTAAATGGTAAGCGATTCGAATTTGGACAAGGAGAGTCGATCAACTTTTATGTGATTGTAATGAGGAGACGCCAAAACGCGAAAATACTACCTTAGTACGACTTACTCAAAAAAATACCAGAGCTCAGTTAACTTAACTCTTTAGCCCTACACAATTCGTAAACACAACCCAAATTAAATCTCATCCTATTTTAAATCTCGGGGAATAACCAGCAAACATTGCAATGAGGATAGTGAAGATACAGTAAAGACCTTAGTAATTTAAAGGTAAATAAAGCCTTAGCCTAGGCCTAGAGTAACCTTGCACCAGAAGTTTTCAGGTAAAAATTAATATTTTTTGGGAAAAATAATACCAAAATTAACTCCTAATCAATAAGTTTATGAAGGTTTCATAATACAGTTCTGTGTTTAATTAAATAAAACAAGTATGTGTCGAATTATAGGATATTGATCGGTAACACAGCATGACAACGTAAATGATTCAATTAAAATCAAAATAAATACCAATAATGCGGTAAATTAATCCATTGTAATTAATATTGTGAAAAAGCCACACGAAAAATATTTGCAGACAATACCTGTTATTTCTCTTTAATAATTGTTGTGAATGATGATAGTTTGATTATTTATATATATATATATATATATATATATATATATATATATATATATATATATATGAGCAATCACTCCGAAACTAGTATACAGGTGGTTTCTTCGAGCAAATAAATTCAATAGTCTTTTGTCCTATTTAACAAGCATCTGTATATCTTGCTTCCAAAGATGGGGTGTTATACCCGATTATACATTGGATGTAATTCAATACCCGTCGCGACACATAGTCAGGGGAGTAGTTGTTATCTGATGTACAATCGACCCACACATATACCTATATAAAAATAGGTAATATACAGCGAAAGTAAGCTGGTTTTTAAACAATCAGTTATACATTTTTGCATACATATATACATGAATACTACGGAAGGCAACGGGAAACCACCGTATTAAAGGCTTGTAAGCATCCCTAGTACAATTGTCATGATGAATACACCAAAAGTAAAGGCCCTCAGTCCCCGGCAGACCTTAAATGGTCAGAGGGTGCGAAGAATCCCCGGGAGGACTTTAAAAATTGGAACGTGGAATGTCAGAAGTCTATACCAAGCTGGCAAACTACGGAATTTAACAGTAGAGATGGACAGACTAAAGATCAATATACTAGGAATTAGCGAAGTCAGATGGCCAGGAAATGGCAAACTCACAACTGACAAAGGAACATTATATTTTTCAGGTAGCGACGATCAACAGAAACACCCAAACGGAGTCGGAATATTGGTGGACAACAACACCGACAAATCAGTCACAAACTTTGTGCCCCTCTCGGATAGAGTAATGATGTTGCAGATGCAAACACCAAAAGTAAAAATGAACATTGTGCAAGTTTACGCGCCAACATCAGAGAGCGAAGACAACGAAATCGAAGAATTCTACGAAGAAATGGAACAACTGTTGAGAAACATCAAGAAACATGAAATCCTAATCATAATGGGAGATTTGAACGCCAAAATTGGTAAAGGAAAATGCGAAGACCTGATTGGAGAACATGGATTGGGAGAGCGAAACGAAAGGGGAGAAAGACTAGTAGAATTTATACAAGAAAAAGAAATGGTAGTAACAAACACATTATATAAATTGCCGCCGAGAAGAATCTACACGTGGAAATCGCCCCAAGATACGGAAAACAGAATAGTAAGAAACCAAATTGATTATATCATGATTGGGAAAAGACACAGGAATAGCATAAAATCCACCAAAACATACCCGGGTGCAGACGTAGCCTCTGATCACAATCCTGTAGTGGCAACATTCAGGCTAACCCTAAAACGCATTAAAAAAACCCATAAAAATAATAAGATTAACATCTCAAAACTAAAAAACGAAGAAATTAGAAACAAAGTCAAAGAAGAAGTAAATGACAAAATACACTTAATGCAAGGGAAAAATCAGGATGAAGAGAACGTGAATGTAAAATGGAGCAACATCAAGAACACAATAGTAAACACATGTAAACAAGAACTAAAACAGGAGAGTAAAGAGAACAAAAAGGATTGGATGACAGAGGAGATTTTGGAACTGATGGAAAAGAGAAGAGAGGCTAAGAGTATGAACAAACAGAGATACAAAGAGCTACACCGACAAATACAAAAGAAAGTGAGGGAAGCGAAGGAGAAATGGATGAATGAAAAATGCAACGAAATCGAGAGAATGCAAAAGATACATGACACTTTTAACCTACATAAAAAGGTCAAAGAAATGACCAGCGGCTTCAGAAGGAATCAGAACAACATACTAATGGATGAAGGTGGAAACATAATGCTAGATTTAGAAGACAAACTTAAAACATGGAAGAAATATATCGAAAAACTGTTTGAAGACGAACGAAATAGGCCCCAACTAACACGAAAGGTAAAAACAGACAATCCAGACATAACAAACGAAGAAGTAATATATGCACTTAAAAACACAAAAAATGGGAAAGCACCTGGCGCGGATGAATTACCGGTGGAATTGCTAAAACTACTCGAAGAAGAACACACACCAATACTTACGGAACTGTTCAATACGATTTACAAAACTGGAGTTATACCCAGAGAATGGCTAACATCCACATTTATAGCAATACCAAAGAAAAACAATGCGAAAAAATGTAGCGAACACAGGACTATTAGCTTAATGAGCCACACATTGAAAGTATTTATAAAAGTTATACACAACCGGATACACAAGAAACTGGACAATGAGATAAGTGATTTCCAGTTTGGGTTCCGGAATGGAACGGGCACAAGGGAGGCATTGTTTGTTGTAAACGTACTGACACAGCGATGCTTAGATGTGAATAAAGAAGTATACGCATGTCTAGTAGACTATGAAAAGGCGTTTGACAGAGTACGACATGACCAACTCATAAAAATTCTAAGTGAAAAACAAATAGATACTCAAGACATAAGAATTATAGAAAACTTGTACTACAATCAAACAGCAAACATCAGAATAGACATTACACAGACGGAAGATATAGAGATCAGGCGCGGAGTGAGACAGGGATGCGTGCTTTCCCCTTTGCTGTTCAACATCTACTCAGAAGCGATCATGAAAGAAGCATTAGCTGAAGAAGAAGCTGGAGTGCGAGTTAATGGGATACCTATTTCAAATATAAGGTATGCGGACGACACTATGTTGCTAGCCGAAAATGCCATCGACCTACAAAGAATGGTACAAAAGGTACATAATGTCAGTATTCGATACGGGCTAAACATGAATCTCAGCAAAACAAAATTCCTTGTATTCACAAAGACCCGAAACAACAATACACAGCTGATAGTAAACAACCAGATAATAGAACGGGTATATAAATATAAATATTTGGGAACATGGATTAACAGCAACAATGATTATGCTAGCGAACTGAAAGCAAGAATTGAAATCGCACGCAGAGCCTTCATAAATATGAAACAGTTTTTCTGTAACAGAAATTTAAATAACGATCTCAAAATACGTATGCTGAGATGCTACATATTCACCATCTTACTATACGGCATAGAAGCGGCCACATTGACAAAAGTCATGATGAGAAAAATAGAAGCATTCGAGATGTGGCTATACAGGAGAATACTGAGAATATCTTATATGGACAGAATTACAAACGAAGAAGTACTAAAAAGACTCTCAAAAGAAACAGAAATTAATAACGAAATAAAAATCAGAAAATTACAATATCTGGGCCACACTATGAGAGGAGAGAGATACCGAATGCTACAAGTGGTGATGCAGGGAAAGATTGCAGGGAAGCGCAGCGTGGGAAGAAGACGAATGTCGTGGCTCCGCAACCTGAGAGAATGGTTCAATTGTTCATCAAATCATCTTTTCAGATCAGCAGTCAACAAAATGCAAATAATCATGATGATCGCCAACCTTCGACGGAAGACGGCACCATAAGAAGAAGAAGATACATGAATACTAGGTTTTCTGGATAAACCGCGTTCAGAAAATTTGTTTTCTCGACGTTTCGGCTACCGCTTTGTAGTCATTATCAAGAGCTAGGTTAAGGTTAGGAAAGGTAAGGTTTAGTACGATTTTGTGGTCTCAATCTGCCTACTCCTCAGGGACAACTGACGAGCACCGCGACGTAGCTGGGTATTTATAGAACTGGAAATGGAGTGAGGTAGAGGCGGGTGATTAGAAGGCGGTTGATTAGAAGGTGGGAAATCGGAAGGCGGTAAATAGTAGTTGGGAGATTGGCGGGTAAATAAGGGTTTCCATGTCGGTGGTAATCGTTGGCCGTCATCCCTTTTGTTCATACAATTGTGACGTTTTTCTATTTCTATTGCTTCCCTGATTATACGAGGTTTAAAGGATCGGATTGTTGCTATTGTTCTTGTTTTGGGAAAATCGATAGTGTGGCCTGTTTGAATTCTGTGTTGGGCTAATGCATTGTTGGTGTCTAAATGTTTGACGGATAGGGAATGTTTAGAAACTCTGTTCTGTACTCGACGGTTGGTTCGACCTATGTAAGTTTGAGGACAGTTACTACAGGGAATCTCATAGACACCCTGATTTTCGTTGGAGACTTTATCTTTTACTGGCCTGATTAAGTGGGAGATCTTTCTGTCAGTGGTGAAGATGGTTTTTATATCTGCGGACTTAAGGACTCTGCCGATTTTGTCGGTTAAATAATTATTTAAACAAGACGTACGAATTTTTTTCTCTTCAAAATTAAAACTTATATTGACATAAAACAATTATTTTACTGGAGAAAAATATTTCCAAGCCGCCTTTAGTTCAGGGATAAGCAACTTTTTTTGCAACGGGCCAGCTATAAATTTAAATATTGTAGGGGCCGCATGTAAGAAATTTAATGCAAAAATTAAATGATGAACTCCATTTAACTCGTTATTAGCTAAATAATCCTAGTAGTAAAAATTACAAAAATAAGTAGGAATACCGTTAAAAAACGACAAAAGATATGCCAACAATAAAAGTTCTTTCATTAAAAGTAGTAAATAACTTTTCAATTGAAGTCTTTTATGCACTATTTTCTTATTTAGCTGTGGCTACTGGTTCTTTTAACCTTAAATAAAAGTTATTATTATCCAAAATCTAAAACCGAATAAATGGAAATTAGATCCAGCATTTAAACAACATAGGAATTAATTTCTTTGTGGTAATCTTTGATATACTTTGATACAAATTTATGCAAACCATCAAGTACAAAACCTTTATTTCTCCCAATATGGATTATTAAATGACGGCCTTTCCCAATAATTGGAGTCCTTAAATCCGGTAATAAATCTTCTACAAATGCTTCATCATCAATAAACGCTGCAGCACGGGGTGGGCCTTGGCCTCTTTGACAACTCGCATCCAAATGAAACGATCCTTGACAGCAGATCCTTATCCAATGACTTGCATCACTTTTATGTCGTCATACAAAGCACCCCACGCTTTTAAAACAGTGACATTTATTTTCTGGTCAGTAATTTTTTTCTTATGTCAAAAATTATTTTTTACTTATTAGTTTGATTAACTCTAAAAGCGTGTTTTTTAGTTTTTATAAACTATAATTTATTTTTCGCTTTTTTACTCACCTTTTGCCATTTATCCCTCGGCACGTTTCTCACCAGTATATTGGATTTGAAGAATTATAATATGACATTGAAACTGAATGAATGATACAAATAGACTCAGGAAGGAACAGGTTAACCTCATCAATAGAGATCTTGAAGCAATCGTCGAGTGGGGAACCAACATTCTTGTTTAGTTCAAAGCCCAGAAGACAAAAAGCGCCACGTTTTCCAAGAAAGTGAATTACTCAAATCATTTTATCACAATGTCCGGAAATACCCTCGAATCAAGTCCCTTCATCTCGATTCTGGGAGTCATGGTGTCTAATAATATATCTTGGCATGACCATGTTGCTAACATCGCAAAGTCAGCAAGCCAGAGGCTGGATTTCTGTGGAAAGATAGAAAGTTTTTTACTCCTGATTAACTGTTGACGAAGTACAAGGCTTAAATCCGACCTCTACTGGAGTATTGCTCGCACATTTGGGTTTTCAGCACCAAGGCATTCTCACTGTCTGATAGATTCCATTCAGAAAAGGGCCATTCGGTTGATAAACAGCTCAATTCTCACAGATAATCTTCACCCACCAGAACATAGAAGAAGAGTTGCAGACCAGACCTTTATAGTATTTTTTTTTATTTTTGTTAATAACGTCGCAAAGTTGAAATATCTAAAATCGTCAATTTTAGTTTTTGCTCAATATCTCTGAAATCATACCTGATATTTCAAATCTTAAAAAATCATAAACTTTGGCTTTTTGTTCTATTTAACCGGACTTTTATATACAACGGTTTACAAGATAGCAACACATTGCAATGAAATTTCCGGCACCCTGTATACTCTTAAGATCGTTGTATAATTAGCGGAAGTGTCACCAATAATTGAAAACACCACTAAGTTTCTCTGTAATAAAAGAAACGCCATATAATGTTAATGATTATTACAATGTCAATCCCTAACTACAATGTAGGTAATTTATAATTCTTTTTTTACCGATTAAATTCGTCTAATTTAGTTCACACGTGCAGTTCACTCAGTTCGATTGTTTATATCGCGATCTACCACACCGACTACCGACGCTCGGGAGAGCTCGACAATATTCAAATTAAAGTACGCGCATTATAATGTCTTTAAACGTTTAATATCGGTAACAGTGGCCGGAAAAATTAAAAGTTAAATGTAAATTATTTAACGTTTTGAGATCAATGTAACATCATACTAGTCACACCACAGTAAACGAAAATATCGTGATGAAAACCCCCCCATTGTATTTGAAGCACTTGTGGATTAACGTCATACAAGATGACATTATGCCAACTGCAATTATCGATTTTTTTATAAAACCTGTGTCTGTACTTACCATTGTAACTGCGACCCCTATATCTTAGCAAAAAGGGTCCACAGGGGTGCTTTTCCAGTCTTTGATAATAGTTCCCGAGGCGAATGAACGGCTGGCTGTTACTCTCATTCATTCAATAGCATGACCGAGGGAAGAAACGAGTCTATTGGGTGTGTTTTGAAAATCGGACAACTCATTTTTTAGACTTGAAGAGACTTAGTGCAAACAAAAACAGTTTTATTTTATAAATAGCTCACACATATATTTAAAAAATTAAAATAATATATCCCAGAGAACTCCAAAATGAGGTTGTGAATCCTATTTGTAAAAAAGTATGTAGCAATCATCTTTTTTAATTTAATGACATTTATCGCACAACATCCAATAAATTATTTCAATACTGTTTCCAAGTGAAAAAATGTTTACAATTGCATCATGTGTGCTGCTTAATTTTAAAGTTTTGGTGATTTTCAAGTGCAGCTAATCAATTCAATAAACTATGTAAAAATAACATTATACTTTTAATCGTCTACAAATGCTCTGTACAAATGTTTATTAAACATGTAAATATATTGCAGACGATTACATCATCACAGTTTATGTATGTGTCAATTTTAAAATAATATATTTATTTATACAGAGTATTTGAATTTTTAATAAACCTCAACCTTTATGTAACGATGGTTATTTTATACACCAGTTGTGTTTTGTAGTGAATTTTTATGTAATGCAAGATTAATTTTTGTATTTATACGAGGGCAGTTTGATAAGTCAATGACTTTTTGAATTTCCCACGCATTTACTCCAAATGCAACAGTGCTGCCGTCAACTATAATCTATCAGTGGGCAACTTTCTAATTTTAAGCAAGCTAAGTCGTGCAGTTGGTGTTTGATAGCCGTTCAAAGCAGACAACCTCGTGAATTTTTTACGAAAATGGAAAAAACTGAATTTCGTGTGCTGATTAAACATTACTTTTTACGTAAAAAATCCAACACTGAAACTAAGGAAAGACTTGATAAATACTACGGGTACTCGGCACTATCAATTTCAATGGTTAAGAAGTGGTTTACAGAGTTCCGTTGTGGTCGTACCAGCACTAGTGACGCCGAACGTCCAGGTCGCCCAAAAGAAGTGATCACGCCAGAAATCGTCGATAAAATCCATGAAATGATATTGGATGATCGGAGAATGAAAGTGCGTGAGTTGGCTCATGCTGTAGGTATGTCAACTGAACGGGTACATCACATTTTACACGAATATTTGGACATGAAAAAACTCTCTGCGAGATGGGTGCCGCGATTGCTCACACTCGACCATAAGCGCAATCGTGTGACCACTTCAAAATAGTGTTTAGCGATGTTCAGCCGTAATCCGGACGAATTTTTTCGCCGTTTTGTTACTGTGGATGAAACATGGATCCATCACAACACGCCAGAGACCAAGGAACAATCAAAACAGTGGGTTGCTCGGGGTGAACGTGGACCAAAGAAGGCGAAACAGAGTCTGTCAGCCAACAAGGTCATGGCCACAGTTTTTTGGGTTGTACGCGGTGTCATTCACATCGATTACCTCAAGAAAGGTAAAACGATCACCGGCGAATATTATTCAAAGCCTTTGAACAGATTCGACGTTGATTTGAAGCAAAAACGGCCGCATTTGGCTAAGAAGAAGAAAGTGCTGTTCCATCAAGACAATGCACGTGTGCACACTTGTCTAGTCACGATGGCCAAAATCCACGAATTGGGATACGAACTGCTACCCCATCCAGCATATTCTCCAGATTTAGCCCCCTGCGACTATTTTCTGTTTCCAAACCTAAAGAAATGGCTGGGCGATAAGAGACTTGAGTCGAATGAAGAAGTCATTACCGAAACAAACGCGTATTTTGAGAGCTTTGAAAAAACCTATTATTTGGAGGGAATAAAAAAATTAGAAAAACGCTGGACTAAATGTATCGAGCTAAAAGGTGTTTATGTAGAAAAATAAAAGGTTTATTTGCGGAAAAAAATTTGTTTTATTCAAAAAGTCACTGACTTATCAAACCGCCCTCGTACTTTACTTTTATTTCGAGGCTAAAACAACCCATGTAAACTTTACAAATAAAACTTCTATAGGCGGAAGGAAACGTAAAAGTAAAACTGCCGCTGGTGAACAAGTTGAATTTTTCTGCAGTCAGTTCAGTACCATTATGGCCTATTAGTCCAAGCAATAGGGAAAAGTGCGTGTAAAAATTAATAAAGGAAAGGAAATTAAAATTCAACGTGAGTTTCTATTTCATGAGACTCGATCCTGTTTGCAGAAAATAGCCTAAAAAATTCGCAAAGTTACGAAAAGCGGTTTTTGTTAATAACTGGAAAACTACAGCTTTGATTGAAAAAAGTTAAATCAGGAAATTGTAGGAATTAAAAAGATCTATCTATTAAATATTTTATAATTTTTCGATATTATTAATACTTTTCGAGTTATATCGGAAAAACCGTGAAAAATCGGATTTCCTATAACTCGTTAACTGTAACGTATTCAAACATGTTACTTACTGTTAAGTGTAGCCTATGGCAAGTCAAAAAAGTGTTTTTTTTGAAAAATTGATAAATATTGATTATTTTTCAAGATATATGAAGTTTTCTCCAAAAAGATGCTCTCTTAATTTAGCTACTCTTGCTCGGGGGATGATGCTACAGTAACAATACAGGGCTTATTTTTTTATGTAAGAGTTGTACTTTTATATTATTGAAAAAGTATATTGATTTTTTAAATTTCAAGGTTCAAAAATGACTTTGAAAAAATTGCACTATTTTTTCACATGTTTTTTTGAAATAAATTTCTTAATTTTGTGTTTATAGAAATGACTTTCATGAAAATAGATTTCTGACATCATTTCACGCATTTTAAAAAAAATAAATTCCTACCATCATTAGGAGCCGAGATAATTTTTTTATTTCAAAAAAATCTGGAAGGCGCAATAATCATCGTACAGCAGTCACCCTCATGAATATTAAGGTTATTAATGATAGGCAATATGGCTTCCGCCATCAGAGATCAACTGGTGACCTGCTCGCATACGTCTCACATATATGGCAGCTATCTATTGAAAAGTATGGAGAAACTTTAGCTGTGGCATTAGATATCTCCAAGGCGTTCGATCGAGTTTGGCAGCAGGGACTCCTCGCCAAGCTTCCATCTTATGGCTTGCCCCCTCAGCTGTGTTCTCTGCTTGCTAGTTTTCTCTCAAACAGGTCTCTCCATGTAGTGGTCGATGGAGTTTCATCTGACACTCTACTCATAAATGCTGGCAAGGATCCATTCTAGCACCAACACTATTTTTACTTCACATCAACGACCTATTGAAAGCAACTTCTCACTGTGCCTAACATAACTTTGTCAGGAGTAACCATACCACTGAAGTCATCCATATCGATGCTTGGTATTACTATCAGCAATAACCTTTCCTGCGAAAATCACGTGAGGTCCATTGCCAAAAGTGCATCCCAAAAACTTGGTTTTTTGTTTCGTGCCAAGAGCTATTTCACCTCCAGTCAGCTGCTTATGATCTATAAGGCACAGATCCGACCTGTACTGGAGTACTGTTCCCATATTTGGAGTGCAGCACCTAAACATATCCTGAAGCTACTGGATTCTGTCCAAAAAAGGGCAATTCGTCTCGTCGGTGATGCCTCGCTTACAAACTCGCTCACTTGTCTGGAACACCGTAGAAAAGTTGGCGATTTGTCTCTATTTTATAGATATTTTCATGGGCGATGCTCTTCTGAAATATCAACAATCGTTCCTCCTTTGGCAGTCTCTTCGAGATTAACCCGTCAAGTTCAGTCTTCACACCCCTTCGTGGTCACTTTGGAGACCTGCATAACATCACTTTCCAAAGACTCATTCATCCAACGAATTGCGAGGCTTTGGAACTCATTGCCTAGGGAGGTGTTCCCCGAGGCATACAACCTCCAGAAATTTAAGAAGAACACCAACTCCTACCTTCTTTCCCTTGGTTCCCACAATATTCTCTGAACATTACAGGATATCCCTTTTCGTGGGAACTAGAACATATAAAAAAAAATACCTATATTTTCAATAAAAAAATACTAGGATATGTCTAGTTCATTTGCAGTATTATTAATTTTTTCGGATATTAATTTTTGCACATTTAACATTGGGCCGCTTCCTCGTTTCTTGGACTATATATATTCTACGTTTAAAAAATACAACATTTATCAAGAGATAATTTTTTTAGAGTAAACTGGTAAAAAAAATATTGTCTGGTGATAATAAGTTTTTAATAAAATGTTTAACCTTACGAAGAATATTTCTTGTAAGATAAAGAAAATGCCAATGGTTTTAAATGATTACTTTTTAAATCTACAATTAACTTTGACATTTAAAAAAAACTATATTCGTTTAAAGAACCGAAAGGTAATTAATTACCTTGAAATTTATCTTTAACACGTTAATAATATTTTTTCATTTCTTTTCTAATAAGCCATAAGACAACTACATCAATTACTTAAATTAATGAAACACGGAATTAAAGAATGCAATATCTGTATCCAACCAAATTCCCTTGGTAAATGTTGCCACAAACATGCCTAATTGATATTGTACTTCGATTAAAACATTCAAATGTAATACGGTAATTTACTTTCCAACTAGCGCAGTACATTGAATAGCAAATTGAGCGTGTAGTAATCTTATAATAGGTACAAGAGTATAATAATAGTTTTTTGTGTGGGTCGATTAACTATATTTGAGTCGTACGTAGTAGCTTGTTTAAAAAGAAGTTGGTTCATTTAACTTATTTCGCTGAATTGCTCAAAAGGTGCATGCCAGTATAAAACATGTATTTTGTGAATGTTGGTAATACGAGTAGTTTTCATAAGTCCCGCAATATTGTAGTTACATGCATGTATGCTTTACGTATTATAAAAAATAGGAAAAAATTAAAAAACATTCCATCAAAAACATAAATGTGAAATGCGAGCCAAGTTCAATATTATGATATACGCTTTGGATGTTGTCTTCAACGACAAAAGAAGTGATATCTAAATGGGTGCCAAGTTCAATGGTCAGTCCTGAAATTTATTTAACAGCATAAAATGTTTTACAACAACTTAAAATATTATTTCTTACAATAATTTAGGAAAATATATTGAAGCCTAAGGTCTGACTTGACTAGTTCGATTATAAGAAATATATTATAGCCTTCGCAAGTTCTAAAGCTGTAATTTCTTATTTTACATACATATAGTCACGCCTTTTTCGTATGGGTAGGCAGAGACCACTTCCTTCCACTTCCGCTACGGTTCTTACACACATCTTTTGCTTCCTCTACTTTCATCAGTGCTCTTATACATGCTCGTCGGTTGTTGGTACTCTTGACCTGGCCTTTCTTCAAAACAATGTTGATCTAATCGAGATATGTTCGCCGAGGTCGACCTCTACCGACTTCCGTCCATTTACACTCGCCTTATGAATTTGTTTCGTCAATCTTCCTTTATCCATTCTTTTTACGTGTCCAAACCATCTAAGCATTCCTTTGTCCATCTTTGTAACCACATCTTCTTTTACACCACAACGTTCTCTTATCTTACTATTCTTTACTTCATCCAACCGAGTCACTCCAGCTGTACTTCTCACACTACTTATCTCCGCAGCAACAATCCTATTTTCATGCTTTTTCTGCCAAACCCAACATTTACTACCTTACATAAGTGTAGAAACCAAAACACCTCTATGCACAGCTAGACGTGCCTTTTTTGACACTTTCTGGCTATTCATAAAACTAAGAAGTGCCCCATTCATTTGTTTTCCTGCCAACACCCTTCGCTCAATGTCACTGCCATACTTTTCATCTCTCGTAACTATAAACCCAAGTACACAAATTCATTTACTTGTTTCACTCTTTCTCCCTTAAACGAAACTTCACAGTTTGTCATGCTTTTTTCTCTTCCAAAAACCATTACTTTTGTTTTGCTTACATTTATTTTCATCCTTTTGATTTTCAGGGCATCATACATAACATTAACCATCGCCTGAAACTCCTCTCCAGATGACGCTAATATAACTGGATCAGATATGGTGAAGCCACACATTCCTGTCTCACATCTTTTTCGATGTTAAACCATTTCGTGCAAGCTCCGTTTATCCTGACACAATCAGTGGAATCCTCGTAAAGTGATTTCAGTGTCCGTATTAAACTACCGCTCACCCCATACATACACAATGTCGACCACAATTCACTCCTCACCACTCTGTCATAGGCCTTTTTCAAGATGTCTATAAGCTTTCTGTGTTGTACTCTGTCCAAGGCCTTTTCGTAATTAACGAAACACACAAAAACGTCGCGCTGGTCACGACATTTTTGTAGTAGAATGTTTAGAGCAAACAGTGCCTCTCTAGTTTTCAAAGCATTTCTAAATCCAAATTGGTTTCATCCAAATCTGCCTCACATTTGGATCTTATCCTCCCGTGAATAACTTTGAGAAAGATCTTCAAGTTGTGACTCATAAGGCTTATTAGTCTATACTCACTGCATCGTTTTGTCGTTGTTTTTTTGGAATTGGAATGAATACGGATTTCAGCCAGTCTTCCGGTATGTCTCCAGTCGTGTACACCGCATTTAACAGTTTGACCAAGATTCCAATGTTTTTCTCTTTGATCATTTGTGGGATGTCATCAGGTCTGGTGGCTTTTTTGGTTTTTGCAGATTTTATTGCAAATAGAACCTCACTCTTGAGAATTTCTGGTCCTCCGTCGGCGTGGTCATCGATTATGATTATAAACGATAAATGTAAAATAACGTTCAAAATTAAAATATTTCATTTTGTATAATGTACAATTAACAATACAAAAGAAAAATAAATAATATTAAACTAACTACACGTTTGCTTGGATGAGATTTTATGCTACACTGATTTATTGAGCGTTCACAATGCATTTGATTTTTTAAAACGACATCTGTGGGTTTGTCTCTGAACTTTCTGACCGATGTAATACATTTATAAGACATAAAAAATTATAGTGTTTAAATTCATCGAACCCAAGAGTAAATATCCTAACAATATCAACATTTTCAGAAATTTTTATTTCGTTTATGTTTTTCCAAAATGTTATTTCTACCCAATTAAGGAATTTGAGTCAATATTTTTATTACGTGACTTACTACACTCTACAAATATTATTGTTTTTCAAGCAGCATTCCACTTTTTTACACAATTTGTGATATTAATAAGAATATGTATAATTTTATGCGTTTGTTTTATGTTTCCACGTATTATTTAATGTCACAGACAGACCATTCATAGATTTAAAAATAAATCACACAACAAATGTTAGGTATTAATAGAAATATTTAAAAAAAAATGCTATAATGGTTATTATATAGAAAATTTATATTAGGTAGGGTAACCTTTATTTTTTAGCATAGATTCGATTCTGCAAGGCATGGAGTTCACAAGACAAGCCAAATCATCCCGTGTTATGAGTCTGAACCAGCTTTTAATAATGGCTTCTATCAGATCCCTCTTGTTATTGGGGTTTCGGCGTGATACTAACACTTTTAGCCTTGACCAAAGATTTTCTATCGGATATAGATCAGGACTACTTCAAGGCCAAAGCAGAACAGTAACGTCATGGTTTCTAAGCCATTCCATGTAGGTCTTGGCTGTATGACAGGGCGCTCCATCCTGCTGGAAGATGCATTGCTTAGTTTCACCTTCAAATGAATCTCTGATCGTCGACAACTTTCAGTATTTCTTCCTAGAATTTTTTGCGTTAATATTACCCTCTATTGGCCGTAATACACTGGGATAAAAGGTCTTCTCGCTGGCGGCGGCGAACAAACTTTACTCATCACTTCCAAAGATATTTTGGTTTTATTACTCCAAATTACTTGACTCCACTGTTCTGTTGTTTACTTAATGCGCTTTTTATTTAGGCTCTCAATCCATTTTCAGTTAATATTGTAAAGTTTTCAGAGTTTTGATCTTTATATTAACATTGTCGTAGAAAGATTTATGTATTAACAAAATGTAAAATTTTAAATTTTTTATCATAATTCTTCATTTTTAAAATTGGAACTAGGTACCTATATTATTCTCTTTATAAAACTATGGCTATTTTTTTTAAACAGGATATACTTTCGCGAATTAAATATCTACTACCGATTTATAAAATTATTGTCTCTTTAAACACAGATTTTGATTAAGAAACAGATTTCGACCAATAAAAACACGTACTTTTCATTATAAACCGAATTTTTGGCCTACAGTAATACGTACTTGGAGATAATCAAGTGGTATACTTGATATACACACTTGTTTAACATTTAATTTTTATTCACATTTAATCACAGCGCGTCATAAGTACCTATAAGTATAAACATGTCAACTGAACTCAGTCTACTTGACCTCTAGGGCAGCGGTGCACTGCCGAGCCGCCCTGAATGAGCTAACAGCTAAGTTTAGAGGTCACATTCTCTGAATAAACGGACACAGGGACATACCAGGCAACTGTAATGCGAACGAGCTAGCAAGAGAGTTCAAAAAGCCAACTTGAAGTGGCAAAATGAACATGCACATCATCAAAATAGATGTGGCCTAAACTAGATCTTCGTCGAACTAATGATGTTTTAACTCTATCCAGGGAGTCCATTGTTAATGCTATCGCGGCCATAATAGAACAATGGGCAGGTGGATTCCATGCACGACGCATAGGAATCGCAGAGCTACGACACGACTTCTGTAGAAGCTGTCACGATGAGAAAAAGAAAGCAATGGTACATCTTCTCTGCCACTGCCCTCCCCTAGGCAGAAAACGATTTTCTATACTAGGGCAACCGAACTTTGATGACATATCTGTACAGCTCAGTTAGCATTAAAGACCTCACACTTTTTATTAAAGTTCCAACTGGTTCTCACGGTAGAGGGGGAAGATACTGCCGTTCAACACGGTATCACAACTGGTTCCTTCCGAACCACCGTTTTAACCTAACCTAACCTAACCTAACCTAACCTAACCTAACCTAACCATAAACATGTCAAGTGGTGAAAAATTATCTTGTACACCTCCAGAAATTTTCTGTTTGCTTTAAGTTTATTTTGAAGAACTTGCAAATAGACTTAAAACTACAACATTATGGACACACTATTCCATATTAAAATTGATGCTGAATATATAAACCATCACATTAACGTTTTAAAATACGCAAGATAACATGCTTTTTCGATTGATACTAATAATGTATTTTCATTTTTGTAAAAATATTGGAATCTGTTAGAATTAGAATATAGATAGTTTGAAGTGAGTTATTGTTTTTATTTTATTACTTATTGGTCGTAGAAAAAAAAGTGTATGCAACGATCATATAATGGCTATTAATACATGATCGTTGCACAATATATTATTTTATAGCAATTAATGACAATTATTCGGCAGTATTCAGAGTGTCAACTAAAACAGTTTTAAGTGACTTTTAGCCATGAATATACAATCGACTTTCATCATTGTTTTAACCAGTATTTTAAAATCAAAATGTGGGTTAATTAAACATTTTGTAATGTTAAACAGTAGAATCGGATTAGTTAATTTAATAGCTCTTAAATTTTGGGAGAAAACTTATTTTATCATGATCTTAATGGTCTTTACATTAAAGTTTCTCGTTGGCTCCTACCCAAATAAGTAAATGTTATTGATTTCTTTCAGACATCTCTCTTTCTCAATTCAATGGACTTCCAAATGTTAAAGGAGTACAGCACAAAGAAATTCACGCAGTGTATATTTTTCGAATTTATCGAAACCGGTTCAGAAAAATATAAATTTTTGAACAACAAAAACAAAATGTGACACTTTACGAAATAATGTTTCCGGTTCTTTTACAACTTTACGTAACACGTCACACATATCTATTAAAGGTTATCAAAAACCCATTTACCGAAGCTTAGTTATAATTTTCCAATTTCCTCCTAACTCAAACATAACACAGATACTATTTTAAGAATTTCCAGATGTCTTAAAACTTCGTAACGCTCTAAAGTATATGCATACACTTCATTGAAGTTGCTATCCTATTTAATTCAAAGCATGAACAATTTGCGTTGGGTACCTGCACTTTTCGCAAAGTTTTAGTAGTTCGCATTCGATAAATACGAAGAGCCGGGAATCAATTTCTGTAGTTTTAGAGTTTATAAAGGGCTTTATCAACGTTTCAAAATGTAAAAATATTTGTTTTATGCGTCTGACTCTTTTTTTGCAAACGCGTAAAAAATTATATTCAAACACATTAAAATGCAGATTTTTGCTAGCATACGTTTCTGCAAAATTATATATTTTTTAATAATTATCAAGATAACATACATACATACATACATTCGTTACCGGACGTTGGCGATCATTCTGGCAATAATTATTTTATCCACTGCGGCCCTGAATAGACCCGTGGTGGAGGTTGCAAACCAAGTTCTCAGGTTTTTAAGCCATAAGATCCTCCTTCTGCCTGGTCCCCTCTTGCCAAGCACCTTTCCCTGTAGGATAAGCTATTTCTCATGATGTGTCCCAAGTATTATTAAATCATGCTTGCACAGATGTTGTAACATGTCAAAAGCATTTGATTTTTCTTTAATTTTGGTTACTAGCTCTTTGAATTTGGCAAGTTTTTGGCAAAAATCGACTTTAGGCAAGTTTTTTAAACATTTTAAAACTAAATCAGCTCCGCTGATTTGCAGAAATATTTCAAAACGCGTGGCCACTGAGAAAGGCAGCATTTTCATGTAGACTCTTTGCGCTATCTACCATTGTTTCAATTTTTGTTAAAATGTATTACGTTTATAATGCTTGCTGTTCGACCGTTCGGGTTTATTAAGCTCATCTCTTGTAAAATCGACGTTCATCCATTCACTTCGGATGTGTGTTCAAAAATCAACTGGGAATTTTAAAATCAAATGAATAATCGAAGAACGTGCGCTGGATGCGCTTTTTCAAACATTATAATTAGGTTTTGGCGCCCCCTGAAACTGCCGCCCGGGGCAGGTGCCACGGTTTGCCCCTTCTAGATCCGTAGCTGATTGGGCATATGCACGTACTTTGTTATATTTTTATTCGATAGTTTACATCGTTATATAAGTATTAATAAAAAAAACGTTGACGCCAAAAAACTAATTTAAAGTATTGTAGCGATTTTTTGAGTCCGTCTCTGTCAACCCTGCCGTGAGGCGACATCGCGCCGACCACAACAACAAAAAATGTATAATAGAAGTCAATGGATGATTCTCGAGAAAGGTCCAATAATTTCGAATAGTGTCAAATTTTCTAGAATATTGATTTGCAGGTATTTAAACGGAATCATAGATCGAGGTTTTTATGTTTAAGTTAGTTTGAAGTCAAGTATTTGAAGTAATTATAAAGTGTTATACAGTTGTGAATGTCTAAGTGATTTGTAAAGGAAAATTAATTGTGTAGAAATATAAGAAGTAAAATTGTTTAGTTATTGTACTAAGACTTTAGAATTACCGAACCCAAGGATTAAATATCGTAACAGTATTTAAAAAAAGGGTTGGTGTGACGTCATAGTCTGCAGGTGAAAAGGTTAGCTTAAAGATTATTGAAGAAGTATTGTGCTTTGCTGAGATTTTACGGTGTTTTATTTTTTTGACTAATACATCATCATGACACTACCTTCTCCCTCTATGGGACAGTCTTAAAAGCCGACATACAAGTACTGCATTGTGCCAAGTGCATAAATACAATAGCAAATGCACCGGATTAAGTTTTTTTTCTTGTCCCGAGAGGTGTGGACAAAAGGAGGAAGTAGTGTAAGTTAGGTTAGGTTAGGTTTCATGTGAGTGGGGCGTGGTCGCCCCTCCACCGCGACCCTTAGTAGGTCTATTGTGGCTCACCCCTAGAGGCTACAGTTCACCGCACAATCCAGCCCTTCTTACGAAGTTCATGATTGTATAGGGCGAGATTTTTTTAAAATCGGTAGGTTCTAGGTTAGTGTAACCAAATAAGTTGAACCTTATTCTTCCCAAGCCGGGGCATGAACATAGTATATCTTCAGCAGTTTCGTCTTCCACGCAGCAGAACTGACAGACCGTTTGTTGGTTCAGATCTATCTTTCTGAGGTAGTATCTTAGACGACAGTGTCTCGTAAGCTGTCCTGTTAGAATACGCAGGTCCAAAAACCGGTTCTGGTCCAGTGAACGCAAATTCGGCCCCCTGTTTGCAAGGGTGTCGGCTTTTTCGTTTCCTTCCACCCCCTGGTGCCCAGGTACCCACAGTAGGGTCACCCTGTTGTTCGCACCAAGGTACTCTAAGGATTCGATGCAATTCCATACAAGTTTAGAATTTATCTTGTACATTACGTATTCAGTCTCTGGAAAGAGAATTTGTCCCCTCATCCATTCGTCTCTCTTCGGAAAGAGGACTTTGAACGACTTTTCTACGTGTATTTTTGTGGCTAGCAAGTCAGGAACCATCCCGAGAATTTGGTGGTTTTTTGTTTCACTCAGTATCCCGGAGTGATCCCCGAGATGCTCTCCATTGATTTGCTTTTCCAAAGACAGGAATCTATAGGAAACTATCCTGGCCTCCCTCTCTAAGAGAATATCTAGGGGAGGGAGATGTAGGAGGTGTTCCATCGATGCCGTTGGTGTGCTGGACATAGCTCAAGTTATGACCAGGCATGCCAGCCGCTGAAGGCCAGCAAGCTTTGCTCTAGCTGTCTGTTGTGACCCTTAGGTCCACCAGACTACTGAACCATACGTGACCATAGATATTATCATTGTTTGATAAATCCAGTAATTCTGTTTGGGGTTCATTCCCCAAGATTTGCCACATACTCTTCTGAGATTCCAGAGAGAAAACCTGGCTTTGTTTATTGTTTTTTCCAAGAGGGCGTTCCAGGTGAGTCTTTTATCCAGAACTACACCCAGGTATTTCACTTCCGTCGCAAATGGAATGTTATCTCCATTAACTTGTTTATATTGTTATGAGGATCACTTTAACGTAATTATTCAATTATTTTCTAAACATTTTGTTTTGTTTTTGTGCTACACATATCTTATACCCACACAGTTTTAGAGTTTGAAAAAGACAATATTTGTACAGCCTGCTTTCTAACAAATTGTATTTCCTATTCATTTCACAATTTAATTTATTATGTTTGGGTTTTCAGCTAGAAAGAGATAGAGTTAGGTTAGGTTAGGTGTTAGGTGTCATGTGAGTGGGGCGTAGGTCGAAAATATGCATAAAAGGAAAATAATAACCTATAAAAATAAAAAATATAATATTTTTATTGTTAAGATCTTATTTTTTATTTACTGCAGCCAAGGTATGCTTAAGTATTTTGGGTCGGACTGAAGATTGACGGTCGCCACGCCAGGCTAATCTCCAGATATTTAACGTCAAAAGATATTTTATTTATTTTTTGTTTAAATTAATCTTTGTAAAACCAGAAAATAAAAGGCATAGCCGTCTAAAAACTTGTAAGGTGTAAAGAAAGCTTTCACCGTAATGGTTTTTTAAATTTTTACATAACTATACTTTTAATATAAATTGGTTAAACATACTCGTATAAACAATATAATACAATATATAAACTAGTTACGTAACATATTTTTAAATTATTTCCATAATTGACTTACAATGAGTCAAAGTAACTACGAAGTTAACAAATCTATCCTTTGTAACATTGCGATTCATTAAACATATGATTCATGCTCAATTGTTATTCCTGTTTTTTTATTACGTAGTTTAACTAGTATTCGTCAAATTTTCACACAATGTAATAACAGATATTATGATATAATTTTAATTTACAAATTATTACAATAAAAATTATAATTCTCCCTGTCTTTTCCATTCAAATGAATGTCGATTTAATTCTGAAGTGTAGTGTTAGATCAATGTTTTATCTATTGTCACACAGCGCCGCAAAAAATGATGTGTATTTCTTTAAACGGCTTTAAACAGTGCTTTGAATCATCAACACCTTGTTGCTTTTGTTCCGCTGCCAAAGCCGGAAATAGTATTTTAAAAAACAAGCTGTAAAAGGCCACTTATTTTCGCTCGATTTTCAAATTTGACTACGAGCAACGAAGAAGTGAGTGCGAGAATAGCCTTCTGCAAAGTGTCTTTTCTTTTATTTTTTCGATTTTGGCTTTCATAAGTAATCCTAATCGCTCGACTAAACAGGTAGAGTTTAAAAGTATTTCTCGCCATTTGTTTTTAATTTGACATTAAAAACTGTCATTATTATCCGAGTACAATTCCGTATTGTAAATCTAATTTATCATGTGGTATTTAACAAACTGTTTTGTTAAAATTCCTTTAACTGAAAGTGAGAAAATTGAAATTTTAATTCTGATTGGTGTTGGCGATAGGATGCGGACTTAACAGGAGATATGCATATTATTTAATGAAATGTACCCAGATCTTGTACGTATATCTGAATCTACGGTAAGCAGAATAAAAAGAAAATACAGAGAATTAGGACAAGTTAAGCCCCGTCCACATCTGATCAAACGCACCGAATGAACACTTTGCGCCGCATGACCATTTACTATTTAAAAAGTTGTGCTAATAAGTTATATTGTAGTAACAATATATTTCTTATCGACTAATGCAGATGGCCTTAGTTATTTGGAAAAAAAATTTATCCAACATTGTTTTTTTTATAAGTTTATTTTGTTTGTTGTCATTACATTTATTAATATGAACTAAAGAAGATATTAAAAAGATCTAACGCAGCTTTTTCTTTATTACCTTTTTGGAACGCACCTCTTCAAATAGACGACTTTCTTATTGGTACAACTTTTTCTGCTGCAATTTTTAAAGCAACTTTATTTTACGATGGCTAAAATTGTTTAACAATCCAGCTGCGTTTTAATAATCAAAAATTTGGTTACTATTTTAAAAACCAAATAACGGAAATACCCTTGAACCAAGTCCCTCCATCTCGATTTTGGGAGTCACGGTGTCCAATAATATGTCTTGGCATGACCATGTTGCTAACATCGCAAAGTCGGCAAGCCAGAGGCTAGGTTTTCTGTGGACAGCCAGAAAGTTTTTTACTCCTGATTAACTGTTGACGACGTACAAGGCTCAAATCCAACCTCTACTGGAGTATTGCTCGCACATTTGGGGTTCAGCACCAAGGCATTCTCTTCGTCTTCTAGATTCCATTCAGAAAAGAGCCATTCGCTTGATAAACAGCTCAACTCTCACAGATACCCTTCACCCTCTAGAACATAGAAGAAGAGTTGCAGACCAGTCATTGCTCTACAGATATTTCCATGGCAGATGCTCCAGAGAAATAAAAACACTTGTACCACCATTGGTCACATTCGGCCGAAGAACTCGACACGCTGATCAGTCTCACCCATTTACTCTCAAGATTAATACTACAAGGACTAATCTTCATCAAGAATCCTTCGTTTACAGGGCTGCTACGGAATGGGATAAGCTTTCAAAATCAGTTTTTCCAGAGAACTATGACCTGCAACTTTTTAAAAAGCCGTCCGCGGCCCACACGATAGGTCTACCCTTTTTGCGACTATTTTCATAAAAAAAAAAGTTATATTAGAATGGTCCAATTACTGTAAACCTATTTCGTGTACTTTGCATACTGTGGAAATTCAGCCAAAGAAGTAAGCTAAACTTTGATTTTAAGTATTATATTCATTGTTGGAATGTTAATTGGCTACTGGAATGGATGTTATTGTGACCTAGGTACTCTGAAATAACGCAATATTTATTATATTGAACATATTGTACAGAGGAAGAAATACAGTACTTCAGAGGGTCGTAGAAAGTTGATGGTTCAGTGAAAAAGAACGGTTTCTTAAAATAATGTTTCCATTCTAAATAATGTATAATTATTTGATTTGAATAACATTTTTTAACACTCCAAAATATTCGGATTAAATTTTAGAAATTTTAGTTCGATTTATGAAATTTATTATCATTGGCTATTGTTATTGTTAACCGAATTGTAATTCCCATTTTTCATTAATGGAATAACATGTTGTTAACATTCATTTAAACCGCTACTGATTAATATTCTACGGAAAATTTTTGAAAGAATTGGTCGCCGCATCAACTTCGAAATGAATATTTTGAAGTCAATTTTTAAAAATTTTAATCAGACTTTAGTTCAGCTATTTAATAGGGGTATTTACTTGTTTGTTAATTACAAATGGAACTGTCCAATGTTATTAAAATGTAGGTTGCGAAATAATTTCTATTGTAAAATAATTTTGCAGTTTTATGTAATAGACGTAGACAAAATATACTACTGTACAACGCATATGAAATATTCATTTCCCACTGGTATGATTTGCAGCATACCTACGCGTCGTACTCTTGGGAAATAAATATCATTCCGTTCTTGTTAAACAATGTACTATTTCATTTTAATTTTTTCTGCTTTAACTAATCTTTACATAAAAAAGGTGTGGATATGTATGTCTGTGTGCTTACTACCTGGCAACGATTAGCGGTGACCCATCCCAGTAGTCCCACGAAACGGGTGAAAATGATATATAAAAACTCAAAAACGGCCGATTTTAGTGTCGACAATGCATACTCTTCGGGGTCGCTTTTAAATTATATCCGATGCTGACGCAAGCATTCCATAATATTCCATCAGAGTTCAAGAACCTTCCAGAAACACCGGGAAACGTCGGGTAAGCAAATTAACAGCTCTGCAAAAGTTTACAAATATTGGATTTATTTAAAAATAATTAATAGTTTTATCTACCATGGTTTTGTCTGTAATATACAGGGTGTTTCAAAAAAAGGTGACCCCATCTCTAAGATGAGTAGAAAACTGAAAAATAATTGGGGTTTGCATGGTAAAAATTTTTCGTAACGCCATCCGTATAATACAGATAAAGGGCGTTTAAGAAAAAAAATTTGGTCATTACTTCATAGTTTTCAAATCAAAATATTCCGAAAGCGGTACACAGTATCGAGTTTTACCAAGAGTACCCATTTGGTGTAATTGAATGATGTTTAAGTTCACTTGAAATTTTGATTTTAATAAATCTAACCTTAAAAAAGTTATGTTCAATACTACTTGGTACGAACCGTGTAACTAGCGCCCTCTATAAGAGTCAGATATAAAAACAAATTCATGGAATGTATCAGCTTCTAAAACATATTCGTATAAAATTTCATTACAATGTTTTCAGTAGTTTCGGCAAAATCGTAATAAATGTGTAAACATTTTTTTTCTTCAACGCCCTTTATCTTGAATACGGATGGCGTTACGAACATTTTATACTAAACAAATCCCAATTATTTTTCAGTTTTTTACCTATCCTAGAGACGGGGTTACTTTTTTTTAAAACACCCTGTATTAAATGTTTACTTGCTTATCTGACTAGTTTTTTTCCTTCAAAGTTAATAAGCTTTTAAGTTGTTTTCTTATATATTTTCAAAAAAGGTATTGTTTCCACTTTATTTAGTCAGCTGTGATGTAAAATTAAGAAATTTGTTTTTAATAATGCCTGGACGTAAACTTAATGCCGATAAAGCTAATAGGTCTATTGGTATGATTGATCGTCTACCCGCAATCTTGCCTTGCATTATGTTCTGAAGCAAACGATATTTTTTGCCTCTCATTACAAGCCCAAAATATTCCCAAATATATCCTTCTCTTAACGGTGACGATAATCTCGGTGTTCGTCTGTACTCTCGCGAGTATTTTGGAACTGCGAACTTTTTCTGTCCACGCTACTTTTCGTATTCGCCTGTAAGTCCGCATCTCAAAAGCTTCAAGACGTTTCATGTCTTTGTTGTTAAGTGTCCAAGCTTTTACACAGTATAGGAGGCGAGAGAACACCTAGCATCTCAGAATACGGATCCTCAGGGGCAACTCCAAATCTCTGCAGCATAAAACTTTACTCATCTTCCTAAAAACAGTACGAGCCTGCTCAATTCGTGACCTTATTTCAGATTGGCTATCAGCGTTACTTGTCAGAATACTGCCAAAATATTTTATTTAATCAACTTTCTGTAGCGTTTTGCCTCTAACTGTAATGTTAGTTACGATGTTAGGTTGTTTGCTGATCAATAACACTTTCGTCTTTTTGATGTTTAAGTCAAGACCAGCCGTGGCACATTCTGAAACAACTCTGTCAAGGATGTCCTGCAGATCTTCCTGATCGGTAGTATAGACGAGATAATAATGTGTTGCATTCAAGGTAACCTTTTTGTTATAATTTACAACGATTTAAAAAAAAATTTAAAATTATTTACTAAAATATATTTCAATCACTTTTACTAAATTATCAGTAATATTGTTTTAAAATATATTGTGTCGCAAACATTTTGTTGGAACGACTATGGTAAGTAGGTAGAAAGCCGACCTACGCACACTTTCTAGTTTCTTTTATTAAAAACTTGTCATACAATCGGGAGTCGTTTAGGAATATTGAGTGGTAGTATTATAAGTGGTAGTATAAAAAACAGTTGGTTTAATTCGTTTAGTACCACAAGTTAATTAGTTCATTGACATTGGTAAGAAAATTGCGTGTTTCTTTTGTCACATACGTACGTTTGTATACACTGGACTGAAAAAAAAAACAATCCATAAAAAAGCGTATATATATATATATATATATTGAGATGATATAATATTAAAGTAAGAAAATTTAAAACAAATTAAATGGAAATAATCACTATTACATTGAAAGAGCTCTGATCGCGAATCTCAAAAGATCCAATAGAAAGGTTTTTAGACAAAGATAAATAGAGACATGAAATATTAACTGTTTAATATCAAGTCTATGTATTAATTTAATATAATAGCTGTAAATTTTATGTAGCTTTGTAAGAATAATGTTAATTTGGGTGATTTAATAATGTTATAGCATCAGAAAATTTGCTTGTCAAAAGGTAGTATTGTAGAAAGGATATTTTCTTTAATTTGACCTTTACAGAGACAGGAAGTATACCAAAATAATCCAGGTGGTCTTCCTTATCTGAAAATAGCAATATCGGTTAATAGTAGAAAAAACAAATTTTGAAAGAAATTAATAATTATGAGATACCCTGTATAGTGTCAGTGTTCCTAAGAAGAATACCAATATAAAGAATCTTCCAAAACTTTGGTAATTTATAGAGAATTGTCATTGCCAACCCAAAATTAACAACATTTATTTAACAAAATATGTAAAGATTATAACATAGTTTATCGAGTAATCATAATAATTTGATTTCCATTTAATTTAAACTTATAATGTAAAATACAGAAGTGTTAAACTTTACCTTATTAAGAAGATTTTGTAGTTTGAAATTAATTACCAAAAAATCCAATGATTTAATTGGTTTTCATAATTTGAAGTCATAGCCTTCTGAGATTTTAATATTCATATAAATATGTTAGCATTAGATGTAGATCGGGGTGAGTCTTAGGCATTCCATGGCCCAAATAGTGTAATTCTTGTGTGTTTTCTTAACAAAAAGGACGGCCATTGTTTGCTAAAAAAAAAAATTAATTAATTTATGAAGTACATCATCTTGAAAGTAACACAACTGTTATTCACATGTTTGGATACAGTTATATTAAGTATTTTTATTATTTTTGAATAGTATAATTTAAAAAGAAATTTTTGTGATAAACAAAACCTCTCCAGAAAGGAGACGGCCATTTTTGAAATCGCCATAGTTGAAATTTATAACAATGCAGTTATAGTTAAAATTAACAAACTCTACATTTTAAACAACAGTGTTAGTGAGCAGACTTACCTTTGATATGGAGTAATTTGACTAAGGTAACAATTTTTAAACTTAAGTGAGAAAGAATTCCTGTTCCTCAAGATTCATCAAGTCGCCTGTGAGTAGCACTTCACACATAAATCACAGATCATTAATATTGACATATTTGACACAAGACAAATATTCAAGCGTTGCCATATCTTGTGATACACAAGACAGACTTTTTTAAGCGTTGCCACATTTTTTTAATTTCCGTAAAATTTTTGTAGTAACAACTTTTAGTAAAATTCACCTGTTTGAAAAACGTATTAATTAAAAATAAAAAAAGGAATGTAATTTTAAAGTAAAGATTTAATTAAGTATAAATTGTAATTTGAAAATTTAAATAGTGTGAAAGTGTATGTGTGGTTGCATAATTTTAGTTTATTTATTTGTATATCTTTTAATACTTTCCATGTTTATTTTATTTTGTTAAAATCTTAGTATTAATAAACAAGTTAATCATTTCATGTCAAAAGTCCTCTTTAAATTGAATCGACACTGAGAATAAAGGGATCTCAGCTCTGGATAGTAATAATAGTTTTTATAATAAAAAAGAAATAATTTTTTTTTGTTTTTTTTTATATAAAAACAAATGGCGCCCAAGGTACGTTAATTTTTAGTTATATCGGTACAACTTTTGGAATCGATATAGAAACATTCTGATATTCTATATTGATGTTGTATTCGATATAAAATATTTCGTTACAATATATATATATATATATATATATATATATATATATAAATATATATATATATATATATATATATATATATATATATATATATATATATATATAAATATATATATATATATATATATATATATATATATATATATATATAAGCGAGTTTTTTACAGCATCGTTGGCCGTCTCTCGCATCCTCTTCTCCATGCCTCTCTATCCTGTCATTCTTCCTCTTCTAATCCTCTCCTTTTCATGTCATTTCTTGTTTGTTTTAACCACTCTTCTGGTGGTCTTTCGCGCTTTCGCCTGAATTTTGGTTGCCATTCTAATATCTTTTTGGGCCATCGATCATGTTTCATATGTCTTACGTGTCCATACCATTTAAGTCGTCGTCTCTAAATTTCCTTCGTTGTAGGTGTTTCTGCTGCCATTCTCTGGCTTATTTCATTGTTTGTGACTCTTTGCAACCTTAATACCCTACAACTCATTCGTAGGAAGTCCATTTCGGCCGCTCTAACCTTTACCTATCTCTTTTTGTTACCTCCCATGTCTCTGAGCCGTATAATAATATACTTTGTACAATAGTTTCATAAATTCTTTTTTCTATTCGTTTTTGGATATTATTTGACAACAGAAGAGAGTTTAGTTTGTTTATTGCTTGTTTTCCCCGATTAATGCGATGGCTAAAAAAGAGTAAAATTGTTAAAAACTTTGATATTTTATAATAGTCCAGTCACCTTAAGCCATATTTTACGAAGTTCTTTTCAAGAGGCGCACCCTCTGGCCAATTTTTTTATAGGTTGTTTGGACTTACAAAAATATAGTCCCGAGTTTTCGTCCGTTGACGGGGTATATTGTAGCAATAAAATATTATTAAAAATTAAAAATTATTTTTGAGATAATTTTTTTGGTCGCGTCCTATCAAAAAAAGTTTCCAATAAAATGTGTTCATCATAACGTCCTCTGTAAAAAAGTTACTAAAAAAAAAGTGCTAACATTTTTAACTAAGTGTAGGAACGGTATAACGCGTTGAGTTATGAAAAAATACCGTTCCAAAATAACGTTCGACAATTAACGACCCATCCCTACTTTTATCGCACGCGCACGATATTATTACCAACAAATTGGACAGAATAGGATCCTTCCTATACGTCGATCGAAATTGTGATGGCATTATAGCTCGTAAATGGAATAATTTTATTGAATCCTATGGCCGGAAGCGTAGGGATTGCTGAGGAACTCGAATTTTGCAAAAATATTTATTACAACAATAGAAAATTGAACAAACGTAAACACATCCATATCTCAAGCGGTAATCAAAATATTGCAAATTTTTTTTTAAATTGTTTGTTTTCCAAAAAAGCGTTAGATGGTCCAAACATTTTTCAGATATCTTTGCAACGGAATTGTTAAGTGTTTGTTAGCAGAAATCTAAAATCGCCGAAAAGCAGTGCCTATTTTTAACAATTTTTTTTTCAAATCGCTTGTGCATAATGATACGAAGCTCCTCGATTTTTTTTCATCCTGAGGGTCTTTTTCGGGAAATTCTATTGAAGGGCAAAGATTTTTCGATGATCGCAGATTGTTGCTAAACTTTATCTAGCAGATCGATAAATCTTGCAAGATTCTCTTGGAGTTTGGCTCCTGTACATCATGTACGAGTTCCAAACCGATAAACACCCGATTGCTGTTGCAAAAACGAAATGTAGACTTTTCATTTTCATTTGCCATTAACCGCTTAATTACCAATGTTAGCACTTTTTTTAGGACCTTTTTTACAGAGGACGTTATGATAAACACATTTTATTGGAAATTTTTTTCGATAGGACGCGTTCCAAAAAAATTATCTAAAAAATATTCATTTTTTAATTTGCAATAATTTTTTATTGCTAAAATATACCCCGGCAATGACTGAAAACTCAGTTCTATGTTCTTGTAGGTCCAAACAACCTATAAAAAATTGGCCAGAAGGTGTTTATGCTATTACGTTTGAGAATTTGTATCATTTTATCAAGTCTTTTGGAATTCATCTGGTTGTACATATTAAACAACAGGATTTATAAAATCGTTATTATGTTTATTTTCATGTTCAACTAGAGCCGTTGGATTTTTAATGTTTTTTTTATGTTCTGGTTCCCACGAAAAGGGATATCCTGTAATGCTCAAAGAACATCATAAAAACCAAGTAAAAAAAGGTAGGAATTGGTGTTTTTCTTAAATTTCTGGAGGTTGTATGCCTCGGTAAACACCTCCCTAGGCAATGTATTCCAAATCCTCGCTGTTCGTTGGATGAACGAGTCTTTGGAAAGAAATGTTCTGCAGGTTCCCAAACCGACCACGAAGGGGTGTAAAGTCTAAACTTGACGGGTTAATCTCGAAGAAACTGCTAAAGAAGGAACGATTGTTGATATTTTAGAAGAGCATCCATCGCCCATGAAAATATCTATAAAATAAAGACAAATCGCTAACTTTTCTACGGTGTTCCAGAGAAGTGAGCGAGTTTGTAAGCGAGATATCACCGACCAGACGAATTGCCCTTTTTTGGACGAAATCTAATAATTTTAGGATATGTTTAGGTGCCGCACTCCAAATATGGGAACAGTGTTCTAGGACAGGTCGGATCTGTGCCTTATAGATCATAAGCAGATGACTGGAAGTGAAATAGCTCTTGGCACAAAACAGATAGCCAAGATTTTGGGATTCACATTTGGCAATAGATCTCACGTGATTTTTCCAGGAAAAATTATTGCTGATAGTAATACCAAGCATCGATATGGATGACTTCAGTGGTATGGTTACTTCTGACAATATTATGTTGGGCACAGTGAGATCGGCTTTTTTTGAGAAAAGACATGCTTGTGTTTTATTTGGATTAAATTCTTTTAGATCCCCATTCGACAATTGTTGTCAAGTTCATATTTATGTTGTTGACATTTTTTCCTCGTTTATTTCTCGCAAATATAGGAGCCCTGGAAATGAAGACGATATGGAGGGTACTATCATTCGCGAAGCTGTGTACTGGACATGAAGTTGTTTCCAATAGTTGTTAACTTTTTTTTGTGTTTTTTATGTTTCAATAACCTTTTCTTTAAATATCTTCCTGTTTGTCCCATACAGCATTTATTAACGTTGCTGCGCAAAAGAATTTAATAAAATTTAGACATTAAAAAATAAACAATGTTTTCTTTAATCAATTTCAATCCAAATACCAACTAACCTCTTTAGTCCATTGAAAAGTTACATTTGGGGTTGCGTTTTTTAGAGGACGCGATTTTATTTTTTTGATGTGTGGGGGGGGTCAGCGTTAAGCTAAAACCAAGTTTGTGGGGTCGCCACCCTTGTCCCAGGGGTTGAAATGGTTTTTACGATATATCTCTTAAACTATTTATTCGATAAAAAAAATTTATTAACATTTTTTGTTGCAAATTAAATTCTCTACAACTTTGGTTCAGTAAGTTTTTGTCGTAGAACTATAAATAAAAAAGTTATAAGCGAAAATCTTCAGAAATTCGAGAAAAAAATTTATATTTTTCGATATAACTTTTTTTTTATAATCATAATGATGAACCGCCGACATTAACACCGTTTCCTTCTCCAGTTCTCCCACTGGTATTTAATTCAGAAAGCCGATCAGATGCTGAGCCGCAGCCTGGTCCATCGAAACGACTGAGGACGGAGTAGTTCTAATTTAGAAAATCACCGTGGATTATGCCTATTGGGGATAACACATAAAAAAAAACGCGCCTCTAGACTCTACCTCGTGGTTGGTGGGGAAAAGAGTCAATAATTAATTATTAATAATATTGCAAAATTTGTAATTAAAAAATAAAAAATTAACAAAATAAAAAAAAAACAATAACTGATGACATATTACATACACACGTATAATATAGGTATAGTTAAGAATATTGAAAAATAGTACTCACTTCGGAGCGCTGTAAAACTTTAGCTATTGACTTAATGAAAAAATGATGCAAATAAAAGTTGTTCCTCCAAAAACGATCTACAAAAATGGTCAAATATTATTTTTTCGTAAAATGATAAAAAAAAAGTTATATCGAAAAATATAAATTTTTTTCTCGAATCTCTGAAGATTTTCGCTTATAACTTTTTTATTTATAGTTCTACGACAAAAAATTACTGGACCAAAGTTGTAGAGAATTTAGTTTGCAACAAAAAATGTTAATAAATTTTTTTTATCAAATGAATAGTTTAAGAGATATATCGTAAAATCAATTTTAACCCCTATTTTCAAGATGGCGGCCGTGGGACAAGGGTGGCGACCCCACAAACTTGGTTTTAGCTTTACACTGACCCCCCCTACACATCAAAAAAATAAAATTGCGTCCTCTAAAAAACGCAAGGTAAGGCCTAAAAAATGTAACATTTCAATGGACTACTTGAATTAATATTCCTAATATTTAATAAATTAAAAAATGGTTAGTTCGTTTTAAAAAGCCTAGTACAGTGTTTGCTGTTAGTAAAAACAGTGCTTAAATAATGCGATTATTTTAATCGATTTGTGCAGTAGCTAAGCTCTCACAGATTTAAAATAAAAAAAGTCATAGATCCTGGCGACTGGTCTATTATTGTAAATCATTTTATTTTTATATTGGTTTATTTTCTTTATTACTTTTTTAGTATTTTCGATTATTTCAGTTGTATTAGATTTTTTTTTTGTGATTTAGTATTCGACTGCAGCACAGCACAAAAATGTTAATGGTTACCGTTGAATAACCTTGAAAAAAAGAATGAGTCATTTAAAACATGATTAAGTACAATGGGATCATTGTAATCTACTGATTGGCTGCGGTCGTTCGTAAAACTAATCTTAACACGATATCTGTACGATGTGGTCTGTAAACTCGTTAAAGAACTTGTTCTAATTTCTTGACCTTCCAACTGATGATGACAGTACGGGTCAATGTATTTATTATTAACATTATTATATCATAGCAGGGTAACGAACAAATTTTACTGAATTTGACTGTACCTCAATCTCAGTCGAGAGAACCCCCGTGACAGCAGCAGGCAAAATTCTCCGATTTAGATTCCGAAAGTACCTTATTTAGGTGCTAATTTGGTGCTGAGTTAATTATTTTCGTGCTCGTTTATTAGAGTTAGGGGATGCTAATAAAAATGCGTCTGCTACCATAACATGTCTCTTTAGATTTATTATTATAAAAAGTAAAAGAAAAAGATATATTTAAAATTTTTAGAACGAGTCTAACATAAAGTCTATAAAACACATCGAAGGTGAAGGAAAATGACACATTATTGCGCATGCAGATGAAAAGCATGGTTTTGTTGATGGGGCGGATCTTTTATTTTCGTCATAATCAAAATCGGCTGATTATAATGACAATATGGATACATGCTTGTGAAATGGTTAAAAAAAACTATTACCATCGTTACATGAACCATCTGTCATTGTATTCGATAATGCTCCGTACCATTCGGAAATTTGTAATAAGCAACCAAAAAACTCCTGGACGGTACAGAAAATAAAAGAATGGTTAACAGTGTCCTGTTATGGCCGCGATCGCATTTCCAATGGACATCCTGGATAAAGTTAAAACATCATTAGTTCGACGTAGACCTAGTTTAGGCCAAATCCGTTTTGATGATGTGCATGTGGTTTCATTTTGCCACCTCAACTACTTTGCTGGGCAGGAGGAGTCGACAATTTTCAATCGGTACTCCTGGCTAAGATGAAACATATTCAGCTGGGAGGGTGGTGTCCTTTCTTGCTACACTAGTAGAACCGAATGTTGGAAAAACATCGGCGCAACCTCGCGCCAATATTGGAATATCGGGGCTATATTGGTGCACCATATCAATACTTAGCCAATATTGGCCCAATATTGATTCTCAATATACCGCCAAGATTCGGTTGCGAATGTTAGCCAGACATTGGCGCAATATTGATCAATATTGCCAATATTGGACGTATATTGGAAAGTGTTAACATTTTTTTTTATTTCCAACATTGTCGAATATTGGCACCAACGTCTAGCCAATATTGCGCCAAGATAAATTTCTACTAGGGTAGCTCGTCCGCTTTACAGTTGCCTGGTATGTCCATGTCGCCGGGTATTCAGTGATTTAATAGCAGCCTGGCTGTCGCAAAGAATGGATATCTCGCTGAACTTTTGTTCATTGCGGAGTTTCCAGACAGCTACCACAGTAATTGCTGTCATTTCGGCCTAATACACACTACAGTAATCAGGCAAACGAAACGACAGGCTAAGTGAGGGGTCTCCTGAGAAGACATCGCAACCTACTCTCCCCTCTAGTTTAGAGTTGTCCAGCCCAATCTTCTCTGGATGGGATTTCCAAGTATATGTCGCCTTCGAACCTAAAGGTGGGTTTAGTCCCAATACTTACTGCAAATTTTAAAATGCACGAGCGAAGAGTGTTGTCGTCCAAGTAGGAGTAGTTTAAAATGATTACTTCCAAACCGATTTTTGCCACCACCGCCAAATTGAAGCAATCCGAAATGGATAAACTGTATCGACAGTTAATTCTCATGATAAAGTATATATTGATCTACTTGCTCGTCTTGCTGTAAAACTTCAGCCTAATGCATATTTTCCTCAAATTCCTTACATTGGGTTATGTCCATCGGTTCACAATAAATTTAGCTCGATACATTTAGTCCAGCGTTTTTCTAATTTTTTATTCCCTCCAAATAATAGGTTTTTTCAAAGATCTCAAAATACGCGTTTGTTTCGGTAATGACTTCTTCATTCGACTCAAATGTCTTACCGCCCAGCCATTTCTTTAGGTTTGGAAACAGAAAATAGTCGCAGGTGGCTAAATCTGGAGAATATGCTGGATGGGGTAGCAGTTCGTATCCCAATTCGTAGATTTTGGCCATCGTGACTAGACAAGTGTGCACACGTGCATTGCCTTGATGGAACAGCACTTTCTTCTTCGCCAAATGCGGCCGTTTTTGCTTCAAATAAACGTCGAATCTGTTCAAAAGCTTGCCACGTCTTTTTCGTTCTCTATTGAGTACTCTGCCAGCGGTCTCTCTACTGGCAAATTATGCCCGAGCTCAGCCGTAGAGGGTAGAAAAAAAAAAGAAAATAAAAGTGAGCCGCGCCACCGACTTGGACGGTTCAAGCCGGAAACCCCTAGGTCTTATAGCACTAGCAGAGCCACACGATAAACAACTAAGATTATGGTGAACCAAATAAATAAAATTATAGCTAAAATATATTAGATACTTTACTCCTACGATAAATCAAAGTACAGTTCAATAATAAAATTATAACAAATATAGTCAAAATTAACAGCCAACAATAAATCAAGGTACACAGTTCAATAATAAACTTATAACAAATATAGTCAAAATTAGCAGCTAACAATAAATCAAGGTACACAGTTCAATAATAAACTTATAACAAATCTAATCAAAATCAACAGCTAACAATAAATCAAAAATCCAAAGTTTACGATTCCATAAAATAACCAAAACAAAGGTAAGAGTAACAAACTTTATCAAGTTACCAAAAAAACGTATACAAGTCAACTTTTTAATAATACTTAATCAAACGTTCACATAGAGCTGCTAATTTACTCACGTTTTTACCATTTACATAAAGATTTACAGTGTTAAAACAATCGAGCTTATTTAAAAATATTTCTCTTTACAATGGCTGTCCTTCAAAATATTAATATTGTAGGATATTTACAAATAAGTATAAAGAAAATATATTTTTACTTGGACATAAAGAACTATTAAGAAGATTACTTTAATCAAAGTTCAGCCTTGGCATATTATCCAATGCAATAAATAGTTTTCAACAGTCATCATCATCATCATCATCACTCAGCTATAGTAGTCCACTGCTGAACATAAGCCTCTCGTTTATTTTGCCACTCTGCTCTATCTTGAGCCATTTGTATCCAATTACCACAGATTCTTTTGATGTCATCGGTCCATCGTGTGGGGGGGCGCCCTCTACTACGATAAGCTTCGTGCCTCGGACGCCACTCCAATAGTTTTTTAGACCATCTTCCGTCAGTTCTTCTAGCTACGTGGCCAGCCCAGTTCCACTTTAAAGTTGTTATTTTTTCGATTACATCTATAACACCTGTTCTTTGGCGAATAATCTCATTTGGTATTCGGTCTCTGAGGGAGATACCCAGAATAGCCCTCTCCATCGCCCGTTGGGTGACATGCAGTTTCTTTGCTGACTTTTTTGTAAGCGTCAATGTTTCGGCTCCGTATGTCATCACTGGTAATATAAGTTTTCAACAGTGTACCATATTAATAAATTAAAACAAAACTTAATCGTGGTGTCAAAAACAAATCACGTCGTTTAAATATTCTAAAATAAATCCCTTGTAACCTTTGGGTATACGAATTCACTACTCCTGTGGCCTACTCTTGTGGCCGGTTTGATTATGGAACGGCACCTGCTAAATAACAATGGCTTCCCTCCATCAAATCCCGCATGCGGTTATTTTAACTCGAGACCAAAATCCAAAATATCAACAACAAAGGTAAGATAGAATGGTCAAGTTAAAAATTAAATGGCTTTTCTTCAAAATCCAATTAAGATGGCCCAAATACAGCCAGATATGAAAGAAAAACCGTAGAGGTTTTGCACACGTGTTAATATCAAATCTACCCAAAAATTCTCACCACCACACGACTCCCAAGACTGCCACCAAACGACTGACACTAAACGACTCACTCCCAGGCCGGATATCAAGAAATGACACGGAACACGCGTCAACCAACAATCTTCGCAAATCTATGTTCCAAACTCAGAATCGCGCTCGTCCGTGTTGATAGCCAGCCCCATCCACACAGAAATGCAAACCAAACAATAATATAACCGACAACACACAACAATCGAGGCCAAAAACCAAAGCAAAATCTAATAACAAAAACCCCCACTCAATCTCCATCGATTAACGAAAAATGCCACAGCCATTAACAATCGAATCCTATCACTACAAGGTATGCTACACTATTTACAACGAATGATATATTTAGGTTACAACAAAATACGGTACCTGAGGAATACAAAACCATCAGAGACACAATTATAATGGAACTGTAGAAGGGAAAAAATAGCACGTGACAAGCTTTGCTTCTAATTACACGCTTTCTACAATCATCCAAACTGATATTAAATTTTAACTCATCGTCAAATATTACTTCACACCAGTCCTTATTAGTCCTCAAAACCCTTTCTTTAGCCCAAAAAAGACGTTTCTTTTTTTGCTTTTGAGTTTACAAAGGTTTTTCTTTCGCCTACAAACAAATACTCAAATGTCAAGAATTATATCAGCAACCTTCGGGCATACATAAAATTATAAAAACTAAGCCTAGATTTATGAATTTACTTCAGACAACACTCTCTTAACCCTTAACCCAGTTTGCTAATTCCAAGAAGAGGTTATTTCGCGCAGTTGATCTTCTTTGAGCATTGTAAATTTTTACCAGTTACTAATTGCTGGCGCCCAGTACTTCTACCATGAACAGTTAAATTACCATTTTCCCTGTGTTTCTTAATAATATCTACAATTGTTGATTTTGATATATCAAGATCAGAAGCAATTTGAGACATTGACTTGCCTTCTTTATGTTTTTTAACAATCAATTCTTTACAAAATGACAAATGTCAACTAGTAAACAAACCTACTTAAAATTGGGGTTACATTTCACAGCCTACTTTCACAATATTAAAATATCTTCTCACATTGTCTAGCTGTCCGAACATTAAGGGGTCAAAAAATTATGACATTTTAACACTATTGTTTGACGTAATTCTTAATAAAAACAAAAAATGCCAAAACACTCACACTAAACATAAATTTATTTACCTAGAAGCTTTCTGCAAAGTTAGTTGCACTTGCTTTTGCATAGCTTCGTTCATCCGGAGATAATAACCGTCTCACTTCATAACCGTAAGTCTCAGGGGGGGTAAATTGATCATAGCGACTCAAAAAAATATATTGTAAATAGTGTGTAATATGTAGAGTAGAGTTAATAAAATAGTTTTTTGTAAATATTGTTTTATTTTTAAGTAGAAATTAAGTAAAGACACGAGAGCAACGAAATCACCAGGGTAGTATCAATAGTCATACTCCTGTAACTTTGACAGCTTATTTTTTAGACCCCTGGATTTAACTTTCTTCACTGATAGTTGCCCGGTGCAAGTGGACCTACCACTAATAAATAGGTGGCGCCCGAGATTGTAAATAAAATACCCGAGCTGGAGCGCCATTTTACACTTCTGTGAGCAATTATAGCCTTACAAGCTTCATCATCATCATCATACAGCCACTCGCGTCCACTGTTGGACCTCAAGGTCTTTCCACGTTTCCTTGTCCTGGGCAGACGCAATCCAGTTTGTAACAATCCTCTTTAAATCGTCGCTTTATCGGGTGGAAGGTCGACCTCTGCTGCGATTGTCGGCTCTCGGTCTTCATTCTAGTATCCTCTTTGTCCAGCGGTCTTCGTTCATTCTTGCTATGTGTCCGGCCCATTTCCATTTTGATCTTAGGGTATGCTCCACGACATCATTTACCTGTGTTCTTCTCCGTATATCTTCATTTCTGACACGTTCTCTTAGTCTCAGACCAAGCCACGATCACTCCATTTTTCTCCGAGTTACCTGTAATTTTCTTATAGATGCATTAGTAATTGTTAGGGTCTCTGCGCCATATAAAAAAACTGGTGTTATACACTGATTAGAAACTTTTCTTTTCAGACTTTTCGAAATATTTATACATTGTATAAAAATATTTAATAATATACGTTGCCACGTCTTTTTCGTTCTCTAAAGAGTACTCTGCCAGTGGTCTCTCTACTGGCAAATTATGCCCGAGCTCAGCCGTAGAGGGTAGAAGAAAAAAAAATATAAAAGTGAGCCGCGCCACCGACCTAGACGGTATAAGCCGGAAACCCCTAGGTCTTGTAGGCACTAGCAGAGCCACACGATAAACAACAAACAATTTTGGTAAACTAAATAAATAAAACTATATTTACAATTCCTGCAATATATTAATTAAGTAAAAATGATGTTCTGATTTTTTTTTTTTTACAACAAATTCTGTATTTTTGGTAAAGTGGTATCAAACGAATTTAATACACTTTTCTTAAAATAATATTTAAATTAATTATAACAATCTTTTAGACAATAATAAAAACCTAATGATGTACAAAAGAGAATTAACAAAAAAAATGTTCACAATATTTAAAATTTCAAAAATAATTGGTTTTATATGGAATTCTTGATATCAAAAGATTAAAAAAAAATACAAAATAAATGGACTTGCAACAAAAATAATAATTTGAAACCAACACAATAATTACATAATGTATATTCAGTAATGTATACGCTCAGATTCAACTTGGAGCAGGTACAAATTTAATGAAAATAATTTGTTACTTTTGAAAACACTTAGATCAAGCACATAATAACTGATAAGTTGATAAAATTAAACTCAATACTATGTAACCAATTGAAAACTTCATAGAGACGTCACTGTTACATCGATGATCCAAGAAACAGAAACACCAAGTAGTATTATAATAATTTCTGCTAAAAACACCCAGCAAGTCTTTATAACACTGACATTTATCATCGATATGGATGATGGTTATGGAACGGCACGTGCTAACCAACAATGGCTTCCCTCAAATAAATCCCGCTAGCGGCTATTTTAACCCGACAACAAAAATATCAACAACGAAGGTAAGATAGAATGGTCAAGTTAAAAATTAAGGGGTTTTTCTTCAAAAACCAATTAAGATGGCCCCAAATACAGCCAGATATAAAGATAAAACCGTAGAGGTTTTGCACACTTATTAATATCACACGACGATACTAAAACCCTCACTACCGACTCCCAAGACTGACACCAAGCGACTATTTCCAACTACTCACTCCCGGCCGGATATCAGAAAATGACACGGGACCCGCGTCAGCCAACCTTCGCAAATCTATGTTCCCAACTCATAATCGCGCTCGTCCGTGTTGATAGCTAGCCCATCCACACAGAAAAGCAAACCAAACAATAATATAGCTGACAACACCGACAATCGAGGCCAAAAATCAAGGCGAAATCTAATAACAAAGACCCCCACTCCATCTCCACCGATTAACAAAAATGTCACAGCCATTAATAATTAAATCCTATCACTACTAGGTATGCAACACTATTTACAACGAATGATATACTTGAGTTACAACAAAATACGGTATGCAAAACTATTTACGAGCACCAGACTATCAGAGACCCAATTAATAATGAGCAAAAAAAAAATAAGCACGTGACAACGTTGTTGTTTAAACAAATAGGTTATCTTGTCATGATATGACCAATAAGTAAAAACTTAAAACATTTATTGATATATGAAGAGGATGAATTAATAAGCAATTTAGCTGCCTTTTTTGTATAAACTTAAAGATTTTTTGTTGTTTAGGTATCTTGTCTTCCTTTCAGCTCAAGTATTTTTTTTTTTTTAACAAAAAAACTGTCGGTATTAAGTACATTAAGATAAACGTAAAACAATTATTTATCGATATAACCGTGTTTTTTTTAATATAACCCACACACTTCTCAGGTAGTATAACATTTAAGATCCCGTTTCTTCAGTGGCGCACCTACTTTCTAAAAACAGAGGTCTCTCCTTGAAATTAATACAAGATGAAAGTTGTACCATTTTCAAATTGTATCAATTGTCTACGTGCATTTGACCCACAAAATAGACCTAGAATTAAATACAAAATAATTTCACCGACCATGGGGATTTGGTAATCCGATTTCTAATCCCTCGTCTCTGCAGAGAGTACTTAAAGAGAGAAGACAGTTTACAGAGAGAATTAAAATTGTGTAGGACTATAAGCCTAGCAAAAAAAGTTGCTAACGACATTATCTCTAACGTTTTTACTTCACTGTTGGATATGAAATGATTTTTTAAAACAATGATTAAGGTGAGTGATTTGAAAAAGTAGATACAATGAAACCTGGTTAAATGGGATCTCAAGGGACCAAGTGACCTTTTAACAATAGAGTATTTTCAATTACCCAGTTTCCCAAATAGGCGTGACAGTTATCTTATTTATGGAGGGTCCCACTGTGAGAGTTCGAAATGTACCATCTATCGTATAAAGAGGTGGAAATGTTTATAAAATAAAAATGCATATTATATGTTGCACAATTTTTATTAAAAAAAATAACAAAATTTATGTATCTTTGCCTGATAAATTGTCTCACTTACACGGGTTATTAAGCTACCAAGTTATGGAGGTAAACATCGAAAAAATCTATGAAATCTAATCTCAGTAAACAAGGTTTGAAAAACACCAGTAACAGAGGTATTTTAATGCAAAAGTGTCGAGACTTCATTTCTCACATATCCAGGGCACACTTAACCAGGTTTCAGTGTATATAATTTTTTTCGACAACCTACTTTGACAAACATTTTTTTTCCTAGTCTAATAACTATTGATTCAAATTCAAATTAGTTGCTGACTGTTCAGGAATCAGCGATTATCACGCCAATGAGCAACAAAATTAATTCGATTAATTAAATGATGAAAATACTGACTTAAGCTGGCATGGACAGTTTTTGAGTATACCGGTCGAAAACTGATCCTATTCTCAGTTTTCTATTTTGTTGCTATCTCTAGGAACCTTATCAATCTTTCTTGCGATGAGCAACAAAATTAAATAGTATATTTATTAGGTAGATTTAAGTTAGCATGTTCGGTGTAAATTTAAAAAAAAAACATTTATTTTAATATGGTTTTTCAGCAACAAATTTTGGTCCATTCCTTTTTTTTAGATCGTTTGATATTTGTTGTCTTCGCCTGCTTAACGTGAAGCTAGTATTGTTGGCGATTTTTCGGGATCGGTTCGAGCAACAAATTCGATTCTTTGGCAACTAATTAGCAACAAATTTAGCAACTTTTTTTTCAATTTCCGCCCTTTTTTTGGTACCGCCAATTCTATGGAGCTAAAGCATTTTGTTATATTCTTTTGAAATACCTGAATTATAATTAAACAAATGTTATAATTGTTTATTTGCACCTTTGAGCACACAATTATTAAGATAAGAAAGACCATTTAACACCAAAAATGTAATGCTTATTTGCCTAAGTTTAATACAGTGTAATCGTTAATAATGTAATGTTAATTACTTTAATATGCAACAAATATACAGTTTCTGATAACATTCTTAAGGTCATTGAACTCGCATTTGCGATAAAAAATAGTTACAAATGTTGAAATTTCATTTTACCAATTTCCAATTACGATGTTTAACAATACAGATCTAGGGAGAAATTCTTACAATTAAAATATCGCCTATGATATGTTAAATTATTGTTTAAAAAGTTAAATTCCGAACAAAACTTGTTATGTTGTGTTAAATTTTAATGTTTTAATGTAGTAATAAAAAAAAATATAGTTTAAAAAAACTTAAAAACACGCTTATAGAGTTAATCAAACTAAAGAGTAAAAAATAATTCTTAACGTAAGAATAAAATTACCGACGAGAAAATTAATGTCGCTATTCTAAAAGCGTGAGTTAGTTTAAAAATGTCATACAAAGCACCCCACGATTTAAGAATAGTGACATAAATATTCTCGTCAGTAGTTTTATTCATATGTTAACAATATTTTTTTACTTTTTAGTTTGATTAACGTGTTTTTTAGTTTTTTTAAACTATAATTTATATCAATACTGTTTTTAAAAAACTAACACTATACTTGTATGCAACACAAAATACAAACTACCATTTTTATTACTGCAAATTGCTAGTGGCGTCATCTATTAGATAAAAGACAAACTACTTATTTTGAAAAATAGAAAATTGTCGCGTATTTTTAAGCATTTCTGCTTTTGGAACTGCGCGCATGCGTAGTTCACACACTAGTTCTATGTCTTTTACTTTCATGCAAAGGATTCCTGAAGAAATTTATAAATGCTAATCAGGACAATCGGATATTTTGATCGAGTTATTGCATGGTCGTCGGTATTTGACAAGTGTGCAAAGTTTAAATTAAATCTGATCACTTAAAGTATGGCAAAATCGAGGCCAAAGAGTCAGTTACAAAAAAACATACATACAAGCAAACATACAAACATACAAGTGTAATGGTTTTTGAAAGAGAAGAAAGTATGACAAACTGCGAGGTACTTATTTAAGGAAGAGTGAAACAAGTAAACTTGGGTTCAAAGTTTACGAGAGACGGAAAGTTTAACTGTAATATTAAGCGAAGGGTGTTGACAGGAAAACAAACGAGCCCTGTAAAACTTTTTAAGCAGCCTGACTATACGTAGAGAGTATAATAGTGAATGTTGCGTTTGGCAGAAGAAGCATAAAAGTAAGATTAATGTTGTGGAAATGTAGTCGGAGAAATATAGCTGGAGTGATGGATAAAGTGAGGAATAGTATGATAAAAAAACGCTGTGATGTGAAAAAAGATGTAGCATCAAAAATAGATAAAGGATAGCTTAGATGGTCGGACACATAGAGAGCAAGATCAAAAAAGATTGACGAAACAGGTTTATAAGGATGGGTATGTCGGTAAAGGTCGACCTAGGAAAACGTATCTCGATAAGATCGAAATTATTTTGAAGAAAGGCCAGGTCAAGAGCATGTAGAAAGGCGATGGTTGAAAGTAGAAGAAGCGAAAGACTTGTGCAAGAACCATAGCAAGTAGAAATATGTGGTTTTTGCTTACTCCTACAGGAAAAGGGCGTGACTACATGTATGTATATAATTGATTAACAATCTCGTATTGAATTGTTTTCCCTCCTACAAAATGTTAAAAACTATTTTTATGCTTAAATTGATTACACTTTTAAAGTTATTGTGTTGTTGCTCTTCCTGGAAAATAAATACTATTGGTGGACGCAAAATTTGAATTTTGCCAGAGGCGCTTACGAAAAATCGATGAGGAAAATACTATTAAAGGTGTATTTGATGACCTAAAGAGAGCGTTTAAAACGGTCGACCAATTGAAAAATGTAAATCATATCGAATAACGGTTACAATTGTAACGTGCCTTTTTTTCCCTTCTACAGTTCCATTATAATTGGGTCTCTGATAGTTTTGTATTCCTCAGGTACTCGTAAATAGTGTCGCGTACCGTATTTTGTTGTAACTTAAATATATCATTCGTTGTAAATAGTGTTGCATACCTTGTTGTGATAGGATTCGATTGTTAATGTCTGTGGCATTTTTGTTAATCGCTGGAGATTGAAGGGGGTTTTCGTTATTAGATTTTGCTTTGGTTTTTGGCCTCGATTGTTGTGTGTTGTCGGTTAAATTATTGTTTGGTTTGCATTTCTGTGTAGATGGGGCTGGCTATCAACACGGACGAGCGCGATTCTTGGTGTGGAGCATGGACTTGCGAATATTGTTGGTTGACGTCGGTTCCGTGTCATTTCTTGATATCCGGCTTGGGGAAGTAGTGCGAGTCGTGTGGTGAAAGTCTTGGGAGTGGTGTGGTGAGAATTTTTGGGACGGTGTGATATTGGCAAGTGTGCAGAATCTCTACGGTTTTTCTTTCATATCTGGCTGTATTTGGGCCATCTTAATTGGATTTTGAAGAAAAACCATTAAATTTTTAACTTGACCATTCTATCTTACCTCCGTTGTTGATATTTTGGATTTTGGTGTCGAGTTAAAATAACCGAATGCGGGATTTATTTGAGGGAAGCCATTGTTAATTAGCAGGTGCCGTTCCATAACCATACCGGCCACAGGAGTAGTGCATACGTATCATCCATATCGACGATAAATTGCAGTGTTATAAAGACTTGCTTGGTGTTTTTAGCAGGAACTCCGTATTAAGGTGTTCAAGATTAAAGTTATTCTTTTTTTTTATATTTGATCTACAATATACGTTTACCCAAAGGTTACAAGTGAATTATTTTTGAATATTTAACGACGTGACTTATTTTTGATACCACAAATAAGTTTTGTTTTAATTTATTAATATAATACATTATTAAAAACTATTTATTGCATTAGATAATTTGCTAAAACTAAACTTTGATTAAAATAATCTTCTCAATAATTCTTTATGTCCAAGTAAAAATATTTTCTTCATACTTATTTATAAATATCCTACAATATTGATATTTTAAAGGACAACCATTGTAAAAATATTTTTAAATAAACTCGATTGTTTTGGCAGTGTAAATCTTTATGTATTTGGTAAAAACATGAGTAAATTAGCAGCCTTATGTAAACGTTTGATTTAGTATTATTAAAGAGAAATGACTTACATACGTTTTTTTTGGTAACTTGGTAAAGTCTGTTACTCTTACTTTTGTTTTGGTTATTTTATAAAGTTGTAAATTTTAAATTTTTGTTTTGTTTTAGCAAGAAAATTTACCATAGCTGTTAATTTTGACTATATTTGTTATAATTTTATTTTTGAACTGTGTACTTTGATTTATTGTAGGAGTAAAGTATTCAATATATTTTAGCTGTAATTTCATTTATTTAGTTCACCATAATCTCAGTTGTTTATCGTGTGGCTCTGCTAGTGCCTATAAGACCTAGGGGTTTCCGGCTTGAACCGTCTAAGTCGGTGGCGCGGCTCACTTTTATTTTTTTTTCTTCTACCCTCTACGGCTGAGCTCGGGCATAATTTGCCAGTAGAGAGACCGCTGGCAGAGTACTCTATAGAGAACGAAAAAGACGTGGCACAGTCCTCCAATGGTTAAATAATTATTTTAAGTTGTCAATATCAACAAACAAAAATTGATAAATCAAATCTGAAAAGGTTGAAGTAGTTTATGAATTGTCACAAGAAACCGTACTGGGCCCGTTATTCTTTTTGCTTTAGCTTAATAGTACCAGTCCTACTACTATATTGTCAGACCTCGTAGCTATGTAATTTCTTCTATGTTTTTCCATTTTATCAAAAATTACTTTAATAAACAGTTTGAGGTATGAAAAAATGAAATTGATAATACTATTATTTGTTACGAGTCGTAATAATTTTAATTGAAACTTTCCAACACCACGAGGATTTAAAAATATGGTTAAAGGATTATGTTGATACAGGGTTATTAATTTCATTTTTAATTATTTATTGAGTAGCAGACGAGTCGTATTTATTAAAAATCCAAAGCGCCATTTAGGGATAAGCTTTTGTTTTTTAATATGTATTTATTAGTGATATTTTTTAATAAAATCCTCAAGAATGTTATTAATTTTGTTATCTAATCAATTAACAAATTAGCTGCAGCCTTACCTTATATAATACTACAAAATTTTAATTAAAGTTTTATTTGTTAATTAATAAATTATTATCTTTCTATGCTATCTTCTTGTATATACAAAAATAAATGTTTCTTTATACAGGGTGGCTAACCGAAAACGAAACAGAGCCATTTGCAGGAACCTCGTCAACATTTTAGAAAAACGCTCAGAACCGTCGATTTTTGACTAAAGGGGGACACTCTTTTACGGTATTTTTGACTTCACTACTTTCAACCCCATTTGACGGTAAAAATTACCCCAAAATTTTTAATGGCATTGGAGGCATTCAAAAATTCTTAAAATTATCTACACAATAGTGTTCAAATTTTAAAATTTCGCCCATTCCTTATTGAGAAATTAGATTTTACATGAAAAACTTTATTTGAAAATAATCCACAGTATGACGGAGATCATTTTTATTTTTAACAGGACGGTGCTTCTTCGCATTATGCGGCGATTGTTCGTCATTATTTAGACCAACATTTTCCATTGGATTGGGAGAAAAGGCAGCATTGAATTGCCTTCACGATCGCCAGATTTATCGCCTCTCGATTTCTTTTTGTGGGGACAGCATCGCGTCGTTGAAAGATTTGCGTCAAAGAATCGTTGACGAGTGCCGTCGAATTACTCCGGAAATTCTTCGGAATGTGCGTGAACGTTTTGAACAAACCTTTATTGTTGTATGGAAGCGGGCGGTGATCAGTTTGAACATTTAATCAATTAAGTGGTAAGTAAGCATCTAAAATAATTGTAATTTTAACAAGTAATTTTTTTCAAAAGCATTGGCATTCGTTTCCGGTTGACACCCTGTATATTAATACAAACAAATTAAACGTAGATAAAAAATACCTGGAGTGAAATTTGCAATGAAATTAATAAAATAAGAACAACCTGCTTCAAAAAAATAAAATATAGTAAAGGTACGAGGGCGGTTTGATAAGTCAGTGACTTTTTGAATGAAACAAATTTTTTTCCGCAAATAAACATTTTATTTTTCTACATAATAACCTTTTAGCTCGATACATTTAGTCCAGCGTTTTTCTAATTTTTTTATTTCCTTCAAATAATAGGTTTTTTCAAAGCTCTCAAAATACGCGTTTGTTTCGGTAATGACTTCTTCATTCGACTCAAATCTCTTACCGCCAAGCCATTTCTTTAGGTTTGGAAACAGAAAATAGTCGCAGGGGGCTAAATCTGGAGAATATGCTGGATGGGGTAGCAGTTCGTATCCCAATTCGTAGATTTTGGCCATTGTGACTAGACAAGTGTGCACACGTGCATTGTCTTGATGGAACATCACTTTCTTCTTCTTAGCCAAATGCGGCCGTTTTTGCTTCAAATCAACGTTGAATCTGTTTAAAAGCTTTGAATAATTTTCGCCGGTGATCGTTTTACATTCCTTGAGGTAATCGATGTGAATGACACCGCGTACATCCCAAAAAAATGTGGCCATGACCTTGTTGGCTGACAGACTCTGTTTCGCCTTCTTTGGTCCACGTTCACCCCGAGCAACCCACTGTTTCGTTTGTTCCTTGGTCTCTGGCGTGTTGTGATGGATCCATGTTTCATCCACAGTAACAAAACCGCGCAAAAATTCGTCCGGATTACGGCTGAACATCGCTAAACATTCCTTTGAAGTGGTCACACGATTGCGCTTATGGTCGAGTGTGAGCAATCGCGGCCCCCATCTCGCAGAGAGTTTTTTCATGTCCAAATATTCGAGTAAAATATGATGTACCTGTTCAGTTGAGATACCTACAGCATGAGCTGCCAACTCACGCACTTTCATTCTCCGATCATCCAATATCATTTCATGGATTTTATCGACGATTTCCGGCGTGATCACTTCTTTTGGGCGACCTGGACGTTCGGCGTCACTAGTGCTGGTACGACCACAACGGAACTCTGTAAACCACTTCTTAACCATTGAAATTGATGGTGCCGAGTCCCCGTAGTATTTATTAAGTCTTTCCTTAGTTTCAGTGATGGATTTTTTACGTAAAAAGTAATGCTTAATCAGCACACGAAATTCATTTTTTTCCATTTTCGTAAAAATTCACGAGGTTGTCTGCTTTGAACGGCTATCAAACACCAACTGCACGACGTAGTTTGCTGAAAATTAGAAAGTTGCCCACTGATAGATTATAGTTGACGGCAGCACTGTTGCATTTGAAGTAACTGCGCGGGAAATTCAAAAAGTCACTGACTTATCAAACTGCCCTCGTATTTTATTTTTTTAACAATGGTTGCATCCACACTGTAAAACGCAACTGCTTTAAATTCGAACGTGTTTTTATCTACAGTGACATTAGATATTGTTGCGACATAACCTTTTAATGTTTCTATTTAAAATGTTATAAACATTAGAAACTTATTGTAGCAAAATGCGTTGCAGTAATAGTTTTAAGATGACTTGATTTATATCTACTGTAAAATATACAAATTTCAAGGATTTTTGTGGTATAGAACATGGCGTATAAATACATATACATATTTGGTTTTGTTATTGTTCGCAGTCATGTAATCCAACATGCCGTGGTATTTATTTTTTAATTAAAAAATAAATATGGTCGTTAACAGCAAAAACCAACAAAAAGTAAGATAATAATAATTATAACTTACAATATTTTGGAAAACTCTACACTCCGACAGAAAACAACTTACCACCACAGGAAATACAGCCTGACATTGGAAATGTTAACGAACAACAAGAAAAGACTATTCCCTTGGAGAAAATACGATACATGGTCCAAAAACTAAAAAACAGAAAAGCCTCGGGCATTGACGAAATTAAGAATGAGATGATCAAATATGGAGGTGAAAGCTTATTGGCCGAATTACAGATTTTCTTCAATAAAATACTTACTGTCAAGGTTGTTCCATCCGAATGGAAAGAGAGCATACTGATACCAGTTTTCAAAAAAGGAGAGAAAGCAGACCCTAAAAACTATCGAGGTATTAGCTTATTGAGTGCTGTACTAAAACTGTTTACAAAAACTCTAGCAGAAGAAATATCTCTAATCGGAATATGTGAAGAACAGCAAGGGTTCAGACAGAACAGGTCTACTATAGATGCTATATTTATAATACGTCAAATTACTGAGAAAGCCATTGAGTTCAATAAAGTAGCCGTTATGTGTTTCATTGACCTAACCCAGGCATTCGATAGGGTACGGTTAACAGACGTCTTGGCCCTACTACAAAAGAGAAGAATTCATCCGAATGTAATAAAGACCATCGAAGAACAACTACACATATGTAAAACTGCAAATAAGCTAAGCAATAAAATACCTATGATAACCGGAATCAGGCAAGGAGATAGCCTAAGCCCAATCCTATTTAATATCATCATGGATGAAATTATAAATGAAGTCAAAGTAACTGGGAGAGGATATCGACTGGGAGATAAAGAAATAAAAATCATGTGCTACGCTGATGATGCTGTAATCGTATCGGAAGACGAGGACAACCTACAGAGACTCTTACACAAGTTCCAAAAAACAGCTGAAGAATTCAATATGCAAATATCCGTCAAGAAAACCAAATCGCTAACAATATCCAAAGAACCGAGAAGATGTAAACTCGCAATCTATGAGCAGAGTGTAGAACAAGTGATGTCCTTTAAATATTTAGGAGCTAATATAACTAGCACTAGAAATATTAAGGAGGAAGTAAAAGCTCAAACAACAAAGGCATCTCTAATCTAAGGATTCTTGAGAGACATAATCTGGAGAAATAAACAAATGAGTACCAGAAGTAAGGTCAGAATATATAAGACATGTGTAAGACCGATTATGACATACGCGATAGAGACCAGAGCGGAGAACACGACTACAAAGCGACTTCTTAGATCAACGGAAATGCGAATTCTTAGATCGATAACTGGCTATACCTTACTTGACCATAAAAGAAGAGAAGAGATAAGGGAAATATGTGAAGTCCAAGACATAGTAAGATGGACAAGAGAATGGAGAGACCATGTTAGCAGAATGCCAAACGACCGGCTGGCAAAAATTGTGAGAGAGAAGCGGCCCAACACACCACGCCCAACTGGACGCCCACCAAAAAGATGGTATGATAGCTGGTCTTCATCGTCCCAATTGTTTTTGGACAACCTTTGAGGCAAACACAGGACGTAGTCCTAACGTAAGAAGAAGAAGAATATTTTTAGGGATGGCGTTACGAAAATTTTTAACAAAGTAAACGCCAATTATTTTTAAGTTTTCTACCTATCCTAGAGACGGGGTCACCTTTTTTCGACACACCCTGTGGTGTTGATCTCCTGATATGGCATTATGGAATAAACTCATTCACAATATCGGACTGGCAAACACAAAAATAACCAGATTCTGCCCAGAAGATGAGGAAACCACTGCACAGATACTGTGCTACTGCGAAGGTTAAAATTTCAGTCGCAGTAGAGATGCTCCTCATAAGTCACATACAAAAATAAACCCAACCTAATCATGATGTGCATCATTGTTTCACGTTCTCACCTGATTTTTATCAAGACTTTTAAATAACAAAATAAACGTGCGTAATTTCTTTTACCCTGGTGTTAATCAAGCTGTGATGGCGATTTCCTTGGGCCCCTAGACGAGAAGCGAGTGACCACTGTTTTTATCCTCTTGTTGGTTTCTCTCTTATTTTACTTTGCTTCGTATAGGCTTAGAAGGTATGCATGGTATGTGTGAAAGCTTTAACTATTAATTAAATAAATAAAATTTTGTATGTGACTGGCTAAAGGGCAACAGCCCATGCCGAACAAAAAAAATGACGATTTCTTGTGCAGTTTCTTCGCAGACTTTTTTCTTGCTCTCCCTCTCTCTCTCTTTCTCTTTCATTTCTGGTTTTTACACTGCACTTACTTTTGATAATATAGAGACACACATAATTATTTTTAATAAGCGTCACAATAATGGGTTTCCTGCACTTTTTTAATAATCCTGTAGTTCTAAGTCCACTATGGCATACTATCAGAAGTAGGATTATAAATTAGTGAGTTACTTAGTTATAGGACTCCGTAGCTTTTATTGTTAACAGCGTTATGTACATACATACATACATACATATGATCACGCCTTTTTCCCGTATGGGTAGGCAGAGACCACTTCCTTCCACTTCCGCTACGGTTCTTACACACATCTTTTGCTTCCTCTACTTTCATCAGTGCTCTCATACATGCTCGTCGGATGTTGGTACTTTTGACCCGGCCTTCACAAGTTCTAAAATTGTAAGTTCTTATTTTATTCTTCCTAAAATTTGGCTTGCTGGTAGAAACTAGCCATTAAACAATGGGCTCTTCAATGAATGTTTTAGAATGTACTTATACTAACTAATACTAATAATTCGTATATTCGAACTAGCCAAGTCAGACTTTAGGCTTCAATATATTATCCTAAGTTATTAAAAGAAATGATATTATTTGTTGTAAAATATTTTATGTTATTATAAGTAAATTTTAGGACTGACCATTGAACAACCAACAACCAAGGCATAAGTATATCAAAATATTGAAATTGACTCTAAATTTCACACTTATGTTTTTTGTGGGATATCATTACTTTTTATACAAAAATTATTAGTAGGTATGGGTGACGAAAAACGTCTCTTCTTAACTGTTTAAAAAATGAATTCCTTTTTTAACGTAGTTAGGAAATGCAACGCCTTTTGCTACGAAAAATGTCACTCAATGTTTATTATCCAGTACCCAGGTGGAAGGGTAATCTCAAATGTTGGGAGGATGTGATGTGCATGCACTTTGTATCTTTGAAGTAGAACCCGCGTAAATACACCAAATATAACTACCTGCAGAATATACATTAATGACAAAGCCTGTATACCTCGTGCTGAGTGTTGTGTCGTAACATATACTTAGTGTATCAATTAAAATGGCTTTAAGTTGTTATAAAATATTTTATATTGTTATAAATATATTTCAGGACTGACCATTTAACTTGGCACCCATTTAGATCCCACTTCTTTTGTCGTTGAAGTCAACAACCAAGGCATATATAATAATATTGAACTTGGCTCTCATTACACATTTATGTTTTTGATGGGATATCTTTATTTTTTGTACAGAAATTATTATTAGGTACTTATTCATAACAAAATTAATACCAAATAGTTTTGTTATCCTACTGTATTTCCTACGTTTACGGGGTATTATTGTCTTTTTTGTGTTATTTTCTATATTTTCTTGTATAAATAATATTAAATCCCAGTTAATAACGTAATAAATACGAAAGTTTGACTGTAATCTTGGTTATAAGTACCAAAAGTGATATGTTTGAATTAAAAAAAAATTAAGGGTGGTATTCCACTCGTTATGTATTTACGTAAAGACATTTAAATCCACATAAAGACCGGCTGTCATCAATTTTTATTGCTGATTCTTACATTACAGGCACTATAAGTAAGTGTTCCTAATAGAATCAATAAATTGAAAAATTATAATAAAATAATAAAAATTCACTTGTTTCTGATTTATTCCTTTGTATTCACCCAACTACCTATCTGGATGCCAAATTTAAACTTTTTAGGTCATCTGGAACTGGGTTAGAGTTTTGGTCTATGGGTCAGTCAGAGATAAAAATAGTTTTTGAGTTATGAGGGGGTCAAAAGTGGCTCCAAATGGTTCGTGTAATATTACACACGGTACCACTCGCAATACTGCTCTTGAACTTGGCTTGTCACGCTACCGCGTGTCTAGATTTAAGTAAATGGATCATTGGATGGCAAATAAGTGAATAATCCGCTTAATCTTAAATTATTTATTAAATGTACGCGGTTTCTTCTTATTTAAGTTTTTTCAAGTCTGAACTTGGCCAATTTAAATATTAGGGACAAAGAGATTGTTAAACAATACTGACGATGATAATAAAATCTATTTAAGATTATCGTCTTATTAGCCTGATGAGCCATGTGCTTAAACTCTTCTTGAAAATAATACACAAAAGAATATATGCGAAGTGCGAGACAATGATGGGGGACTCTCAGTTTGGTTTTCGCAATGGCTTTGGAACAAGGGAGGCACTGTTTAGCATACAGGTTCTCATCCAAAGGTGCCGGGACATGTCGGTGACCGTTTACGCATGTTTCATCGATTACGAAAAAGCCTTTGATAAAGTAAAGCACGAAAAACTGATCAACATTCTTAAAGAAATAGGACTGGAACAACGAGACCTTAGAATAATAGCCAACATTTACTGGAACCAAAGTGCTCAAATAAGAATCGATAACACCGCGTCCGACGAGATCAAAATCCTGAGAGGCGTTCGTCAAGGATGCATTTTATCACCACTGTTATTTAATTTGTATTCCGACAGGATATTTCAAGAGGCGTTGGATGAATGTGACGAGGGGATATCTGTCAATGGGATTAATAACAACAATCTGAGGTATGCGGATGACACGGTTCTTGTTGCCGACTCACTGGAAGGACTGCAGGAGCTGGTAAGCCGCGTGACGGCTGCAAGCTCAGAGGCCGGACTTAGCCTGAACGTGAGAAAGACAAAGTGGCTAGCAGTTAGCAAATCAAACAACGTGGACGGACACCTGACAATTAACGGTCAACGAATTGAGCGAGTAGAAACTTTTAAATATCTTGGGTGTCAACTAAATGAGAAGTGGGACAGCATGCAGGAGATTCGTGCCAGAATAGAACAAGCTCGTGCTTCGTTCCTGAAAATGCGTAAAGTACTTTACAGCAGAAATTTAAGCTTGCCTCTGCGCGTCCGAGTGCTTCGCTGTTACGTGTTTAGCATACTGTTTTACGGAATGGAAGCTTGGACTTTGATAGATGCGATGTGCAAAAAATTGGAGGCCTTTGAAATGTGGACGCACAGAAGGCTATTAAGAATCTCCTGGGTAGAAAGAGTGCGTAACACCGAGGTACTTCAACGCCTCGACAAGCAGCTGGAAGTTCTGTTTACACTAAAAAAGCGCAAACTGGAGTATTTTGGTCACATCTTAAGAAATGACAAGTATCGACTTTTAAAGCTTATTATAGAAGGGAAGATCGAAGGACGAAGAGGCCCGGGTAGAAGAAAGATATCCTGGCTAAAAAACTTAAGACAATCAATGGTATGGAGTGAGCACTACCACATTGTTCCGCCGAGCTGTAGACAAGGTTCAGATAGCGCTGATGATTGCCAACGTCCGAGGAGGACAGGACACCTAAAGAAGAAGAAGATTTAAGTAAGACTACAAAGTATAAGTTAGCCTATGATTAGTGATTGCGTTAGGGACTTTTTTTTAGTTACCTGTTTGTAAGCTCAGCTGTGCTAGTTCAGTCTGCACTGCAATCTACTGTTTCGAGGAGGACCACCTTCATCAAATAGTATCGTATTATGATTAATAATATGTAATTTTGTTGAATAAAAAAATAATAATCAGGTATCCCTTAATATCTTTGCATCAAAAGAATTTAATGTCAATCTCTTCGCTGAGGTTTCCAGTACACTAGACTTATTTTCATCATGACTTAAGTAACGGTTTTTAGTGTTTTTTCGTTTATTTTTGTGCCCTGTTTAAAAATTAGTTAGTATAAAATTAACTGTACATTGTTTTGATTAAGAACTTGATTATCCACTAAGTCAGCGGAAAGTAAGACTGAAGACTGAAGTAAAACTGAAATGATAAATTAAAAGGATCAATGACAAAAATACGTAACTAAATTTGGAGTATTTGACGTCAAATTACCTAATGAGGTCTTAAAAGAAGCAACTATAATAGAAATCGCCGATATCAGGTCAAAAATTTACGTCAGGTGATTTTTGAAACACCTGATAACTTTTAATCGTTGATATTTTAAAACAAGGATTTTCAGATACGTTTTTATGTCATTTTGCTATAGATATTTTGCAAGAACACTGCAAAGTTTAGAACTGAGGGGCGAACCGCTAATGAAGTCAAGTGTACACCCTAAAGAAATCCGTGAAGTACATGAAGTATCGATGAAGTCAGCGAAGTCCGGAGAAGTACCGATGAAGTCCCGATGAAATCAGTGTATATTAATCCACTAAAGTATTTAATACACTTGTCAAAACGTCGACGATTGTTGTTCACTACTTTTTTTTCCTCGGACACATTGTGTATTTGAATGATTCAAATCGGTACAGATATGTTTGGAGTAATCCTTAATTATAATTTGTCATTAGTTCTTTCCAAAAACACCACAATAGTAAATTTTTAAAGACATTAAATAAAAATCGTTTTTTCGGACACCCTGTGTTTTAAAACGATGAAAATCGGTACAGGTATGTTTTAAGTGATACTGATTCAGAATCCATTATTATTTTTTGTGAAAAAAATCCCTAATAGTACTATTGGAAACATGGTTTAAAAAATTGGTCACAGTTGGCTACGATAACAGCCCAAAACTATAATCACTCTCTTGTTGGATGGACATTTTAAATACCTATTCAAGAAATAAATGTTTTTTAAAATCGATCAAATAATAACGATTTTACAAGGATGGTAAGTCCCTAACGTGGACACACTGTATATAGATATAGGATGTGAAAAATTGAGATTTCTCAACTTTTTTACTATTCATTAGGGTCAAAACGGCTCACATGTTCCTCTCTTAACTTTTCATTTATTAATTACTGACATTTAAGTGAAACAAATACAGAATGGTTAAGAATAACTCTGAATTATGAACCACCCTGTATTTGATTTACTTAAATGTCAGTAGATAGTTAATCAAAAGTTAAGATAGGGACATGTGAGCCGTTTTGACCAATAAAGAATATTTTCGACACAAAAAATTCCTTGAGTTGAGGAATCTCGATTTTCACACTCTATATCTCTGTAATCATTTTGCATTTTTAGGACTCCCTGTATATTCCAAAATAATTCTGAAATATGGCCTACAGGTGGGTCTATAATTTTGTATTCAGAATATTCTTCTAAATTCAAAAGCAACAGAGATATTTTACTTCCTCGCACTAATAGGTCACCCTGTATATTTATACATATTTCAAATATATCTAAAATATCAAACCAACTCTTCATCATATTGACGTCATTTCAACGTCATAGATTTCTCAAAAAATTCCGATGAAGTCTGGGTAGAAGTCCGTTGAAGTACTGATGAAGTCCATGACGTCCCGATGAAGTCAGTAAAGTCCCTATGAAGTACGTGAAGTCCCGACGAATTCCCGTGGTACTTTAGCACGTTAAGTACCATGAAAAAGTAAAGTCTGGTGTACAAATTTTTGTCCGCGGTTTGTCCTTTGAGTTTAACTTAATGCAACAAAATAAAAATGTGTTGTAATCGGTAAGAATAAAAATAATGTTTTAACATTGTGCTTTTTTTCATAATTGTTAATGTATTTATAGTCCTTTCCTAGTCTTTAAAAATATATAAAAAATATTTCATTAAAAGCTATAAAATCTTCAAAAGAAACCGACCAGTGGCGTATCAATTTTATTTTAAAATCAGATATATTTTCAAAAATTATTTACTTATTTATTGAACGACATCGTGTGTGTTTCATCTAAGTGAACTATATTTCTATTACTTTTTTTGTAACTTAAGATATGTCTTAAATAATTTTGACGAAGTACCACAATACAAGACGATTCCATAATACACATTCGACTATATAACTTCTTATACTTAAAACCACATTCAACTAAAATTTGTCGAAGTGTTTTTTATGATTTATATTTAAAATCGTTAAAATCTTCTCCTTCAGGTGTCTTCATGCTATGCGTATTCTTGAAACAGCATATCTAAACAACTGATTTGTTGTGCATCCGTACGAGTGACGCAGATTCTTCAACCACGAGTGGTATCTTCTTCGGCACTTCTTCTTCCTTAAATCTTTCCCTGTATTATCAGTTGTAACAAGCTGTATTTTGAGCCATTCATAAAATGTCTCAGATACTGTAATTTTCGTTTTTTAATGGCCAGAATTATTTCTTTTTCTTTGTTCATCCGTCTTAGCACTTCAATATTTGTAATTCTGTCTATCCAGCTAATTTTTAGTATTTTCCGGTATGTCCACTGTTCGAACGCCTTCTTATATTTTCTTTCTTCAGGGTCCATGCCTCCATGCCATAAAGCAGCACAGACAGCATATCGTACAGTTGGAAGTACTAATTTCCAACATATACTATGAATAATTTTTAAACAACAGTTAAATCGTATTTTCAAATATTGCCCCGCATTTCCTCGTATTTCTCAATATTTTTTTAAATTGTCCGGCATTGCCCCATATTTCCTGATATTGCATCACATTGCCCGATATTTCCTGTTATTTGCCCTTGAACGTACGAGATTTTTTTTTTTTTAAGAAAATAGTCGCAAAAAGGGTAGACCTATCGTGTGGGCCGCGGACGGCCCGGCCCGCACTGCGACTATTAGAAGGGGAAGGGATTATAAAAAGAAAATGGTTGTGTACACGCTTTTTAAAAAGTTGCAGGTCATAGTTCTCTGGAAAAACTGATTTTGGAAGCTATTCCATTCCGTAGCAGCCCTGTAAATGAAGGATTCTTGATGAAGATTGGTCCTTGTAATTTTAATCTTGAGAGTAAATGGGTGAGACTGATCAGCGTGCCGAGTTCTTCAGCCGAATGTGGCCAATGGTGGTACAAGAGTTTTCACTTCTCTGGAGCATCTGCCATGAAAATATCTGTAGAGCAATGACTGGTCTGCAACTCTTCTTCTATGTTCTAAAGAGTGAAGGGTATATGTGAGAGTTGAGCTGTTTATCAAGCGAATGGCTCTTTTCTGAATGGAATCCAGAAGACGAAGAGAATGCCTTGGTGCTGAACCCCAAATGTGCGAGCAATACTCCAGTAGAGGTCGGATTTGAGCCTTGTACGTCGTCAACAGTTGATCAGGAGTAAAAAACTTTCTGGCTTTCCACAGAAAACCTAGCCTCTGGCTCGCCGACTTTGCGATGTTAGCAACATGGTCATGCCAAGACATATTATTGGACACCGTGACTCCCAAAATCGAGATGAAGGGACTTGATTCAAGGGTATTTCCGGACATTGTGATGGGATGATTTGAGGAATTCACTTTCTTGGAAAACGTGGCGCTTTGTGTTTTTTGGGCGTTGAACTGAACAAGATTGTTGGTTCCCCACTCGACGATTGCTTTAAGATCTCTATTGATGGAATCAATCTGTTCCTGCCTGAGTCTATTTGTATCATTCACCGAAAGTGATCGATAGGATGTGAAAGTTGAAACAAGTGTGCTATCGTCTGCGAAACTGTAAATGGGGTTCGTGGTGGTTTTCAAGAGGTCGTTGATGTGTAAAAGAAATAAGGTGGGGGACAGGATGGAACACTGGGGGACCCAGGCATTAGTTTTAAACGCATCAGAAGAAATACCGTCGACTGCCACATGTAAGGAGCGATCTTGCATGAAGCTCAAGAGCCATTGGCGCAGTTTGGTTGGGAGACCGTAGGCAGATAATTTACTTAACAATGCCTGGTGCCAAACGCGGTCAAAGGCTTTAGATATATCCAAGGCTATTGCACGGGATTCACCAAACTGAGTGACATAAGCCAGCAAATCTCCAGTAGACCGAAGTTGTCGAAATCCATATTGTCTGTCATGGATTATCTCAAATTTCTCCAGATATGAGTTCTGTGTTAATCGCTTTTTCCCGTGGCAAGCCCCCCGGTAATTTTTGCATAACAAATTTATATGATTAAAAATTAATCGTAACTTGGTTTGACACGCAAAAAAAATTTTTTAATAATAAAAATTAAATTTTATTGCAAACGCCCATTCATTTATGTATTAAAAAATTCTGTTACAGCGTCCTTTAGTTCACAAATACCATGGCGCTGCAATCACGCACGGAGCGAATAGCTTATTACCGGAATATCGCAGTGCCCTGGTAAAATCTTTTTTTTTAAACTGAGATCGGAAATACTATACTGTTAATATGTTTTGGGAACAATTAGTCAAATTAATTGCGTACATTTTCGAAGACCTCGAAACACCAATGGATAAATAATATGTACAGCCTAGTTTGCAATGCGACATCATTCACCGGTTGTTGGAAAAAAAAACTAATCGGTATATTTTTTACTTAAATTCTTTCAACTGACAAACAAATAAAAAAGTCAATAGGTATTTTTCATTAAAATTTACGAGGGCAGTTTGATAAGTCAATGACTTTTTGAATTTCCGCGCAGTTACTCCAAATGCAACAGTGCTGCCGTCAACTATAATCTATCAATGGGCAACTTTCTAATTTTAAGCAAGCTACGTCGTGCAGTTGGTGTTTGATATTGATTGATTTCAAAGCAGACAACCTCGTGAATTTTTACGAAAATGGAAAAAAGTGAATTTCGTGTGCTGATTAAGCATTACTTTTTACGTAAAAAATCCATCACTGAAACTAAGGAAAGACTCGATAAATACTACGGGGACTCAGCACCATCAATTTCAATGGTTAAGAAGTGGTTTACAGAGTTCCATTGTGGTCGTACCAGCACTAGTGACGCCGAACGTCCAGGTCGCCCAAAAAAGTGATCACGCCGGTAATCGTCGATAAAATCCATGAAATGATATTGGATGATCGGAGAATGAAAGTGCGTGAGTTGGCTCATGCTGTAGTTGTATCTCAACTGAACGGGTACATCATATTTTACATGAATATTTGGACATGAAAAAACTCTCTGCGAGATGGGTGCCGCGATTGCTCACACTCGACCATACGCGCAATCGTGTGACCACTTCAAAAGAGTATTTAGCGATGTTCAGCCGTAATCCGGACGAATTTTTGCGCCGTTTTGTTACTGTGGATGAAACATGGATCCATCACAACACGCCAGAGACCAAGGAACAATCGAAACAGTGGGTTGCTCGGGGTGAACGTGGACCAAAGAAGGCGAAACAGAGTCTGTCAGCCAACAAGGTCATGGCCACAGTTTTTTGGGATGTACGCGGTGTCATTCACATTGATTACCTCAAGGAAGGTAAAACGATCACCGGCGAATATTATTCAAAGCTTTTGAACAGATTCGACGTTGATTTGAAGCAAAAACGACCGCATTTGGCTAAGAAGAAGAAAGTGCTGTTCCATCAAGACAATGCACGTGTGCACACTTGTCTAGTCACGATGGCCAAAATCTACGGATTGGGATACGAACTGCTACCCCATCCAGCATATTCTCCAAATTTAGCCCCCTGCGACTATTTTCTGTTTCCAAACATAAAGAAATGGCTGGGCGGTAAGAGATTTGAGTCGAATGAAGAAGTCATTACCGAAACAAACGCGTATTTTGAAAGCTTTGAAAAAACCTATTATTTGGAGGGAATAAAAAAATTAGAAAAACGCTGGACTAAATGTATCGAGCTAAAAGGTGATTATGTAGAAAAATAAAATGTTTATTAGCGGAAAAAAATTTGTTTTATTCAAAAAGTCACTGACTTATTAAACCGCCCTCGTAATATAAAAATTGGTGTTGTTATTTCCACTTTAATAGTATTTTTGGATGCTGACAACAAAATTACATCACAAACAAGTTCAGGGTGATTCATTTGAAGGACGACTGAACATAACTTCAGAATCGTTTGTACAACAACGCTGGAGAAAATCTATATCTTACTGGTTTTTAGTAACCACTTTCAATTTAATGCTATTTAAACACGCCTTTATATTTTAAATTGTCTTGTGTAACAAAAATTATTTTACCGTTCGACGTAAAATAATTCTTACTGTTTAAAAAGCTAATAATTCTTACTCGGGGTTTGAATTAATTTCGAGGGAATGGAGAGATCAGCTCACGGACCTATCTACCCCTTTATTTTATGTAACCAACTAACTGAAATTAAAAAGCTAAACCACGTTAGTGCTCCAAATAGTTTTTCTAAACATCACTAAAACTAAATTAAATTTTAAAAAAATTTAACCGTAGGTACTATTTTAATTTAATACTTTTAAAACTGTGAAACGTACAACGTATTTATTTCGGCGTCAAGGCTATCTGTCTTCCAGAAACAATTAAAACTAGAAATATAAATACATGTTTATTACAAAAAAAAACTGTATACGAGGGCGGTTTGATAAGTGAGTGACTTTTTGAATAAAACAAATTTTTTTCTGCAAATAAACATTTTATTTTTCTACATAATCACCTTTTAGCTCGATACATTTAGTCCAGCGTTTTTTTAATTTTTTTATTCCCTCCAAATAATAGGTTTTTTCAAAGCTCTCAAAATACGCATTTGTTTCGGTAATGACCTCTTCATTCGACTCAAATCTCTTACCGCCAAGCCATTTCTTTAGGTTTGGAAACAGAAAATAGTCGCAGGGGGCTAAATCTGGAGAATATGCTGGATGGGGTAGCAGTTCGTATCCCAATTCGTGGATTTTGGCCATCGTGATTAGACAAGTGTGCACAAGTGCATTGTCTTGATGGAACAGCACTTTCTTCTTCTTAGCCAAATGCGGCCGTTTTTGCTTCAAATCAACGTCGAATCTGTTCAAAAGCTTTGAATAATATTCGCCAGTGATCGTTTTACCTTTCTAAAGGTAATCGATGTGAATGACACCGCGTACATCCCAAAAAACTGTGCCTATGACCTTGTTGGCTGACAGACTCTGTTTCGCCTTCTTTGGTCCACGTTCACCCTGAGCAACCCACTGTTTCGATTTTTCCTTGGTCTCTGGCGTGTTGTGATGGATCCATGTTTCATCCACAGTAACAATTCGGCGCAAAAATTCGTCCGGATTACGGCTGAACATCGCTAAACACTCTTTTGAAGTGGTCACACGATTGCGCTTATGGTCGAGTGTGAGCAATCGCGGCTCCCATCTCGCAGAGAGTTTTTTCATGTCCAAATATTCGTGTAAAATATGATGTACCCGTTCAGTTAAGATACCTACAGCATGAGCCAAATCACGCACTTTCATTCACCGATCATCCAATATCATTTCATGGATTTTATCGACGATTTCCGGCGTGATCACTTCTTTTGGGCGACCTGGACGTTCGGCGTCACTAGTTCTGGTACGACCACAACGGAACTCTGTAAACCACTTCTTAACCATTGAAATTGATGGTGCCGAGTCCCCGTAGTATTTATCTAGTCTTTTCTTAGTTGCAGTGATGGATTTTTTACGTAAAAAGTAATGCTTAATCAGCACACGAAATTCACTTTTTTCCATTTTCGTAAAAATTCACGAGGTTGTCTGCTTTGAACGGCTATCAAACACCAACTGCACGACGTAGCTTGCTTTAAATTAGAAAGTTGCCCACTCATAGATTATAGTTGACGGCAGCACTGTTGGATGTGGAGTAACTGCGCGGGAAATTCAAAAAGTCACTGACTTATCAAACTGCTCTCGTATATTCTTTGTTAAAAAATATTAAAATAAAATAAAAATAAACAAAATTAAAAATATAATAGAAAAAATGACTCAGATCTGGAACGGAAAAGGCGAAAAATCCAAAAACTGAATGATGAAAATTCCAAACGGTGGAAAATCCAATGGTCTGGGGAGCCAAAAATCCAAAATTGCTGAGCAGCCAACATCCATCGTGTCTCTATCAACACGAATTATCTCTTTGATTTAAAACTCAATACCAGGTACGCGCCCACAACAGATCATGAAGATGAGGAGATAGACCTGTTCTAAGAGGACATTAGCACTGCTCTAAACGAACACACAGAGCACTTTATTTTAATATGCGGTAATTTTAATGCCAAAATGGGCAGAAAAATAAATTAAAGTGAGGAAGCACTAGAAGACTTTGGCTCAAAAGGTAGAAATGGTCGAGGAAAACGCTGCTTAGCTTTCCACTACAAAACAATCTATTTCTTTTACAAAAAACCAAATAGAAGATGGACGTGGAAAAGCCCCGATGGTAAAACAAGAAACGAAAGAGACTTTATCATCACACTAGCTTAGGCGTCTACTTTTCAAAACCCAAATATGAGCAAACAAACTTATTGGGGAGACGGCCACGGTCTTTCAAGCTGAAGTACATGCCATAAACGCTTGTGCTGGAGAAAATCTGAGACGAGGATATAAAAAAAAAAAAAATCCTCACTTAAAGCTTTGGCATCACAGAGAATATACTCAGAATTGTCCGGGAATGTGCCGGAAACCTACGAACCTTGGCTAACCATAACAAGGTCACTTTATCGTGGGTGCCAGGGCATTAAGGTATTTCTGGTACAAAAGAAGCAGACAAACTAGCGAGGCGAGTCTCTGAAACACCATTTATTGGGCCAGAACCAATAATAGAAATACTCAAGGCCAGCGTTAAAGCAGCGATCAATGACTGGGTCCACTCTTAGCATTAGCTGAAGAGGACACAGCCAGAGGGAGCTGGGAACAGCAAATTAATGCCAAAAGAACCCTCACCTAAGCAGGCAGGTAAACTGCTCTCGCAAAGTAGGAAAAAACTGCACAATATAGACGTGTCTGACACAGAACCTATAAACAGATTATGTAATGAGGAGGAGGCCACAGCCACTCATATTATCTTTAAATGTGAAGCCATCGCCGAGTAGAGGCACTACTCGGTGTATACAAGACCAAAGGAGTGATCCATCTGGGGCAATAGCAGTACATGAGCTTTTACTCCTTAACAGGAAAATTAAAGAAATGGGACTAAACTGAGGAGCTGGAACGGTACAAAAAGCAGACAATGCTGCAGTGCCTAGGAAAAATTAAACAACTCCTATTTATTCATTCATTCATTATCATCACAGATAAAAAACACATTTTTTTTTTTTTTTATGTTCTGGTTCCCACGAAAAGGGATATCCTGTAATGTTCAGAGAACATCGTGGGAACCAAGGGAAAAAAGGTAGGAGTTGGTGTTCTTCTTAAATTTCTGGAGGTTGTATGCCTCGGGGAACACCTCCCTAGGCAATGAGTTCCAAAGCCTCGCAATTCGTTGGATGAATGAGTCTTTGGAAAGTGATGTTATGCAGGTCTCCAAAGTGACCACGAAGGGGTGTGAAGACTGAACTTGACGGGTTAATCTCGAAGAGACTGCCAAAGGAGGAACGATTGTTGATATTTCAGAAGAGCATAGCCCATGAAAATATCTATAAAATAGAGACAAATCGCCAACTTTTCTACGGTGTTCCAGACAAGTGAGCGAGTTTGTAAGCGAGGCATCACCGACGAGACGAATTGCCCTTTTTTGGACAGAATCCAGTAGCTTCAGGATATGTTTAGGTGCTGCACTCCAAATATGGGAACAGTACTCCAGTACAGGTCGGATCTGTGCCTTATAGATCATAAGCAGCTGAATGGAGGTGAAATAGCTCTTGGCACGAAACAAAAAACCAAGTTTTTGGGATGCACTTTTGGCAATGGACCTCACGTGATTTTCTCAGGAAAGGTTATTGCTGATAGTAATACCAAGCATCGATATGGATGACTTCAGTGGTATGGTTACTCCTGACAAAGTTATGTTAGGCACAGTGAGATCGGCTTTTCTAGAGCCGATCTTACTGTGCCTAACATAACTTTGTCAGGAGTAACCATACATAATAAAAGAGGTGACTATCCTAAATAGGTTTACTACTGGAAGCGACCACAGGCTTGTTCGAGCAAAAGTAGCTATTGAAATTGGCATAGAACGACAAAAAATAATCCAAAAGAACAATAAATCTAATTTGCTTATAAATCCAGCAGATATAAATGGCTTTGAACAATAGATCACCACTAAATTAACCAATGCTAAAATAGAATACTCCATAGCAAGAAAACCAAACTGCTTACAGAAAAATTAAGGGATATGAGGTCCAAAAACTCTACATCTAAAGGAGAATTAAGAGAAATAAATAAACAAATTTCAAAAGGCATCCGACGCGACGTAAGAGCTTTTAGACACAACCAAATCAAAGATGCCATAGAGAACAACAAGAGTATAAAGTAAAAAGCTTGACAATTAAAAAAGACGACTAAATCTACATCCAAAACCTGACATACTAACCCGTAAAAAAGGTCGGAACTACTGTTAGAAATATTACTAGATGAGATTAAACTAGCCTTAAAAGATAAAAAATCAAAAATTGCCCGGGGTTTCCGACGCGATAAAGATTGGTGGTCCTTGCTTGATCGACATTGTTTTGAAAAAAGGCCAGGTCAAGAGTACCAACCGACGAGCATGTATGAGAGCACTAATAAAAGTAGAAAAAGCAAAAGATGTGTAGGTATAAGAACCGTAGCAAGTGGTCTCTGCCTACCCCTACGGGAAAAAGGCATGACTACATGTATGTAAAGTAGTAGCAGTAAAGTAGAGTCATATTTAGAATCATTTTGATTAATTATATCACCCCTTTTTTTGCGGATCGGTCAAAATTTTCTGAAATTAGACTGTTTTTTATGTTTAAACAGTCTAATATATAAAATTCTCGTGTCACAGTTTTCGTTGCCATACTCCTCCGAAACGGCTTGACCGATTTTGATGAAATTTTTTGTGCTTATCCGGTATCTATGAGAATCGGCCAACATATATTTTTCATCCCCCTAAATGTTAGGGGTAGTCCACCCCTAAATTTTTTTTTTATTTTTTAGACAAAATTTTTAATTTATATTTTTTTATAATACAACATACAAAAATACATACAATCCTCAATTTTCACCCTTCTAAGATTAACCCTTATTTTTTAATAGCCATTTTAGTAATTTAATCATTTTTCCTCTCCGGTCGAAAACTGATCAATCGTCATTTAATTAGTTATCCCCGCCAGATGTCTACAGGTGTCACTTCTGACCCAGTAAACAGCACGGAGTAGGGATGAGAACGAAGCCGGTCTCCTTTCTTTTTCACTCCCTACACAGTTGTCGGCCATCATTATTGTTTATGCATCAAGTGTAGTAGTAACGTTGACAATTATTATTTTGCTATCTCAGTGTAACTTTCATATTAACTTTTAATCATTCCTATTTTATCAATAATAATTAAATTATCAATTTTGAGTGTATTTTGCACGATTAGTTAATCAAGTGATTTTATAACCTCAAAAGTACTCAACACGTGACACGAGCTTCCAATAACAACGGATTTTGTGTTGTAAGTATACTTTTTTTTATTTACATCGAAAATGTTGTTGATCTTATAAAAATGTAATTTTAATTTAATTTTATTAAAAAAATGTAATTGAACAATTAGGATTTTCATAGTTTCCAAAAAATCAATCATTATGAATCTTTATTTTGAAATGTCAATGGAAATATTGGTTGCATGAAAAAATTATAAGAGACAATGTTTTCATAAAATTTAATTTTTTTACTTTTGTTTGAAAAATTTTTCCATAAAACTTATATTTTTGTTATAATTTCATAAATTAAAACTAATCATTTCAAAACTGCGGCAAAAATCCTGGCCCTAATTATACTTTTAACATTTTTCATCATTAAATAATTTCATTAATTCTATTTATGTATGTTTTGTACGGTGAGCAATGCCAAGAAAACGCAAAGGGGCTGATTTGAGCCGCAGTACAAGTAAAGCTCGAAACTTGCGAAATAGCAGATCCGAAAGAACAGAAGAACAAATCCAGCAACAAAATACTGATGCACGTGTCAGAATGGCGCAATTGCATCAAGAAGAGCCAGAAGATACACGAGCTGAACGCAATGAAGTCAGAAGATTAGAACGACAATCACATTCTTACATACATACAATATACACATTCTAACATACATACATACTTACAATAAGTAAGCTATTTTTTGTCTATTCTAGAAATTACTAGGAAATTATTTATATGGCAAAATAACGTTTGCCGGGTCAGCTAGTTCATTTATAAAAAAATCGGCTTTGCGCCAACGACTTCTTGTTTTCCGTAAAAAAAGGTACCTATGTTTTTAAAACAAAATTTTGTTTTCATTAATTTATGAAAAAGTGCCGCTTCTAGAAATTTACAATCATTATTTAATTAGGTATTTTTGCTTCTTTTATACATATATTGTGCAAAGATTGTAAAAAAGTCGTCGTTTAACAAATGCTTATTTATAAAAACTGTAAATTATTTTATATTAAAAAAGATTGTTAAAAACAGGCGGGCGACAGATCACAAAATCAGCGCACAACGAAAACATTCGAATAACGATCCGATCGGCAACGACGAAATTTTCAGTAATCGTGAGTCTCAAGTACAATCGGAGGAAGAAGTTTACGAATGCAAAGTACATTTAGCCAATTATTTGTTATTTTAGATGCTAGTCGCCCGACAAGCTACTTCTGTTACACTGCAACTATCACTCATTGTATTTTTAATTGGCAATATACCTCTTTGATGCCTACCTATTATTAATATAGAAATAGATTGAAATATTTTTAAAACGTTGCCTTACTTAATTTGATATTTTTTTTTTATTTAGGATTCCATTAAAATATATACGTAGGCTTGGATAAAAAGAAAACTTAAAAACTAAAAATAGAAAATAAAGAAAGTAATTTAGAAATACAAAAATAACCATTCCTCACATATTACAGATAAAAATAGTTATTAAAGTTTATATATAAATATAGATATTTGCTAATAATCATTTAATACATACATACATATAGTCACGCCTTTTTCCCGTAAGGGTAGGCAGAGACCACTTTCTTCCACTTGCTACGGTTCTTATACACATCTTTTGCTTCTTCTACTTTCATCAGGGCTCTCATGCATGCTCGTCGGTTGTTGGTACTCTTGACCTGGCCTTTCTTCAAAACAATGTTGATCTGATCGAGATATGTTCGCCGAGGTCGACCTCTACCGACTTGTCCATTCACACTCGCCTTATAAATTTGTTTCGTTAATCTTCCTTCATCCATCCTTTTTACGTGTCCAAACCATCTAAGCATTCCTTTATCTATCTTTGTAACCACATCTTCTTTTACACCACAGCGTTCTCTTACCTCACTATTTTTTACTTTATCCAACCGAGTCACTCCGGCTATACTTCTCAAACTACTTATCTCCGCAGCATTAATCCTATTTTCATGCTTCTTCTGCCAAACCCAACATTCACTACCATACATAAATGTGGGAACCAACACACCTCTATGCACATAATTATATAGATTCTTAAATATAAATTATAAATTTTCTTTGATCCATTATTTCAATTTAAATTTTGAACTCTTTGAATTAACATTATTTAATGTTTTTAATTCATTTGTAAGACAATTGAAAATGTTTGTAGCTTTAAAAATACTACTTTTGGTGCCCACAGCTTTACTTATCGTTGGTAATGGTAAATATTTTTATTCCTAGTAATACTTGTGAAGCTAGAAAACACGTCTTTCAATTTACTATAATGATAAGTTAGAGAATCAAATGCAAAAAGTTGATTTATATTAAGAGGCATTTTATCAATTATTGTATTGTTACTAAAAACAATTCTAAACAGCTTTGCTTGAAGTCTTTGTAGCATATTTAAGTTAGTTGGGTAACAACCACCCCTCGCAACTATTCCGTAGTTGATAATACTGTGACAAAATTTCAGTTGACATGAATTTTTAGAATTTATAAAAGAGAAAAACTAGGTATTCTGTTTTATTTATAATATACTGGATATGATTTTCCCGTCTCATTCCATAATATGCCAAGGTATTTACAAAATTCAACTTTGTTGATATTCATACCATAAAATTTTGTGGCACACTATCACAATGATAATATAAACAGTTTTGTTAATGTTCAGCGATAGTTTATTGAGTGCTAGCCAATTTGCAATCAAGGCAAGTTGATTATTCATTTTTTCTTCCACAAGTTGCCATTTTTTATCAGTCGATATGACAGCTGTATTATCATCAAATAATATTATTAAATCTTCAGGCATATTCATTAGTAAGTCATTGATATAAAATACAAAAATAGAGGCCCAAGAATGGTACCTTGGGGTACTCCAGTTTTAACTTCGCAAAAATCACTCATTACACCATCGACTTTAACACGTTGTTTCATGTTATTAAGATTACTTGATATTAATTTGTATGATACCATACCTGATACCATAATTATAAAGCTTATTATCTAGTAAAATTTTATGGTTGACAGTATCGAAAGCTTTAGCAAGATCTAAAAATGATACAGCAATAGGTAAACTCATGTCTAATTTTTTATAAATTATATTAGTAATATAATTTAATGCATCTTTGGTTCCTAACTATTTATTTTAACAAATACCTAGCAGATGTGTACATTTTTATATTTTAAGGTACGTAGGTATTTTGTATTTTTTTTATGACTATGCAGACTTTGCAGACTTCTTTAATTTTAAATAATAAAATGTTGCGAGTCTTAGTAATCTTAAATTAAACTATATTTTGTAATTAGTAAGACAAGAAACTCAATCCAACATTGATATAATAAATGGTTAATGAAATATGTTAAAAAATGCTTACCATTTATAACGCAATTTTCCGTCAAAATTTTTCTTGAGAAAAAATATTGAAACAGTTTAGGTAACTTATTGTTTTAGGAACTTCACAATTTAACACAACAAAGCTAATCCGATTAAACACTGCACCTTACACTGTGGACACCTACACACTTACAAACTCACTAGAAACTAGAAATAGTCAAAGAATTTACTGGTAGCAGCTAATGAACTTAAAATAACTTTTCAGATCGTTTTTGGTTTTCCGCATTATAACTACGCGATGTTGCGCGCCACCCACTGTGAAAAAAGCTACATTGTCTTACATAACAAGTCGACAGAGAACTGACTCGAGTCAGATTTAGTGAATTCGGAGAGCTAGCTGGTTCCCCTTTCTCAAAACCTTCGATTTCCATCCTCTCCAGCGGAGGCGCGCTTTGCGGCGTTGCCTACTTTTATATTCTTCAAAGCAACTCCGACAAAATAACATTATTTTAAATATACGCCACGAAGGCATTATTAAAGGAAGTGTCTAAGGAGTTCATGCATCTACATGGTTTTCCCAAAGTTAAATTGACTCTTATGACCCATGTAGGGGATTATTTTTTTAATAAACGGACGTTTGAATCCAAATCTCTATAGCTCAGTGGTTAGGGGGAATCTTATCTTTTATTTTTTTTTAATGCTAAGCAATACACCATCTGACGGAATAAACTCGCATCAATATCGCGTGATGAACAAGTGAGAGTGCTTTGTGTTTATATACCCTGAAAGATTGTAGTTGTTTAATAGTGATTAATAATTTGTTATTAGTGAAAATGACCAGCAGAGCAAATTGTTGTGTAACTGGATGTAACTCAGTATATAAAAAAAATTGAGGGTCAAAGAGTTGAGCATATTAGAGAATCGGGAAAGGTAACCATGGTTAATAAAAAGAAACTGTGTGAGATTAAATTAATAATAGGAGTAGAGAGCTACCAAAAACATGAGAGTTTGATCTAAATATTTTGTTGAGGAAGATTTCATAACTTCTAGTGATTGTTAGTATTTTGTTTTCTATATTTTATGTGGTTATTACAATCCAGTGGAGGAAACGCACGTGTGGTGAAATAAGGGAAATGACTAAACAGCCATGGATCACTAGCACAATAAGGTACAGAGGGCTCGCATGGGCAGGTCACGTAGTTAGAGCGGAGAGTAGGAATATTAGGACTGTTTATAGAGGCAGGCCAAATACAAGAAGGCCACCAGGACGACCTAGACAAAGGTGGAAAGATAATGTAGAGAAAGACGCCAATATGGTGGAACTACGACATTGGGAAGAAGTAGCAAAAAATAAGTAAAACAATTACCTTTCAAGCTTTCAGGGGAGTATCAGAAACTTTACCTGAAAAATACTGCTATACCAAGTAATATACATGTGTCCAGCATTATAACAAAGTCCAAAAGTCTGAAGATAGAAGAGGAAAAGAAAAGATATAAAAAACTCATTGAAAGAAGACAGACAAGTTCTCTTGTTGGTCATTGTATTGACGTCAAAAGTAAATAACTGCTTATAATTATCATTGAAGTCATGTCATCCATTGATTTCATAAGGATTACTTTTAATAGCACTGGTCTGCAAACAATAAGATCTGATTATCCACTTATCATTTTTTTTCTTCGACACCACAAACAATTATGTGGTTTGCTGAAAGAACAGCTTCACCCTTCACGATGCATCGACTACTTGGAGTAGCAGCCAGTTAAACAAAAATTGAGGACAATGGTAGAAACATATCTGAATTTCTAGTGACATTCTTTGACGGTCTGGATGGGAAAGAGAGGCGAAGCGGTGCTCTAAACGCTAGCGGTGTGCATCACCCGGCTGTCGAAAATGGAAAAAGGGCGAGAGGCCGGAAGCCGCTTTAAACTTGGCTTCTTTCTCGCGTTGAATTCAGCGTTTTTTATTGGTCAAAAATCGTAACCGTCTTGTCACGTAACCGTATAGTTGATTTCTACAATTGCTCGCGGCGATTTCGGAATATTCTGGAGGGATAATAAATGCACGTGTTTTTAGCTGATTTTTAAATTGCTCGGGACCCTTTTGTTTCTAGCCAATTACTAATTTTCACGTGATCAGGGCGTGATCAAAACATTATAGTGGATTACAAAAACTGCACGTGTTTTTTAGATTATTTAAAAATTAAGGAATTTCTCAAAGAGGCATTGTACGGTTGGAAGTACTGATTTCCAACAGTGGGCAAATACAGTGTGTTCCCAATTTTTTTAGATGTTATATTGTAAGAAATAATAATCTTTATTAACAAAATAAGACAGCTGTTTTGTCACCATAAAATTTGTAAACTGATTTGTAACCAATTATTTATTTATTACAATCATAATTATTTTTATTGTCGTACTTAAAAGACCAAAAAAATATTCACAGATAACAGTTAACAAATTGTAAAAAATAAAAATGTTTTTTTACATCTAAAACGATTTCCAATGCAGCGCCGTCCAGAAGGGCGAGGTCAGGTGGCCCCATGGGACAATGCCGCTAAGGGCACCGTAAGGTAAACTGATTTGTAACCAATTATTTATTTATTACAATCATAATTATTTTATTGTCGTGCTTAAAAGACCAAAAAAATATTCACAGATAACAGTTAACAAATTGTAAAAAATAAAAATGTTTTTTTACATCTAAAACGGTTTCCAATGCAGCGCCGTCCAGAAGGGCGAGGTCAGGTGGCCCCATGGGACAATGCCGCTAAGGGCACCGTAAGGCGCCATTGGTTTTGTATATTTTTTAACTTTTTTGTTTTTTTTTTTTATGAAAATAGTCGCAAAAAGGAAAATATCTGTAGAGCAATGACTGGTCTGCTACTCTTCTTCTATGTTCTAGAGAGTGAAGGGTATCTGTGAGAGTTGAGCTGTTTATCAAGCGAATGGCCCTTTTCTGAATAAAATCTAGAAGACGAAGAGAATGCCTTGGTGCTGAACCCCAAATGTGCGAGCAATACTTCAGTAGAGGTCGGATTTGAGCCTTGTAAGTCGTCAACAGTTGATCAGGAGTAAAAATTTTTCTGGCTTTCCACAGAAAACCTAGCCTCTGGCTTGCCGACTTTGCGTTGTTAGCAACATGGTCATGCCAAGACATATTATTGGACACCGTGTATAAAAAACTTGTTCGATGTTAAACGAGGCGACTGCATTCCCCCCTAGCTTTTCTTCCTATAATTTGACTGTAACATAACATAATATAAACTCCTAAACAAAATTAAAGCAGCAATATATAGTACGACCAGAAAATATTTGGAATAAGAAAAAAAATCAACAAATAATAATACTTTTATTTAAACAATTTATAAAATTTTCCACCAAACTAATTACTATCTTACTTGCTAATACACGCAACATTTAGACGTAAACATTTTTGAAGTCGACGAGAAATGCCTATTATTGGGTTTGATGCGTGAGCGCCAGTTACAACTTGCAAAGCTTTGGTAACGGCTGCTACTAATTCAACTTTGGTTCGAGTGGCTGCCCGTTTTACTTTGATTTTCATTAGTCCCCAAATTTTTTAGTTGCGACTTAAGTCGGGAGAAGCTGCTGGCCATAATATGGTTGCTATCCTGTTATTTTTCATCCAAGTTCTTTAATATAAGGAGATGTGGCAGCGTGCGTTGTCTTGTTGCAATCGCCAGCCTTCTGGAAACAAAGTATTCTCTGTTTGTACAATGTTTTCATTCAGAATTGTACAGTGGCGTACAACATCTACTGTACCATCAATAATGCTCAAGTCAGTGACAACGCGTAATGATATTCCTCCCCAGACCATGGTCTTAATTGGAAATGTTAATTTTTGTACCGTAGGTATCCGCAAATGATTGTCACCCAGCTGGAAAGATGCTTTATCTGTAATGAAAACCTTTTCAAAAGTATTCTTTTTGAAAATTTTCGCAAAATCGAAGTCTTCCCCGTACTTGCTCGTCACTAACAGTTGGTATCCTTTTTGGTTTTCTTGCTCTGTATTCACTGCGCAAGAAAGTTTCGGGAGCAATAGGTATTCCACGTTGCCCTTTTTAAACTTTTTGCGATTTTTCGAAAGCTCAGTCGCGGATTTCTACGACTCATCTACAGCAAAGACCTCAAATCTGGTCCTCGTAACTTACGTGGTCTTTCTGAAATTTGGGCATGTTCTAAACCAATACCATTTTTTAAGCGTTTCAGCGCACTGTAGGAAACATTAAGGAATTTTTTTCACGCTTTAATAACTGCATTTTCAAGTTCCTTTAAATTTATAGGTGTAGGTATTTTTCGTTTAAAATCTTTTCTGAGGTGGCCTTTTGGTGGCCACTGTATTAACTTGATAATCGAGTACCTTTTCAGCTATGTGAGGTCGAGCGTTGTGTTGCATAAACAGGAAATTGAGTTCCAAAAAAAATACTGAAAGGCATCACATGTTCTATTACTACGTTCTTTAGATAGTAATTAGTGTTTATGGATCTCGTACGGACAGGAACTAATTCTAAGCGAGTGTCAAACAATATATCACCCCAGAACATAAAAGAGCCTCTGCCAAATGGTATCTTTGTAGAGATATTCTTCTTCTTATGCGTATCCATTACTGAATGTTTGTGACCACATTTTTCTTCTTATTCCGGTCTCTTAATGTCTTACATTACGTAGCTATGACATCTTTTTCCTTCCCATTCCTCTCTTACCTTTGTACAGTGCAACAGAAGTAGCTTGGCGGGCGACTAGCCTCTAAAATAAGGAAGAGGAAGATCTGCAGTACCTCCATCGTTTAATTAACTCTGCCGGAATCTCATCAGGTCCTAATGCTTTATTATTCTTGAGATTGAGATATTGCAAAGAGCAAACCACTCTCCTGGTCTTCGCCAAATTCGTTCACGATCATCTGGATGTTTAAGGCTAACCCTAGTTGTACCTGTGAATAAAACTTTTTTTCAATTATTCACACACCAATTTTGAAGATTTCGTGCAAAACGTAACCTGGCAACTCTGTTTTCTCTAGTAAACAAGGGTGCAGTGGCTGATCTTCTACTGTTGTTTAAGCCAGTTTTTCGCACTTGCCCTGGCCTTCTAGATCAATTTTCGACTTCAATTAAGTGACTTATTATACAACTTATTGTGAAACGATTTTTGCCCAACAAATTAGCCACATAACTTTGACAATATCCCTCATCTAATAAAACTCGATTAATTTATTTATTTTTTCGAAAACAATTTATAAACTTTTAACGAAAATCTATCCCATGTTTTGCACCCAATTGTTAATCTTCTAACAAATTCTTAAAAACTAATTTTTTTGATATCTTTCATTTATAAGACAAAATAGGCATAGCCTATTGCAATATGTTCAAGTACCAGGGCGGTTTGATAAGTCAGTGAATTTTTGAATAAAACAAATTTTTTTCCGCAAATAAACATTTTATTTTTCTACATAATCACCTTTTAGCTCGATACATTTAGTCCAGCGTTTTCTAATTTTTTTATTCCCTCCAAATAATAGGTTTTTTCAAAGCTTTCAAAATACGCGTTTGTTTCGGTAATGACTTCTTCATTCGACTCAAGTCTCTTATCGCCCAGCCATTTCTTTAGGTTTGGAAACAGAAAATAGTCGCAGGGGGCTAAATCTGGAGAATATGCTGGATGGGGTAGCAGTTCGTATCCCAATTCGTGGATTTTGGCCATCGTGACTAGACAAGTGTGCACACGTGCATTGTCTTGATGGAACAGCACTTTCTTCTTCGCCAAATGCGGCCGTTTTTGCTTTAAATCAACGTCGAATCTGTTCAAAAGCTTTGAATAATATTCGCCGGTGATCGTTTTACCTTTCTTGAGGTAATCGATGTGAATGACACCGCGTACATCCCAAAAAACTGTGGCCATGTTCTTGTTGGCTGACAGACTCTGTTTCGCCTTCTTTGGTCCACGTTCACCCCGAGCAACCCACTGTTTCGATTGTTCCTTGGTCTCTGGCGTGTTGTGATGGATCCATGTTTCATCCACAGTAACAAAACGGCGCAAAAATTCGTCCTGATTACGGCAGAACATCGCTAAACACTCTTTTGAAGTGGTCACACGATTGCGCTTATGGTCGAGTGTGAGCAATCGCGGCACCCATCTCGCAGAGAGTTTTTTCATGTCCAAATATTCATGTAAAATATGTTGTACCCGTTCAGTTGAGATACACCTACAGCATGAGCCAACTCATGCACTTTCATTCTCCGGTCATCCAATATCATTTCATGGATTTTATCGACGATTTCCGGCGTGATCACTTCTTTTGGGCGACCTGGACGTTCGGCGTCACTAGTTCTGGTACGACCACAACGGAACTCTGTAAACCACTTCTCAACCATTGAAATTGATGGTGCCGAGTCCCCGTAGTATTTATCGAGTCTTTCCTTAGTTTCAGTGATGGATTTTTTACGTAAAAAGTAATGCTTAATCAGCACACGAAATTCACTTTTTACCATTTTCGTAAAAATTCACGAGGTTGTCTGCTTTGAACGGCTATCAAACACCAACTGCACGACATAGCTTGCTCAAAATTAGAAAGTTGCCCACTGATAGATTATAGTTGACGGCAGCACTGTTGCATTTGGAGTAACTGCGCGGGAAATTCAAAAAGTCACTGACTTATCAAACTGCCCTCGACTTGATAACCTTTAAAAATGGACCAAAGAAAAAGATAAATTCATTTTTTGGATAATGTTTTATTGTTGCGATAATTTTCTTTAGTTTATTTTATTTTGTTAACCTCGTTACCTATTATTTGTTTATTATATTGTATTAAATAAAACATAATGTAATAGTATGTTATTTTTAGAGGCCATAATACTGTATAATAGAAGACACTGGATGATTCTCGAAAAAAAAGTGTCCAATAATTTTAAAAAGTGTCCAGAGAGGTATCGATTTGTCTAGAACATTAGTTTGCAGGTATATAAACGGAAATAGATCGTGGTTTTTAAGTCTTAGTTTGGAGTCAAGTTTTTAAAGTAATTATTGTATACAGTTGTAAATATCTAAGTAATCTGTAAAGTAAAATTTATAGTGTAGAAATAAAATAAAAATTGTTTAATTATTGTTTAGAATCATCGAATAATAGGTCCAATTTTGCGAATTTCAAATTTTGACATATCTTCACATTTCAAGGTCCCCAGAGTCGAATACATACAATAGTTTTTAAGTGGACGTCTGTGTGTGTATGTACGTATGTTCGTATGTTCGTATGTACGTTTGGAATTATTTTTCGTCTCGAGAACAAAAAATGATATCGACGTGGGACCAATTGCATTCGACGCATAATTACGCAACTTAGGACTGATTAGATTTTCAGCAAAATCGGTCAAGCTGTTTTTATGGAGAATAAAAAAACTGAAAAAACTGGTAAACTACCTGAATTTTGAAATTTATAAATTAAGCTTTTTTTAATACAGAATTTCAAGATCGTTTGAATAATATAATTATTGCATGTTGGGAATATTTGTATAAAAAATATGATAACAATATTTCATAAAAAGATATAGTTTTAGAAAACAAAAATAGGAATCGGAGAGTTTTAAACTTGTGTCAGTATTGAGAGAATAGCATTGAAGACGCTATAACAGTGAAAAATTATTTTTAGTATTAATCAAGCATTGTTTATAACAATTAAATATTGTTACTAACAAATAATTATTGATCATAATAATTAAAAAAAAATTTAATTGTTATAAACAATTGAAAATAGCTCCCGCTTATGATATGATGAGAAAAAGTTTAAAAGAATACGGTTGACATGAACAGAATATTGTTAATGACAATTATAATTTGTTAAAAATAATTTGAAATCATTTTTTATAATAGTTTTAATAATAATAATTATAACAACGAAACATATGGTATTTTTTCATTCTTTCCACTGGGAAGTTAGTCGTGTGGACCTCTCGGGTCACACCCAGACCACTGGTATTTTTATTTTAAATTTGATTTGATATACTTCATATTGTGGGTATAAATACAAACGAAGTGGGTTTAATGTAAAGGTAAAATCTTTTCTATGCAGGATGTCATTTCATAAACTTAAATTGATATGTTTCGTGTTTTTTTTATGATATGCAGAATAAATAAATTTGGTTGTTCCCCACTGTGTATTTAATTATAATAACATGGTTGTTTTGTAGAAGTGTATTTACAATTTATTGGTGTATATTTTATTTGGGAAAAACATTGCATATTGTGGCATGTCGCATTCGCAATAATATGCATAATTGCATACATTTATTTTTATGGTAGAGAAGGAAAATATAAAAAGAATATTTTTTTAGAGAGAGAGAAAATGCAGAGAATATGATGAGAACTTTAGTTATATCTGAAAGAGGCTGGAACAGCACATACAAAATTATCCGTCATATAATTAAGACTTAAGAGAGAGAGAGAGAGGAAAGGAAAATATGCTTACAGCTTATCACAGTAAAGAAATGCCAATGCGGATGCCGGTTTTATGAGAGCGACGAATGGGAACAGGATTTCAGCTAGTAGGAATTTGGCACCACATTTGGGGTGTCTAATACAAGTTTTTTCTTGTCCTTCTAATAAACATAAAATAAATAAACTGAAAAATAAATATTACAAAAGGAAAATCTCAATTGTAAACGCGACAACGTCGCAATATTTCACGTGTAGTGTTACCAAGCGGCCTGAATAAAGCTTCAATCGTTGTCGGCCGTGGTACATACTTCTCTTGAGTGATGACTTTTGATTATATTGGATAATAAGGATTACTTAACATCCATGATTGTCTGTTCAGTTTTAACGTTCGATGTGCTGTTTATATTTATTGGCAACTGATTTTAACTGCGCTCATTATTAATCACTGTGACCTTAAAGTGTGACATCAACAATAAAAAAAATCCAGAAACACGACAAGTACTGTTTATCGACATTTTTTAAATAATGTTGTGTTATTACATACTTAAATAAAGTTTCTATTTTGATATAATGGTTATTATACAGTTGAACCTCATCACCTCCGATGACCTTGACATTTTTATGTTGAAGTAGTGTTCAATATACTAAACAAGAATATGTATACAGTGTGGAACAGCCAAATGGAATAAATTCGATAACGGATAAATGAGAGCGTGTTGGGAAAAACGCTTGAAAACGTCGATTTGTATTTTTAGATGCGCATTTTTTTTCAAAAAAATAATTATATAGGGTGTGTCATGTGACAGTGGCCGATACCAACTTTCTTATTTTAAATACAACAACAACCCCTGTATATTATTTATTTTTTGGATTCTTCAAAAAATTCTCGACAAATAATGTACAATGTCCCATATCTATCTTCAACTGTTTCGGAAATATTAAGTGTTTTCAGATGTATTAAAAAAATTAACATTAAAAAAAGAATATTTTATTTCACAAATAATGTAAAAAAAACAAAAAAACATTAATTTCAATGTAAGAGATGTTTAAAATGTTCGCCGCGAACGTCTTGGCAACATGCTAATCTGGTATAGAAATGTCTTCTAACGTTACTCAACATCTCAGGCGTGACTGATCTAATCGCAAGCGTGATTCGTCTTTTTAAGTCATGTAAGTTGAGTGGTTTAGTTTTGTATACAATACTTTTGACATATCCCCACAAAAAGAAGTCTAATGGCGTCAGATCAGGAGATCGTGCTGGCCATTCTATCGAACCGCGCCTTCCTATCCACCGATTTGGAAAATTTTGGTTCAGGTACATTTATTTAGTAATGGGGCGGTGCTCCATTTTGCTGAAACCATAGTATATTGGCAGGAACTTGTGGGTTTGCTGGATCAGGATATAAGTTTGTCAAAGTTGGCATGACATTGTTTTGGAGCAGATTTAAATATTTATCTCCATTCAATGAAAAAGGAACCTAAGATATGATTTCCAACAATTCCTGCCCAAACATTAACTTTTTCAGGATATTGCGTATGTTCCTCTCTCATCCAGTGAGGATTCTCACTAGACCAATAGCGGCAATTTTGACGATTAACATGACCGTGAAGTGTAAATGTGCTCTCATCAGAAAACAAAACATCTTCTAATTGGATCACATTGTTATCTAACATTTCCATCATTTGTTCACAAAAATACGTTCTCCTGTCGAAATCGTCTTCCATGAGCTCCTGAGTTGGCATCATTTTATAGGGATGCATTTTACTTTCCTTTAATATTCGAAAATTAATGTGTGGATAATGTTGAACAGTAAGGCTGCTTTTCGACCAGAATTATGTGGGTTTTCTTAAAACTCAAGCATAACATCCAATTTCGCATCATCGCTTAGTTCATTGGCAACTAATTTTTTTTGTCTGTCTTACATGACCAAGCTCGCGAAACTGTTTTTCTATTTATTTTATTTCATATCAGTAAAAAGAAACGCATTAATGGTTTTTGCTTATTTTCTTAATATTAAGAGCTAAATGGGAAATAACTATTGAGTGTAATGTAGCGAATTTGTAAAATAAAATAATTTTCTTTTTTTAATGTTAATTTTTGTAATACATCTAAAAACACTTAATATTTCCGAAACAGTTGAAGATAGGTGTGGGACATTGTACATGAATTATGTATCGGCCACCGTCACATGACACACCCTATATAATTATTTTTTTTTTAAAAAAATGCGCATTTAAAAATACAAATCGACGTGTCCAAGCGTTTTTCCCAACACGCTCTCATTTATTCGTTATCGAATTTATTCCATTTGACTGTTCCACACTGTATTATATAGGGCGCGGAAAGCATCCCCATAGGTACTTTTTTGCCCTTGAAGAATCAAATAATAATAATGATTTTTCAGTGATTGTAATATTTAAATAAATCGTCGAAAGAGATAAAAGAGGGACAAGATAGGACAATGCAAAAAAATAAGTTTTTTGAGAAAATGATTGCAGATTGTCGAACTTGTTTTTCATAGTGAAGGGTATATATTTTTGATAATGTTTTATAATTTTTTGATTGCAAAAAATTTACTAATGTAGCAGATATATTTCCCGGACCGCTGTTAAAAAAGAACCTTCCGCGGTGGCCACTGTAACTTCTCTACCAATAATTTAAAATTAAAAAACCAAATGAATTGAGTTTTTGTATTGTATTATCTAGTCTATAATTAAAGGATTTAAAAAATTATTAATTTTTGAAAAAATGGTCGGCGATCGAAGTGAAAGGCTAGATTTCAGTTAAAAATCACTTCATTTTCCTTGATACAAAAAAAATTATGCACCCAAAAAAAAATCTTTTAATCTTTCTAATATAAAAAAAAATTTTACGGGTTGCACTCTGGGAGTGCCGGCAGAAGTGAAAACTTAAGTAATAACGTTGTGCGCCCTGCGCCGCCTAAACGAAACAGCCGGCGCAGGCATACATTTTCGCCGCGCCGTAGAAAGAGAGGGGGATACTCCTCCTACGCCACGCCAGCTGTCTACTCTCCATCCGTCTTACGAATTTTCGATCAGGCCACGTGTCCTGACGCGAGTTTAACATTTTTATCCGTCTTACGAATTTTCGATCAGGCCACGTGTCCTGACGCGAGTTTAACATTTTTATCCGTCTTACGAATTTTCGATCAGGTCACGTGTCCTGACGCGAGTTTAACATATTTATCCGCCTTACGAATTTTCGATCAGGCCACGTGTCCTGACGCGAGTTTAACATTTTTAACCCATTACAAAAAAGTTCACAGCGTGCCATAAGAAGTTATCACTTCAAAAATCTTGCGACTGATGAAAGAGCGAAGACATCGTAAGATAAAATGCAGACAAAAGTATAATAAAGTACACAAACAAATCAGAAACGAAATAAGGACAGCTAAAGAAACTTTTTATGAAAGAAAATGCCGGTAAATTAAAGAAATCCAACTAAAACATGACGCTTTTAACCTACATAAAAAGATAAACGAATTGGCAGGTATACAGAAACAAAAGCATCCCAATCTATTTTGCAACGCAAATGGAGAAATGATAACCGATCTACAACAAAAGCTTATGATTTGGAAGAATTGTTCGACGATGAAAGACAAGAACATAATATAGATAGCATACAAGGCGACGAAGGACCAGAAATAACTAAAAAAGAAATACTATAAGCTAAAAAAACAATGAAGAATGGTAAATCACCGGGTCCGGACGGGCTTACATCTGAACTTCTCAAGCTTGTGGAGTGTGATTCAGTGAATACTCTAGTTGACCTTTTTAACTGCATCTACAAAACAGGAGAAACACCAATGGAATTGCTCCTGTCAACCTTTGTCACCATACCAAAAAAGGCAAACGCAAAACAGTGCACTGCATCGCACAATAAGCCTAATGGGTTTAAAAATTAGCAGTGGGGGGAACGGACTTTAGACGCGCACTGTATACAAACCAGCTTTTTTTTTATGAAAATAGTCGCAAAAAGGGTAGACCTATCGTGTGGGCCGCGGACGGCCCGCACTGCGACTATTAGAAGGGGGAGGGATTATAGAAAGGAAATGATTGTGGACACGCTTTTTAAAAAGTTCCGCGACCGCTGCCTTTTTTTATATTTATCCAAATTGTTACTAGAAGTAACGCGAGTTTTCGAGGATTATTAGCCATATTATTCTAGATTTGCCGGGTCCTTTTTAATCTTCTTCTGTTGATGCCTATCCGTTCCGGATTTTGACGAGCATAGGGGCTATACGAACATTATTCACTGATGCATGGAATAAGCCCACAGTTGATGTATTAAACCAAACTCGGAGACTCTTCAGCCATGATATTCTTCTTCTTCACACACTCCTTTTACCTTGTATTTTGCCTTTGAGTATAAGCTATAAAAGCCTGTATCTTTGAGGATTTTTTATGATGTGGCCGAGGTATTTAAGTTTACGTTTCTTTACCTAATACAAGATTTCTTTTTCTTTCTTCATTCTACGTAGCACTTCTTCGTTGGTTATATGATCCACACACGACGGTAGAGCCAGAGTTCAAAGGCTTCTAATTTCTGGTAAGATGTTTCAGATAACGTTCATAACTCAAAGCCGTTAAGAACACATTCTTCGTTAAAAAATTTTTTTTTTTTTTTTTTTTTTTTTTTTTTTTTTTTTTTTTTTTTTAAAAATAGGGCCCGCATTGCGACTATTAGAAGGGGAAGGGATTATAAAAAGAAGATGATTATGGAAACGCTTTTTAAAAAGTTGCAGGTCATAGTTCTCTGGAAAAACTGATTTTGGAAGCTTATTCCATTCCGTAGCAGCCCTGTAAAAGAAGGATTAATAATTCTTAATTCCAGAATGGAAAACAAGCGACGGAATTCGAACTATTTAGTGTATTTTCTTTGACATGGTATCAATTGAAAAAAACATTACAATTTAGAACCCAGCATATACAATCAAAACATGGATAATTATAAGCAGTTATCTGGGATGTTTAAAAAGTCAAGTTGCACCTTTGTTGGATCTATTCAGCCAGTATATTCACCCGGCATTTAAAAATAAGTGTAAGTTTAAATTATGTAATGACCCTTTTTGTTTCCATTGAATGAAAAAACCTTTTGAAAAAGGTTTTCCGTGGAAACTGCCGGTGTTGTGCAGTCGATTTTATGTTTAATATTTTACCGAATAATGGTCCGTTTTGTTAAGGTCGTAGCTGGTAAATTTTTTTTTATTAATTCGCAACAGAAGTTTATCACCAGGTTTTTTGTTTTATTCAATTTTAGTTTATTTTGACATTATTAAATAAACAAACATTTAAAACAAATTTACCTTTTGGTTAAAAAATGTTTTGCATAAATAATTTAATTTAATGAATATTTATTATTTTTAGTAATGTGTCTAATAATATGTCTTGGCATGACCATGTTGCTTACATCGCAAAGTCAGCAAGCCAAAGGCTAGGTTTTCTGTGGAAAGCCAGAAAGTTTTTTACTCCTGATCAACTGTTGACGACGTACAAGGCTCAAATCCGACCTCTACTGGAGTATTGCTCGCACATTTGGGGTTCAGCACCAAGGCATTCTCTTCCTCTTCTAGATTCCATTCAGAAAAAGGCCATTCGGTTGAAACAGCTCAACTCTCACAGATACCCTTCACCCACTAGAACATAGAAAAAGAGTTACAGATCAGACATTACTCTACAGATATTTCCATGGCAGATGCTCCAGAGATATAAAATCTCTTACACCACCACTGGCCACATTCGGCAGATGAACTCGGCACGCTGATCAGTCTCACCCATTTACTCTCAACATTGACACTACAAGGACCAATCTCCATCAAGAATCCTTCTTTTACAGGGCTGCTACGAAATGAAACAAGCTTCAAAAATTAGTTTTTCCAGAGAACTATGACCTGCAACTTTTTAAAAAGCGGGTCCACAATCATCTTCTTTTTATAATACTTCCCCCTTTTAATAGTCGCAGTGCGGGCCGTCCGCCTATTTTCAGTAAAAAAAAATATAAATCGGCGAACTGATCTACCTATTCCCTCGAATTGAATTTAATAGAAAAGTCAAGATCATATCCTGAGAAAGAGTCAAAAGAGTTTTTTTTACTTATTCATTTTTAATATAGACTACTCGTCCTTAAAAGAAACGAGTGGTTTACCAAAGAATAGTATACCATAGTTCTCTGGAAAAACTGATTTTGGAAGCTTGTTCCATTCTGTCGCAGCCCTGTAAAAGAAGGATTCCTGATGAAGATTGGTCCTTGTAGTGTCAATCTTGAGAGTAAATGGGTGAGACTGATCAGCGTGCCGAGTTCGTCGGGCGAATATGGCCAGTGGTGGTACAAAAGCTTTTATTTCTCTGGAGCATCTGCCATGGAAATCTTGTATTAATGAAGGTTCCACGTGCAGTGTATTTACTGTGCGGGCAAAATAAACGCACTTATAAAAACAATAGAAGTTTTTAAAAATTTCTTCAGATCAAATACCTTTAAATTTTGTCCTCTTTTGTATGAATTTATCACGACGAACGCCTTTATCCGTATATTCCGAAATATAGGCTAAAATTGTTCTTCATATTTCTCAGCTTTACGACGAACTGAAAAGGTATTTTTTAATAATGCTAAAGATAGCTGGATTCGTAACCCATTTGCGGTCACGAACGAGAGCATAAATTCTAGTTTAAGTATTAAGCAACAGGAGTCATTATTAGAAATGTCCGTAGATAAAACTCTTTAAGCTGATTTAAAAAGAATGTCTTTGATAGTTTTTTGGGCAGCTAAACAAAAAGAGTATCCCGAACTATCACGCAAAGCGGTAAATTTCCTTTTACTCTTTGCTACAACATACTTATGTAAGAGTGGGTTTTCACAGCTGGTCATATTAAAAACTAAATACAGAAATCGACTTAGGGTTAAAATTTTCCAAAATTACTCCTAAAATTGATTCCATTTGCGACAAGAAACAAGCACACCTGTCGACGCGATGGCAAGCAACAGGGAGAAATAAGAAGAAAAGGTGAAGTAGGATGTATGATAAATTCCTACCTTTGTAAAATCTCGACGTGCTTTGATGAGATGTTGATTCTTTGATAGCTTGGGTTGTTCTAATTGTCCTGCTTTACTGTAAGTTGCGGAAATTTGTGTCATAGCATGTCCATTACACGTTGATTTGTTTTTCAAAGAAAATCAAACACTATATCATTACCCTGTTTAGTATATTACGATGCTATATATAGAGACGCCATTTTGTCGTCTATTTAAAACATGATCAATTTACAAATTCAGGATTCTTTTATCCTGTAGAATATTGTCACTGGCTGTCCACCTACACTGTATTTTTTCCTCAATAGGATTCACATTTTATTCTATATATATATATATATATATATATATATATATATATATATATATATATATATATATATATATAAATTTGGGTTAAAACGTTCTTCGACGTCTTCCAATCTCCAATCTCCATTGATCCCTATCCATCCATAAATCTTGTTCTAGGCCTTTCTCTCGGACTTGATTATCGATACCCTCTCTCAAGCTTTTTCTAGGTCGCCCTCTTTTTCTTCTTCCTTGGGGTGTCCAGTTTTAGATTTGCTTAGGTAATATGTCCTCATTCATCCTCTGAACGTGTCCACACCATTTGAGTTGTGCAACTTGAATGTCCTCTACTATTGTATGTTTGACCTGCATAATTTCTTGAATCCTTTCATTTCTGATTCTTTCTAATCTTGACTTTCCCGCAGCACGTCTCCAGTTCATTTCGGTTGCTCTTAATGCATTTTTAGAGCGCTGTTTCAGTTGCCATACCTCACTGTGGTTATGCTTTTAATAATACTGTTGTAGATCCGATGTTTGTTGGTCTTCGATATATTTTTGTCCCACAGTACACTATTCAACAGGCTGAGCTCTGCGTCTCTTAGTTATTCGGTCCCTTATTGCTTCATTAGTATTGCCGTCTACTGTAATATACATTCCCAGATACTTATATTTGCTTATTCTTCTTCTTCTTTTTCTTAAGACATTTGTCTTGTTTTTCCTCATATATTAGCACTCATAGCAGCCGCAACTGGGATTCTGATGTCCAGCTCTCGTACCACCTCTTGGGCGGTCGTCCTGGTGGTCTGTTACCTTCAGGCTTGTTGTGCTTAGCAGCTCTTACGAGGCGGTTTCCAGGCATTCTATCCACATGATCCCTCCAAGCTCTCTTTCGGACTCTGGACCATCTTACTACATCTTGAATGCCGCAGGTAGCTCTGATGTCTTCGCTCCTCTACCTGTCGAGTAAAGTATGTCCTGTTATGGTCCTTAGGGTTCTCATTTCGGCTGCTCTTAAAATTCTCTTTGTTGCTGCTGTTTTTGCCCTCGTTTCAGTAGCGTAGGTCATTACCGGTCTTACGCAGGTCTTATGGATTTTTGTTTTGCTCGCTATAGACATGTGCTTGTTCTTCCATATCACATCTCGTAGGAATCCCGATAGTCTTGTTGTTTACATCTTTTGGGATCTCGTGATATTGTAAGAGATTGTGTTTTTTCTTGCGAGATGATCATGTTATACTGTTGTGCAGTTTGCTCGAATTTAAATAGCATTCTCTGTAAATTGTCCTTGTCTTGCGATATAATGACCGCATCATCAGAATAACAGATTATTTTCCTGATCTCCCATCCTGTATCCTTTTCCCGCCGTTTTGACTTCGTCGATTGTTTTATCCATGACGATGTTGAACAAAATAGGGCTAAGGCTATCTCCTTGTCTTATACCTGTTGATATGTCTATCCTTTTTGTTAGCTTCTGTTCAACTCTTATAAACGTAGAATTTCCGGTATTCAATTCTTTAATTAATGCGATAAGATGAGAGTCCAAATTTCTTTCCTCGAGCAGTGCAAGCACATCCTTCAGTCTGACTTTATCAAAAGCCTGTTTAAGATCAATAAAATACATGTAAGCAACATTGTTGTATTCTATTGCTTTTTCAGCTATCTGTCTAAGAATAAAAATCCCGTCGATGGTGGATCTATTTTGTCGAAACCCTTGTTGCTCCTCATTAATTCCAGTTTGTGCCACCTGTTGGGCTATGATCTTTGTCAGTAGCTTCGATGTTGTACTTAACAGACTTATTCCCCTATAGTTGTTTATATCTGTTTTGACACCTCTCTTAAACAATGGTATTGTAATGCTTTCTTTCCATTGTACTGGAATTTTCTTGTTTTTATATATTTTGTTGAATAGCAATGTGATTTGTTCCATCAACGTAGGCCCACCATATTTTATAAGTTCATTGTTTATGTTATCTAATCCAGGTGACTTTCGATTTTTTAGTTTTGACACTGCTAGGTTGATGTCTCTTGTACATAGGGTCTGCTCTATGGGGTTACCGTCTGCATTGTTGATTTGTTCTTCCATTACTGGTTTTGTTTCTTGGCCAGAATCGGTATACAGCATACGAAAATGGGACTCCCACTGTTCCGTTGATATTTTATATTTGCTGGTATGCTTTATTTTTTGCTGTGTGTCTTCAAGAACTAGGTCTTGTTGTATCCCGCCTATGCACATATATTCAATTTTGTTAAAATAAACTTCAAGACCCCATTTGGCATATTCTTCCATTAACTTTCGGGTCATATACTCTAGGTCTTTGTATTCCTGGGCTAAAACCACTTGGTCATCGGCAAAACAAATAGTGTATAAAGTTGTATTATTTAGTGGGATACCCATATCTTTGCACTTCCGTTTCTACGATTTTAAGGCTTGTTCAAGGTAGATTTTAAATAGCGTCGGTAAAAGACAGCATTCCTGCTTCAGGCCCTTGTCCACTCTAAACCCTTTTGAAACCGTTTTTTCTATTTTAATTTTAGTTGCGTTGTACCTGTACAGATTTTTTATGACTTTAATTAAGTTGACATTTATATTGGTCCTTTCTAGTGCTTCCCACACATTTTATTCTATTACTGCAGTAAAAATGAACATTTTTGTTAAAACTCAAAAATTATTGATACATGATACAGCGTGGGTTAGCTTGAACTCTCGACAAAGATCAAAAACGAAGTCCTCAAACGGAAGCGGTCAATATTTAGTTTTTGTAATAGCCGCTGATATTAGTTTTTTTATTGGTTTGCTTGTGACTTTTATGTATAATTGGTTGTCTATAGCACGCGCCTATCTGGGGAACCAAGTGAATAATTGGCTGCCTATAGCACGCGTCTATCGGCTGTAATAATGAGGTTTTTAAATCAAGGAATGGTTTGGAGAAACATTCTACAGTTGAAAATCGCTGGATAGCGAGGTAAGTTAAGGTTCCCTTTAAAAGATCAACATTATCGGGGATGTTATCGAGCCCAGAGGATTTTTTTGGCTTCTGTGCAAAGATACTTTTTGATACATCGTTCTCCGTTGGTGGTTGCAAAAACAACAAATTGATATTATTTAATTGTGTTTGCTGTAAACAATTGGTGCTAGACTTTTTACTACCTTCCTAAGGAATTTTTTTGGCTGCTATCTGTTGAAAGTGAACTTTGCATGCAAAATCTTTAAATAACACATTATTTAAAAAATATTACATATTTTAATGGTAAAAAGTTACTAATTTGCAAAACTTTTACAATTATTTCTCTTTATATTATTTGTTGTTAAAGCAATAAAAATCAGATATTAAATAATTTTGTTTTTGGAAAAAAATTAAACGAACTAACCATTAAGTGAACTATTTGAAAAAAATTTTTAACTTTAACGTTGATCCTCTTAATGGTTTTTACAAGTGTGCATATAAATCTTTAAAATTTCCACGTTGTTGGTCGCCTTTTTCTCGTCACTGTAGACATAGACATAACCAAAGTGTGCGTGTCTGCTAATAATAATCTGAATGCCACTTAAAAATGAGAGGGAATATGAATGTGACGAAGTAAAGATGAGGAAAAGCGTAAAAATTGTAAAAATCATGCAGTAGGGGGTACAGAAAAGGTTCAAGGGACTCTCTTTATCCGAGTTACTTCAAGAAATGGCGATGAATTTATTTATACTCACGAAGCTAAAACAAAGGGTTTTTAATAGAAATGTTAGTTAAAAGACACTCTTTTTATCTTCCTTGCCAAAAATTTTTAAGTTGTAATGATAAAATTACACAGACATTTATTGCTGTATACAAAAAACTTCATTCTTTTTTTGTAGTGGATTGATCTTGTATGTATATTTTGACTAGTTGTCAGTTTAACATGAATATCAGAAAATAATGCAGATATACTTATGACACCTCATAAGTTCACTTTTTGTGTCCCCAGAACTCTGTTAGTTGGTGCCCTGAAATCCAGGGGTGATAGTAGGTACTTTACATGATTTCACAAGAATTCTGCTGTAGCCGACAGCCCCGATTGTGCTTAAAAACATCGATGAATTCATGTCCAGGCGGTGATTCATTAAAAACCCTACAAAAACTCTTGGCGATGAGATATGCGTAGTAGAATGACTGCGTGCCTTGTATTAATCGGTCGTTGTTTTCAAGCTATGAATTTTATATTAAAGCTAACAAGGTGTTTTAATGGTTCGCCCCTGCTTTCTTTTAATCGGTAAATTTATTTATGAGTTTCTCGAGTCAGATGCAATATTATGATTCACTCATTTTGCGCGATCTAACCAAAATGAGTGCCGACTATATTATCTTATGTTGTATTTTTTTTTCAGCTATATTTTATGGTTAATGTTATGCATGATTTACTGAAAATCAAAGGGATGAAAATAAATGTGAGCAAAACGAAAGTAATGTTGAAAGAGAAGAAAGCATGACAAACTGTGGGGTTTCGATTGAGGGAGAAAGAGTGGAACAGGTTAATGAATTTGTGTACTTGGGTTCAAAATTTACTAGAGATGGAAAGTATGACAGTGACATTGAGCGAAGGGTGTTGGCAGGAAAACAAATAAATGGGGCACTGCATAGCTTTATGAATAGCCAGAAAGTGTCAAAAAAGGCACGTCTGGCGGTGCATAGAGGTGTGTTGGTTCCTACACTTATGTATGGTAGTGAATGTTCGGTTTGGCAGAAGAAGCATGAAAATAGGATTAATGCTGCGGAGATGAGTAGTCTGAGAAGTATAGCCGGAGTGACTCGGTTGGATAAAGTTAAGAATAGTGAGATAAGAAAACGCTGTGGTGTAAAAGAAGATGTGGTCACAAAGATAGATAAAGAAATGCTTAGATAGTTTGGACACGTAGAAAGGATGGATGAAGGAAGATTGACGAAACAAATTTATAAGGCGAGTGTGAATGGGCAAATCGGTAGAGGTCGACCTCGGAGAACATATCTCGATCAGATCAACATTGTTTTGAAGAAAGGACAGGTCAAGAGTACCAACAACCGAAGAGCATGTATGAGAGCACTGATGAAAGTAGAGGAAGCAAAAGATGTGTGTACGAACCGTAGCAAGTGGAAGGAAGTGGTTTCTGCCTACCCCTATGGGAAAAAGGCGTGACTCTATGTATGTATATTTTATGGTTCCTAGATATTGAACATTTTTTACTGACCTTATATTTTTGTTTATTTTTGTTCCATTATCTGGCAATGTTATATTGTCTTGTAGTTATTTCGCTATGGACTGGACAGAATCGAGTGGAAAGAACAGAGAAGATAGTATATCTAGGACAACTACTAAGCGACGACTGGGATCATTCAAAAGAGATAAAAAGAAGAATTGTGATTGCGAGAAACACCTTTATACGAATAAAAAAAAAACTCCGTGGACGCGATCTTAACTTAACGTTGAGAATGAGAATGGTCCGCTGTTACGTGTTTTCTGTTGTTCTGTATGGAGTTGAGTCGTGGACACTTACAGAGAATACCATGAAAAAACTTGAGGCCTTTGGACGTACAGAAGAATGTTAAGAATAAGCTGGATTGACCATGTCACCAATAGCGAAGTAATGAAAAGAATGGGAAAGGATAAAGAAGTCGTTAATACAGTAAAGAACAGAAAACTCTCCTACTTTGGACTCGTAATGAGATTGCACTGTTCTTATAATTTTTTTTACGTTAACACTCGAAACTTAAACTTACCAAAATTGAACTACCTACTCATCTTTGTTTTATATAATCGTGGAATCTTCTGGAATGTTCTAAAACAGGGCACCTTTTAGTTTGAATAGAATTCTATTCGTCGAAATGTCTAGAAAGTTCGCACTTTGTACTGAAACTTGACCGGACCGACATTTCTCTTGTAACAATACTGTAAGAGCAGAAGACTGGTCATTTTAATTAGTTAAGTTTTCATTATCGCAAACTGTATCGTTAATTTAAGTGGCGGAATTTGTAAACGATGTTGTTAATAGTAACAAACAACAAATTTAATTTTAAAAAGTATGCCATTTTGTAACTGCGATATACATTATACATAGCTCTTTAAATGTACCAAATTGCCTGCCTTTTTAAACATAACTACAGGGTGGCAAACCGAAAACAAAACAGAACCACTTATAGGAACCCCGTCAACATTTAAAAAAACGCTTTTATCCGTTGATTTTTTATTAAAGAGGGACACTCTTTTTGGTATTTTTGACTCCACTACTTTCAACTCCAAGCGAGGGTAAGAATTACCCTGAAATTTTTTAATTGCATTGGGGGTTAAACAAGATTTCTTTCAAAGGCTCTTACAATTCTCTATACAATAGTCTTTAAATTTTACAATTCTGCCCATTACTTATTGAGAAAGTAGATTTTAAATGTGAAACTTATCTGCAAACAATCACGAACGGTAAAAATGTCATTCATTCGAGTTAAGTAAGCCAATTTAGTACCTAGTACCCAGTTTTTTTGCACAGGTCGGTAAATCGCCACAATTGCCGCTATTTATCCGATTCAAACCCAAGAGTTTTTAACGAGGTGCATACACAGCAACCGGAGAAATTAAATGTATGGGCTGGCATTTTCGGTGACCGATTGGTGGGTCCTTTTTTTCCACCAGGCAATTTGACTGGTAAAATGTATTTGCAATTATTGGAAGACGCCATTGACCCTGCCTTGACTGATATGTATCTGAAAATAATCCACAGTATGACGAAGATCATTTTTATTTTCTACAGGACGGTGCTCTTCCGCATTATGTGGCGATTGTTTGTCAGTGTTTAGACCAACGTTTTCCACGGCATTAGATTGGAAGAGAAGGCAGCAATAAATGGCCTCCACGATTACCAGATTTATCACCAATTGATTTTTTTGTGGGGACATCTAAAAAGTAAAATCTATAACACACAACCAGCGTCATTGGAAGATTTGCTTTAACGTGTCGTTGACGAGTGCCGTCGAATTACTCCGGAAATTTTTCGGAATATACGTGAATGTTTTGAACAAAATCTTTATTATTGTATTAAAGTGGGTGGTCATAAGTTTAAACACTAAATCAATTAACTAGTAAATAAGCAACTGAAATAATTGGAATTTTAACATGTAATTTTTTTCAAAGTATTGGGAGGAAATGTAAAAACACGTTTTGCCCTCTTGTGTAGAAATGTTACGATTAACGACATGACGAATAAGTGTGTTTTATAGACTATCAGAAGGACTTTGATGGTATAAAGCACGATCTTCTGGAAAGGCTACACGGGATTGGTATAGAATATAAAGACATCAGAATAATCCAGTAGAAGCTATACTGGCAACAGATCGCAGATGTAAAAATTGATGATGAATTAACTACAGAAACATTTAATTAATACAAGTGAGTCCACCAGGGATGCATCTTGTTACCAATCCTGTTCAATATTTATAAACATAAGATTTTTAAATTAAACCTGGAAGTGACGAGTAGAGATCTCAAGATCAATGAAATTCCGATTGATAATATTAGATATGTGGGCGATACTGTTATATTGGCGAACTCTTCTGAGGACCTTAAACATGTTGTAGTTAGAGTTAACCAAATAGGTAAACAATTTGGGCTAAAAATCAACAACAAAACGAAAGTCATGGCAATAACTCGCAGACATATTGATATAACAATTAGGATTGACGAGCAGGATATAGAACAGTTTACGAGTTTTGTATATCTGGGTGCCAACCTTAATCAAGAATGGACTACGACGAAGAGGTAAAAATACGGATTGGACGTGCAGAGACCACGTTACTTATTTAAAAGAACTTTCCTCGCGCGCGCACTCTTCCACTGGTCCTCCGGCTTCGGGTAATTAAGTGCTACGTGTGGCTTATCATGATATATGGGACAGAGACGTGGTCTCTGAAGGTCAGAATATTAAACACTTGTCTCAACTTTTACATCCTATCGATCACTTTCGGTGAATGATACAAATAGACTCAGGCAGGAACAGATTGATTCCATCAATAGAGATCTTAAAGCAATCGTCGAGTGGGAAACCTACAATCTTGTTCAGTTCAACGCCCAAAAAACACAAAGCGCCACGTTTTCCAAGAAAGTAAATTCCTCAAATCATCCTATCACAATGTCCGGAAATACCCTTGAATCAAGTCCCTCCATCTCGATTTTGGGAGTCCAATAATATGTCTTGGCATGACCATGTTGCTAACATCGCAAAGTCGGCGAGCCAGAGGCTAGGTTTTCTGTGGAAAGCCAGAAAGTTTTTTACTCCTGATCAACTGTTGACGACGTACAAGGCTCAAATCCGACCTCTACTGGAGTATTGCTCGCACATTTGGGGTTCAGCACCAAGGCATTCTCTTCGTATTCTGGATTCCATTCAGAAAAGAGCCATTCGCTTGATAAACAGCTCAACTCTCACATATACCCTTCACCCTCTAGAACATAGAAGAAGAGTTGCAGACCATTCATTGCTCTACAGATATTTCCATGGCAGATGCTCCAGAGAAATAAAAACTCTTGTACCACCATTGGCCACATTCGGCCGAAGAACTCGGCACGCTGATCAGTCTCACACATTTACTCTCAAGTTTGACACTACAATGACCAATCTTTATCAAGAATCCTTCTTTTACAGGGCTGCTACGGAATGGAATAAGCTTCCAAAATCAGTTTTTCCAGAGACCTATGACCTGCAACTTTTTAAAAAGCGTGTCCACAATCATTTCCTTTCTATAATCCCTTCCCCTGCTAATAGTCGCAGTGCGGGCCGTCCGCGGCCCACACGATAGGTTTACCCTTTTTGCGACTATTTTCGTAAAAAAAAACCGCATAAAAGCTTTTGAGATGTGCAACTAGAGACCGCACCTTTTGCCACTGTGTATTCGTGCTTTAATTTCTTCTTTGCTTTTATTGTCCGAACATATTGTGGCTCCCAGATATTTAAACTGTCTGACACATTCAAAGTTATAGATGTCTATCGTTATGTTTTGACCGATTTTGTCTCTGGTTGGGCGGCGAGTGATATGCATGTATTTGGTTTTATCCTCATTGATGTTGAAGCCCACTTTCTTACATTTCTTTTCAATTTTCAGGAAGCTTTCCTTCACTCTGACGATACTTTTACCAACCGCATCAATGTCGTCGGCAAATGTCAGGATCATCTGTGGCCTTTGGTTGGTGAATCCTTCCGTGCTGATGTTCGTCTTCTTGATAGCCATATCTAGGACTATGTTAAAAATTAGGGGCGACAGTCCATCTCCTTGTTTTAAACCACTTATGACCGAAAATTTATCTGTTGTATGGTTTCCTACTTTTACACAACACCTGGTATTATTTATGCGCACTGATGATTTTCTGTAGTATACCTGCTATGGCTACCTAAATATTGTCTCGTATAATGGTGTCGTAGGCTTGTCTAAAGTCCATAAACAGCTGGTGTACATCTTTGTTTAATTCCCACTTTTTCTCCAGTAGTTGCTGGATTGTAAATATCTGGTCTACAGTTATACTCTTTGGTCTTAAACCACACTGGTAGTCTCCAATATGCTTTTCCGGGTATGGTGATATACGCCTCAGTAGCACATATTCCCCTGTAGTTATTGCATTTCATGCGGTCCCTCTTTCTATGGATGGGGATAAGGCTTCCCATTTCCATATGGCTTCTACTAGTTCATACAGCTGTTTGTGAAGTTGTGTTCCTCCATATTTTAGACATTCTGCTGGTATTGTGTCGCACCCAGGGGCTTTGTTATTTTTAAGTTTGTTGATTGTCATTATAACTTCTTGGAGGCTTGGTTCCTTTACCTCATTTTCAGCTGTATGGTATGTTACTGCTGCTGCGCTTATGCCGCTGTTGTTGATTGTCATTATAACTTCTTGGAGGCTTGGTTCCTCTACCTCATTTTCAGCTGTATGGTATGTTACTGCTGCTGCGCTTATGCCGCTATCATCATTAAGGAGATTGTCAAAGTACTCTCTTCACTACACTTCCTGCCAAATATGATAAAGATTAAGGGGGGAAAATCATTTTTAAATTATTAAATAAAACACCCTGTAACTCAGACAGGAGACACATTTTATCATAGTAAATTGGGTTAAATCTTATTATTTTGAACCCAAGATTATCCAGTTTAATTATTTCCCATTATTAATGATACACCCTATGTATAAAATTTAGTTTTTATCAGTTTTTTTATATTTATTAACGTAAAAATACTCGTATGGTACCAAAAGGTATTATTCAATTGCAGAATTACAAAATAAAATGGTAAAAAATACTGCTATTTTAAAAATATTCATAAAGATAAAAGGTGATAACATTAATATTTTTAGGTTTTTTTGTGCGTTTTTCGCTTTGTCTTGCATTTCCAACTCCATAAAATAAATCCATTGAAAACGAAACCATCATAAGTAGGAAAACAAACTTTAGCACTGCTTCGTTCTTTGGAAAAAAACCCAAACAAAAGATAAAAGAGCCGCACAGGTTGCATTATTAAAAAAAAAGCTGATCCGCTGCTTTTCCACGAAATGAATCTCTTTGCCGATCTAGGCATATCTGGAGAATATTTTAAATTCAAATTTTGCGAATACCTCCGCTCAATACACCTGTGATTTTCAGGTACGGATTCTTGCATTTTTTAGCTCAATTGTTGATAGGAAAAACATATTTTTGTAATATGCACTCCTTTTACATACCTACTTAGATTTCTTCTTATTGTAAAAGTGTTTTTTGATAAACGATCTACTAAACCGTTCAAAAAATAGCGTAAATATTTACAGGAATGAGAGAAGAACAAAAAATTTCACAAATTTTTTTTTTTATTATCTAGTACAGAGGTTCTCAGGGCGTTGGTGTTATTCTCTTTGCTATAATGAATGAATGTGTGACTGACTTTGAATGTGTGAGCCCAAGACTTTTCTGGGTGAGGCTGAAGGTTGGTCTTACTCGTATCTTTTTGCTAGGGGTTTATGCCCCACAAGATGCGTAGTTAAACCAATCTTTTAAAGCCTAAAAAGAGAGGCGGGAGTTTTGGGATAGTGTGACAGATATTCTGAATAAGTGTAACCAGAATGAAAGTAGTAGTAATGTTAATGTTAATAGTTGGGTGGGAGTTAAGCTAAAAAACCTTAGGGATTGGTTTGAAAGTAGTAATAATGAATTATTTAAAGCTGCAGCCTCAAAAATAAGAATTGCTATAATGATTGCCAATCTTCAAAGCGGAGACAGCACCTAGAGAAGAAGAAAAAAGCGTTCTGAAAATGTACGGTGACGGCAGAAAAAATAAAAACGAAGAAAGTCTACTTGAAGTATGTTTGGAGTGGAATCTTATGGTAAAAAACACAATGTTTAACCATAAAAGGATCCACTTGTACACAAGACAAGAAGGATACCAGGAAAGTATAATTAATTTCATAATTTTGGATGAAAGATTAAAAAAAAAGTGATGGACACTCGGGCATACCGCGGTACAGACCGCGGTACAGACCACTTCTTAGTAATGAGCAGTTTGGATGAAGCATGTGAGGTTGAAGAATTGTGAAAGCCATTTAAGGAAGGAATCGTAGATATTGCTATTGAAGTGTGTGGTGTAAGTAAAAGAAGGAAAGGATGTAAGTTAAAGAAAATGTGTCTTTAACTACAGAATCTTTGGTAATATTCCTTCTACTTCATATATGATTGCTATGAACGTAATAAAATTATCTTTTCATTGAATTTTTTAAACGATAGCAATAGACTAAACTTCCTATCTCACTCGCACACACTACCTGTCCTTCCCAAGTAACCACAATCCAAACTCCATAGTCCCTGATCGTTCAAACCTGTGTTAAGCTCCTGCACAAAGAAACTTTCAGCTCTTATAAAATAAAGAGTGTCTGGCGGTCGCGCGCTCTTGCTCTAATACTATTAACTCGCTACCTTAAGGAAAGCCAAAGATATCATTTTATGACTCTCTCTGTCAGTCGTACTTTCAAAGCTGAGAGGTCGTGATTCCATGATTTTTAAATTGTGTTGTTGATGATCTACTTCCAAAGTGTTCTATTTTCTGTGTCTCTAATGGTTGTTTGTAAGAGTCTTCCCGTAATTTTCTTTACCCGGTCTACCCATCAGGTAACTAAGAGCAACCAATATGGGGTTGGCATCCATTTTAAGTACATTCAAATGTAGTTTGTAAAACTGTAACGGTTCGTATTCATTTTTTTTTTATTTTTTGTTAGTTATAGTCATTTAAACTAGGTATATAAAATACTATTAACAAATTAAATTGATTTTGAATTTAATAAATTTATCTATTTATTACATTATAAAACTTTAATGGAAGTGTGTCTGTACATTGAAGATATTTAAAAAAAGATGACGTTTGATCTTTACGTGTCTTTGACCTCAAACCACCGATTTTTTGTCTGTCTGATTGTTTTTTTTTTGTTCTAGAATCACGCAAAACTACTGGACCGATTTTGATTAAGTTTTTGTTAAATCTTGTGATTAGACTAGAAAATTTGTATATATTTTACTTATGGTAACAGTGGTTTTCTTAACCATGCCATTAGGTGGCGTTGCATTTAGTTACAAACGCACTATTTGATTTTTCATGTTTAAAGTGAATTTTGCCCTATAACCTTCTATAACTAAAAACTGTAAATACTTTGCCTACATGTTTACTAAAAGACTACGACATTTTTGGAATGTTTACTATTTGCTCAGATTATGGACCTTTATTGCTTTTATGTCGACTGGCAAAAATTAAAAATGAAATTGTTGTAATATATCTACATTATAAAACTGAAGCTACAAGTCAAAAAGTTTCCTGCGCTTTCATAGCCTTTGACAGAGTGATGAGGGATTAATTGTGGTCGACATTGTCTATGTATAGGGTAAATGGTAGTTTGATACGAGCACTGAAATCACTTTAAGAGGATTCCACTGTTTGGACGGTTGGGACACATAAAGAGGATAGACGAAAGAAGATTAATGAAACAGATTTACAAGGCGAGTGTATATGGGCAAATCGGTAAAGGTCGACCTCGGTGAACATCATATCGACATTGCCTTGAAAAAATCCAAGTCCAGAGCACTAACAACCGACGAGCATGTATGAGACCGCTGATGAAAGTAAAAGAAGCTAAATATGTGTGTAAGAACTTTGTGTCTGTACATTGAGGGTATTTACAAAAAATAAGCTACGACATGGTTTTTAGGTGTCTCGGTCTCCAGATCACCAATTTGAGTATTTTTTTTTTATGAAAATAGTCGCAAAAAGGGTAGACCTATCGTGTGGGCCGCGGACGGCCCGCACTGCGACTATTAGAAGGGGAAGGGATTATAGAAAGGAAATGATTGTGGACACGCTTTTTAAAAAGTTGCAGGTCATAGTTCTCTGGAAAAACTGATTTTGGAAGCATATTCCATTCCGTAGCAGCCCTGTAAAAGAAGGATTCTTGATGAAGATTGGTCCTTGTAGTGTCAAGCTTGAGAGTAAATGTGTGAGACTGATCAGCGTGCCGAGTTTTTCGGCCGAATGTGGCCAATGGTGGTACAAGAGTTTTTATTTCTCCGTAGCATCTGCCATGGAAATATCTGTAGAGCAATGAATGGTCTGCAACTCTTCTTCTATGTTCTAGAGGGTGAAGGGTATATGTGAGAGTTGAGCTGTTTATCAAGCGAATGGCTTTTTTCTGAATGGAATCCAGAATACGAAGAGAATGCCTTGGTGCTAAACCCCAAATGTGCGAGCAATACTCCAGTAGAGGTCGGATTTGAGCCTTGTACGTCGTCAACAGTTGATCAGGAGTAAAAAACTTTCTGGCTTTCCACAGAAAACCTAGCCTCTGGCTCGCCGACTTTGCGATGTTAGCAACATGGTCATGCCAAGACATATTATTGGACACCGTGACTCCCAAAATCGAGATGGAGGGACTTGGTTCAAGGGTATTTCCGGACACTTAAGATATACAGTGTGTCCCAGATTCGCTTTTCTCTACAGGATCTCGGCTCCTATTATACCTTCAGCAAAGGTTTCAGAGGAAGCTTAGTGCATTCGATAACTGGCTTCAGATTTACGATTGGTTGATTGGTTTTGGAAATATCGGTGAAAAACCAAAAATGGAGGATTTCATTTTTCGCCAGTTAATTTGAAACGGTTAATTTGACAGCTCTTAACATGTGACATTATCAGGACACTTTTTCAAGACGAATACGATAGCGTGTAGGACATTTCTTAATCGTCACATTTTGCGTGCGTTTAAATTGCTCTTGTCGGTTGGCTATTTTTTTTTAAATTCCCAATTTAAATTAGTTTTTTGGCGTTGAATTTTTTTTCTATTATATAGCGATTGATCCAAGATAAATAAAAAAGTTGAAATGGGTATTACGTGGCCGAATTTCAGGCTCTCAAAATCTCTTGGTAACACTCCAACCATCTTTCAAGCAGAATTACATGCCATAGAGATATGTGCCTAGGAGTGCATCAAAAGAAACACCCGAATGGCAGAAATCTATGTTTTATCAGATAGCCAAGCAGCACTAAAAGCTCTGAAGTCATACATTTGTGCGTCCAAGGTGACTTGGGACTGTAAACAGTCCCTGAGTATGGTAGAGGTTAAGAGAATCATCTGTGTACATAAAAAAGTGTCCGTCCAAATGCATTAAATTAGGGTGGCGCCACATTAGCATCAGGGTAAATTTTAAAGGAAGCACCATATATTTTTAGAGTAGGATTGAGAAATAAACAGGAAAAGAAAAACTTCCGCTACTTTAGTCTACAATAATATTAAATTTTTTAACTCGGCATACTTCAATTCGTTTACAATTGCTACATTTATACCCTTTGTCTACATCAGCGCCATTCTAAAAGGTTTTTGTTATTTATAGCTTACAGCTGGATACTTTTTTAAGTTTTCTACCATATGAGATGACTCTCCTTACCTCTATCCTCCATATCTTTGAGACAACTGGCAGCAAACAACAAGGTCACTCTGATATGGGTTCCAGGTCACTAGAGAGTTAGATCTAATAGGTCAAGGTGCTTAAAAGACTGCTTGTCTTCACGACCATCCTACAATCTAAAATCTAGCGATGTAAACTATCGAATAAAAATTTAAAAAAAAATACATGCTTAGATATAATAAATATTATATTTTTTATATTTATATTTTATGTTATACTATATTTAAAGATTTAGTGTGTTGCATTTCTTTTATTCTTTTCAGTTTTAATTAAATATTTATTCTATTTTATGTAATAAAATACTCAATTATTTTCGTTTTCATAAAAATTTTTGAAATCATTATAGTACTTACAAACAAATTTAATTGATCAAACATTAGATTTCAAAATCTTCTCAAAAAAGACACCAAAAAAATAATGGGCCTGACTGACTAGGCGCGACCGCTCGTGTTATTTTACAAGGGCGACCGCTGCAGGGTTAAAACACATTATAAAATATTACTATATTAAAAAAAAATCTTTGGCAAGGATTTAACAATGGACGAACACAAGCTCGTTAATTTTTAGCTATTTGTTTCTTATTTTGACTGTACACAGTATAAAGCACGAAGTGCATTCTAAATAGCAACATATTTTAAAGTTTAGACATATAAAGAGACGAAATTAAATTAATTGTATTTGTAAATTTAACAAAAACGATAAGGTTAGTTTTGGGGACAAAACTGTGCATGCAAAAACCGCACGTGACCTGCTTTATCAATGTTTTGGATATTACAAACAGAGTAAAATTTCAGTCATGTATTAAATGTAAACTACAAACTCGAATGCGAGACGAAACGAAAGAAGAATACTGTAATTATGGTAGCTACAATTTGTAAATAATTCTAGTAAACAATAACAAAATTAATTTTATTCAAAGTTAGGTTAGGTTAGGTTTTATGTGAGTGGGGCGTGGTCGCCCCTCCACCGCGACCGTTAGTAGGTTTATTGTGGCTCACCCCTAGAGGCTACAGTTCACCGTACAATCCAGCCCTTCTTACGAAGTTCATGGTTGTATAGGGTGAGATTTTTTTAAAATCGGTAGGTTCTAGGTTAGTGTAACCAAATATGTTGAACCTTATTCTTCCCAGGCCGGGGCATGAACATAGTATACGTTCAGCAGTTTCGTCTTCCACGCAGCAGAACCGACAGTCCGTTTGTTGGTTCAGATCTATCTTTCTGAGGTGGTATCTCAGACGACAGTGTCCTGTTAGAATACGCAGGTCATTTCTGCTCCATTCTAGGATCTGCTTAGTTGTGTTTCTCGAGGGTTGTAACGGTAAAAACGCCTTCGAGTGGGTTAGCCCTGGTAAGTCGGACCAGTACGTGAGTATTTTCCTCTCCGCCCAGTCCGAAATAATTGTTTTGGCGGCACTTGTGGTGACTCCAAAAACCGGTTCTGGTCCAGTGAACGCAGATTCGGCCCCCTGTTTTGCAAGGCTTTTTCGTTTCCTTCCACCCCCTGGTGCCCAGGTACCCACAGTAGGGTCACCCTGTTGTTCGCACCAAGGTACTCTAAGGATTCGATGCAATTCCATACAAGTTTAGAATTTATCTTGTTGGAGCTCAGTGCTTTTAAAGCGGCCTGGCTGTCTGATATTATATTTATGTTTTTGTTTGCTAGAGGTCTGTTGGTCAACTCTCTTGCACACAATTCGATAGCGAATATTTCAGCCTGAAAGATTGTGGCATACCTGCCAAGACTGGTAGATATTTCAATCTTTGGTTTCCTGCTGAAAACACCGGCCCTATTCAAAGTTACTAAAGTCCTTATTTTTATGTTTTTACTGCTTATTTATTTAATTTCAAAAGTATTTAAACGGTCTTCTTTCGTAAAGGGTATTTGAGTATCTTCTTTGAGAAGGTTTGGTTCTGATATTTAAGGCGATAAGAATAATCTCAAAAAATTAATTAAAACAAAATAATATTAAAGAAGTTGCTATCTATCTGTTTTAATTTTTCCCGCTGGTTAAGGAAACAAATACACTTGCATATCGTATAATTTTAAAAATTATAGAAAGTTTATTAAAAATTTATTTATTTACGTTCTTCTACTCTGTTTTTTGTTTGTCAAAAAAGATACGATTTTTATTCAACAAAATGTTTGTTCTGCTACTTTTGTTTAACGACGGAATAAGCAGCCACAGTTGTGGCCTTAGGTGGGCATCAGTCGAGAGCACCAATGGATTTGCATTTGCATTTTAAAAGAGAAATTTAGAAATTTAAAAATGATTCGTGGTGTAGGGATTAGTGGCAATGAAAAAGCAGACTCTGAGGTCAAGTATGCTTCAACAGGACATGTTATAAATTACCAGCCAAAATACTATGATTTTATCAGTTATTATAAAAATCAAATAGGGTCAGATTGGTCTTAAATATATGAGGAAATTGCAAGAAACTCGTTCTTCTTCTGTTGATGCCTATCCGTTTCGGATGTTGGCGAGCATAATGGCTATATGAACTTTATTCACACGGAATAATCCCAAATTTGATATATTAAACCACACTCGGAGATTCTTCAGCCATGATATTCTTCTTTTTCCTACACTCCTTTTACCTTGTATTTTGCCTTGGATTATAAGCTGTAAAAGCCGGTATCATTCAGGATTTCTCATAAAATTCTCAGAACACGACAGTAGAACCAGAGTTTAAAGGCTTCTAATTTCTTGCAAGATGTTTCAGATAACGTCCATGACCCAACGCCATATAGAAGAGTTGAGAACACATAGCACCTCAGTATCCGCATTTTGGTGTTTAAAGACAGGTTCCTACATTTAAACAATTTTGCCATTTTAAGGAATATGGTTTGAGCCTTTTTAATTCGGCATCTTATCTCAACCGAGTAATCCCATTCTTCGTTAATATTTGTTCCCAAATAGACATACTTGTTAACTCTTTGGATGAGTCTGTTATGTATCAGTAGCTGTCCTTCCACGCGTCTATTTTTAGAGATGAATTTGGTCTTTTTCGCATTCATCCGCAGTCCAAATCTTTTACTTACTTCTTACTTCACTCCAAAAACCACTAATTCCTAATTTTTCCTAGATTGCCGAATAAAATCCCTCATTTTTTATTTTCTAATATGAGCAAAAGTTTCTATAGCACAATTCCTAGAATTAAATTAAATCATGGCTGCTTCCCAGCGCATCTTCGCAGACTTAAAATATATAGTTGCTTCACCATATTGTTTAAGCAATAATAACAAAGCTGCCGATCTAAATCATCTATTCTTTGAATGCACTTACTATGTTTCGTCTATTAAACAATTTATATTCAATTTAATAGGAAATCGATTCCAGCTACCGGAAAATATTACCTACATATACATATACATATTACATACAAACTTTTCTGGAAATATTACCTCAGTAATATCAACAAACAGCAAATTTATTTTGGACTCGGTAATAAGATACATAAAAAGAACAAAGTAATTTCCTCCAGATTTAAAATAGTATGTGGAAAATGGCAAAAGCTAATGTCATCCCTTTCAACACACACCCAAAAATGATTCAATTAACACTTACCTGAGTGAGTTAACAAATCACAGTAATAGTCACCTTAGGCCATATGTTAAGAAGTTTTATTCAAGAGGAGCACCACTTGGCCAATTTTTTATGGGTTGTTTGGATCTACAAAAATGTAGTTCTGAGTTTTCGGCCATTGCCGGGGTATATTTTAGTAATAAAAAAATTAAAAAATGGATATTTTTGATATATTTTTTTGGAATGCGTCCTATCGAAAAAAGTTTCTAATAAAATGTGTTAACGTCTTCTGTAATAAAGGTCCTAAAAAAAGTGCTAACATTGTTAATTAACACGGAATGGTATTTTTTGATAACGCGTTATACCGTTCCAAAATAACGTTCCACGAGTAACGACCCATCCCTACTTTTATCGCAAGTGCAAGATATTATTACCAACAAATTGGACGAAATAGGATCCTTCCTACACGTCGATCGAAATTGTGATGACATAATTGCTCGTAAAGGGAATAATTTTATTAAGCGTTGGGCTGTCGGTTCTTTCGATGTCTGCTAAGTTGTGTCTGCGGGTGATCCAGTGAATTTGGGTAGTGATCAGATCAACGAAAGGGAAAAAAGTGGGTTGAAATAAAAAAACTAACAAAAATGGCTGCAATTAGACGAATCCATGGTGCAATTTTCATATTTTAAAAATATTTATGTATTGCTCCAAGTTAAGAGAAAGGATACTTTTTATCACAATACGAAAGAGGTGAGATTGGGTTGAAATCTAAAAAACTATTAAAATTTGCCGATATTAGTGTCAAGTTCATATTTTTGGGGTCTGATATTAATAGTAATATTCTTAATTTTGTTAGCACCCCTTCAAAAGTGGTGGGAAGGGCATGGAAAATAAAAACTATTAAAATTTACATACATACATACATAAAGTCACGCCTTTTTCCCATAGGGGTAGGCAGAGACCACTTCCTTCCACTTGCTATGGTTCTAACACACATCTCTTGCTTCCTCTACTTTCATACATGCTCGTCGGTTGTTGGTACTCTTGACCTGGCCTTTCTTTAAAACAATGTTGATCTGATCGAGATATGTTCGCCGAGGTGGAAATTTACCTGCTGTCTTACCCTAGTGGAGAATTTGCCGTAAATCTTCTGCTGATGCTGCCTGTTAGGGTTCCTTCGATATTTCGGGTCGTCACTGGTTCGATGCTCCTACCTTTTGTAAGTTTTGTCGATGGTTCTTGCTGGGATTTATCGCCGTGAATTTTTTTTAATTAAATAAAACAAACATAATTGTCATCGATATTATTTTGGAAAATTGATACATGGAGCTTACATTGGTATGCCTGTTCTATCGTCAGAAAATTTTTAACGTGCCTTTTTTTTCCCTTCTACAGTTCCATTATAATTATGTCTCTGATAGTTTTGTATTCCTCAGGTACTCGTAAATAGTGTCGCGTACCGTATTTTGTTGTAACTTAAATATATCATTCGTTGTAAATAGTGTTGCATACCTTGTTGTGATAGGATTCGATTGTTAATGGCTGTGGCATTTTTGTTAATCGCTGGAGATTGAGTGGGGGTTTTCGTTATTAGATTTTGCTTTGGTTTTTGGCCTTGATTGTTGTGTGTTGTCGGTTATATTATTGTTTAGTTTGCATTTCTGTGTGGATGGGGCTGGCTATCAACACGGACGAGCGCGATTCTTGGTGTGGAGCATGGACTTGTGAATATTGTTGGTGGACGTCGGTTCCGTGTCATTTTCTTGATATCCGGCTTGGGGAAGTAGTGCTAGTCGTTTGGTGGCAGTCTTGGGAGTGGTGTGGTGAGAATTTTTGGGACGGTGTGATATTGGCAAATGTGCAGAACCTCTACGGTTTTTCTTTCATATTTGGCTGTATTTGGGCCATCTTAATTGGATTTTGAAGAAAAACCATTTAATTTTTAACTTGACCATTCTATCTTACCTCCGTTGTTGATATTTTGGATTTTGGTGTCGAGTTAAAATAACCACATGCGGGATTTATTTGAAGAAAGCCATTGTTAATTAGCAGGTGCCGTTCCATAACCAAACCGGCCATAGGAGTAGTGCATTCGTATCATCCATATCGACGATAAATTGCAGTGTTATAAAGACTTGCTTGGTGTTTTTAGCAGGAACTCCGTATTAAGGTGTTCAAGATCAAAGTTATTCTTTTTTTTTATATTTGATCTACAATATACGTTTACCCAAAGGTTACAAGTGAATTATTTTTGACACCACAATTAAGTTTTGTTTTAATTTAATAATATAATACATTATTAAAAACTATTTATTGCATTAGATAATATGCCAAAACTAAACTTTGATTAAAATAATCTTCTCAATAATTCTTTATGTCCAAGTAAAAATATTTTCTTCATACTTATTTGTAAATATCCTACAATATTGATATTTTAAAGGACAACCATTGTAAAAATATTTTTAAATAAACTCGATTGTTTTGGCAGTGTAAATCTTTATGTATATGGTAAAAACATGAGTAAATTAGCAGCCTTATGTAATTGTTTGATTTAGTATGATTAAAGAGAGTTGACTTATATACGTTTTTTTTTTGGTAACTTGGTAAAGTCTGTTACTCTTTTTTTTGGTTATTCTATAAAGTTGTAAATTTTAAATTTTTGGTTTGTTTTAGCAAGAAAATTAACCATAGCTCTTAATTTTGACTATATTTGTTATAGTTTTATTATTGAACTGTGTACTTTGATTTATTGTTAGCTGTTAATTTTGACTATATTTGTTATAATTTTATTATTGAACTGTGTACTTTGATTTATTGTAGGATTAAAGTATCCAATATATTTTAGCTGTAATTTCATTTATTTAGTTTACCATAATCTCAGTTGTTTATCTTGTGGCTCTGCTAGTGCCTATAAGACCTAGGGGTTTCGGCTTGAACCGTCTAAGTCGGTGGCGCAGCTCACTTTTATATTTTTTTTCTTCTACCCTCTACGGCTGTACTCGGGCATAATTTGCCAGTAGAGAGACCGCTGGCAGAGTTCTCTATAGAGAACGAATAGACGTGGCAAATTGTCACTGGCTGTTGACTTGAATTTAATTTTTATCTGATTACGTTGATACTGTTTAGAAGCTGCAGTGAAATAATTTAAATTAGTAGAAACAAAAGAGAGCGGGTTTTACCGATGTGTGTTTAGATCGGCGGCTCTTAGCGACGAGAGATGTTCATCATCCGGTGGTTGTGATGCAAGAGTGGGCGGAAGGGTCAAGAGCGGCTTCGCCTGTCTTTTGGCGCTCAATTCTGCGCTTTTGATTAGTCAAAAGCGTAACCGTCTTTTTTGCACTCGACACGATTTTGTAGTCGATAACAAATTACACGCGATAAGAGGGTGATCGGAATTTTATGGTGGGTTACTAATTGCACGTGGTCAGCAGCTGATTTTGTTGTTGTCGGTGTCAGGGCCGTACTGAGTGGGTTTAAATCAAGGAAATTCTCAGAGAGAAATTGTACAGTTAAAAGTACTGATTTTCAAAAATTTATAAATTGCAAAATTCAGGTAGTTTACCATTTTTTTCAGTTTTTTATTCTCCATTAAAAACAGCTTGACCGATTTTGCTGAAAATCTAATCAGTCTTAAGTTGCGTAATTATGCGTCGAATGCAATTGGTCCCACGTCAATATTATTTTTTTATTCTCGAGATAATCGAGAAGAAAAAAAAATTCCGAAAGTCTACCATTTTTTTCAGCTTTTTTATTCTTCATAAAATAACAGCTTAACATATTTTGGTGAAAATCTAATCAGTTTTAAGTTGCGTAATTATGCGTCGAATGCAATTGGTCCCACGTCAATATATTTTTTTTATTCTCGAGATAATCGAGACGAAAAATAATTCCGAAAGTTTACCATTTTTTTCAGTTTTTTGATTATGCGTCGAATGCAATTGGTCCCACGTCGATATCATTTTTTTTCTCGAGATAATCGAGACGAAAAATAATTCCGAAAGTTTAACATTTTTTTTAGTTTTTTTATTCTTCATAAAATAACAACTTGACAGATTTTGCTGAAAATCTAATCAGTCTTAAGTTGCGTAATTATGCGTCGAACGCAATTGGTCCCACGTCAATATTATTTTTTTATTCTCGAGATAATCGAGAAGAAAAAAAAATTCCGAAAGTCTACCATTTTTTTCAGCTTTTTTATTCTTCATAAAATAACAACTTGACAGATTTTGCTGAAAATCTAATCAGTCTTAAGTTGCGTAATTATGCGTCGAATGCAATTGGTCCCACGTCGATATAATTTTTTTTTCTCGAGATAATCGAGACGAAAAATAATTCCGAAAGTTTAACATTTTTTTTAGTTTTTTTATTCTTCATAAAATAACAACTTGACAGATTTTGCTGAAAATCTAATCAGTCTTAAGTTGCGTAATTATGCGTCGAACGCAATTGGTCCCACATCAATATTATTTTTTTATTCTCGAGATAATCGAGAAGAAAAAAAAATTCCGAAAGTCTACCATTTTTTTCAGCTTTTTTATTCTTCATAAAATAACAGCTTAACATATTTTGCTGAAAATCTAATCAGTCTTAAGTTGCGTAATTATGCGTCGAACGCAATTGGTCCCACGTCAATATTATTTTTTTATTCTCGAGATAATCGAGAAGAAAAAAAATTCCGAAAGTCTACCATTTTTTTCAGCTTTTTTATTCTTCATAAAATAACAGCTTAACATATTTTGGTGAAAATCTAATCAGTCTTAAGTTGCGTAATTATGCGTCGAATGCAATTGGCCCCACGTCGATATTTTTTTTTGTTCTCGAGATAATCGAGACGAAAAATAATTCCGAAAGTTTACCATTTTTTTCAGTTTTTTGATTATGCGTCGAATGCAATTGGTCCCACGTCGATATCATTTTTTTTCTCGAGATAATCGAGACGAAAAATAATTCCGAAAGTTTAACATTTTTTTTAGTTTTTTTATTCTTCATAAAATAACAACTTGACAGATTTTGCTGAAAATCTAATCAGTCTTAAGTTGCGTAATTATGCGTCGAACGCAATTGGTCCCACGTCAATATTATTTTTTTATTCTCGAGATAATCGAGAAGAAAAAAAATTCAGAAAGTCTACCATTTTTTTCAGCTTTTTTATTCTTCATAAAATAAAAGCTTAACATATTTTGGTGAAAATCTAATGAGTTTTAAGTTGCGTAATTATGCGTCGAATGCAATTGGTCCCACGTCGATATAATTTTTTTTTCTCGAGATAATCGAGACGAAAAATAATTCCGAAAGTTTAACATTTTTTTCAGTTTTTTTATTCTCCATAAAATAACAATTTAACAGATTTTGCTAAAAAATTTAATCAGTTTTAAATTGCGTAATTATGCGTCGAATGCAATTGGTCCCACGTCGATATAATTTTTTTTTCTCGAGATAATCGAGACGAAAAATAATTCCGAAAGTTTAACATTTTTTTCAGTTCTTTTATTCTCCATAAAATAACAACTTAAAAGATTTTGCTGAAAATTCAATCAGTTTTAAATTGCGTAATTATGCGTCGAATGCAATTGGTCCCACGTCGATATAATTTTTTTTTCTCGAGATAATCGAGACGAAAAATAATTCTGAAAGTTTAACATTTTTTTCAGTTTTTTTATTCTCCAAAAAATAACAACTTAAAAGATTTTGCTGAAAATTCAATCAGTTTTAAATTGCGTAATTATGCGTCGAATGCAATTGGCCCCACGTCAATATTATTTTTTTATTCTCGAGATAATCGAGAAGAAAAAAAATTCAGAAGGTCTACCATTTTTTTCAGCTTTTTTATTCTTCATAAAATTAAAGCTTAACATATTTTGGTGAAAATCTAATCAGTTTTAAGTTGCGTAATTATGCGTCGAATGCAATTGGTCCCACGTCGATATGTTTTTTTTTTCTCGAGATAATCGAGACCAAAAATAATTCCAAAAGTTTAACATTTTTTTCAGTTTTTTTATTCTCCATAAAATAAAAATTTAACAGATTTTGCTAAAAATTTAATCAGTTTTAAATTGCGTAATTATGCGTCGAATGCAATTGGTCCCACGTCGATATAATTTTTTTTTCTCGAGATAATCGAGACGAAAAATAATTCCGAAAGTTTAACATTTTTTTCAGTTTTTTTATTCTCCATAAAATAACAACTTAAAAGATTTTGCTGAAAATTCAATCAGTTTTAAATTGCGTAATTATGCGTCGAATGCAATTGGCCCCACGTCAATATTATTTTTTTATTCTCGAGATAATCGAGAAGAAAAAAAATTTAGAAAGTCTACCATTTTTTTCAGCTTTTTTATTCTTCATAAAATAAAAGCTTAACATATTTTGGTGAAAATCTAATCAGTTTTAAGTTGCGTAATTATGCGTCGAATGCAATTGGTCCCACGTCGATATAATTTTTTTTTCTCGAGATAATCGAGACGAAAAATAATTCCGAAATTTTAACATTTTTTTCAGTTTTTTTATTCTCCATAAAATAACAACTTAAAAGATTTTGCTGAAAATTCAATCAGTTTTAAATTGCGTAATTATGCGTCGAATGCAATTGGCCCCACGTCAATATTATTTTTTTATTCTCGAGATAATCGAGAAGAAAAAAAATTCAGAAAGTCTACCATTTTTTTCAGCTTTTTTATTCTTCATAAAATAAAAGCTTAACATATTTTGGTGAAAATCTAATCAGTTTTAAGTTGCGTAATTATGCGTCGAATGCAATTGGTCCCACGTCGATATAATTTTTTTTTCTCGAGATAATCGAGACGAAAAATAATTCCGAAATTTTAACATTTTTTTCAGTTTTTTTATTCTCCATAAAATAACAACTTAAAAGATTTTGCTGAAAATTCAATCAGTTTTAAATTGCGTAATTATGCGTCGAATGCAATTGGCCCCACGTCAATATTATTTTTTTATTCTCGAGATAATCGAGAAGAAAAAAAATTCAGAAAGTCTACCATTTTTTTCAGCTTTTTTATTCTTCATAAAATTAAAGCTTAACATATTTTGGTGAAAATCTAATCAGTTTTAAGTTGCGTAATTATGCGTCGAATGCAATTGGTCCCACGTCAATATTATTTTTTTATTCTCGGGATAATCGAGACGAAAAAAAATTCAGAAAGTCTACCATTTTTTTCAGCTTTTTTATTCTTCATAAAATAACAGCTTAACATATTTTGGTGAAAATCTAATCAGTCTTAAGTTGCGTAATTATGCGTCGAATGCAATTGGTCCCACGTCGATATAATTTTTTTTTCTCGAGATAATCGAGACGAAAAATAATTCCGAAAGTTTAACATTTTTTTCAGTTTTTTTATTCTCCATAAAATAACAATTTAACAGATTTTGCTAAAAAATTTAATCAGTTTTAAATTGCGTAATTATGCGTCGAATGCAATTGGTCCCACGTCGATATAATTTTTTTTTCTCGAGATAATCGAGACGAAAAATAATTCCGAAAGTTTAACATTTTTTTCAGTTTTTTTATTCTCCATAAAATAACAATTTAACAGATTTTGCTAAAAATTTAATCAGTTTTAAGTTGCGTAATAATGCGTCGAGTGCAATTGGTCCCACGTCAATATTATTTTTTTATTCTCGGGATAATCGAGACGAAAAAAAATTCAGAAAGTCTACCATTTTTTTCAGCTTTTTTATTCTTCATAAAATAACAGCTTAACATATTTTGGTGAAAATCTAATCAGTCCTAAGTTGCGTAATTATGCGTCGAATGCAATTGGTCCCACGTCAATATAATTTTTTTTTCTCGAGATAATCGAGACGAAAAATAATTCCGAAAGTTTAACATTTTTTTCAGTTTTTTTATTCTCCATAAAATAACAATTTAACAGATTTTGCTAAAAATTTAATCAGTTTTAAGTTGCGTAATTATGCGTCGAATGCAATTGGTCCCACGTCAATATTATTTTTTTATTCTCGGGATAATCGAGACGAAAAAAAATTCAGAAAGTCTACCATTTTTTTCAGCTTTTTTATTCTTCATAAAATAACAGCTTAACATATTTTGGTGAAAATCTAATCAGTCTTAAGTTGCGTAATTATGCGTCGAATGCAATTGGTCCCACGTCGATATAATTTTTTTTTCTCGAGATAATCGAGACGAAAAATAATTTCGAAAGTTTAACATTTTTTTCAGTTTTTTTATTCTCCATAAAATAACAATTTAACAGATTTTGCTAAAAATTTAATCAGTTTTAAATTGCGTAATTATGCGTCGAATGCAATTGGTCCCACGTCGATATCATTTTTTTTCTCGAGATAATCGAGACGAAAAATAATTCCGAAAGTTTAACATTTTTTTTAGTTTTTTTATTCTTCATAAAATAACAACTTGACAGATTTTGCTGAAAATCTAATCAGTCTTAAGTTGCGTAATTATGCGTCGAACGCAATTGGTCCCACGTCAATATTATTTTTTTATTCTCGAGATAATCGAGAAGAAAAAAAATTCAGAAAGTCTACCATTTTTTTCAGCTTTTTTATTCTTCATAAAATAAAAGCTTAACATATTTTGGTGAAAATCTAATGAGTTTTAAGTTGCGTAATTATGCGTCGAATGCAATTGGTCCCACGTCGATATAATTTTTTTTTCTCGAGATAATCGAGACGAAAAATAATTCCGAAAGTTTAACATTTTTTTCAGTTTTTTTATTCTCCATAAAATAACAATTTAACAGATTTTGCTAAAAAATTTAATCAGTTTTAAATTGCGTAATTATGCGTCGAATGCAATTGGTCCCACGTCGATATAATTTTTTTTTCTCGAGATAATCGAGACGAAAAATAATTCCGAAAGTTTAACATTTTTTTCAGTTTTTTTATTCTCCATAAAATAACAATTTAACAGATTTTGCTAAAAATTTAATCAGTTTTAAGTTGCGTAATTATGCGTCGAGTGCAATTGGTCCCACGTCAATATTATTTTTTTATTCTCGGGATAATCGAGACGAAAAAAAATTCAGAAAGTCTACCATTTTTTCAGCTTTTTTATTCTTCATAAAATAACAGCTTAACATATTTTGGTGAAAATCTTATCAGTCTTAAGTTGCGTAATTATGCGTCGAATGCAATTGGTCCCACGTCGATATCATTTTTTTTTCTCGAGATAATCGAGACGAAAAATAATTCCGAAAGTTTAACATTTTTTTCAGTTTTTTTATTCTCCATAAAATAACAACTTAAAAGATTTTGCTGAAAATTCAATCAGTTTTAAATTGCGTAATTATGCGTCGAATGCAATTGGCCCCACGTCGATATTATTTTTTGTTCTCGAGATAATCGAGACGAAAAATAATTCCGAACGCACATACGAACATACGCACATACGTACCATTGTATTCGACTCTGGGGACTTGAAATATGGAGATATGTCAAAATTCGGGATTCGCAAAATCGGACCCATTACTATAACTTCCACTGGGAAGTTAAAAATTTAAATTTAACGCGTTGTATCTTGTACAACAGCAATATTTTATTATGGCCTATTTGGTTCTATCGTCATATTTTGGTCCAAATCACCCGTTCTTAGCCTATATCTTAATTTTTATGAATCACCCTGTATATACATATAATTTTTTATTTGTTATATTGTAGATAGTCTCGAAAGAAAAATAAAGTTTTTTGAAAGCATGCCTAAATAGCAAAGAATTTAACTTAAAATGGTCCCAATAATATAGTTCAGTATATTTATACAAAAAAATATTTTTTTAAATTATTTAAATAGGCAAAAATTCACTGTTACGTGAGCAAAAATAATATCTTACGAAAAACAAAAAAATGTGGTCGAAATTCAATTTTAGTAAGCCAAGAAATAATTTAAAAGTCTACATCTGATAAAGCATTCAGTTTTCAAATGAAAACGGTCCCGTTTGCAATCTCGGTATTTTTCAAAGCGATTAGTTTTAGAAGAATATAACCCTAGTGCCGCAAACTCTTTATCTGCCACAAACTTTTTATCTGCTGAATCATAAGAAATAAAAAAAATGATCGGCGTTAATAATTCTGGGATTTTAAAGTTCACAGAATGATATTAGGTTGAATGAATCGAAAAAATAAAGTTCTTTTAATTTAAAACGTCTTATATTTAAATAAAATAACTGCCAATCGAGTAGTAGAATTACAGTAGGTATTAAATATTATTTTCTTTAATCTCTACTACTATAAAACTGTAACTGAAAATTACGATAGTACTTAGGTACGAGGGCAGTTTGATAAGTCAGTGACTTTTTGAATTTCCCACGCAGTTACTCCAAATGCAACAGTATTGCCGTCAACTATAATCTATCAGTGGGCAACTTTCTAATTTTGAGCAAGCTACGTCGTGCAGTTGGTGTTTGATAGCCGTTCAAAGCAGACAACCTCGTGAATTTTTACGAAAATGAAAAAAAGTGAATTTCGTGTGCTGATTAAGCATTACATTTTACGTAAAAAATCCATCACTAAAACTAAGGAAAGACTTGATAAATAGTACGGGGACTCGGCACCGTCAATTTCAATGGTTAAGAAGTGGTTTACAGAGTTCCGTTGTGGTCGTACCAGCACTAGTGACGCCGAACGTCCAGGTCGCCCAAAAGAAGTGATCACGCCGGAAATCGTCCATAAAATCCATGAAATAATATTGGATGATCGGAGAATGAAAGTGCGTGAGTTAGCTCATGCTGTAGGTATCTCAACTGAACGGGTACATCATATTTTACACGAATATTTGGACATGAAAAAACTCTCTGCGAGATGGGAGCCGCGATTGCTCACACTCGACCATAAGCGCAATCGTGTGACCACTTCAAAAGAGTGTTTAGCGATGTTCTGCCGTAATCCGGACGAATTTTTGCGCCGTTTTGTTACTGTGGATGAAACATGGATCCATCACAACACGCCAGAGACCAAGGAACAATCGAAACAGTGAGTTGCTCGGGGTAAACGTGGACCAAAGAAGGCGAAACAGAGTCTGTCGGCCAACAAGGTCATGGCCACAGTTTTTTGGGATGTACGCGGTTTCATTCACATCGATTACCTCAAGAAAGGTAAAACGATCACCGGCGAATATTATTCAAAGCTTTTGAACAGATTTGACGTTGATTTGAAGCAAAAACGGCCGCATTTGGCTAAGAAGAAGAAAGTGCTGTTCCATCAAGACAATGCACGTGTGCACACTTGTCTAGTCACGATGACCAAAATCCACGAATTGGGATACGAACTGCTACCCCATCCAGCATATTCTCCAGATTTAGCTCCCTGCGACTATTTTCTGTTTCCAAACTTAAAGAAATGGATGGGCGGTAAGAGATTTGAGTCGAATGAAGAAGTCATTTGAGAGCTTTGAAAAAACTTATTATTTGGAGGGAATAAAAAAATTGGAAAAACGCCGGACTAAATGTATCGAACTAAAAGGTGATTATGTAGAAAAATAAAATGTTTATTTGCGGAAAAAAATTTGTTTTATTCAAAAAGTCACTCACTTATCAAACCGCCCTCGTACCTTAAGGTTACGGGAAACTCTTGTTGAAATAAAAGAGGAACGTCTTCCTAATACTGGACTAATTTAATTGAACTTTACTTCTCGGTATTTATTTACGAAATGCGTCGAACTTGACCGACGACTGAACGCTGACTCGACAGGTATAGCGACATCAGTCGACGACCGTAAACATAACACTCTTGTTTTCCTTTCGAAACACACCTGGTTAAATACTAAAGATTATTGATAAATCATGCGAGCATCGCGAAACAGCTACGTGCTTGTTTGTAAACATTGAATTGAGTTCAACGGGTTGATGTTTATGATTCCCGTAAATGGTCAACCGAGTTCATTGGGCTCTTATTAAACCTTTTTACATATTTTCTTGGCTAAGGGCACTACAATAGCACTACAACCTAAACCTTGCAAGATACACTAGCTACAGCGTTAGAACATTTCAATAGCTGCGTTTAACAATCTGCCTGGTCTGCTACCCCAGTTGCCGCAGACTCGTGTCTGAACGCGACTATAAATACAGAAGCGCACATACGGTATTCTCAGTCTCTCAGTGAAGGTGTTTTAACACTAAGCAAGCATTATTGTGAAGTGTAAGTGTATAAGTAGATGTAGTATGGATAAATTTTTAAAACGAAAACTTGAGGATGACGGGGCTTGTACATCGACAGGTTCAGGTGGAAATCGTCCGAAATCTAAAACAAGAAAATATGACCCATCATACCTAAATTTGGGCTTTACTAGCCTTGAAGTAGGTGGCGAAAAAAAACCACAATGCGTTATCTGTTTAAAAGTATTGGCTGCAGATAGCATGAGACCAAATAAATTACAGAGGCATCTAGAAACGCTGCACAGAGAATATGTCAATAAACCGCGAGATTTTTTTGTGGAGAAACTCAGATTGTTTAAAAAACAAAAATCCAGCTTCCATAGAGTACTGGCAGTAAATGAAAAGGCTCTCTTGGCATCATATAAAGTGGCATACAAAGTAGCTAAATGCAAAAAACCGCACACTATTGCAGAGCAACTTATTTTACTCGCTTGCAAAGACATTGTAGAAATAATGTTTGGTGAAAATTTTACTTCACAACTTAACAATATTCCTCTGTCAAATGATACAATCTGTCGACGAATTAACGATATATCAGTTGATATGCAGCAGCAGCTTGAATCTGAGCTTACTGGAAACTTGTTTGCTATACAACTTGACGAAGCAACTGACTCTAGTAATGATTCCCATTTGATTTGCTACATTAGATTCTGTCAATGTTCTAAAATATGTGAAGATTTATTGTTTTGTAAACAGATTGAAGGAAGAACTACAGCCACCGAGTTGTTCAAGATTACAAATGATTCTATTACTAAAATGAATTTGCAATGAAAAAATTGTGTTGCGATATGCACCGATGGAGCTCAAGCCATGTCTGGTAAATACAACAGTTTACAAGCGCTAGTAAAAAAGAAATCCTCAGAAATTATCTGGACGCACTGCATGATACATCGGGAAGCGTTAGCATCAAAATCTAAGCTAAGCCCTGGACTAAACATGATTTTGACAGTAGTTATTGAAGTTGTTAACTTTATAAAAACCAGACCACTAAAAACAAGGATGTTCTCTGTTCTGTGTGAAGATATGGGAGCTGAGCATCAATCTTTGTTGTTTTATTCCTCATCCAGATGGTTGTCACGCGGTAAGACATTTAAGCGTGTCTTTGAATTAAGAAGGGAAATAGCGATATTTTTAAGTGAGGAAGGTCACAAGCATTCAACAGATTTTTTCGACAAATTATTTTTACTGAAGCTTTCTTATTTAGTAGATATTTTTGAAAAACTTAATATACTTAATCTTCAGCTGCAAGGAAAAGACGTAAATATATTTGATTTAAGTCAAAAGATTGATGCTTTTTGTAACAAATTGCAGTTATGGCATAACAAATTGAAAGAAAACAGTTTGGAAATGTTTCCCGCATTTTGCGATTTTGTGCAAGATTCCCCATTGGAAGATATTCATAAAGCTGTGATGCTAAAAACCATAGGAAGCCATTTAGAATACTTAACTGAGAATTTCAAGCGATACTTCTTTGCAGAGAAAGATATCAAGTTGTCAGACTGGAGCTGGGTTTTAAATCCATTCGAAAATAGACCTGTCGGACTATCACTGCAAGAAGAAGAACAACTGATAGATATTTCAACAAATCCCTTACAAAAATCAAACTTTGTTAACAATTTTTTAACAAACTTCTGGACTGATCTTCCGAACGACTACTCCGTTATAAAAGCCAAAGCGCTTAGAATTCTGTTGCCTTTTTCAACGTCCTACCTTTGTGAAACTGGATTTTCTGCACTTGCTGTCGTGAAATCTAAATACAGAAATAAACTTCAAGTAGAAAATGAACTCAGAGTGGCCATCTCTAACATAGAACCAAATTTAGAGAAGTTGTGCGCCCTAAAACAAGCTCATGTTAGCCATTAGTCCTTAGAATGTTTCTTTGTCATCATTAAGTAAGTAAAATTTCAATAAAGATTTTTTAAAAATCTATCTGTAGCATTTTATCATTACCATTTTATTTTTAATCTGTACTGCGCCCCCCCCCCCCCCCAATCATGTAAACGCGCCCCCCTTAGGGGCCGCGCCCCACAGTTTGAGAAACGCTGATGTAAACCAAGATATTCAAATGTTTTTAGAAAACCTTGTTGCTACAGTAGAGACAAATTACTCTTTGTGGAAAGTCACTAAAAAACTTTAATGTCCAGTAAGTAATCAACCTCCTATCCGTAAAAGTAACTTAGAATGGGCTTCTAGCAATGTAGAAAAACCCACCAACTTGATCCTCCCATTAATAAGCTCACTCATAAAAAAATAAAAACAGCAATAAAGGCTTTAGATCCAAATAAAGCTACTGGTTACGACCTTATAACAGGAAAAATCCTAAGAAACTGCCGAAGAAAGGGATTAAATTTCTCACTTTCCTGTATAACGCTATCCTACGAAGAGAAATGGTCCCTCCTCAATAAAAAATAGCCCAAGTTATAATGGTTCCTAAAACTGGAACCATTATAATTCCATAGAGGACGGGACGGAAGGAATATCAGGATAAATGAAAATTTATATTGGAACGAAACTTCAGTTATTAGAATAGATGATGATGATACACCGGAAATAAAGATCAAACGTGGAGTAAGGCAGGGTTGCATTTTATCGCCCTTGCTCTTAAATGTATACTCTGAAAGAATATTTAGGGAAGCACTAACTGATTTACAAGCTGGCATTATTATAAATGGCGAAATCATAAACAACCTTGGTTGGCCTCCAGTCAGGAAGATTTACAACGGATACTGGATGAAGTCATCGAAAAATGCGTAATGGCCGGACTCAGATTAAATGCAAAAAAAAGTATTAGTAATTAGCAAGCAACCTAATGTCATAGCAAACATAACAGTTGGGGGTGAACTATTGAAGCAAGTAAACCAAATAAAATATCTAGGCATCATAATAACTAACAGCGCGAATAGTCAAACTGAAGTGAAATCAAGGATTGAGCAGGCTCGAGCAGCATTTAAAAACATTAGTAGGGTCTTGTGCTGTAGAGATTTGAAGTTAACTCCAAGAATCCGACTTCTCAGATGTAATGTCTTCTCCACCCTGCTGTACGGTTTGGAAGCCTGGACTATAAACAAGTACGAAGACGACTTGAAGCCTTTGAGATGTGGGCCTACAGGAAAATATTAAAAGTTTTATGGACGGAAAAAGTATCCAACTTGGTAATACTCCAACGTCTGAATAAATCTACCGAAATTCTTACCACTATCAAAGGAAGGAAACTGCGATATTTTGGGCATGTTAGGAGAGGCGAAAAATACTGATCATTGCAGAGCATCATGCGAAGAAAAAATTATGGTAAAAGAAAGCCAGGCCGCAGTAAAGTATCATGGCTCAAGAATCTACGTGAATGGTATAAACTTAACTGAAGCTCTCTGTTCAGACTTGCCGTCGACAGAGTAAGGATAGCCTTGTTGGTGACCAACGTTCTAAAAGGACATGGTACTTAGGAAGAAAAGCCTGGAAAAAATCTGTTTGAGGCGCAATCATACAGACCTATTAGCCTGTTACTCATACCCATAAAAATTATGGAAAGTTATTTTGCTTAGATTATCCCCGTAAATAACCCGTAAACGAATACATCAACACAAAGAGGGTTCCTCTAAACGTGTGGGAAACATATTTTAGAAACCTATATGACAACCTATATGAGAACCCCAATCACATGTAACAGAGGAAGATATCACGAATAGATTAACGGTAACAGATAAAAAAGTTAGTGTAAAGATTAAAAACCTGAAAAACAAAAAAGTTCCGGGAGTGGACGACATCCCCAATAAACTTATAAAATATGGAGGTAAAGAGCTAGCAAGAAAATTAACGGAACTGTTAAAAAAAATGATAACCACAACCAGCATACCAACAGAGTGGCACAAAAGTATCACCATACCAATTTTTAAAAAGGAACAAAAAACCAATCCGGAGAACTACAGAGGCATAACCCTGCTTTGCACCACTATGAAACTGCTCACCAGCATTGTCAAAAGTATCCTGGAACACACCATCGAAAACAAAGATGAACAACAAGGATTTCGGAAGAACAGATCTACAACTGATGCCCTGTTTATTGTGAGACAGGTAAAAGAGAAGGCGATCAAATTCAGATGTGTGTCTTATAGTCCTAGCTTAAGCATTCGACAAAGTACAGCTGCCCGATACACTGGACATATTGAGAAAGAAACAAATCCCAACATCAATCATAAACATAATCAGAAATCTGAACACAGGCAACACTACAAGAATAAAAGTGGACCATCAAACAAGCCCATTCCTTTTTAACCTCGTCATGGACGAGATTATACACATTGTGATAACAATGGACAGAGGATACAGACAACAACAAACCAATCAGCATGGTGTGCTATGCGGATGATGCTGTAATCCTGGCAGAAACAGAAAACGATCTGCAAAGGCAAACACATAAGTTTTATCGGACTAGTAAAAAATACAACATGTCAATCTCCATTGATAAAACAAAATTTATGTTCTCTCCAAAGAACCAGTAAGGTGTAAAGTCCTAATAGACAATAAACCAATAGAACAGGTAATGAGCTTCCGTTACTTAAGTATACATCATAACCCGATAAACGACATAAAATCACGGGTCACCAAAGCCGCAACAATTTCAGGATGTCTAAGAAATATCATCTGGAAAAACAACCACATGCGCATTGATAGTAAAGTGCGGATAAATAAGTCCTGTGTTAGACCAGTGCTAACCTATGGTATCGAGACTGGAGCTGACACGAATAAGACAAAGAGCATCCTTAAAACAGCGGAGATAAAACCTTAGGAACCATAGCAGGAAAGACACTTAGAGAGAGGGTGAGGAACAGCTAAATAAGAGAGGCATGCAAGGTGGAGGACATAGTGAGATGGGGAAGGAAAAGAACAGATATTGGCGTGACCACATAGACAGAATGAACCAAGAGAGACTAGCATACATCGCTAAAGACGGAAAACCAGCATGCCGACGACCGCTAGGAAGACCACCTAAAAGATGGAGAAATAGCTGGAACTCTATCTCACAGGATAAACAACCGAATTGAGCCTTGACAATTAACAGATCTCAAGGTTTTCTCGAAGTAAACGAAGAAAAAGAAGAAGACAAAATTGGCAGCCAACTTTTGGGGTTTAGAAAAACAATACAATTAGCCTAACAAAATTGTCGCCTAACATTTGGGGCATAAGTAAGTTTTATTTTACGTAACAATGAGTTTTACCTACCCAATGAGACTTTCCAAATCTTGATAATATTTTGTAAAAATTAATAGAAGCATTGGCAATAAATAATTAGTTTATATTAAAGTTAACATTAATATAACACATTTTTTTATTACTTACTGTAAAATACTTCTGTTTCTTGCCAATAACATAGCAAAAACCCACCAAAGTCCAATTTCAGAAAGGAGAATCCCTCCGGAAAGAATACACGGGAAATTTCGTTCAATTTTCATGATTTATATAACGTTCCCATCCGGGAGTGTTTATTGGGAAGATGGGAAGGTGCGTCCCTAACTCTATGAGATGATGCAGAAGACCCAACTTCCCAAAATAAAATTCTTTTTTTAGTCGACAGAAATCACCGAGATGAAAAAATTCTCAACAATTACTTTTAATTTGTCACCAACAATTTTATATACAGTATGTATTATGTTTCTTGTAGAATATTAGTAATTACATTTGACAATGTCAACAATTTATAAAGAAAAAATTTAAATAAGCACATTTTCACAAAATTATAAGAGTCTTAATTAATTTTCTTCTAAAAAAATATAAATAACTTGATTAATTGGTGATGGAATTTCAAAACACATGGCGTTTTAAAATATCTATTGTGTCCCCTTTTGCTGCTTAGCTGTCTTAACGATTAAAGCGGTTCTTCCAGTCTTATGACTCCTAGAAAGTTAGGATATTGGATGGATTCAGATTAGGTTAATCTGCCAGGACTACTTAGGTGCGCACAGCGGAAATTTTGAGAGGGTAGCGCCTGGTACTTACAGTCGTATGACGATTTAATGATGGCCGAGTTACGGGCCATATTAAATGTGCATCACGGTCAAAAAAGCCCTAAATTTAACCAGGTACTAACAGCTAAAGGACTAAGATAAATAAATACTCCAACACAAATGATTATAAGAAATTGTTAAAGAATAAGGAATACCCAAAAACGAGATTTTTTATTCGATCTTAATGTTTTTCCGTTTCTCTTTTAACGTCTTAAGTGAAAGTATATTAATTTTAAAGCAAACATGGAAATGTTCAGTAAAAAAGAAAAACCTTTATTAGTGGTGTAAGGTGCGAAATTTTTAGAATTTATAAAATATTATCTTCTGGAAAAACAAATTGGAATTGTGTGACAAAATCTTAAAAGTTAAGGTAGGTAACAGTGATATAAATTAAACAATTGCTTCTTTAAGAGGTATTTCATAAGGATCGGTGGGATTTAAATGTTTGATATCAGTGAAGTAAATAGAACAATTATTGTTTCATTTAAGGTTATCTAAATAAGGATCGGTTTGGGTTTAATATCAGAGTTGTGAATAAGACAATTATTGTTTCATTTATGGGATTATGGATTAAAGTTGAAAGGATTTAGGTCAGGTTTAATACTAGTATCTAGAGTGAACAGAACAATTATTGTTTTATTATGAGGAAGTATTCGCTGTGGGATTACCTCATGTCGCCCTCTGATGGCTAAAAAATAAAACTTTATCTGGACCGATTTACTTGTAATTACATAGGCCAATAATAAAAAGTAATAACGTTACTGAATTAAAAATCAGTTTTTCTGTAATAATTGAAAAGACAAATAACTTTTTCAACCACATTGGATAATTTACTAAAATCAAGGTAAGACATATTATTGTGCATGGCTTTGTTGATGGGGCGGATCTTTTATTTTTGTCAAAATAAAAATCGGCTGATTATTATGACAATATGGATACAAAGATGTTTGTGAAATGGTTTAAAGAGAAACTATTACCATCGTTACATGAACCATCTGTCATTGTATTAGATAATGCTTCATATCATTCAGACATTTTAAATAAGCAACCAACAAACTTCTAGACGGTACAAAAAATAAAAGAATGGTTACCGAACGAAAATATTTCCACAGTATTGCTACAAGCTAAAAGGCACGAAATAAAAAATTTACAAAGTGGATTAAATTATACGCGAACGGCCCGCACTGCGACTATTAGAAGGGGAAGGGATTATAGAAAGGAAATGATTGTGGACACGCTTTTTAAAAAGTTGCAGGTCATAGTTCTCTGGAAAAACTGACTTTGGAAGCTTATTTCATTCCGTAGCAGCCCTGTAAAAGAATGTAAAAGAAGGAATCTTGATGAAGATTGGTCCTTGTAGTGTCAAGCTTGAGAGTAAATGTGTGAGACTGATCAGCGTGCCGAGTTTTTCGGCCGAATGTGGCCAATGGTGGTACAAGAGATTTATTTTTCTGGAGCATCTGCCATGGAAATATCTGTAGAGCAATGATTGGTCTGCAACTCTTCTTCTATGTTCTAGAGGGTGAAGGGTATATGTGAGAATTGAGCTGTTTATCAAGCGAATGGCTCTTTTCTGAATGGAATCTAGAAGACGAAGAGAATGCCTTGGTGCTGAACCCCAAATATGCGAGCAATACTCCAGTAGAGGTCGGATTTGAGCCTTGTACGTCGTCAACAGTTGATCAACAGTAAAAAACTTTCTGGCTCTCCACAGAAAACCTAGCCTCTGGCTTGCCGACTTTGCGATGTTAGCAACATGGTCATGCCAAGACATAATATTGGACATCGTGACTCCCAAAATCGAGATGCAGGGACTTGGTTCAAGGGTATTTCCGGACATTGTGATGGGATGATTTGTGGAATTCACTTTCTTGGAAAACGTGGCACTTTGTGTTTTTTGAGCGTTGAACTGAACAAGATTGTTGGTTTTCCATTCGACGATTGCTTTAAGATCTCTATTGATGGAATCAACCTGTTCCTGCCTGAGTCTATTTGTATCATTCACCGAAAGTGATCGATAGGATGTGAAAGTTGAGACAAGTGTGCTATCGTCTGCGAAACTGTAAATGGGGTTCGTGGTGGTTTTCAAGAGGTCGTTGATGTGTAAAAGAAATAAGGTGGAGGATAGTATGGAACCCTGGGGGACTCCGGCATTGGTTTTAAACGCATCAGAAGAAATACCGCCAACTGCCACATGTAAGGAGCGATCTTGCATGAAGCTCAAGAGCCATTGGCGCAGTTTGGTTGGGAGACCGTAGGCAGATAATTTACTTAACAATGCCTGGTGCCAAACGCGGTCAAAGGCTTTAGATATATCCAAGGCTATTGCACGGGATTCACCAAACTTTTTATTAGTGTTTGTCCAGAGCTGAGTGACATAAGCCAGCAAATCTCCAGTATCTCCTACATCATTCTTTATGGTTCTATCCAGCAAGGGAATATTTTGATGTTTTTTGTTAAGTTCATCTGTTATTAATTGTGCTGGAAAGTACTATATACCAGGCGGTATTTGTTTTAAAATGCCTACGTTTGGGTAAATCGCATATAATCGCATATTTTTGGATTAATGGATCTAAAACATCATTTAAAATGATAAATTTAATATGGGTAAGATTAAAAAAAGTGGACGTGACTAGTTACTACACAAAATTTCAAAAAAAATATTGTTTTTCCTCATATTCTTCCATATAGGTACCTACTTATCTCAGTAACTATAAATTTTAGAGAAAAATAAAACAGAAAAAAAGTTTTGTAATTAAATTTTATATAAAACGTAGCTGATTTAAAATAAAAAAAATTATTTTCATTACCGCACAAATAAAAAAATGTAAGAAAGAATTTTTTCGCAGTTTTTTAAATCCCAACATTGTATTTAGAACCTTTATACTTGAGCCAAAAAAAACTTTTTAATATGGGTGATCATCACTTTAAATTTTATCAGAATGGCTTTATTATTTTTTGCGCAATAATTTTGCAATCTGTAAATTTTTAAAGTTTTTAAAATTATTTCGAGGCAAAACTAAGCGCATCGAAAATTTTTAAAAGTAGGTTTTTAAAAAATCAAAATTCGTTAATTAGGAGAGCCAAGGGAATTGAACTACCGAGGTATTAGTTTACTCAGCATAGTCGGCAAACTGTATGCAAAGATATTGATTAAAAAAGTGACGAATAAAACTGAGATGATATGCGATGTGTAAGCAGAATTTAGAAAATAAGAAGATGTATGGATCAGGTCTTTTCATTACGAGGTGTAGTCAAAAAATTCTTGGCTAGAAGTCAGAAGGTCTATCGCGCTTTTATAGACTTAGAAAAGGCCTATGACAGAGTGGTAAGGAGTAAATTGTGGTCGACATTATCTAAGTACGGAGCTTACACGGACTGGTTTAACATTGAAAAAGGTGTGAGACAGGGATGTCTGGCTGTTTAACTCATGCATAGACGATTGCTTAAAAGATTTGAAAGAGAGTGCGTATGGATTGAAAATGAATGTTTTGATCGTCAAATGCCTTCTTTACGCCGATGATCAAGTCATATTAGCGTCATCTGAAAAGGAGTTGCAGGCAATAGTTAATATTATGCATGATGAATATCAAAGGGATAAAAATAAGTGTGAGCAAAACAAAAGTAATGGTTTTTGAAAGAGAAGAAAGCATGACAAACTGTGAAGTTCTAATTAAGGGAGAAAGAGTGGAACAAGTAAATGTTGTATACCTGGATTCAAAGTTTACGAGAGATGGAAAGTATGACAGTGACATTGAGCAAAGGGTGTTGGCAGGAAAACAAATGAATGGGGCACTGTATAGCTTTATGAACACCCAAAAAGTGTCAAAAAAGACACGTCTGGCTGTGCATAGAGGAGTGTTGATTCGTACACTGATGTATGGTGGTGAATGTCGGGTTTGGCAAAAGAAGCATGAAAATAGGATTAATGCTGCGGAGATGAGTATTCTAAGAAGTGTAGCCGAAGTGACTCGGTTGGATAAAGTAAAAAATAAGAGAACTATGTGGTGTAAAAGAAGATGTGGTTAAAAAGATAGATAAAGGAATGCTTAGATGGTTTGGACAAGTAGAAAGGATGGATGTAGAAAGATTGACCAAACAAATTTATAAGGCGAGTGTAAATGGACAAGTCGGTAGTGGTCGACCTAGGCGAACATATCTCGATCAGATCAACATTGTTTAAAAGAAAGGCCAGGTCAAGAGTACCATCAAATGACGTGCATGTATGAGAGCACTGATGAAAGTAGAGGAAGCAAAAGATGTGTGTAAGAACCGAAGCAAGTTGAAGGAAGTGGTCTCTGCCTACCCCTACGGGAAAAAGGCGTGACTATATGTATGTATGTATGTATAATTCGTTCATTAAGCTTCTGATAATATATTTTGACTTCTAGATTAAGTACTTAAAAAAATTGTTTTTTTAAAGTTTTTTTGTTCCTTTTGCAACTTTTAACTTTCTATTTTTTTATGTAAACACGCAAGGAACTGTTGAATCATTGAACAATGTCTTTATGTATCATAAAGCTGTGGCATTAGATATCTCCAAGGCGTTTGATCGAGTTTGGCACCAGGGACTCCTCGCCAAGCTTCCATCTTATGGCTTGCCCCCTCAGCTGTGTTCTCTGCTTGCTAGTTTTCTCTCGAACAGGTCTCTCCATGTAGTGGTCGATGGAGTTTCATCTAACACTCTACTCATAAATGCTGGTGTTCCGCAAGGATCCATTCTAGCACCAACACTATTTTTACTTCACATCAACGACCTATTGAAAGCAACTTCATGTCCCGTACACAGCTTTGCCGATGATAGTACCCTCCATACCGCTTTCTCTTCCAGGGCCCCTATATCAGCCCGTGAAACCAGAAATGAACGAGGAAGAAATGTTAACAATATAAATATGGACTTAGCAACAATTCTCGAATGGGGATCCAATAACTTGGTAGAATTCAATGCAAACAAAACACAAGCATGTCTTTTCTCTAGAAAAGCCGATCTCACTGTGCCTAACATAACTTTGTCAGGAGTAACCATACCACTGAAGTCATCCATATCGATGCTTGGTATTACTATCAGCAATAACCTTTCCTGAGAAAATCCCGTGAGGTCCATTGCCAAAAGTGCATCCTAAAAACTTGGTTTTTTGTTTCGTGCCAAGAGCTATTTCACCTCCAGTCAGCTGCTTATGATCTATAAGGCACGGATCCGACCTGTACTGGAGTACTGTTCCCATATTTGGAGTGCAGCACCTAAACATATTCTGAAGCTACTGGATTCTGTCCAAAAAAGGGCAATTCGTCTCGTCGGTGATGCCTCGCTTACAAACTCGCTCACTTATCTGGAACACCGTAGAAAAGTTGGCGATTTGTCTCTATTTTATAGATATTTTCATGGGCGATGCTCTTCTGAAATATCAACAATCGTTCCTCCTTTGGCAGTCTCTTCGAGATTAACCCGTCAAGTTCAGTCTTCACACCCCTTCGTGGTCACTTTGGAGACCTGCAGAACATCACTTTCCAAAGACTCATTCATCCAACGAATTGCGAGGCTTTGGAACTCATTGCCTAGGGAGGTGTTTCCCGAGGCATACAACCTCCAGAAATTTAAGAAGAACACCAACTCCTACCTTCTTTCCCTTGGTTCCCACGATGTTCTCTGAACATTACAGGATATCCCTTTTCGTGGGAACCAGAACATAAAAAAAAAAAATTAAAAAATTATGTAAAATTTTTAATGCTTAATGTTTATCCAAATGGATTTTTAAATTTTGGAACATCCAGCTTTTGTTTTCAGAGAACTTGAGTTACTTTTTTTTAAACTTTTTTACAAAGATACTATTATTTTTTACTTTATATCTCTCAGTATTTTACGTATCTTAATTTACGAGCAATGTAATAAAAACCCTTTTAAAAAAATTACTTTTTGTTCAAATGTTCGGGTTGCGCATTTTATTGCTTCAATAATTTTACCTCTACCCATTTATCTATCAAGTTTAAGGTTCAATTCATTGCTGGATTATTTAAATAATCAGTTGCCTTTGATTATGCCGAATACTTTTTTGTTTACCTAATTGACATGAAATAAAACTGCCTGCAAGGTTAGGTCGTAAGACTAACCAAATTGAATTAAAGTAAATTTAAAATTTTAATTTAAATTAAAAAAATTCATTAAAAAGATATAATTATTAAGTTGTTAACGGACAAGTTTAATTTTTTGTAAATTAGGAAATACTGTAAACAATGTTAAAACAAAATAAATCTAAAACCATTGGAAGTCATTTTACTTTGAAGGTAGTCCAGTAGGCTAAAATCCTGTATTGTGGGTATAACATATTACTCCTTAATATTAAATACCTAAATCTGCTAGTTTGAATCACTACAGGTCACTCCAAAGGGTTTAAATTGGACCCAGAAGACACACAATAAATAATCGAAAAGATGGCACAAAAGATCTTAAGGTAAAGGTTCCCAATTGGTTTTGACAGGCACGAACCTATTTTTAGATAAAAATAATACTAAACAAAATTGGATCTCGTGGTTTTTTCAAATGACATCTTATGTACGTGTCTATAGTCCGCCTTTTATCCGTAGGGTTTAAACAGACACCACTTCCTTTTACTTTCTGAGGTTCTTACACACATCTTTTGCTTCTCCTACTTTCATCAGCGTTCTCATACATTCCCGTCGGTTGTTGTTAGTACTCTTTACCTGGCCGTTTTTTAAAACAATGTCGATCTAATCGACGTCCATCGACTTGTCCATTTACACTCGCCTTATGAATATGTTTTGTCAATCTTCTTTTATCCACACTCTCTAGGTGTCCAAACCATCTAAAGATTTATTTATTTATCTTTGTTATCACATCTTTTATACCACATCGGTAATTTATTTCACTATTCCTCACTTAAGATAATGCTAATATGATCATATGCTGATCATCGTCCTAAAGAAGGCATTTGACGATTAAATTATTTATTCTTAATCCATACGCACTCTATTCTAAATATTTTAAACAATTGTCTATGTATAAGTTAAACAGCCATGGCGAAACCACACATCCCTGTCTCAGATCTTTTTTGATGTTCGTGTAAGCTACGTTCATCCTGACACAAGCAGTGGATTCCTCGTAAAGATAAGTTAATGTTGTTGTGGAGAAAGAGTGGAACAAGTAAATGAATTTGTGTACTTGGGTCCAAAGTTTGGCTGTGAATAGAGGAGTGTTGGTTCGTACACTGATGTATGCTAGTGAATGTTGGGTTGGTTAATGCTGTGGAGATAAGTAGTCTGAGAAGTATAGCCGGAGTGATTCGGTTGGATAAAGTTAAGAATAGTGATATAAGAAAACGATGTGGTGTAAAAGAAGATGTGATTACAAAGATAAATAAAGGAATGCTTAGAAAGCTCTGACAATTCTCTTTACAATAGTCTTTAAATTTTAGATTTTCTTCCAATACTTTAAAAAAATTACCTGTTAAAATTCCAATTATTTAAGTTGCTTACTTACTACTTGATTAATTAAATGTTCAAACTGATGACCGCCCGCTTCCATACAATAATAAAGATTTTGTTCAAAACTTTTACGCACATTCCGAAGAATGGCACTCGTCAACGATTTTTTGACGCAAATCTTCAAATGATGCTGGTTGTGTGTTATAGATTTTACTTTTCAAATGTCCCCACAAAAAGAAATCGAGGGGCGATAAATCTGGCTACCGTGAAGGCTATTCAATGCTGCAGAGGAGCACCGTACTGTTGAAAATAAAAATGATCTTCGTCATACTGTGGATTATTTTTAAATATATCAGTCAAGGCAGGGTCAACAGTGTCTTCCAGTTATTGCAAATACATTGTGCCAGTCAAATTGTCTGGTAGAAAAAAACGACCCACCAGTCGATCACTGCAAATGGCAGCTCATACATTTAATTTCTCCGGTCGCTGTGTATGCGCCTCGTGAAAGACTCTTTGGTTTGAATCGGACCAATAGCGACAATTGTGGCGTTTTACCGTCCCGTGCAAGAAAAAACTGCATTCATCGGAAAAACAAATATTAAAAGGAACTGTAAATCGTTCCTGCTCGCGCACTCATTATTTCGCAAAACTGCAAACGGCGGTCATAATCATCCTAATAAGGTTCATGGATTAAACGTATTTTATAGGGATGGAGTTTATTCTTCTTTAAAATGGTTTGGATGCTATTTCGATTGATCCCAGACACAGATGCCAGCTGCTCGTACTCAATTTAGGATCAAAATTTTTAGAAGTAATAACAAATCGCCACAAAGCAATGCAAAGCAAAAAATAGGTAGTAAATTTATACTATTGGCGCACTTAACTCGAATGAATGACATTTTTACCGTTCGTGATTGTTTGCAGATAAGTTTCACATTTAAAATTTAATTTCTCAATAAGTAATAGGCGGAATTTTTTAATTTAAAAACTATCGTATAGAAAATTTTAAGAGCTTTTAAAGACATCTTATTCGACCCACAATATTATTTAAAAATTTTGGGGTAATTCTTACCCTCGCTTGGGGTTGAAAGTAGTGAAGTCAAAAATACCGGGAAAGAGTGTCCCCCTCTAATCAAAAATCGATGGGTCTGAGTGTTTTTCTAAAATGTTGACAAGGTTCCTGCAAATGGCTCTGTTTCGTTTTAGGTTCGCCAACCTGTATAGGGAAATGTAGATATTAAATGTACTAGTAGGGGGTCGTGAAGAATATGCAACCTCTCAAGCACCTTGACCTATCAGATCTTTTGTGCATAACCCTTTATCTATTTGAGGCCCGGAATTCCTAGACTTCGAGCAAAGTTTATTAGTTTCCTGGGTGCTAAGTTTTTAACATCGAAGGGCTTTAGGAAGGCCCCTTCCAGAAACTTAAGCTTCTTGCAAAGAGTGCTGGGCATCTGCAAAGCAAATGTTCTGCATTTAGCGAAGTTCTCGCAGTAGCGGCAACTATCACTCTCTGTTTTGCCCATCTTTATAGGGTGATACCTCAGAAGACAGTGTCCAGTGAGGGGCCCTGTTACCAATTGTAAGTCTTTTTTGTCTAACTCAAAAATCTGTTTAGCTTTCCTTTGCGAAAGGCTAACTAGCTTGTCACTTGTCTTTGTCCTGGCACTTTATGCTGGGCATTTGCAAAGCAAATGTTCTGCAGTTTCAGCGAAGTACTGTTTCCCATCGTCGAACCACTTCTATCAAGTGGGCTTTGGAAAGTCGACAGAAGGGTTCTGGGCCGGAAAATTGTGTAGTTGCCCTTTCTTTGGCGAGGCAATCTGCTTCTTCGTTGCCTTGAACTCACTTGTGACCTGGAACCCACATCAGAGTAACCTGATTGTTTGCTGCCAGTTGTCTCAGGGACTGTTTACAGTCAGCTTAGACTCACAAGTGTATGACTTTAGATTTTAGAGGTTTTAGTGCTGCTTGCCTATCTGATAAATTATAGATTTTTGCCCTTTGGGTGTTTTTTTCGATGCACTCCTGGGTACTTATCTCAACGGCATGTAATTTTGCTTGAAATATGGTTGGGGTGTTACCAAGGGGTTTTGAAAGCCTAAAATTCGGCCCTATAACGCCCACTCTAACTCGTTCATACATCTTGGATCAATCAGTGTACCACACTACAGCATTCCTTGCTAGTTGAGGTCCGTTTTCTGTGCAAACTTGGTGGTTGTTTATAACCACTTCAAACTGCATTTTGAAGTCGTACCTAACTGGCAAAATATCTGTCGGCTTAGACATGGATTCTAGGAACACATTTTCCAAAATCTTCAAATGTCCATTCCGATTTCTTGTTTTAAGATTTATTGTCTGGCTTAGTCTGAAGGCACTGATAGCTGCTTCTTTTATTACACATATATTATAAACTAAAAGATACTGCGTTTCATGAAATTTTTGGTTATTTAAAAAGTTATTAAAATCTCATAATTCATCCGTATAACGATTTTTAAATAGTAAAGTTTTGTTGTATTTAAATCAGATTTCAAATTCCCCAGTTTCGGAGCAGAGACTGTTACTGAACTCAAGACCTTAAAAAAATGTTACGGAAATCATCCTCCAAATTTTAAGATTAACTTATTTAAAAGTGTAGGTACGTTATGTTAATTTGTAATAATTAAAATAGTTTATTGGAAATAAATTGTTGTGTTTTTCAACTTTAATTTTAAGGGTGAGAGTGCCTAATAGAACTTAGTGAATGATACAAATAGACTCAGGCAGGAACAGGTTGATTCCATCAATAGAGATCTTAAAGCAATCGTCGAATGAGGAACCAACAATCTTGTTCAGTTCAACGCTAAAAAAATACAAAGTGCCACGTTTTCCAAGAAAGTGAATTCCTCAAATCATGCATCACAATGTCCGGAAATACCCTGGAACCAAGTCCCTCCATCTCGATTTTTGGAATCACGATGTCCAATATTATGTCTTGGCATGACCATGTTGCTAACATTGCAAAGTCGGCAAACCAGAGGCTAGGTTTTCTGTGGAAAGCCAGAAAGTTTTTTACTGTTGATCAATTGTTGACGACGTACAAGGCTCAAATCCGACCTCTACTGGAGTATTGCTCGCACATTTGGGGTTCAGCACCAAGGCATTCTCTTCGTCTTCTAGATTCCATTCAGAAAAGAGCCATTCGCTTGATAAACAGCTGAACTCTCACAGATACCCTTCACCCTCTAGAACATAGAAGAAGAGTTGCAGACCAGTCATTGCTCTACAGATATTTCCATGGCAGAGAAATAAAAACTCTTGTACCACCATTGGCCACATTCGGCCGAAGAACTCGGCACGCTGATCAGTCTCACACATTTACTCTCAAGCTTGACACTACAAGGACCAATCTTCATCAAGAATCCTTCTTTTGCAGGGCTGCTACGGAATGAAATAAGCTTCCAAAATCAGTTTTTCCAGAGAACTATGATCTGCAACTATGACCATGATCGATGGTCCAAAAAAGATATTAGAATGGCAACCAAAATTCAGGCGAAAGCGCGGAAGACCACCAGAAAAGTGGTTAAAACAAACAAGAAAGGACATGGAGAGAAGAGGATTAGAAGAGGAAGAATGGCAGGATAGATAGGCATGGAGAAGAGGATGCGAAAGACGGCCAACGATGCTGTAAAACTGGAGAATACTTACACACCCAAATATGGCGATTGAGCAACATGTCTTATACAAATGTTACAGGTTTACCAGATACAGGGTATTTAAAGTTGGAATTTTAATTTGAAATTTCTTATTAATTTTGTGATTTAAGCAGCATCGTATTAAAAATTGGCAACTTTAGTTTTTTGGCACAAAAATTACGAATTTTATGCTGAATTTAGCGCAATTCATACAGGGCGTTAGTTTCACCCTGTTACTTAAGTAATTTAAAACATATCTTTTTTGCCTAATAAGTTATGGCTAAAATGACTAGAAAATCTTAAAGGCAGTTTAATTTTGAATAAAAAAGGTACTCTAGTTTATTTCATGTAACTCTTAGTTTTTGAGTTATTTGCATTTTAAACATTCAGCGTAAAGACTCCTAAGCCACCGTTATTACATTGACTTTTTTTCAAGTAGTGTCAGAACTCATCAGTTTTTCTTGTAAAGAAATATTTGAAAATTTTACTGTCACTAAGTAGGAGTGTATTATTTGTAGTAAAATAGGAAAATGCCACGACATAATGAATTTTCCGAAAGTTAAATGCGTGATATGATTTGTGTTTTTGCTCAGTCAAATTATAGTGGACTTAGTGCAGCCAGAAGGTATTTAAAATCATACCCAAATCGAAGACAACCCAATCACAAACTGTTCAGACGTATTTATACCCGCCTAGGCGAAACAGGGTGAAGAAGAGGTTTTAGTTCGTATTTCGGAAAATCCAGATCTCAGTACTCGTGGGTTAGGTGCGGCAACAAGAATAGGCCAATCGTCTATTTGGAGAATTTTAAAGAAAGAGAATCTCCGTCCATATAACTATACTCCTATCCAAAATTTGCTACCTCAAGATTTACCAGTTCGCCTACAGTTTGCTCAATTTATGCTAGATAAACAAAACAAAAACCAGGATTTTCTTAATTACCTCCTTTTCACCGATGAGGCGACGTTTACTAGACGAGGTGTTTTTAATTGGAAAAACAATCATTTGTGGGACTCCAAAAATCCACATGCTCTAAAGGAACGACATTTTCAGCATGAATTCAAGGTAAATATTTGGTATGGTACCACTAGCCATAAGGCGGAACATGTGGCTTATGCAAGACGGGGCGCCGCCACGTTTTTCTCTGCCAGTACGGCAATATCTGAATGAAAATTTTCCTCACCGGTGGATTGGGCGTGGCAGTAAAATTGTTTGTTCACCTAGAAGACCAGATTTAAACCCTCTAGACTTCTCAATATGGTCACAAATAAAGGACATGGTTTACAAAGATACAATTAATTTCATTGAAGAATTACAACAGAAAATTCAAGAAGCTGCTAATATTATTAAAAATAATCGACAAATGATATTTAATATTCAAAGATCTTTAAGGAGACGCCTTACAAAGTGCATTAAAGTGAAAGGCGGGCATTTTGAGCATTTACTTTAAATTTTTCTTTTATTACTGTTACTGATTGTTATTTGTTGTCTTTACTGTTGTTACCCCGCGTAGTAGTAATTTAAAGGAATAAATTCATTTCACAATAAACAAAATTCATTGAATGTTTAAAATACAAATAACTCAAAAACATGATCAAGTTACATAAAATAAACAGGAGTACTTTTTTTATTCAAAATTGAACTGCCTTTTGGATTTTCAGTCATTTTAGCCATAACTTATTAGGAAAAAAAGATATGTTGCAACAGGGTGTAACTAACGCCTTGTATAAATTGTGCTAAATTCAGCATAAAATTCGTAATTTTTATGCCAAAAAACATAAAGTCTCCAATTTTTCAAGACGATGCTGCTTAAAATCACAAAATTATTAAAAAATTTAAAATTAAAATTCCAACTTTAAATACCCTGTATCTCGTAAACCTGCAACATTTGTATAAGACAAGCTTATTCACCATATTTTGGTGTGTAGTAGTTCCAGTGCAGAGATTGCCCATTCTTAATGAATCACCCTGTATATACGTTCTTGATTGTCCGCGTCAATGGCGTGCGCGTGCGCAGAATGAGTAAAGTCACATATTCCGTCTCACTTTTTCGACATCATCACTTCTTATAGGAGAGCATAGTCCATTAGCAATATAGAAGTATAAGGAGTTTGGTTAATTAAGGCTTTTTCATTCATAAAATATATTGATTTGCGTGCCTTCTTAAAGTTTTTCCCATGAGATGTCCTAATAACTATTATATATTTTTTGGGTCTTTTCTTATACGTCCCCGCTTTTTTAATTTCTTTTCTATAACCAAAGTCTGGACCAATTTTAATGAAATTTTTAGCCAGTCTTTAGATCAGCACGGCGGGTGATCGCGTGAAGTTTGGTAGCAACCCCGCATTGTCAACCCCGAAACTTGAATCTAACTTTATATCTATCTTTATATTTTATTGATTTGTCAAATTTAACAATATTGATTTATGGTTTTTTGTGTTTGTTTTAATACTAAAATTGGAACGATACATAATAGATTAACATGGCCCCAGCGCAGGAACATTACAACACTAAAATATAACGGCTGGACCGATTTTGATGAAATTTTCAGCCAATCTTTAGATTATCCCGGCGGGTGATCGTATAAAGTTTGGTAGCAACCCTCAAACTTCATCAGGTACTGTTGGTGTTAGGTTACGACGTTAGGTTAGTTTAGGCTAATTTTTTTACTGTTACTGCCTCAATTAATACCGATTTATATTAGCCTAACCTAATTTAACACCAACAGTACATGGTGAAGAACTTTTGAAAATGCGGGGACGTATTAGAAAAGACCCTTTGAATGTTTTATAGTTTTAAGTAACATCCTTGCGCAGGGGCCCATAAAAACAACTTATAAAAAGTACAATATATTTTAATGTTAACATGTGTTATTCTTGCGCAGGGGCCATGTTAGTCTATTTTGTATCGTTACAATTTTAGTAAAAAAAACCACCACATAAAACCATGAATCATAATCATAATTTTCAATTAAATAAGTAAGATTCATGTTTAGATTAAAAATACTGATATGAAAAATTAATAATAAATTTTACAGATTTGTAAATATGCTTCAAACTGTTATTATGTTTCTCCTCCCTGCCTAATGTTATTTTTATTTTCTCTACCTCTTGAGAAATTGTAACAGAAAAAGGTCTTTCCAAATTTTTCGTATCTTCTGTCTTACAGATTCTCGTTTGGCGCAATATAGTCTATGACTAAACCACAATTTAACATAACAAAAACCTATGTTACTGCAACCAGAAATACACAGGACCGCAATGAGAGTTGTCTGTGAATTGTAAAAGAATATTTTTCCATATTATTTAAAATGGTTTAATTACAGGACATTTTTTTACAATTTAAAATATGAATTTAATAATAAATACATTGTTAAATATATTTATTGTTGACAAAATTATTCGGCTGATTTAAAGATTTTTAGTTTTTGAAAACTCTAAAATTGTTTGGCAATATTCTGGAAAACTTTATTTAACTTATAATACGCTGCAAATGAGAAAGATTTAAAATTTGGTATTTGGTATTATTTGGTCTTTAATGCTGGTATGTAGTGTAGCATTTAAAATTGCTACCTGTTAATTTTGTTTTCTATATATAATAAATTTTTTATTTATTGGGCATTGTACTTACAGAGAACATTCAGTTTTGATATCAAATTCCTGAATAAAACATCTATTAAAACCACTATTTCAAAACAAACATCACATATAGTTATATACTAGTAAATTCACAAGTTTCCAACACTACGTAATACTCTTGCTTCTGACATTCTAAGGGCTGTTGAAAGTGATGTAATTAAGCTGCAGGAATCTTATGATTTCTGGCTATCTGTCTGATCCTAGGCCTGAAATTGAAGATAGTAAAGTCAATAAAAACATCCATTCACATGTGAGCAGGCGACATACCGTTGTGTTCTCTAGTGTGATGAATTCTAGGCTATCGAAGGTTGTCCCAGGATTTTGTTCATTCTGAATGAGATCTCTGGGTATATACTGGGTTTTTTCTTTATTTTTTATAATATTATCTTATGGAGTCAAATAGGTTATATTTATTTTCTAGACGTCGATGTCATTGTGTGGGTTGTCACTGTTCTTCTTTCATAGAACTTCTGTCATCGGTCTCAAGTCGGTTAGCCGTTAATGTTTCGTGCCCATAGTAGAAAAGAAAGAAGAAGAATGATCTTTTAGATTACATTCGTTGGAATTCATTGTGTCAATCAATAGCATTTATGGTTCTGACCAATGAGAGGCTAGGAATTCAAAACTGGCGCTGATTTCATACAGGATGTGCAGTTTTTTCTGGCAACTGTTAGAAATAGAGGATGGTATCTGTCCTCGTGGTGATCGGTGGAGTTATTTTTCGGTGCGGCCATGATGAGGTGCGCTTGACTCGTTTTTGAGATTCTTTTTCGGTGTTTAACCGGAAATTAACCCTTTGGGGGAATCTACGAAGTGCCGTTGGGGCCGAGTTCAAGTCGCACCCATCGTTAGTGGTTTTTTTGAAGCCTTTATATGGGGATTTGTGCCAACCACCGGTAGACTGCCATGCGGTAGGAAAGCCGCCATTTTGTCCTGATGTCCTGTTAGTCCTGTTTGCTGTTTTGGATATCTTCTAGTTTTACCTCCCTTCTCAGAAGGTAAGTTATGACTTTTGAACTAGCAATGATATCGATCAGGTTGAAAATATACCTACTTCATTTTGTTGGTTTTTTATTTTTGCCCATGTTCTTTCATGAGACTATTTTTTGCTAGGGTGTTAGGGTACAGCTTAGCCCTCATCATCAGACTCCTGGCAATCGAACGACGACTCTTGTGGCAACTCTTGACTTTGGTCAAGATTCCCACGAGGACCAACACCGAGTCGCTTTTAAATCCTGGCCAGAGTCGACAGATATCCACCGGATGAGGACTAGTAGTAGCCGGTAGAGGCTAGAGACCTGCTAAGCTGCATCATCGACCCCTGGCTGACCTGGAAGGTTGAGCCTTTCTTCTTACCTTCTCTTCGTTTTGCTGTCTGTTTCCTGTCTTCTTCTTGTCTGCGTTTTTGTGTCTTCAACTACATCAAGTGGACCTTGGATAGAGGCCACATATGTGGACCATTGGACTTTAACACCAGGTTTTTTTACACCTTCAGTGTTCTCTTACTTTTTGAGATTTATTTATAACTAATTTATCATATTAGTATTTATCATACCATCATTTTTATTAATAACTAATTATTGATATCGTATATTATACCACCGTGATAATTTTATAAACTATAATCTAAAGAGCTTTTGTGAAGTTCTCACATAGTACTATGTGACAGCAGATTCAGTTACAGGTTTATTTCTTACCATTATACCTCATTTTGGTAACTTTGAGCGGAATAACACCCGGTATATAAATGTATGTATTTTGATATAATACATTTGTTAATATGTTACATATATTATTTAATTGATGTAATTATTACTATATGATACTCTGGTCTACAACATATTTTGCTTTGTCCATTTTGGTGTTTTTATTATATTCTTATATGTGATATGTTTTTTTATTCTCCTATTTGCCCAATCCGAATATCTAAGAAAATTTAATTATATATCATTTTAGGTATTTTGTTGAAGATGGATATTTGGTATTCTCAATTATCCAAATATAGTATAGCTATATCTAAATTGAGTGGCGCCTATTGAATTTGAATTTTCAATCATAGAGCCATAAACAATTCGAACTCACTTATCTGTTCTCCGGCGAACAGCTGCCGTCAGCACATTGTGTTCTATTTTTTTATTTCATATTATGAATATAATAAAGTAGGCCACAGTAGCAATAATTTTTATTTCTAGTATTGATTTATGGCACATAAAAATTCAGTTTAAACAACCTGTAGGTGAGTGGACAGGACTTTTTACTAGGTTAAATAGAAGGAATAAGTTATTTTTTTTTAAAATTATATAAAAAATAAATAAAAAAATTCTACAATTATTTATTGCAAATCAAACATAAAAATTTCAGTGGTCTAGCTGCGACTCAAGAGGTCCACACGACTAACTTTCCAGTGAAAAGAATGAAAAAATACCATATGTTTTGTTGTTATAATTATTATTATTAAAATTATTATAAAAAATGATTTTAAATTGTTTATAAGAAATTATAATTATCATTAACAATATTCTGTTTATGTCAACCGTATTCTTTCAAACTTTTTCTTATCATTTCATAAGCAGAAGCTATTTTTAATTGTTAATAGCAATTAAAAGTTTTTTTTAATTATTATGATCAATAATCATTTGTTAGTAACAATACTCAATTTTTATAAACAATGCTTGATTATTACTAACAATAATTTTTCACTGTTATAGCGTCTAAAATGCTATTCTCTCGATACTGACACAAGTTTAAAAATCTCCAATTTCTATTTTTGTTTTCTAAAACTATCTCGTAATATGAAATATTGTTGTCATATTTTTCATAAAAAAAATTTTAACATGCAATAATCATATTATTTAAAAGATCTTAAAATTCTGTATTAAAAATAGGTTTTTCAGTTTTTATAATTTTCCATAAAAAACAGCTTAACCAATTTTTCTAAAAATCTAATCAGTTCTAATTTGCGTAATTATGCATCGAATACGATTGGTTCCACGTCGATATCATTTTTTGTTCTCGAGATAATCGAGACGAAAAATAATTCCGAGCGCATATACGAACAAACACACACACGTACATACACACACAGACGTCCACTTAAAAACTATTGAATATGACTCTGGGGACCTTGAAATGTGGAGATATGTCAAAATTTGGGATTCGCAAAATTGGACTCTTTACCATAACTTCCCAATGAAAAGTTAACAAAAAAGAGCATACTGTTTAAGAAAACCATAAATTAACCTTTCACTCATAGTAGAGACTAATTATTAACCAATACCAACTTAATATAATACGTTTTTTTAACTACCATTTGTTTTGTTGCTAACATTTCCAACGTGTTGCGATATTTCTTTTTCGATTTCTATGTATTCTAGTGCAGAAGGTTCAGAAGCAATTAGATTGTTTTGAAATTAAGCTGTTCAGTATTTATACAATTTCTGTAAAGAGAATAAGCGTGGGGATCACCCTCTTCTGCTGTAGAAGTGCTGGTTATATCTCTACATTTACTCGTAAAATCAAACAAACTACCAAACTCGAACCTAGATCAAACTACTCATCTTCGCGGCATTAATTCTATTTTCATGATTCTTCCGCCAAACCCAACATTTACTACCATACATAAGTGTAGGAACCAGCACACCTCTATGCACAGCCAGACGTGCCTTTTTGACACTTTCTGGATGTTCATAAAGCTATGCAGTGCCCCATTCATCTGTTTTCCTGCCAACACCCTTCGCACAATGTCACTGTCATACTTTCCATCTCTCGTAAACTTTGAAACCGGCTATACTTCTAAGACTACTTATCTCCACAGCATTAACCAACCCAACATTTACTAGTATACATCAGTGTACGAACCAACACTTCTCTATTCACAGCCAAACTTTGGACCCAAGTACCCATTTATTGATTTCCTTGTTCCACTATTTCTCCCTCAATCGAAACTTCACAGTTTGTCATGCTTTCTTCCCTTTCAAAAACCATTACTTTCGTTTTGGTTGCATTTATTTTTATCCCTTTGATTTTCAGGGCATCATGTATAACATTAAGCATCGCCTGATTTATGTACATACATACATACATACATATAGTCACGCCTTTTTCCCGTAGCAGTAGGTAGAGACCACTTCCTTCCACTTGCTACGGTTCTTACACAGATCTTTTGCTTCCTCTCCTCGTACATGCTCGTCGGTTGTTAATACTCTTGACTTGGCCTTTCTTCAAAACAATGTTGATCTGATCGAGATATGTTCGCCGAGGTTGACCTCTACCGACTTCCGTCCATTCACACTCGCTTTATAAATTTGTTTCGTCAATCTTCCTCTATACAGAATGATTTATATATTAGGCATCCATTGTCAATTGAACAGTATTTGATGGAAGGAAGTTATAATAAAATATTCCTTGCAAAGGGTAATGTACCTGCCAAAAGCTATAATTCGACTTCTAAAGCTTATTATAGAAGGGAAGATCGAAGGACGAAGAGGCCCGGGTAGAAGAAAGATATCCTGGCTAAAAAACTTAAGACAATGGTATGGAATGAGCACTACCACATTCTTCCGCCGAGCTGTAGACAAGGTTCAGATAGCGCTGATGATTGCCAACGTCCGAGGAGGACAGGGCACCTAAAGAAGAAGAAGAATCTTCCTCTATCCATCCTTTCTACGTAAATTTTTTAAACCTAATAATTTCGGAATTTTTTTGAAAACGCGCTATAACATTTACATTTTATAAAACTAATGTCATATACTAAATATGGACCAAAAATAAATTAAATCAGTGAGGGCAAGTTCTGGTTCTCCCCTTGTCAGAAAAAATTATTTGCAAACAACTACTGCACAATATTAAATGATTGTAAAAAAAGTATTTTTGTAAATTAATAACAAAATATTACAATATGGTTGGAGCGATTACGTTATATTTTGATCACACTGTATTTAATTAGTCCCGTAACTTTACCCGAGTGCCTTTAACTCACCCTATTCTGTCTGGCGTCCGTGCATATACATTCCGGGCATCGCCAAACTTCGGGGAGGGGAAGCGAACAGCCGCCTTTGGGGTGCTATTGGATGAAAAGAGAGATCTGATGTTGGATATTCGAATTCTACCCCTTTTCCCCACTTTCCACGACATTCCGACAAACTTACAAGACAGCAGACATGCCAAGACAATTTTTTCCAGTCCAACTAAAAAATAATTTCGTGCGCTTTTCTTTATCATATCTTCTTCGTTGACGTTGGGTCACGTCGAACAGCGTGGCAAGGTAAATTGGAAATCGCGAAAAAGGTATTTGATGCTTTTGGCGAATAATAAAATATGATTGATAAAAAATTGGATTAGGAAACGCGGTAGAAAGATTCGAAATTTTTTTTTTATTTGGAAAAAAGAAATTATTATTCATGGAAAAAATGCTTCGAGTTATCAGCAAAATATTCTGGCTAAACGAAATAATGAATCGAGATGACCTTGTGGGGAAAACTACTGGAAAATGGCGAATTTAACAAAACCCTACGGTGATAACCGTTAGTTGGGATCATGGTTAATCGTCTCTGGGTAGAATTTAAACATTTAGTAGCTACATTTTATAGTACTAAAACTTTCAAACTTTAATCATAAAACAATAGAATGTATAATATACAGTGTGAGTTTTAAGTATAAAACTCATTTATTAACTTCCCAGCGGGAAGTTATATTAATGGGTCCGATTTTGCGAAACCCGAATTTTGACATATCTCCACATTTCAAGGTCCCCAGAGTCAAATACAATAGTTTTTAAATGGACGTCTGTGTGTGTATGTACGTATGTGCGTTTGTTCGTATGTGCGTTCGGAATTATTTTTCGTCTCGATTATCTCGAGAACAAAAATGAAATCGACGTGAAACCAGTTGCATTCGACACATAATTACGCAACTTAAAACTGATTATATTTTCAGCAAAATCGATCAAGGTTTTTTTATGGCGAATAAAAAAACTGAAAAAAATGGTAAAAGTGCTGAATTTTGCAATTTATGAATTATACTATTTTTAATACAGAATTTTAAAATCTTTTGAAAAATATAATTACTGCATGTTAGGAATATTTGTCTCAAAAATATAATAACAATATTTCATGAAAAGAGACAGTTTAAGAAAACAAAAATAGGAATTGGAGATTTTTAAACTTGTGTCAGTATCGAGAGAATAGCATTTTAGACGCTATAACAGTGAAAAATTATTGTTAGTAATAATCAAGCATTGTTTATAACAATTGAATATTGTTACTAACTAATGATTATTGATCATAATAATTAAAAAATTTCAATTATTATAAACAATTGAAAATAGCTCCTTCTTATGAAATGATAAGAAAAAGTTTGAAAGAATACGATTTTTTTTTGTTTTTTTGGCTTGGGCAGTTGCCATTCAGCCAGTCACATACGAAATTTTATTTATTTAATCTATGTAAATAGTAAAAGCTTTCACACATACCATGCATACCTTCTTAGTCTATACGAAGCAAAGTAAAATAAGAAAGAAATCAACAAGAGGATAAAAACAGTGGTCACTTGCTTCTTGTCTAGGGGCCTATCAAGACATTTTTAATTTACACACAAAACTAGACCACGGTTTGGTAGGTATAAAACAATAAAGGTTACAATTTTAGCTCAGTTCACAGGCATACTTTACTTTCACAGATAACTTTCATTTATTAAAAAAATACAACATTCCTAAAGTACAAAAACCATTAGTGTGAAAAAATTATTAATTTTGATAATTCTTTTCTCTTTAATTCTACCTTTACATTTTTAGTCTGGAAAAACTATAAAAACGAATTTTTCCATATATTTTCAGGATTGTTTTTAATGTCTTCATTTCATGATTCATTTCAAATATGAAGGTATTAAATATATGCTCATATAATGTAGAAAATAATTTATCATCATTGAAGAGGGATCCTAAAATGTTGGTGATAAAAACTTCCATGGAATTTTTGTCCCGGGGCATACAATTATTATTAAGGGACATCATTTGTTTGATTTTTTTTCAATTATAGAACAAGATTTCACAACATCTGCAGATGGCTTAATTAATCCAGTACAATTCGATTCTATTTTTTCTGTTTAATAATTTAAAATAATCAAGATCTAAGCTAGCTTTCTTTTCTTTTTTTAAAACAGAAATGCACACTTCACACTTGATCATTTTCTTGATATAGTTGATAAAAATTTGATAATTCCTTGAAATTCCTCTGTATCAATGACCATATCGTTTATGTCAATATTATATTATTTATGGAAGATTTTTTATCCAATTTAATTGCTGGTTGAATTTATTTCTGTGATGATGTGGTCAGAATCGTCATGTTGTCAATGCAAAACAATTTCCATGTATACTGTTGATTTCATGACGTAACATCAGCCTCTTGAAGGTGTAATAAAATTGAAAAGTTGTTGGATTATTGTTCCAACCATTTTTGCCACTGTAAATTTTATAAAGTAATAAGTTACAGTCGCATTTCAAATTGATGTAAATATCTGAGACAACAGGAAAATAGTTCAAGGTGGTCCTGGCTGAATTTGTTTGACAAAATATAGGTAAGTATATCGTGTGTTTTAATATACTCTTCATACATACGATGTGGTGCAAAAGAAGATGTGGTTACAAAAATAGATGAAGGAATGCTTAGATGGTTTGGACACGTAGAAAGGATGAATTAAGGAAAATTGACGAAACAAATTTATAAGGCGAGTGTGAATGGACAAGTAGGTAGAGGTCGACGTCGGCGAACATATCTCGATCGACATTGTTTAAAAAAAAAGCCAGGTCAAGATCACCAACAACCGACGAGCATGTATGAAAGCACTGATAAAAGTAGAAGAAGCGAAAGATGTGTGTAAGAACCGCAGCAAGTTGATGCAAGTGGTCTCTGCCTACACCTTCGGCAAAAAAGGGTGAATATGTACATGTGTGTAAAGCATAAAACTAATATATTCTTTAGAACCAAAGTATTTATTACAATTTTCAAAAAAGTAAAATTTATGGCACTCTCCAAAACTAATTTATTTTAAATAGCTCACCATTTCCTTACAGGAACTAACGAAAAGGCATATAGTATAGTATTTTTCCATTAGACGTAAAATTAGATTTTCCTTTCAACGTTTCTTCTTCTATGGCGTTTTTGTCAACCAAACAAAGTGTAACAAAAACGACATGCATCACGGTGGATCTGGTGTTTGTGTTATTTATTTCAAAAAAATAGACAAAAGTAATTAAGATGTCGGCATTAAATTTTTTTAACTACCACCGCAACGATTAAGAGGATCGTATAACTTTTACAGGGTGTTCCGATGTTCGACCCACAATGCTTTAATCATGGAGCACTTGACAAGTGATAAAAAAAGAGGGGGAACATAAACCCTTAACGTACCTAGTTCATGGAATAGCTAGCAAAATTTGGAAAATTAAAATGATTTTGTGGTTATATTTGGTATTAAATGTTTCTTTCAAACTTTGCACCTTCTTTCTTTTTTCCAGACTTAAAAGTTTAATGAAAACTACTTTTTTTATCGTTTATTTAGTGGTTTACTATAAAGGATAGTGGTACCTTTATCCTACTAATTTTAACGACACCGAATAAATTGACGAAACTAATTTATAAGGTAATTATAATTGGACAACTCGGTAGAGGTCGACTTAGGGCAGCGTTTCTCAAACTGTGGGGCGCGCCCCCTAAGGGGGGCGCGTTTACATGATTGGGGGGGGGGGCGCAGTACAGATTAAAAATAAAATGGTAATGATAAAATGCTACAGATAGATTTTTAAAAAATCTTTATTGAAATTTTACTTACTTAATGATGACAAAGAAACATTCTAAGGACTAATGGCTAACATGAGCTTGTTTTAAGGCGCACAACTTCTCTAAATTTGGTTCTATGTTAGAGATGGCCACTCTGAATTTATTTTCTGCTTGAAGTTTATTTCTGTATTTAGATTTCACGACAGCAAGTGCAGAAAATCCAGTTTCACAAAGGTAGGACGTTGGAAAAGGCAACAGAATTATGAATATCTTCCAATGGGGAATCTTGCACAAAATCGCAAAATGTGGGAAACATTTCCAAACTGTTTTCTTTCAATTTGTTATGCCATAACTGCAATTTCTTACAAAAAGCATCAATCTTTTGACTTAAATCAAATATATTTACGTCTTTTCCTTGCAGCTGAAGATTAAGTATATTAAGTTTTTCAAAAATATCTACTAAATAAGAAAGCTTCAGTAAAAATAATTTGTCGAAAAAATCTGTTGAATGCTTGTGACCTTCCTCGCTTAAAAATATCGATATTTCCCTTCTTAATTCAAAGACACGCTTACCCGTCTTACCGCGTGACAACCATCTGGATGAGGAATAAAACAACAAAGATTGATGCTCAGCTCCCATATCTTCACACAGAACAGAGAACATCCTTGTTTTTAGTGGTCTGGTTTTTATAAAGTTAACAACTTCAATAACTGCTGTCAAAATCATGTTTAGTCCAGGGCTTAGCTTAGATTTTGATGCTAACGCTTCCCGATGTATCATGCAGTGCGTCCAGATAATTTCTGAGGATTTCTTTTTTACTAGCGCTTGTAAAATGTTGTATTTACCAGACATGGCTTGAGCTCCATCGGTGCAAATCGCAACACAATTTTTCCATTGCAAATTCATTTTAGTAATAGAATCATTTGTAATCTTGAACAACTCGGTGGCTGTAGTTCTTCCTTCAATCTGTTTACAAAACAATAAATCTTCACATATTTTAGAACATTGACAGAATCCAATGTAGCAAATCAAATGGAAATCATTACTAGAGTCAGTTGCTTCGTCAAGTTGTATAGCAAACAAGTTTCCAGTAAGCTCAGATTCAAGCTGCTGCTGCATATCAACTGATATATCGTTAATTCGTCGACAGATTGTATCATTTGACAGAGGAATATTGTTAAGTTGTGAAGTAAAATTTTCACCAAACATTATTTCTACAATGTCTTTGCAAGCGGGTAAAATAAGTTGCTCTGCAATAGTGTGCGGTTTTTTGCATTTAGCTACTTTGTATGCCACTTTATATGATGCCAAGAGAGCCTTCTCATTTGCTGCCAGTACTCTATGGAAGCTGGATTTTTGTTTTTTAAACAATCTGAGTTTCTTCACAAAAAAATCTCGCGGTTTATTGACATATTCTCTGTGCAGCGTTTCTAGATGCCTCTGTAATTTATTTGGTTTCATGCTATCTGCAGCCAATACTTTTAAACAGATAACGCATTGTGGTTTTTCTTCGCCACCTACTTCAAGGCTAGTAAAGCCCAAATTTAGGTATGATGGGTCATATTTTCTTGTTTTAGATTTCGGACGATTTCCACCTGAACCTGTCGATGTACAAGCCCCGTCATCCTCAAGTTTTCGTTTTAAAAATTTATCCATACTACATCTACTTATACACTCACACTTCACAATAATGCTTGCTTAGTGTTAAAACACCTTCACTGAGAGACTGAGAATACCGTATGTGCGCTTCTGTATTTATAGTCGCGTTCAGACAGTTCGAGAAAGATCAGGAAGCTTGAATACGTGGCACGAACGCCGCGAACTTTCCGACAGCATCTTTGGCGCTCTCGACAAGACAATGTTGCCTATTTTAGTCCAAATTCCTAGGTCTACGGATTGGGGGGCGCAACATTTTTTAAATTAAAACAGGGGGGCGTGAATAACAAAAGTTTGAGAACCGCTGACTTAGGGGATCGATCAGATCGGCATTGTTGTGAAGAAAGGCCAAGTCAAGAGTACCAAAAACCGATGAGCATGATGAGAGCACTGATAAAAGTAGAGGAAGCAAAAAAAGTGTGTAAGAATCGTAGCAAGTGGAAGGAAGTGGTCTTTTCCTACACCTACAGGTTAAAGGTATGTATCTATGAATAAATTACCTTTATTTTAATTAATTAAAATCTAAACAAAATTGAAAAATTCATACTCTTAGAGACAACTTCGCATCAATTTCACTTTCGATACAACCACTCTACTATTCAGCAGAGTCACAAAATTGTGAAAAAAATCAAATAAAGCCTGGAAAATGTACCTCGATCTTTCCAGATGTTTAACAAGCCTTTAATAAGGTATGGCATAACGGGCTACTATACAAATTAAAACAAAAACTATCTGACAAATTTTACCTTGTTCTGAGGTCATATCTAAATGAGCGACACTTTCAAGGAAAAATTGATGACGATGTATCTGACTATCACCTTTAAGGGGTTGGCATGCCGCAAGATAGTGTTCTGAGGCCATTTCTATACCTAGCGTATAAGGCAGACATACCACTAACAAACGACACACTAATAGCAACATTCGCGGATGACAATGCGATCTTGTCTTTAGATATAAATTCAGCAATACCATCAAACAATCTTCAACACCATCTCAACCTACTTCAAAACTGGCTAGAAATATGGAAGATAAAAGTAAACCCTGCCAAATTGACGCAAATAATATTTACCACGAGACAAACCGTATGTGCACAAGTGAGCATAGGCAATACTCCCATACCACTGACAAGCCAAGTAAAATACCTTGTGCTTTGCCTAAACTAAAAATTAAACTGTAAAAACCACATAAAAGCCAAAAAGCGTCACCTAAATCTTAAATTAAAAAACATGTCCTTGCTGATGAACAAAAAATTATAACTCTCAATTGAAAAAAAAATTATATACAAGGTAATTTTAAAGCCAATCTGGACGTACGGAATCGAGCTATGGGGATGCAGTAAGCCAACACTTAACCTACATCGATGTTTGATGGTGATCTATCTCTGGAAATCATATCCAAAAAAGATTGGGCCGAGAACCTAGTTAAACCTTAAAGCGTAGCATTTTAAACTGACGGCTCTAAACTAAAGGGGAGAGAAGATAGCGGTGTCTTCTCAAGAGACCCTTCATTAATCCTGTCGTTTTGTTTGCCTGATTACTGCAATGTGTATCAGACCAAAATGACGGCTATTACCGAGGCAGCTGTCTGTACACTCCGCAATGAACAAAAGTTCATCTAGATATCCATTTTGTGCGACCGTCAGGTTGCTATCAAAGTCTACTTGACCTTAAGGGCAGCGGTGCAATGCAGAGCCACCCTGAATGAGCTGCAGCTAACTTCAGAATTCACATTGTCTGGATACCCGGCCACAGGGACACACCAGGCAACTGTAAGTCGGACGAGCTATTAAGAGAGGGCACCGCCCTACCAGCTGTCTTATCTCAGCCAGAAATACCAATTATAAACTGCCGGCTTCTCCTGCACAGAAAAGTAGTTTAAAAAGCAAACTTGAGGTGGAAGAATAAACCCACATGAACATCATTAAAAGATATTTGACCTTAACTGGATCTACGTCGAACTAATGATGTTTTAACTCTATTTAGGGAGTCCATTAGAAACGCGATTAAGGCCATAACAGGACACAGGGAAGATGGATCCCACGCACGGCACATGGGAATTGCAGAGCTACGACATGACTTTTGTTTGTAGAAGCTAACACGATGAAGAAGACTATGCAGAAAATGGCTTTCTATACTAGGGCAACTTTAATGATCTAAGCTCAGTTAGCATTAAAGATCTTACGATGTGCATTAAAGTTCTAACTAGTTCTTACGGTAGAGAGGAAGGGCACCGTTGTCCATTATGGTATTACAACGGGCTGAAAGCATAAGTGGGTTCCCTTCGAACCACCGTTTTTAACTAACCTAACCCAACCTATGCCATCTATTACAAAAAATCTTTAAACTTTTCAGTCAAAGACAATAAGAATGACAATTAGTACCCCTTGGTACGCAACAAATCAAACCATACACAACGACTTTTAAATTCCATACAAAGTAATCAATCACCACGATACAATCTATGCTGAAAATCAGAATCATTGTGGCGACTCTTGGGGGAGAGACATTCAAGATGACAGTAGAAAAAGGTTATCCCCAAGGAGCAGTTCTATCGCCTTTGCTGTAGTCACTGGTTGTAGACAACCTGATAGTTAAGCTACATGACTCTGGTTTTACGACTCAAGGTTACGCCGATGACCTAGTCGTTACCATTAGGGGCAAACATGACGAAGTAATTTCCAATCGCATGCAAGTAGACCTAGATACAATCAGGAGCCGGTGCGCAAAAAGAGGACTTAATGTCAATCCTAGCAAAACAGTGCTGGTTCCATTTATCAGTAGGCGAAATTACGATTTTAAAGCCCCAACTTTAAATGGAACTTAGCTTACTTTTTCCAAAGAAGTTAAATATTTGGACGTAATGATCGACCGAAACTGACATGGAACTCAACCACATTTTTTCCAGAGCTATAGCGGCAAACTGGACATGTTGCAAAATCTTTAACAAGACATAAGGTCTGAAACCAAAAATGATCTACTGGTCATACCAAACGATCATTAAACCAATGGTCATCTATGCCAAAAATGCAACAAATTTAGGCACAAGTCAAGCTGCAGAAAGTGCAGCGGCTAGCTTGTCTGGAAATCACAGGGGCAACATTCACGTGCCCTACTGCAGCCGTAGAGGTAATGCTGAACCTTTAACCATTACACTTATGTGTAATGAAAGAAGCAGCAATCAGTGCCTTCAGACTGAGCCAGACAATAAATATTACAGCAAGAAATCGGAATGGACATTTGAAGATTTTGGAAAATATTTTTCTAGAATCCATGTCAAAGCCGACAGATATTATGCCCCCAGGACACTGATAAACTTTGCTCGAAGTCCCGGACCTCGAATAGATTAAGGGTTAAGCAGAAAAAATCTGATAGGTTGAGGTGCTTGAAAGGTTGCATAGCCTTCACGACCACCCCTACAATCTACAATCTACAATCAATCACCATGCCAACAAATACAAGAAGCGTAATGCTGACTACCGAAATCGGTAACTGGAGAGTGAACCATCAATGGGTGGTACCTAACTCGTGACATCAGCGATATATACAGTTACTTACACATCATTTTTTAATTACTTTGTATAAGTGTTTAAATGGATTGTAATAGGCGATAAAAACCGTGGCTCTGCTTGCTTGATGCAGACTTAACTTTATTTAAACATATAAGTTTAACATTTTTTAATCGAAATGGTTAAAACCATTTGTTGACTTTTGTTTGAGACCAAATATTTTAAAAACGGTTTATTTTAGCACAGTAGACTTTTTGTAATAACAATAATCATAGATGTATTTAAAAGGATCTAAAGTGATTTTAGTGCTCGTATTAAACTATCGCTCACCCCATACATAGATAAAGTCGACCACAATTCACTACTCACCACTCTGTCATAGGCCTTTTTCAAGTCTATAAAGCGCAGAAGACCTTCTGACTTCTCGCCAAGAATTTTTCGACTATACCTCGTAAAAAAATACCTCATCCATAAATCTCCTTCCTCTTTTAAATCCTGCTTGCACATCCCATATCATCTCAGTTTTAGTCGTCACTCTTTTAATCAATATCTTTGCATACAGTTTGCCGACTATGCTGAGTAAACTAATACCTCGGTAGTTCTTACAGTCCTGCTGCGAACCTTTTTCCTTATAAAGCGGCACGATAACGGCCTTACACCAGTCGTCTGGTACGCTACCACTCCTCCAACAATGGTTAAAAAGGCGGTACAGCAGACTAGTTATCATGCTTTGTCCAGCCTTCAGCATTTTAATAGAAATTTATTTAAAAAAATCCTATCAACGGTGCAATACGCCGGCATTGTTTTAAAAATGTATGACATAACATATTTTAACCAAACATTTAAACAAGTATATTATTGTTGGGTTTTATCAAGTTTTAAATTCCCATTACATTGTATGTTTGTTTTCGTCCACAATTATTTTAGTAAGAGAGCATTTTACGTTGTCAGAAACCAACGACCAACGACTAAACTTTTGTTTTAATAGAAACTAAACTACAGCTTTTATGTTTGCGTGTTCTAATACTACACATAAACATGGTAATAATAAAATAAGAAAAGAAGAAAAACATGAGGTTATGCGGTAAAGACATACGGAAGATTGGATTTGTCTGAGAGGGGACAATAACAAATGTCAGATTTGTAGTCTAGTTGTGAACTCGGATCAACATCTTTCAGATTAAAATATTTTGGTGATAACAACGTGGCGCCGTAAACGACATTTTCTTAGTATTTTTAGTTGTTTTTTCATAAATTTTCCAGCTTCATATTTCTGATTATAAATGGACTTTGTTACTATCTCTTTAGACGTGTTATCTGGATCGTTGTAACACTACGTATTGTGCTATGAAAAATTAAAATTTAATAAAAAATGATAAAAATAACCTTTTTTAACTTTTTCTTAAAATTAAAATTATTTTAAACCTTTTCTTATCCCTAGTACATTGATAATAGACGAGATAATTTTATGACAATTGAAAGCTCGTTCCTTGGTAACAGCCCGAAGTGTTAGGCTTCGGGCTGTTACCAAGCAACGAGTTGGAGAAATTTGTCATAAAATTATAAGGCATTTGTCAATGTCCGAGGGATATTCGGTGAAAAAATTTTTGATTCAAAAATTTATAACTCAACACAACGAAACATTTATTTATTTATTAAAAGTACAGTTAGTAAAAGTTCAATTATTAAAATTTAACTTAACATTAGATTCGTTGCTGTTCTCTACTATAATATTTATTGTTGTGTTGTTCTTGATCGAGACTTATTTTATAGAATTTTGATTGCTATGACCAGTAATTTTCAGCAATTGTTGTTCTCCTACATCACTTTCGCCAACGGCAGTTGATCTATTCTAGTGATTTATTATCTTTTTGTCCTTTACATTCAAGCCAATTGCCTCAGTAGCAGATTTACGTCATCCATTTATTGTATTTCTTTCGACCGGGACATTATCGTACATTTGTCAGTTTCATTTTTTCAGTGTCGATTTGGTTTTAAGAACAGTCGTGGTGGGGTAATATTGTCGCCTCGTTTTGATATCCGTTTATGAAAAAGGCGTATAGGGCAGCTTTATCTTTCACTATTGGAAACCAACCAATTACTACTTGTAGAGCTTTAAGAACCACCTTGGCACGTTTTTCTGAAGACCGGATTTTATTCAATGCGATTTGTAGGAGAGTCATCATTATTTTCCTCGATATAAAAAAAATCCACCAGACAAGCAACTGCCTCTTCTCTTCGCCACGCTAATTCTACAGCAGCAATATGGTAAAATTTACGAATAAGACCTTTAGGGAGTATTTTCATCCCATAGCACTATTATTTTGTTAACTTCAGACAAATTTAACGAAACTAAATTGGACTTACGTTGACTCTAGGCAGTAGGACCAGATGGAATTCCGACAATTGTCCTGAAGACCTGTGCTCAAGAGCTCACCCCAGTTCTCTGTAGACTCTTCAAGTTATCATACAGCAAAGGAGTATTTCCGTCCATGTGGAAAAACGCTAAAGTCCAAACAATTCCTAAAAAAAAAAAGAAGACTATTCCTGCGAATTATCGCCCTATTGCATTGCTCTCAGTCATATCCAAAGTTATGGAAAAAGCGATTAACACAGAACTCATCAAATATCTGGAGAAATTTGAGATAATTCATGACAGACCATATGGATTTCGACAACTTCGGTCTACTGGAGATTTGCTGGCTTATGTCACTCAGCTCTGGACAAACACTATTGAAAAGTTTGGTGAATCCCGTGCAATAGCCTTGGATATATCTAAAGCCTTTGACCGCGTTTGCACCAAGCATTGTTAAGTAAATTATCTGCCTACGGTCTCCCAACCAAACAGCGCCAATGGCTCTTGAGCTTCATGCAAGATCGCTCCTTATATGTGGTAGTTGACGGTATTTCTTCTGATGCGTTTAAAACCAATGCCGGAGTCCCCTAGGGTTCCATCCTGTCCCCCACATTATTTCTTTTACAAATCAACGACCTCTTGAAAACCACTACGAACCCCATTTATAGTTTCACAGACGATAGCACACTTGTCTCAACTTTTACATCCTATCGATCACTTTCGGTGAATGATACAAATAGACTCAGACAGGAACAGGTTAATTCCATCAATAGAGATCTTAAAGCAATCGTCGAGTGGGGAACCAACAATCTTGTTCATTTCAACGCCAAAAAAACACAAAAAGCCACGTTTTCCAAGAAAGTAAATTCCTCAAATCATCCCATCACAATGTCCGGAAATACCCTTGAACCAAGTCCCTTCATCTCGATTTTGGGAGTCACGGTGTCCAATAATATGTCTTGGCATGACCATGTTGCTAATATCGCAAAGTCGGCAAGCCAGAGGCTAGGTTTTCTGTGGAAATACAGAAAGTTTTTTACTCCTAATCAACTGTTGACGACGTACAAGGCTCAAATCCGACCTCTACTTGAGTATTGCTCGCATATTTGGGGTTCAGCACCAAGGCATTCTCTTCGTCTTCTAGATTCCATTCAGAAAAGAGCCATTCGCTTGATAAACAGCTCAACTCTCACAGATACCCTTTACCCTCTAGAACATAGAAGAAGAGTTGCAGACCAGTCATTGCTCTACAGATATTTCCATGGCAGATGCTCCAGAGAAATAAAAACTCTTGTACCACCATTGGTCACATTCGGCCGAAGAACTCGGCACGCTGATCAGTCTCACACATTTACTCTCAAGCTTGACACTACAAGGACCAATCTTCATCAAGAATCCTTCTTTTACAGGGCTGCTACGGAATGAAATAAGCTTCCAAAATCAGTTTTTCCAGAGAACTATGACCTGCAACCTTTTAAAAAGCGTGTCCACAATCATTTCCTTTCTATAATCCCTTCCCCTTCTAATAGTCGCAGTGCAGGCCGTCCGCGGCCCACACGATAGGTCTACCCTTTTTGCGACTATTTTCATAAAAAAAAAACATAGATCTGCTTGTAGTTTTTTTCTGATTGCATCGCGGGCTTGTTTAAATAAACGGGTTAATCATAATATTATAGTCATGATAGTACTTTTCTGGCAAAAGTTTGCACAAAACCTTTCGGATTGTCTTTACCGTTGCTTCTTTATATTCGGTCCCGTCTTTTTTTCTTATAATGATCGCCAAATCTTCTAAACTTCTATGTTCATTTAATTCATATTCTCGTTTGCAGCAAAATTCCATAAATATTCCCCAAATATATTTGTGACTGCAGGTTGTATTTCTGGGAATTTTTTATTTGATTAGCGCTATTATACTTTAAACATTTGCATTGCCAAAACGTGACATTTTGAAATTTATTTGGAACTAGCTTTTGCCAGCGACTTCGTCCGTGTAGAAGTCAAAAATGGTTCTTATAGTATTTTTAATTGATTTTATTAATTTTGTTATAACATTTAAACTATTATGTAAAAATGTTTAAATACTTATAATATATAACAATCTTTATTATAGTGAGGGGAGGTTAAATAAACATGAAAATGTTTGTTAAATGAATAAGATGCGGGACTGAACTAGCTAAAAAACGTGGTATTAGTATAACCAAAAATCAATCGTTAATTCCCCCTTTGTAAACTACAGTTCTAAAAAGTGGGTACACACATAACAAGCAGGCAAGATCAAAGAACAAGGGATGAAAACAAGGAATTGTGTATTATTATCAAGGTTGCGTTGCTTTCCTTTACACGAAAAATCGTTTTCCAGCTTCAGTTTGTTAAACACGTTGATATTATAGTACAGTAACACTAGCACAGGTTATTCGTATCTATACTAAGAATTGTATTTATTTATTTAAATGAGTACCGATTTTGTTTACATGATTATTTGTAAGTCTGCTCCTTTGATACAATTATAGAGTTGTATACTGGAGGTCTTTTTTTGTAAAGTAGCTATTTGTTTTTTCATTGATAATTTAACACATCTACCGATTATTCAATGCATTTTTCTCAATTTAGCCTTAGGTTCTTTTGTCTTATTTTATACAATGTGTCTACTTAAACTGGCAGCACCCAGGCTGTTATCAGATCACTGAACTCGGTCTACTTGACTTCTAGGGCAGCGGTGTAATGCCGACCAACCCTGAATGAGGTAGGTGCCAAGTTTAGAGTTTACATTGTCTGGGTACTCGGCCACAGGGACATACCAGGCAACTGAAAGGCGGATGAGCCAGCAAGCTGTATCTGTCTTACCTTAGCCAGGAGAACCGATTGCAAACTACCGGCACTTCCTGCACAGCAAAGTACTTCAAAAAACCAACTTGAGGTGGCAAAATTAACCCTTATGCATATCATCGAAGAAGATTTTGCCTAAACTAGATCTTCGTCCAATTAATGATGTTTTAACTCTATCCAGGGAGTCCACTGGAAACGCGATGGTGGTCATAACAGGACACTGATATTGCAGATGTGATAACTCGTCCATCTGTGACTTAAATAACATTTTCTTTTCTTGCATGAATCATACTCTGTAAATTACACGACTTCTGGGTCTATTACAAAACCATAATATCGCATTTCCGGTAAATATAACATATCTGCTTAATACCCAGAATAGGGTCATATTCAACATTTTGGTAATTTTTTTAGGGAATATTGGTCTAGATCTTAATCAGTTATAACATAACAAAAGTTTGTGGCAAATGGATTCTTCCAATGCCAAACCCACCCTATACACACAGATTTTTTAACTAAATTTCCAGTAAAAAAAATAATTTTAGCCTTACAAAAATTGACTGATGAGCACAGATATTTCACGATTATTTTTAAAAAATTTCACAGCGGTTAGGAAACATTTAATTAACAAAAAAGAATTAAACAGTTTTAATTTACTAATGTAATCTTAATTATTTTTGTAATTTTTTGACTATTTATTCTAATAATTAGCACCCATACAATATTATAAACTTACTATCGTCAAATAGATGTTTTTTCGATGTTTTGCTACACTTTTTTTTCAGCTTAGCGTTGTTACCATTGATTTTTTTTTTCCTAAGTCCAACGTTCTGTTTTTTAAATCATAAACACAAAACATTACTATATAGGCTTCGAATAAAAAAACAATAAACACGGGTTTCATCGCTTTTGAAAATTTAACCACTGACGGGGTAAAATAGAGGATAACGATTTGTATGCAAGTCCGTCATTTTTAAAACTAGAAGTATAAAATTTTTTTTAGGAATTTGATAAGAAATAAATAAACGTCAATATTTTGTCAATATTTCTTGAAATTCCACCCTTAAAAAGATAAAATAGGGGATGAAAGTTAGTATGGGATTTCTGGAGTTTATGTAAATTACCCTAATTTAAAATGTAGCACGGTCTTCAACATGAGTATAGCCACGTATTTATATGAACCTGAAAGACTAAATGACTGACGTTTCAGCGCACAGCTGATTGATTTCAACATTTATAAGCTGTAGTACTTACGTACGTAATTTGTTAAATTTAATGGATTTAATCCGAAAAGTTTTTGTTTTTAGTTTGTTTTGGAGTGAAAACGATAAATAATTGTTGTGCCTTTTGTAGGTGATTGCCTTTTCAGATCTCTTTCTTTTCTAATGTTTGGCAAACAAGAAAAGGCATTTGTCGTACGCCAACAATTTGTTTATTATGTTGTAGATCATATGCATGAATTTTCATTCATCGTACAAGGCTCAAATCCGACCTCTACTGGAGTATTGTTCGCAAATTTGGGGTTCAGCACCAAGGCATTCTCTTCGTCTTCTAGATTCCATTCAGAAAAGAGCCATTCGCTTGATAAACAGCTCACTCTCACAGATACCCTTCACCCTCTAAAACATAGAAGAAGAGTTGCAGACCAGTATTTGCTCTACAGATATTTCCATGGCAGATGCTCCAGAGAAATAAGAACTCTTGTACCACCATTGGCCACATTCGGCCGAAGAACTCGGCACTCAAACCCATTTACTCTCAAGATTGACACTACAAGGACCAATCTTCATCAAGAATCCTTCTTTTACAGGGCTGCTACGGAATGGAATAGGCTTCCAAATCAGTTTTCCCAGAGAACTATGACCTGCAACTTTTTAAAAAGCGTGTCCACGATCATATCCTCTCTATAATCCCTTCCCCTTCTAATAGTCGCAGTGCGGGCCGTCCGCGACAATAGGTCTACCCTTTTTGCGACTATTTTCATAAAAAAAAAAATCTCGCACGATAGTAATGGTGATAACGGAAAGTACCTGTATATTATATTTGGAACATTAACACTGGTCAATAGTGGTTTTGTTGCCCTTGAAATAAAAAAAATTTGTAGTAAATTTATGCCAACAATTTATGAAACTATAAATGTTGAAATATTGGCTCTGGTTTTCTTTTAATCTTTATTTTCCTATTATACTATACAAAAAAAGGAAAATTAGCAAAAAGAATGTTACAAATTAGAGAAATACCTTTTATAAGATTTTCTTTTGTAATTTTTTTGAGAGAATCTCTTTATAAAGACCAGCAGTGATCTGCCATCATGTGACGGTTCCATCTACCCTGATACCTTTTCTCCATCACTTTTAGATCTTGGTAGAAGCGTTCTCCCTGCTTTTCACTGTTATTTCCTAGATCATCAGGAAATATATTCAGATGACTGTGGAGAAAGTGCGCTTATATTCGCTCCTAAAATCTAACATCTTTTGCACAATTTCTCTATAATTTGGTGCTTTAGAAATGTTCTATAACCAACACAAATTCTCTCCAAACTTCACTTTCAGAATTGGTCATGATTTTTATGGATTTTTATATCTTTCATAAATGTTCGAATTTAAAGGTCATCGAATATTCCAGATTTAAACTTCTCCATACCCAAATATAACGCATTTTAAACTGTTCTTGCAGAATTCAAAGAAGAGTCGTCAATCAGTAGATTTGTATTTTTTTAAACCCATGTCCAAAAGTAATTTTGCGACATTATTGCAGAAGACAAGTTTTTCATTTTCGCTAAAAAATGGTAATATTTCACTTTCCTTGTTCTGTATGCTGTAATTGTTACTTTTGATTCTAAAAAATTCTTTTCTGTTAGTCTTGATGAAAGAAGTTCTTATGCTTGTTTTGATCAATTTAGATTTCGTATTAAATCGCTGAGCTCATTTTAAGAAACGACTGTGGAGCTAATGTTTTACCTTTATATTTACTACCACTTGTAGATGGTATTGAATGCTGCGAGTTTAGTTTCTGAGGGCATACGAACCACTATTGAGGCGTAAATAGGCCGAGAAGGGTCTTCATTGTGCAAGATAGGATATTTTGTAGACTGCAAAGCTACAGCAAAAGCCAAATAAAGTTGTGTTCACGTCACTAAGGTCGTAATTCTATTGCATGTGTGGCTATATTTCTATAGAGAAGTGTATACACTTAAGTTTGCTAAACAATCGCTTCTAAAGATAACCCGATCAATAAAAAACTTTTGTTACAAAATAATGTATATGCAACAAAGCTTTTTTGGATTTAGAAATCTCTCGATAAAAAATTTTGTGTCATAATTTTTATAAAGAAGACACCAATTAATGACGGTAAAATAGTCACTGCTGCCAGGACTACTGTCATGTTGCTGCGTCTTTTGTGACTTTTCTACTTGTAGTGTCATCGATTTTTAAGGTTTCCTTGGAAAAAAAATTTATAATAAATACTGGGTATAGCCTTTAAAGCTTCACCGGGGGCCAACTCACTAAGCTAAGCTGGAAGCTATAGTGGCAAGAGCTGTGTGGCACTGAGGATGCAGTGTTTTAAACGATGCATTTGGGAAACCTGGTGAAACCATAGAGTATTTAGCCTTACGTAGCATGCGGGGCTCTGCGTGGGCAGACCGTTAATTCCCCAGCTTCTCGTGGGAACAATATGGATGTGGACAACGAACGAACGAAGAACGAGAGCCTGAAAGAGATCTCAGGAAAGGTTGAGACTATCACCAGGGAGCTACTGGCGTTAAAACATTGATCATAGCAAATAGCGGTAAGGTGGACCCTTAAAGGAGAAAACGCAGCAGCGCAGACAGAGGAGGGCCAGAAAGGCCAGACTAGGGACTCCAGGAGAGGCTCCAGTCTCACCGGGGCAAGGCTGTCAGGGGACCACCGGAAAACGCCAGAAGGGCCCCGACGACACCCTTTCCTCTGCAGAATGAGCAAAAAAAATCCTATGGCCAGGAAACAGGGACCTACGAAGAAGCAGTGGACCGCCTGATGATGGCTATTGTAGCAGAAGGCTACCCCGATGGGGTCTAAGTGCAGGGCACTTGGCGCTACTAATGGGTGCGGTTTTGATAGAGATCGACGGGGTTTGTAAGGATCCAGTGACCAGATTCTACAGCACGCATCTAAAGGCAGGGGCCGCAGTAGTTAAATGTGCGGATAAAGTGTCGCTAAGCTGGTTAAAGAAGCGAATCGGCAACATACCTTCGTGAGAGGGATCCAGGCTCAAGGTGGTGGGATTGGATGTACTTCAAAAGCAGCACAGAGCGGTGGTCTGGGTCCCAGGACCTCCCGAGGCCACGGTTACCGGCTGTAGTTACAAAACTCAGGCCTAAACAAGGCGAGCTGGCGATTTTATGCCGAGAACCGAAAAGGGTAGGAACCTTGTTTTTGGTATACCGGAGTATAGCGTTCTGAAACTCAGAACGCTTGACTTCAAACTATTCCTCAAAATAAATAGGGTGAGCCGGGTCCTAGAAGAGGAGGAAATGACCGAGGAGGTCCAACCACCAGTCCAGTCTCGAACAATGGAAAAGAAGGAGGTAGACTTTATTTAGATTAACTTGTGCTAGGGACGTGGTACCAATCGAGGTAAGGATCACGAACGAAGAGCTTAGAATGAGGAGGATTATAGTGTGCTTGGTCTATTTTGATGAAATGGATGCACTGCCACCCCACCATATGGAAAAATTGGTGCGATATTGCCAGGACAAGGGGCTTCCCCTGAATATTAGATGCGACGCTAATGTGCATCACACTGTCTGGGCGAGCACGGACACTAACAGAAGAGGTAATGTTCTGTTAAAATATCTAGCGTCCACAGACCTAAAGACTATCAACAGAAAAAGCGAACCTACCTTTTACACTGTAGCGAGAAGGGAAGTTTTGGATCTCTCTAGGAAGATAATGGGCTGCATAATTAAGATTAAAAAATAGGTACTGTACAAAATACGCAAACAAAAATATTTTAAGTACGACAAAGAGTTTAACTGATAAAACATATTTTTCTTGTACTATTGTACTTTTGTTGCCATTGGAGATACACCGCAAACTTTTACTTCCCTTTCTTTACATCCCCTTGAGAATATCAACCCGCATGTATCGGCATCGTATCCATGACAGAAATAAAAATTTTTCGGCAATGTAGCCGGAAATAACAACTTTTGTATATTTTAATAACTAATACTATTGCATAGGCACATAAAAACTAATATTTTATTATGAAAAGTTATTAAAATTTATGTTTATGCATTTAAACGATACGAAACGTCGTACAATTTAAAATCTTCCTTTTAAATAAAATTATGAAGAATGTTAACAGACACTATTACTAATTAAAAACATTAAAAACAACAGTAGTCGCCAACCTCTTTAATGTGTTGAGCTACTTTGTTAATTTTGGAATAAACAGCGAGCTACCCACACGGAAACCACGTAACACAACATAAATGAGATAATCCACAGTTAATTTATCATATTATGTATTTATTTTACTATTTAACTGGTAATACATAATACATAGGTACTAATAATAAACTAATAACAAAATAACTAATATATTACTAGTACGTACTTGTTCATAGCTACATTCCTACCTACCAAACGAAGGTGTTTGAAAAATAAACACAAACTTTTATCCAGCCACAACGGCATGTCACGTAAGATTTAAAAATAGTTAATAATAACAACAAAAAAGTAACGCACTATCATGAACATAAACATTGAAAAATAAAAAATCACGTTCAATGAGAAGGCTGACACTCAGACTCATCGATAAGTTTTTTAATGTTTGCAGTATTATTTGATACAGCCATTCGAATACAAGTCGATTGCGATATTTGTTCTTAATAAACTTCATATTGGAAAAAAAAGATTCACACAAATAGGTTGAACTGAATAATGCTTTTACTTTCAAGGCAACACAGCATAGAACTGAATATTTTTTTTTACTTACAAAAGGCCAGATACATTTGGTACTTGAGACTAACGATTTAAAGGCTAAATCATTTTGAAACTCAATTACTTCCATTTCTGTTGCAGCGATGTCTTCGCCAAAGTTCTGCATAACACAAGTTGCAAACTGTTGGATATAAATTTCTATAAAGGGTGAAACAACAAACTGCGCTACTAAAGCCATTTCGTTGAAATCCTTAAAACGTTTTTTGAAGTTATTCTTCAGGGTAGAAACTATTTCTACATGATATTTGCTGTCATAGGGTTCTAATGGATTTTGGGATATTTTTTCTGAAAGAATAGCAAAATGCTTGGCATCGCTGTTAATTAGGTTTTGTTCCCAAAACTCCAGCTTTTTTGATAAATGCTTTTATATCAGAAATCATTTCCGCTATTTCTTTGTCTCTACCCTGAAGCTGCAAATTAAGTTCGTTTAATTTCTCTGTAATGTTCACGAGAAAACCAAAATCTCTAAGCCAGATTGAATTTTCTAGTTCCGGAGTCGGTTCATCGCGTTGTTTGAAAAATTGAACTATGCCAGATAGGACATCATTAAAACGTTTCAGCACCCGTCCTCTATTTAACCATCGGACTTCGGGGTGAAGGAGTAGATCCCCGTATTGACAGTCAACTTCATCGGACAAGGTTTTAAATAATCTTCTTTGTAACGCTTGAGCTCTAATCTTGTTCACAATTTTTACCACCAGTTTCATAACGTTGTTTAGTTTCAGGAAATTTCCACATAATGCTTGCTGATGGATAATGCAGTGGTAACAGAGAAATTGCGGAAAAGTTTCATCTTTACGACATAACGCCACCAGACCCTTGTGCTGTATGGGGTCGGCTTCAAAATAGCCCCAGGGTAAATCCTGCCTGTCGTAAGAGGCGACTAAAAGGATAACCTTAGGTGGAAGATGGTCTCATCGCCCGGTAAAATACCACCATATCGACTTTGTGTGCTGTGAAATGGATCATTCCATGTTTCAGTGTTCGGTCGATACTTTCCGGTCTCCCTCTTTCCTTTTCCCCAATTCCTCCTTTATTTTCAGGTGCATCCTAATAGTAATAATGATGAAGTCTCCTAGAGTAAAACACTCCGGAAGCAAAATACCTCTCCATTCGGATTTCCGGGCGAGAGGTACTCGAGGGGACTCAACATTAAAGATTAATTTTTGCAACATCCGTGGACTCAACAAGAACATCAATGACGTCCACCATCACCTACAGACGAAAAAACCGGATATTCTGGCTCTTACAGAAACACAAGTAAACTCGTTCACCAACAAGGTCCATATGCTTTGTCCTGGTTACGAACTCCATTTTCGACTCAGGTTCAAAGGTGGAGTCTGCCTTTACGCTAAGGCTAACCTTTCATGCCAGCGTGAAGAGAGTTTGGAACCGAAAGACTTTGATGTGATGTGGTTTAAGCTATCTGATACCAAAGTGACTAAGTTCCTCTGCTGCCTTTACCTATCACCTAATGAACCTTCATATAACAACCTCTTTGAGTTTTTATCACTCAAACTGGACTACATTCAGGAGAACCATCCAACAGCTGAAACCATAATCATGGGGGACTTTAATGTACATAACGCTGCCTGGCTCAAATTTTCTAACAAAACTGATGATGCAGGTCGTCAAGCTGAGGCCTTCGCCATCACTCATGGTCTAGAACAACTGGTCGAGCTACCAACCCGCATCCCTGATGTCAACAACCAGGCTGCCAATACACTAGATCTTTTCCTCACCACCAATCCTGACCCGTATAGAATAGAAGTTTGTGCCCCACTTGGAAACTCTGATCACACCCTTATCTCCACAACATGCTCTTTTCATTTACCATCGAGCAGCACAATACCACCCCGTCTCATGTGGCATTACAATTCGGCCGACTGGGAGGGTCTTCGTATGTTTTTCTCAGCGTTTCAATGGAAGAGAGTTTGTTTCTCCTCAGTAGATCCAACACGATGTGCTGAGACAATTTATGAAATCATCATGTTGGGGATGCAAACTTACATACCGAATACCGAAAGAAGAACATCATCCGATAAGACCTGGTTTAACAGAAACTGCTCTAGAGCTGTGGCTTCCAAACAGGCAGCATACCATCGATGGCAAAAAAATCCGGCACCTGAGACCAGAGCAGCATATGTTGAGGCTAGAGGCATATGCAAAGAGACAATAGAATGTTCAAAAGATGCTCATAATGCCAAAATAAGATCAAAACTTGTTGAATGTCCTAACGGATCCCGTGCATTTTGGTCTTTCGCCAAAGCTGTGGGAAGAAACTTCTCTTCCAGCTCTTTTCCTCCCCTAACCAATGAAGATGGAACACTAGCAACGACTGCCCAGGAAAAAGCCAATATCTTTGCGCACCTATTTGCTGGAAATTCCACTCTGGATTCTTCGGGAAAACAACCCTCGAACATTACACCTATTGACAGTCACATGCCCGAGATCACCTTTCGCCAACGTACTATCAGAAAGATTTTGCTGGGTCTCAACACCAACAAAGCCTGTGGATCTGACGGAATCCCGCCGATTGTTCTCAAGAAATGTGCCCCCGAACTAACACCTGTTCTTTGCAAGTTGTTCAACCACTCTTACAATTTGGGAGTATTTCCGTCCAATTGGAAAATTGCAAGAGTACAGCCAGTCCCTAAAAAAGGCAAAAAGACACTACCTAGCAACTACAGACCTATCGCACTGCTATCTATTATTTCAAAGGTCATGGAAAAAGCCATCAACATCGAGCTCATGAAATATCTGGAAGACTCAGGAATTATCAATGATAGGCAATATGGCTTCCGCCATCAGAGATCAACTGGTGACCTGCACGCATACGTCTCACATATATGGCAGCTATCTATTGAAAAGTATGGAGAAACTTTAGCTGTGGCATTAGATATCTCCAAGGCGTTCGATCGAGTTTGGCACCAGGGACTCCTCGCCAAGCTTCCATCTTATGGCTTGCCCCCTCAGCTGTGTTCTCTGCTTGCTAGTTTTCTCTCAAACAGGTCTCTCCATGTAGTGGTCGATGGAGTTTCATCTGACACTCTACTCATAAATGCTGGTGTTCCGCAATGATCCATTCTAGCACCAACACTATTTTTACTTCACATCAACGACCTATTGAAGGCAACTTCATGTCCCGTACACAGTTTGCCGATGATAGTACCCTCCATACCGCTTTCTCTTCCAGGGCCCCTATATCAGCCCGTGAAACCAGAAATGAACGAGGAAGAAATGTTAACAATATAAATATGGACTTAGCAACAATTCTCGAATGGGGATCCAATAACTTGGTAGAATTCAATGCAAACAAAACACAAGCATGTCTTTTCTCTAAAAAAGCCGATCTCACTGTGCCTAACATAACTTTGTCAGGAGTAACCATACCACTGAAGTCATCCATATCGATGCTTGGTATTACTATCAGCAATAACCTTTCCTGAGAAAATCACGTGAGGTCCATTGCCAAAAGTGCATCCCAAAAACTTGGTTTTTTGTTTCGTGCCAAGAGCTATTTCACCTCCAGTCAGCTGCTTATGATCTATAAGGCACAGATCCGACCTGTACTGGAGTACTGTTCCCATATTTGGAGTGCAGCACCTAAACATATCCTGAAGCTACTGGATTCTGTCCAAAAAAGGGCAATTCGTCTCGTCGGTGATGCCTCGCTTACAAACTCGCTCACTTGTCTGGAACACCGTAGAAAAGTTGGCGATTTGTCTCTATTTTATAGATATTTTCATGGGCGATGCTCTTCTGAAATATCAACAATCGTTCCTCCTTTGGCAGTCTCTTCGAGATTAACCCGTCAAGTTCAGTCTTCACACCCCTTCGTGGTCACTTTGGATACCTGCAGAACATCACTTTCCAAAGACTCATTCATCCAACGAATTGCGAGGCTTTGGAACTCATTGCCTAGGGAGGTGTTCCCCGAGGCATACAACCTCCAGAAATTTAAGAAGAACACCAACTCCTACCTTCTTTCCCTTGGTTCCCACGATGTTCTCTGAACATTACAGGATATCCCTTTTCGTCGGAACCAGAACATAAAAAAAAAAATCACAACCCACCATTGCTGGAGCGCCATCGGTTGTCAAGCCTACCATTTTCGAAATTGGAATTTTCTCGGAAGAAATAATATTTTTTAAATGAGAAAACAACTCCTGTCCAGTAGTGTGTCCTTTCAGTGGAATAAACTTCAAAAGATCTTCTTTAATCGTAAAATCACTAAAAACCATCCTGACGAACGCGGCCATCTGGGCAGTGTCAACGACATCTGTTGATTCGTCCAGTTGAAGTGAAAAATAAACACAGTTATCTAAGTCAGTTCTTAACTGTAAAAAAATATCATTGCTCATTAGTTCTACACGTCTCATCACTGTATTAGCAGAAAGTTGCATAGATTTAATAGCTGAAACTATCTCGTCTTTATTTCTAAAGTTGGCAAATAACGAATCAGCAGCTTCTAAAAACGCCTGTTTTATCATTTCCCCGTCTTCATAAGGTTTCTTTTTTTGTGCAATTATCTGGAATACACGGTACGATGCTTCAGTTGCAGCCTTATTTTTGTCGACTGTTCTTAAAAATATTGATTGTTGTCCAATTAACTGCTTTTTTAACTGTTTCAGTTTCTTCTTTCTGGGGGCAGAATGTAGTAGGAATGATTTTTCAAAATTAGAATGTACAGTTTTATGATGTCTCTCAATATTTCCTTTTTTAGCAACGGAGACCGAAGTATTACATAACAAACACACATTTTTATCTTTAGCTTCTGTAAAAAAGTATTGTTCTTCCCATTCCGAATGAAAGTGGTATGTCTTTACCTTCTTACAACTGCTTGCCATAATAGTATTTTTTGTTGTTCTCTACTAACCCAACCGCTGGACGTTGGTTACGCGTTCAGTTTTAAACTAAGCGCAATGTCGCCGCGCCGTGCGTATTTATCCCGTTCAAAGCAATCCAGATCGTTCTCGAACACTAACGCGCTGGTCCTGCTGGTCGGTTTTAGCCGATTCTAGCTTGATGGCGTCAGCGGCAGATCGCTCACCGCAACGTTGCCGCTGTTTATGTTTAATATTATGACAATTAGATTTTTTTGTGGAATTTTCGGAAGCTTCTCTGATTTTTGCAGTTTGTATTTTTTAAATTAAAATCGTTGTGAGAGCTACCAGAATTGCCTCCGCGAGCTACCGGTAGCTCGCGATCGACAGGTTGGCGACCACTGACCTACAATATAAACCGGTTTTATTTAAAGTTATTGTAGTGTGGGACTGCATGCAGGCTCTCAATGAGCTAGCGACTGCAAATAAGGTCACTACTACTTGGATTTCTGGACACACAGGTAGCCGATGAAGTGGCAAGAAATGGGACCATGGTGGAACCAAGAAGCCAGTTGGTCGGATTGCCAATTGCCAAAGTGAAACATGAATTGAAACTAATCCTTAAGCAAGAACATATCGTTCAGTGGAATGCAAATAATACTGGCTGCAGAACATTAAGACAGCTGATGAAAAAGCCTCTCCAGAAGACGCACTCTGGACGATGAACCGGAGTAGGCTAAGCAGCACGCTTGGCCTGCTCACTGGCCACGTCACACCAAGGGCGCACTTCTTCAAACTCAAGCTGGCGGCTGAGAAAAACGGCCGACTATGCGGCGAAGAGAAAGAGAGCAGCATACACATTATGTGTTGCTGCCCGATGCTAGCGGTGTACAGGTACCAAACCTGCGGCCGCATGATCCAAGTGATCTAAATGAGACAGGGCCAACAGAAATCCCGCAGTTTGCCAAAACCAGTGGACTGGAATTCTGATGCCCTGAAGACACAGCGGTAGTCACAGAGGATAAAAAGTCTAGGTGACATAGGTGCCTATACCAATGGCCCAACCGCAAAAATGTAATGTAATGTAAAGTTATTTAAAGATGTTGGAAGTAAAGTTATATAGGGGAGTGTTGGTCCCTACAATTATGTCTAATAGTGAATGTTGAGTTTGGCAGAACAATTATAAAAGTACATAAGATCAATGCTGCGGAGATGAATAGTCTGAGAAGTATAGTAGGAGTGACTATGATGGATAAAATTGGGAATAATGTGATAAAGGAACTCTGTGGTGTGACAAAAGATGGGGTAACAAAAATAGATAAAAAAAGGCTTGAATGGTTTCGACACGTAAAGAGAATGGATGAAAGAAGATTTACGAATCAAATTTATAAGGTAAGTGTGAATGGACAAGTCGGTAGAGGTCGATCTCGGCGAACATATCTCGATCAGATCGAAATTGTTTAAAAAAAAGCCAAGCAAGGTCAAAAGTACCAGCAACTGACGAGCATGTATAAAAACGCTGATAAAAGTAGAAGAAGCAAAAAACGTATGTAAGAACCGTAGCAAGTAAAAAAAAAGTGGTCTCTGCCTACCATTACCGGAATAATGCGTGAATGTATTTATGTATGTAATAATCGCATACCAACACACAATGTGCAAATGTAATCATACACATTTTTTATTAAATTAAAATTTTCAATAATTTTTGTTTTGTAATAAATAATAATTATTTATTAGTTTTTTAATTTTAAAATTCAAAATCAATAATAGTTGTTGATAGGTAACATGTACTAGTTCCTCCCTGTTAGCCAATTTTAGTTTTGTAATCAATTTCTACTCACTTGAGAAGGTATCAACATGTTAAATCTAGCAACTTTTGTTATCGGGCAGGGATATTTGATTTCCAAATTACAGTTATCCTTCAGCACTGCCTTGCCATTTATTTTGAAAAAGAAAGAAATTATTTATCTGGTATGATGATCTAAAAACATGCCCAGTTGTTGAAAAGGTTTTACAAATGAATAATTGATTTTTTATTTTTATTTAAAAGACACCATAAAATTCCGAGCTTAGGCTATTATTGTTTAAAGTGACATTACTAAACAACTAGATACAGTTTATTTGTCAAAAAAAATTTATATATTTTTAAAAAAAATCTGAACATACTTCAAAGAAAAGCTAAATAAAAACTGGGTATACATAGTGACTTAAACATATTATATAAACCACATCCCTATAAATTATTCGATTGTGTTCCCTTCTTCTTTTTTTCCTTCTTTAATGTAAGCAAATTGCTTGTTTTTCTTCGTATCCTCTGCCATTCAATTATTAGGGAGGTTGTAGCTTGATTTTGACCATTCTGTCATCATTCATCTGATCTATGTGTTCGTTCCACTCTTTCTTCCCAGTATCCGTTCATTTACGTTGTCTATTTTACATGTTCTTCTGATGTCCTCGCTTTTCTACCTGTCAAAAAGTGTTTTTTCAGTGATCCTATGCACTATTTTCATTTCGGTGGTTTCTAATGTTCTTGGTGTGTTCGATGTATTTGGTCTAGTTTCCGCCGTGTACGTTAATATAGATCGGATGACCGCCTTGTAGATTCGGAATTTGGTCTCGATTCCGATATATTTGTTTCGGAGGATTGTATCGTTCAGGTTAGCTTTTTATGCCTAGGTATTTAGATTTCTTTTTTTGTTGTATAATTTTATCATCCACAACCAGTTTGCATCTAATAGGTGTTTTTGAGGTAGTCATGCATTTACTTTTTGCTGCAATATCTTCATTTTTAGACTTTTTGCCGTTGTGCGGAATTTGAAAAGTAATCTCTGTAGGTCATCTTCGTTTTCTGCAATCAGAACATCATAATAGGTATAGCATAGAGTTTTATAGCATAGAGTTTTGACGTCTTTGCTCCCCATTTTATAACCTTTCAGGTTACGAGTGCTTTTTATTAGTCAATAAGGGGCTAAGAGAATCTCCTTGTCGAATACCACTATTTACAGGAATTTCTTCGGTAGTTGCGACATTAATTTTGGCTTGTATTTTGTTTCTCTGGTAAATATTTTTAATTTTTTTTTAATTTTATATAGGGTTTTCCTGTTGTATAGAAGGTGTACCATGTTTTTCAGTTGTATTCGGTCAAACGCCTTTTCCAGGTCTATAAATCACATGAAGGCTGGTTTGTTGTACTTGATGGATTTTTCAGTTATTTGTCGCAGAAAAAATACCGCATCTGTACAAGATCTTCCTGATATAAATCCTTGTTGTTCATCGTCCAATGTGGCAAGTTTATTTATTTTATTTGATTTTTTTTTATTTGTTCGTAGGAGAATTAATTCTTATTTGGACATTACGTACTCTGGAGAGATCATTTTGCAGTTTTCGTGCTCAAATAAGACGTTTTCATAAGATCTGCAGACGTAAATAGCGGTGATCTGCAGGAATGGTACACCTTGGACGTCTTGAAACTTGTCTTCTGTTGCAAAACCCAGTTTCTTTGTGGCTTCTTTATGTTTCAGATACACTGGATAGGTTTATACCAATAATTTCGGCTGTATAGTGCTGCGATTTTCCATCTTCACTTAAGAGGAATTAAACCTCAATTTAATAACACTAACAACAAATCTAAATTTTTTTATGCAATTATTTCGGACACCTGTTGCATCAAAGCGAATCAACTGCACACATACATTTTTTTTCACCCAACACTTATGGTTGTGATTGGGAAATAATATTTTTTATTTAATCAAATAAGTCTTTTTTCAAATTATAAATAAAATAATTTGTATCTACTATTTATTTTTAATTTTCCGTTATAACATTTTTCGATAAGCTTAAGTATTATTATTTATAATTATAAATGGAATTACAACTCATTCAATAATTTTTCAATTTAATTTTTTTTGACGGTGTAACTTAAATAAAGTATATTGTTTGAGGTTTTAAAAATTAAATATTACAATAATTATCATGTCAAACTATAGTACTGGTAACAAATGCCATAATAGACTTTTCGTGACGGTCCACATTGGTAAATACGACATGTTTCATCGCTGCAAGTCCTGATGGCATCATCAAAAGAGAAAATAAAGCTTTTGTAGAGGTTAAGTGTCCTTATTTTGCTAGGAATGTAACACCTGAGGAAGTAATTGCAAATGGACAAATTAAATTGGGATAATTTTAGGTGTCAAAAATTCAAGAGTATACCACAAAAAACGTATTACGTATTAAAAAAACAATTATAATTTTCGATAATCTATTGCAAGTACTGCATGAAATTGTTCATTTTTGACGTGATAACGTCTTATAAATCGATGAAAGCCGACTGCACGTACGAAAAAGTATGACTCATTGTCACGTTCCGCCTGAGCCAAGCTTGCAAGCGAGAGTACACGATAGGCCTAAACGTTCGTTTTGTGACGCATCTATCTCTCTCCCACTCCATCGGCCGATGCGGCAGCACAAATGCTACATGTGAAATGTTTATAAAGTGAAGTGAAAATTTAACGTGGTTTTCAATTGTTTATCACAACAATTGCGGCAAAAAATTGTAATTTTCAATTAACTCTTTCTTTGTATTATAAAAAATTATGATAATTTAGTGATAATAATTCAATCCAATTAATAAAATTATGCAATTTTTCATCAATGTCTTCTTACGACGTTATCACGTAAAATGATCGTCTGTAAACCGACTTTACAGACAACCAATTTTTTAACACATTCTTTAAAACTGTTAATCTCAACCAATTGTTTTAGTAGCTATTATTAACAACGAGACAAAATATAATTATTTCAAATTGTTGCGTTACTTTTGTCCCAGAAAATTAAATAATAATAACAATATTTAAAATAATTCACAATAGGTCATAAATGAAAATATAGGAAAAGCAACGAGATGAAAAAAACAACAAATTTCTATTGTAGGGTAAATGAAATCAGATCAAATAAAGTAAGTTTTAACCGCATCTTGGATGGTTTTATTTATTTTGCGCCAAAAGTTACGTTTCCGAGATATTGTTTTTAATTGAGTTGAAAGTTAAAGAGCCGAGTCTACTTGAATTACGATAGAAAACTAAATGGCTGGACTTAAAACTTTAATAAAATTATATAATTGATATTTAGACGTACAAAATTTTCTTATTTAATAAAACGGAACTAATATTTTTAACAATGGTATTAAAACAATTGGAAAAAGTACACACTACTAAATTATTTATAATTAGTTTATGTGTTATGTCAAAAAACTGTAACGTGCCTATTTTTCCCTTTTACAGTTCCATTATAATTATATCTCTGATAATTTTTTTTATTCCTCAGGTACTCGTCACTTTCACTTGTTATATGCAAAAGATTATATCTATTTTTATTTCGCATAATGTGGCCTAGATATTGTAGTTTTCTTGTTTTAATTGTATTTATGATTTTTTTCCTTTGACTTTCTTCTAAGGACTTCAATGTTAGTTACATGCTCTGTCCATGATACCCTTAGCATCCTTTTATATAGCCACATCACATATCAGTTCAAATAGTCAGATTGAAGTTATAATAAATTAAAGAGTAATTCCAGAAATTGACAGTGCCAGAATTAATGATTTAGAAGGAGTAAGTCATTTGCAAAGATTGGTTTCTGAAAAAATAGATATTTTACAAAGTGATATTTCTCGCTCATGGAATTGTTGCGTAGAGTCGCACACACACACGCGCACACACAAACACATACACACACACACGCGCGCGCGCGCGCCCACACACGCCTCCCGGTGAAGTTAAAGTTAAATTGAAAGGACAAGGATCTAGGCCTCCAGATATTTATGAGTTGCAGCCTAAACGCCACCATTCTAGCCTCAGCCGTTACCACGAAATGTTATGACGGCTGATGAAGGAGGGTTTCCATCGCTGTCGTTTGCGTGTTTTTCATAGCACCTGTTTTGCAGAGACGGGCTAGTCTTTGCATCGTCGATGGTTTTTTCTACCACACTACAAAGGCATAGGTGATGGAGGGTCTAACAAGAGCGGTGTAAAGCTTTAATGCTATTGCTGGTATGCATGAGTATCTTTTTACTCTTTGCTACTGCAACTTGCAGGAGTTCATTCCAGGTTAATTTGCACCTCGGTTGGATACTGTAGCTATTTTTCTAGGTGAGTCAAAGGTTTAAGACCATTCAGATTCTTTTTTATTGCAAATGTTAAAAAAGTTTATGAAAATAGTATGTATTATAGTATGGAGGTCAGCGGAAGTCATTTTGAACATTTAATTGGTTAATTTGGTAAAATTTTAATTTTTTTTTTGTTATTACTGATGTTCATTTAGTAAATAATTTAAATCCAAAATATCTTTAAAGTTATTTCATAAATTAAAAAAAAATACAATGTTGTGTAGAGAATTAAATTACTTTTCAAATAATGTGACAATCGACCACACTTGCTATTAAAAAAGATTGGGGGTTCTAATGTCCGGGTAGTCGGTAATAAATTAAGACAGGTTTTGAGTTTCTAAACTATATTACAAAACAAAATTCAATTTTACAAAGTTAATGTCATATGTATAAATACACAAAAAAACCAATACCTGGCATAAGGGTCAAGCGACATGAAAATTGTTTTATTGCAATATTTCTAGTCGTCGTAAAATCTAAACAAACAGTAATTATGATACCAATTTATAAGCTTGTAACGTGCCTTTTTTTTTACCCTTCTACAGTTCCATTATAATTATATCTCTGATAATTTTATATTCCTCAAGTACTCGTAAATAGTGTCGCGTACTGTATTTTGTTGTAACTTAAATATATCATTCGTTGTAAATAGTGTTGCATACCTTGTTGTGATAGGATTCGATTTTTAATGGCTGTGGAATTTTTGTTGATCGCTGGAGATGGAGTGGGGTGTTTTCGTTATTAGATTTTGCTTTGGTTTTTGGCCTCGATTGTTGTGTGTTGTCGGTTATATTATTGTTTGGTTTGCATTTCTGTGTGGATGGAGCATGGACTTGCGAAGATTGTTGGTTGACGTCGGTTCCGTGTCATTTCTTGATATCCGGCTTGGGAAGTGCTAGTCGTGTAGTGACAGTCTTGGGAGTGGTGTGGTGAAAACGTGGGGTGAATTTTTGATATTAACAAGTGTGCAAAACCTCTACGGTTTTCTTTTCATATCTGGCTGTATTTGGGCCATCTTAATTGGATTTTGAAGAAAAACCATTTAATTTTTAACTTGACCATTCTATCTTACCTTCGTTGTTGATATTTTGGATTTTGGTGTCGAGTTAAAATAACCGCATGCGGGATTTATTTGAGGGAAGCCATTGTTAATTAGCAGGTGCCGTTCCATAACCAAACCGGCCACAGGAGTAGTGAATTCGTATACCCAAAGGTTACAAGTGATTTATTTTAAAATATTTAACAACGTGACTTATTTTTGACACCACGATTAAGTTTTGTTTTAATTTATTAATTTGGTACATTGTTGAAAACTATTTATTGCATTGGATAATATGCCAAGGCTGAACTTTGATTAAAGTAATCTTCTCAATAGTTCTTTGTGTCCAAGTAAAAATGTTTTCTTCATACTTATTTGTAAATATCCTACAATAATGATATTTTAAAAGAGAACCATTGTAGAAATTTTTTTAAATAAGCTCGATTGTTTTAACAGTGTAAATCTTTATGTAAATGGTAAAAACATGAGTAAATTAGCAGCCTTGTGTGAACGTTTGATTTAGTGTTATTAAGAAGTTGACTTATATACGTTTTTTTTGGTAACTTGGTAAGGTCTGTTACTCTTACTTTTGTTTGGTTGTTTTATAAAGTTATTAAATTTTGAATTTTTGATTTATTGTTAGCTGTCGATTTTGATTATATTTGTTATAAGTTTATTATTGAACTGAGTACTTTGATTTATTGTTGGCTGTTGATTTTGACTATATTTGTTATAAGTTTATTATTGAACTGAGTACTTTGATTTATTGTTAGCTGTTGATTTTGACTATATTTGTTATAATTTTATTATTGAACTGTGTACTTTGATTTATTGTAGGAGTAAAGTATCCAATATATTTTAGCTGTAATTTCATTTATTTAGTTCACCATAATCTCAGTTGTTTATCGTGTGGCTCTGCTAGTGCCTATAAGACCTAGGGGTTTCCGGCTTGAACTGTCTAAGTCGGTGGCGCGGCTCACTTTTTTTTTTCTTCTACCCTCTACGGCTGAGCTCGGGCATAATTTGCCAGTAGAGAGACCGCTGGCAGAGTACTCTATAGAGAACGAAAAAGACGGACATACAATGTCACAATGGAGTTGTTACGCTCATATTCGATTTTTAACGGACAGATATTGTCACAATGGAGTTGTTACGCTCATACTCGATTTCTTACGGACAGGTATTGTCACATATAGTAATTATTATTTAAGTCTGGAATGTAAAACGATGTTGTTGCGTTTACATTCGATTTCTTGCGGACAGGTGTTGTCACATATGGTTGTTATTGTTTGGGACTGTAAAGTGAAATGAAGTTATCACGCTCAGACTCGATTTCTTACGGACAGGTATAATTAATTCCTTTAGAAGCAGAAAATTCTATTTTCAGCGGCGATAGGTCTGAGGACAGACCTCCAATGCAGGATGGCCGAGTGTAAGATATATTTAAATCCACCCTGTATGCAGGGAGAGCTTTTTGGGTGCAAGCACATCTGGAGGTCAGGTATCTAAAGAAAAGGACAAAAAGGGACTGGCGGCGGTCTTCATAAATGGACGACAATAAGTAGACTCATTTTTGTTATCGAGAGATAGTTTGAATACGCTTTACGATATAAATAGTTTTTGAGTAGAATACGTTTTTATTATCTGTAAAACATTTGCTATTAGAATGTACAATATACACATTGCAAAGACAACAGTACAATTTTTCAGATAACATTCAAATCCTTTTAGGAAAAGAATGCAATGTGGATAATATCTATAATTATCTGTTACATACATCTTTGCTTAAAAAGCTGTAAATCAATTAATCCATTGGTTATCAAAACCTCAGTTAATAACCAATATGGTTAATGCGGTAATTCATAAAAAAAATCTGACTCATTTTGGCATCCTAATAATAGTTAAAACTTGTCGTTTTAGTGTCAATAAATGAAGTTTTACCTTACAATACCAATATCCTTCTATTTTAAAATAAAAATAAATTAATTAGCTAATTGTAGTAAATAATTTAATAATGTATCTCCACTGTGAACGTAATTTATTTTTCGATGCTGATTTGCTCCTTCTTATTTATTTTTTTATTGCCTTGTTTATATGTTGAAGAACGACAACATCTGCTTGGAGAAGTGCAGATAAGCTATAAATCTTATTTATTATTCGTATTAATATTAGATACATCTGCATTGAGGCAATCGAACTAATTTTACTTTTATTAGATTAGAAATGAATGCGTTTTAAATGATTGATCTTGAATATATTTAGTTTTATTCGGGTTAATGAACTTAAAATAATGTTGAGCCAATGGTTGAATGAATATTTAATAACAATATTTAACAAAATTTCATAAGAAGAAAACCTTAATTATTGCTAAAATTTAAGGAAGAATTTTTATAAAAAAATATTGTCTTCGATTTTCAATATTTGTTTATAGTTCACGTAATTGCGTGTGTTATTCAATTTTTTTATTTCATTAAAGTGTGGTAAAAATCACAAATTCAATAATAATGGTTTAATTCTTATAAAATTAAGTGTTATCTTTTTTTTAAAACTGCTTAGCAGAGTAGCCTTTGACGCTTTCAAATTTCAACGCAAAGTTGACGTTTTCCGATCAACGTCATTTTGTGACAGCTTTGCCGCTCTAGCGCGGAAATATTTCAAAAACGCTTTCATCTCTTACTCATTCTTTTATTATGAAAAATAGTGATAGTGAATTATCGAACACACCTCCTGATGTAGCAGAAAGTGCGTTACACTTAATATCGCAATAGGCTTCTCTTCGCAGAATCAAGGATTAAAATCGAGGTAAGTGGCTTTTCTTCCACATTTTTTTTAGTATTTTCCTAGCCTTTTACACCCACAGCGATTATACGGATGTAAAGTGAAAGGTGAGTTCTTTTTTTGAATAATTATTGTTTATTCCAATATATTTTTTGACTTATTTTAATTTGTCCGATGTTTGATCGTGATAAATTATTTTTATACTTTGTTGAACAATATATTATTACAGTATAAAATAAAATACATTTACAGTTTTAACGAACCATTGGTTAAAAACACTTAAGCCAATTAAATCAATAAGGCAAGTAAAAAGTTAATATTAATGCAATAAAATAAAATATCTGTCTTATTACACACAATCGTATATAAAATTTAGAGGATGTAAAACATATCACACCATCCATCCTGGAAATACGGCTAG